>CM060909.1:702104475-703304475 GCA_030737875.1 Allium sativum
ATTTCTTATGATTCTACACTAATTATTACAATTTTTAATAATTTTATCAAGGCCTGTACAGTCGATTTCCATCAACGGCCATCGAACTGCACTTACAGCGACCTTTTTCGAATTTGATTTGGACATAATTCCAAATCCAACCATTAGATTTCAAATTTCTAACATTCATTAGAAAGTTCTTTTCAATACGAACCCAACGGTTCCGGTTTTAGGAGAATCCGACGGTCGGATCTCCCGTAATGTCCGTTTGAAATAAATGGTCGAAATTCGCGAACTGCCACGGCGCGGCGCGTTCTATTCAGGCCATTATATTATATATATAATATATATTTCGTCGATTTCTATTTAAAACGAATTATATAAATAGTTTTAAATTCGTTTCAAAAGCAATTTCATTCAATTCAAATTTGAATTCAATTTGAATTCATTTCAATTTGTTTTCAATTCAATTCATTTCGAAATCGTTTTCAATTCAATTCATTTCGAAATCGTTTTCAATTCAATTCATTTCGAAATCGTTTTCAATTCAATTTGAAATCGTTTTCAATTCAATTCATTTCGAAATCGTTTTCAATTCAATTCATTTCGAAATCGTTTTCAATTCAATTCATTTCGAAATCGTTTTCAATTCAATTCAAAATATTCGATTTCGAAATCAGTTTTCAATCTTCATTTCATTTCGAAATCGTTTTCAATTCAATTCATTTCGAAATCGTTTTCAATTTAATTCATTTCGAAATCGTTTTCAATTCAATTCAAAATATTCGATTTCGAAATCAGTTTTCAATATTCATTTTTAAGATGAATAAAATCGATATAAATATCGTTCACGTCAAAATGGCGTCAATCTAATCAACACGGCTTCATAAATTTCTATTTTCAAATATTCTATTTCGAATACTTCTTTTTCAAAATAGTTGTTATCAAAATATTTCGTTCAACACATGACCAATCTCAATGGATGAGTACTGTCAACACATGAACCTTTATTTTATATCGATAAAGATGTAAATTTTATTACTAAAATATTTCGTTCAACACATGACCAATCTCAATGGATGAGTACTGTCAACACATGAACTTTTATTTTATAATATTCTTTATTTTTCAAATTGGAATGAGGCCCAATCAATTACCATATAATGTTAATTATATGGATTTTCATACAACACATGTATATAATAGCATTGAAAAATAATCAACCATCAACCAAAGTGCACTACACTGTATAAGCATCAAATATAGATATCTAACGCTTATAACAGCCTGTCAATCAATCGATCGACATATTTAATCAATCAGGATGAGTGAACTGCATATTTCATCCTAACACCCGTGTGGGGTTTCAAACAATCAAACACATATTTTATTTGTGCAGTTGGGCGATGTGTAAAATTTATCGTCCCAATCAATGTCATTCAAATAGGTGTACATAAACAAACCATCTGGTTTGTAAATGAATATTTATTTATTCACTTCACTATTTTCATATTCACGTTAAAAATTATATTTTTAACGATAAAACATTTTATTTTAACCTATGAATTCCTATTCAATTCATTTATTCAATAAAATGATATTTTTATTTTTCTAACATATTTTAGAAAATTTCGGCGGCATAACGGCACGATACTAGAAACGGGACAAGGCCTAGCCTTATCCCCGGTCTAGTGAAGGCCCACGCCATTCACACATCAATCAAACCATTCAATTTCACCCAAACAATTCAATTCAATCACATAATCAAACTAATCTATGCAACTAAACAAACAAGTCCATGGTTTGTGGACGATTGTGTCGGGTGCTACTAAGCACCGTCTGCATCCTAGTATATATATATAACTAGAAAAGAAATTGAAAGGTGAGAAATTCTCACCGATAGCTATCCTAGCTCCACGGCACTTCTTTTGATAGAAATCTTCATCTTCATCGCATCTTCGTCATCTTCGTTGCCCGTAGTCACTATATATATAAAAATCACATTTTTATATTCTCTATTAGATAAAAATCATATTTTTATCGCTAACTTCGTATTGTGAAAATAGAATTTTCATCGCTATTTCATATTTGTAAAAATAGAATTTTCACTTCGTTATACTTTATATAAAAATTGAATCTTTACCATGTTATTCAATATATAAAAATCGAATTTTTACTTCGCTATTCAATATATAAAAATCCCGTTTCAAAAATATAGATTTCGCCCTTATAAAAATATAGATTTCGCCTTTTCTAAAATAAAGATTTCGCCTTTTATAAATTAAAGATTTCGCCTTTTCTAAATTAAAGATTTCGCCTTTATAAAAATCATCACTTGATTTCAACGTATAATAAAAAATCAGATTTTTATTTTGCTACATATACAAAGATGATATTTTTATAGTTACTACTATGCAAAGATCATATTTTTACCTTTCTACAATGTAAAAGATTATATTTTTACTACTTTAAAAATATATAAAGCATATTTTTATAATCGCTATATAGTAAAGACTATATTTTTAATACTTTAAAAATATAAAAATCATATTTTTAATTCGAAGTTCAATATATAAAAATCGAATTTTTTTTCCTTTTAAACAAAAATCAGTTTTAACATTTACAAAAAAATTCAGTTTTTAACATTAACAAAAATCAGTTTTATTTTCTTTAAACAAAAATCAGTTTTATTTTCTTTAAACAAAAATCAGTTTTATTTTCTTTAAACAAAAATCAGTTTTATTTTCTTTAAACAAAAATCAGTTTTATTTTCTTTAAACAAAAATCAGTTTTATTTTCTTTAAACAAAAATCAGTTTTATTTTCTTTAAACAAAAATCAGTTTTATTTTCTTTAAACAAAAATCAGTTTTATTTTCTTTAAACAAAAATCAGTTTTTAAAAACATAAAAATCAGTTTTTTTATATCATTTAAAAACATCCAGTGTTTAATTTGAATTTAAACCCAAAAATACTCACTGCGTCTTCCCCGTTGATTACTGCTCCAGCTTCAAATGGTGCTTCGAATGACCTCAGCACCTACAGCTTCAATCTGCTCGAACCGAGGCGCCGGAGTTAGATCCAAGGACCCCACGAGACCTCCATCGAATGCCGCACCTGTGCCCAAATTGTCGGCGGTTTTCACGAGGGGGGGGGGGTTTCGAACTGCATCGCGAGCGAGAGGGGGGGGGGGCTTCTGTCGGAGGTGGGGCGCCTCCGGCGGCGTCATCGACGGCCCTCCGTCGCCGCTTTCTCTCTTCCCCCTTTTCTATTTTTTTTTAATTTTGTTTTGATCCTGAAAAAGTGAACGGGGGGGGGGGGGGGTTATATGAAAATGTATATAAAAATTATTTAATTATTAATTTATTTTCACAAAGCATCTTTTTATTTCGACCTCGAAATCAAGACCACCGACTGTCGTCCCTAACGTATTACCCCCATTCTGAACACAATGGGATATGTATCATAAGCTGATTCGGCTGTTACAATCGGTTTCCGTTAAATTTATATTTAAATCTCCATATTGAATTTTAAACGTACATTTCAAATTACCGGGGTCGCATACTAACTAGAAAAATTCTCGAAAAATATTTTCTAGCTTCGTATTGACGATACAGTCCTAACAAAACTAATTTCGTCGAATTCTGAGACCGTTGGAAAAATGGCCAATTTCCAGTCGATTAAAATCAACTGAAACTGGTCAAACGCGTTTTCCTTTGCCACGCTCACATACTGATTCGGAAAATTATGAAACTTGAAACCTAGCAATAACTTAACATCACGGACCCAACAAAACTGGTTTCGTCGAAATCCGAGGTCGTTTGCAAAATGTCCATTTTTAAGGGCCTGAATTCCATAGCGACTATTCAGAATTTTCAACTGGACATATCTTTTGATTCCCGCTACGAACTTTCGATTTTTCGGATTTGTTGGAAAGATATTCACTATTAGATTCCATTATTTTTGGTTTCATTAAAATCCGGATTGTTTTGCACCCGGTACATTCAATTGAAGTTTGAAATCGAATTATCGAACTACCGCGCCATTTTCAATTCTATTTATAATTATATATAAATATTTATATTCTAACGACGTCGCGTATAATATATACGTTCGAATTATATTCAAAATAAATTTCTCGTCGATATTATTTAAAATTCTCTATTTTAAATATACTAAATTCGCTAAAATTGCCAAAATAAAAATTTTAAACTGGCCCAGATTTTCCGGGTTGTTACAATCTCCCCCACTTAAAACTTTTCGTCCCCGAAAAGGAACAAAGTCGAAAGTGGTTTGATTATTCAGCTCTACGTTCGATCTGGCTTCCATTCTCTAACTTTTCAGTTTCTGAGAATTTTCAAAATTTCAAAAATTTGGCTAACACCCTAAATTTTTGAAAAATTTCGCCATAACCTCCCCTGCACCGGGAGCATCGGGGAATTTCAAATAGCTTCCCCGGTCCTTCAGATCTCAAAAAGAAAAAGAAAAAGCCAAGCGGCTAGCCAATAGGCTCACAAAATCATCATCACCCAAACAAAACAGGAAATTATGTAGTAAACATGTACCTATTTGTCGGGCAAACAAATTTTATTCTCTGGCTCTAGCCTCCTTGCTATGACCTGTTCAATGATATACATGTATATGCAAGCAGATGCGACCAAATTCCAATACAATTCAATATTTGGTTGAATTAGGCAAAATGGTTAAAATTTAGCAAACAAATAAACAAACCACACAAACATCAATCCATTAGTGAATTAGAGTTTCAAATCCATAACTTTGATACATACACAAAAAATCATGTTTTTGATGCCAAATCACAACAATAAGCCCTATCTAATTTTGGTTCTCACACCAGCCTAATGGAAATATATAGATATCACACTTTCGTCACTCGAAAATAAATACTGGTAACGCTGCAGCATTATCGGAATCATCCCCGGGCAACTAGAATGTGATTCTATATCTACCCAATATATTAAAACTTTGAATACACGCGGATCAGACGTATACGCAAAACCTATATATACTGGATTGTCCAACTCAATATAAATAGATAATCAAATACGAATAATTGATTTAAATTTTCAAAACAAAATTTGTTTTCACGTTAAAAATATACTCTTCACACTCGTTCTAGGATACTACTGATCCCATCTCTAACGAGTCATTCTAATTGGATATTACTAATCCAATATCTAATGAATTCTTTCGTATGGTTCTATTGTGCCTTGTTCTCGAGCTCTGTAAACCAAAGCTCTGATACCAACTATGACGGCACGGAATTTCGCTCGGTCCGAACCAGTCGCTAAACCGATTCAGGCCGTTCGAAACGCCCTATCGTTTGAGAACACGACAAAACAGAACGCATATAAAAGAACGTTTCATTGTATATTACAACAATGCATCAGATTACAAGAATATACAAAGTATAAATAAATATTACACAGAAATATCAGAGATTTAAATTACATTTAAATACATCGCAGCGGAAAATAATAAAATACACAACTAGAAGAGATATACGGATACAAAGCTTTCCGGATATCATTCCAGCTGTAAACCAGGATCCTGTGAATATAAATCTGCAAAACCAAAACTACTAGCTGCCCATGTCAAAATAAGGGCACCCAGAGTTTAGGTTAAAACAATAAACTCCAGGTCAGTCATGTGACTGGTGTGAGAACTAAAACAGTTAATCTTTATTTTAAAGTTAGGTAAATCAAGGGACCACGCCGTATAACACGGAACGGGTTTCCTCCCAAGAATACCAATGCATAAAACAAACAGCGCAATGCTAAATAAAGAAAAATGAAGCTGTTATAAGACCCAGGTCCTATCACACAATGCAACGCAAGCCGGGGGATAGGGTTTTCCCTTATAACAGCCAAAGAATGCTTGATACGTTTGAAACAAATCATTTGATACTATAATAAGTGCATAGTGTATAAAACAACTTCAAATCATAAGTATCAATCATAGGCGGCATGAGCGCCCCATCCCACTATGTCGCCATACTAGGCTCTACAAATAAAACCGCACATGTCACGTATTTGGAAATTGGATTTCCGTCTATGAACCGAGGCAAAAGATAGTCCTCAACCAATTCGTGACTCTCTAGCCCGAGCCACAGGATCAGAACGCATCAACCCTTTAGATCGTCAGGGCCGGTCCACCGATGTGGATTATTATGCCTGAACACTACGTTTCCCCGCCCTTTGGGGCGTAAATGAGCCAACTAAATGACTCCATCGGTTCGAGAACGACCGATCAATCCGAGGCGCCTCGCAACAGCAACAACCACATAAGTCAAACTCGTCAGGGCGTGTAAAACCACTGACGCCACTTCTAGCTAGAAAGAAACGCAAGTCCTCCCTGATGTCCCCTCCCGTTTTTGGTTCATACCGGGTGTGAAACTCGCGAAGCAAACGTTACACAAAGCTACGCCACCAAGGCCGTGCTTTGATCATCACCACAAGACTTTGCTTTTCAACAGAAGCCTCGATCAATTGCCACTTAGGCATGCCACACAGGCAATTCACTCCATGCGTTTGATATCCATCAATATATAACCCCTGAGCTCGTACGTCTCAGAGAAGGGCGTTAAGCAAGAGAATAAATTCTCCACCGCCAAACAGATATATATTTAATAGAGATCAATCACACGGACTAAAATCCAATGTCAGACACACAGTCCATTTACAAGTCCGTTCTGGGTCTGAACGAAACCGGAGGCACCTAGTACCCCGCATATCCATCGATCTCCAAGTACGTCTGGATGATCACTAACTGTTTCCATCTTCTTGGGTGTACAGCCCAATCAAGATCATCAGTTATCACCCAAACGACGTGAAGACCTCCGGTCTTCGACCATCGTCTTCATCTTCGACTTATCGTCGTATCAGTTATTCAGAATGGGATAAACCCGGTCTTTCCGAATAACTCGCGTATATTTTAAATAAGTGCTACACAAACACAACATACGCCTCATTCCAATTCATCAGTCACTAACCGTAAATTAATCAAGAGAATAATTCCCCAAATATTAACCCCGAAGGCCGAAACCAACATCAGATCAATATCCAGAAAACCATTCTGCTTGGCCAACCGACAGTTAGTTTCTAAATTTCACATTCATAGGGAAAGATTCCCATTAATTTTATCAAAGATAAATTCCTTGAATTTATTCTTTAATCTACTTTTGAATATCAATTCAAAACTAGTCGGGATTTAACGAACCTTACCGAAGTAATCATTTGTTTTAATTTCCCAATCCCAACCTATCCATCCCATTTAGTAAAACTGGTCATACTTCATATTTAACACCACGGTGTTATCGGTAAATTCAATTACCATTTCACGTTCAAATCTAATTAAAGATTTAACTATCGCCTGGAGAAAAACTGGTGATACTCCATTTTCGATCATTTCAATCTAATTAAAGATTCATTAAAACTCCACTTAGTTTTAATCTTCGACTGGGTTAAAGAATCAGTGTCATTTTAAAACACGGTTCATGATAAACCCAAAATCACGTTCATTAATTATTGGGTTAAAGAACGAGTGTTATTTAAAAACACTGTTCACGATAAACCCAAAAATCAATATCGATTCAATTCCAATTAAATATCATTTAATTGGTACACTTCATTAAATCTAAATAAAAAGATTTAATCTTTTCTCAATTGGGTTCAAGAACAGTGTTAGTGAAGACACCATTCACGACAAACCCAAATCACATTCGATATTCAATACAAGGCTCTGAATAGAAAATATATCGGCTTATATTCAATATCGAATTCTACGACTAACAAATGTCGTATTGGAAATAACGATATATATATATATATATATATATATATATATATATATATCTTTCAAATTTCCATAACAACACCTGTATAATCACGAATTCCAACATCGAAATATTCCGAAGACAATTTCGATTCAATTCCACTCCAATGCAATCATTGGATATTCTGGTTATTTTTAAAACCCTTTTCATATTCAATTTATTTATTTAAAAATAAATAGAATTATAATTCTAGTTCAAAACTAGTTCATTTAGATAAAAATCTATTTTTATCTTTTCAAATATGGAGTTTTTCATCCCAATCCTTTCTAAATCATTTCTTATGATTTTACACAAATTATTACAATTTTTAATAATTTTATCAAGGCCTGTACAGTCGATTTCCATCAACGGCCATCGAACTGCACTTACAGCGACCTTTTTCGAATTTGATTTGGACATAATTCCAAATCCAACCGTTAGATTTCAAATTTCTAACATTCATTAGAAAGCTCTTTTCGATACGAACCCAACGGTTCCGGTTTTAGGAGAATCCGACGGTCGGATCTCCCGTAATGTCCGTTTGAAATAAATGGTCGAAATTCGCGAACTGCCGCGGCGTGGCGCGTTCTATTCAGGCCATTATATTATATATATAATATATATAATATATATTTCGTTGATTTCTATTTAAAACGAATTATATAAATAGTTTTAAATTCGTTTCAAAAGCAATTTCATTCAATTCAAATTTCAATTCAATTTGAATTCATTTCAATTTGTTTTCAATTCAATTCATTTCGAAATCGTTTTCAATTCAATTCATTTCGAAATCGTTTTCAATTCAATTTGAATTCGTTTTCAATTCAATTCATTTTGAAATCGTTTTCAATTCAATTCATTTCGAAATCGTTTTCAATTCAATTCATTTCGAAATCGTATTCAATTCAATTCATTTCGAAATCGTTTTCAATTCAATTCATTTCGAAATCGTTTTCAATTCAATTCATTTCGAAATCGTTTTCAATTCAATTCAAAATATTCGATTTCGAAATCAGTTTTCAATATTCATTTCATTTCGAAATCGTTTTCAATTCAATTCATTTCGAAATCGTTTTCAATTCAATTCATTTCGAAATCGTTTTCAATTCAATTCATTTCGAAATCGTTTTCAATTCAATTCAAAATATTCGATTTCGAAATCAGTTTTCAATATTCATTTTTAAGATGAATAAAATCGATATAAATATCGTTCACGTCAAAATGGCGTCAATCTAATCAACACGGCTTCATAAATTTCTATTTTCAAATATTCTATTTCGAATACTTCTTTTTCAAAATAGTTGTTATCAAAATATTTCGTTCAACACATGACCAATCTCAATGGATGAGTACTGTCAACACATGAAACTTTATTTTATATCGATAAAGATGTAAATTTTATTACTAAAATATTTCGTTCAACACATGACCAATCTCAATGGATGAGTACTGTCAACACATGAACTTTTATTTTATTCTATCCTTTATTTTTCAAATTGGAATGAGGCCCAATCAATAACCATATAAAGTTAATTATATGGATTTTCATACATTACACACATATAATAGCATTGAAAAATAATCAACCATCAACCAAAGTGCACTACACTGTATAAGCATCAAATATAGATATCTAACGCTTATAACAGCCTGTCAATCAATCGATCGACATATTTAATCAATCAGGATGAGTGAACTGCATATTTCATCCTAACACCCGTGTGGGGTTTCAAACAATCAAACACATATTTTATTTGTGCAGTTGGGCGATGTGTAAAATTTATCGTCCCAATCAATGTCATTCAAATAGGTGTACATAAACAAACCATCTGGTTTGTAAATGAATATTTATTTATTCACTTCACTATTTTCATATTCACGTTAAAAATTATATTTTTAACGATAAAACATTTTATTTCAACCTATGAATTTCTATTCAATTCATTTATTCAATAAAATGATATTTTTATTTTTCTAACATATTTTAGAAAATTTCGGCGGCATAACGGCACGATACTAGAAACGGGACAAGGCCTAGCCTTATCCCCGGTCTAGTGAAGGCCCACGCCATTCACACATCAATCAAACCATTCAATTTCACCCAAACAATTCAATTCAATCACATAATCAAACTAATCTATGCAACTAAACAAACAAGTCCATGGTTTGTGGACGATTGTGTCGGGTGCTACTAAGCACCGTCTGCATCCTAGTATATATATATAACTAGAAAAGAAATTGAAAGGTGAGAAATTCTCACCGATAGCTATCCTAGCTCCACGGCACTTCTTTTGATAGAAATCTTCATCTTCATCGCATCTTCGTCATCTTCGTTGCCCGTAGTCACTATATATATAAAAATCACATTTTTATATTCTCTATTAGATAAAAATCATATTTTTATCGCTAACTTCGTATTGTGAAAATAGAATTTTCATCGCTATTTCATATTTGTAAAAATAGAATTTTCACTTCGTTATACTTTATATAAAAATTGAATCTTTACCATGTTATTCAATATATAAAAATCGAATTTTTACTTCGCTATTCAATATATAAAAATCCCGTTTCAAAAATATAGATTTCGCCCTTATAAAAATATAGATTTCGCCTTTTCTAAAATAAAGATTTCGCCTTTTCTAAATTAAAGATTTCGCCTTTTCTAAATTAAAGATTTCGCCTTTATAAAAATCATCACTTGATTTCAACGTATAATAAAAAAATCAGATTTTTATTTTGCTACATATACAAAGATGATATTTTTATAGTTACTACTATGCAAAGATCATATTTTTACCTTTCTACAATGTAAAAGATTATATTTTTACTACTTTAAAAATATATAAAGCATATTTTTATAATCGCTATATAGTAAAGACTATATTTTTAATACTTTAAAAATATAAAAATCATATTTTTAATTCGAAGTTCAATATATAAAAATCGAATTTTTTTTCCTTTTAAACAAAAATCAGTTTTAACATTTACAAAAAAATTCAGTTTTTAACATTAACAAAAATCAGTTTTATTTTCTTTAAACAAAAATCAGTTTTATTTTCTTTAAACAAAAATCAGTTTTATTTTCTTTAAACAAAAATCAGTTTTATTTTCTTTAAACAAAAATCAGTTTTATTTTCTTTAAACAAAAATCAGTTTTATTTTCTTTAAACAAAAATCAGTTTTATTTTCTTTAAACAAAAATCAGTTTTATTTTCTTTAAACAAAAATCAGTTTTTTAAAACATAAAAATCAGTTTTTTTATATCATTTAAAAACATCCAGTGTTTAATTTGAATTTAAACCCAAAAATACTCACTGCGTCTTCCCCGTTGATTACTGCTCCAGCTTCAAATGGTGCTTCGAATGACCTCAGCACCTATAGCTTCAATCTGCTCGAACCGAGGCGCCGGAGTTAGATCCAAGGACCCAACGAGACCTCCATCGAATGTCGCACCTGTGCCAAAATTGTCGGCGGTTTTCACGAGGGGGGGGCGTTTCGAACTGCATCGCGAGCGAGAGGGGGGGGGCTTCTGTCGGCGGTGGGGTGAACGGAGGTGGGGCGCCTCCGGCGGCGTCATCGACGGCCCTCCGTCGCCGCTTTCTCTCTTCCCCCTTTTCTCTTTTTTTTTTGTTTTGATCCTGAAAAAGTGAACGGGGGGGGGGGGGGGGGTTATATGAAAATGTATATAAAAATTATTTAATTATTAATTTATTTTCACAAAGCGTCTTTTTATTTCGACCTCGAAATCAAGACCACCGACTGTCGTCCCTAGCGTATTACCCCCATTCCGAACACAATGGGATATGTATCATAAGCTGATTCGGCTGTTACAATCGGTTTCCGTTAAATTTACATTTAAATCTCCATATTGAATTTTAAACGTACATTTCAAATTACCGGGGTCGCATACTAACTAGAAAAATTCTCGAAAAATATTTTCTAGCTTCGTATTGACGATACGGTCCTAACAAAACTAATTTCGTCGAATTCTGAGACCGTTGGAAAAATGGCCAATTTCCAGTCGATTAAAATCAACTGAAACTGGTCAAACGCGTTTTCCTTTGCCACGCTCACATACTGATTCGGAAAATTATGAAACTTGAAACCTAGCAATAACTTAACATCACGGACCCAACAAAATTGGTTTCGTCGAAATCCGAGGTCGTTTGCAAAATGTCCATTTTTAAGGGCCTGAATTCCATAGCGACTATTCAGAATTTTCAACTGGACATATCTTTTGATTCCCGCTACGAACTTTCGATTTTTCGGATTTGTTGGAAAGATATTCACTATTAGATTCCATTATTTTTGGTTTCATTAAAATCCGGATTGTTTTGCACCCGGTACATTCAATTGAAGTTTGAAATCGAATTATCGAACTACCGCGCCATTTTCAATTCTATTTATAATTATATATAAATATTTATATTATAACGACGTCGCGTATAATATATACGTTCGAATTATATTCAAAATAAATTTCTCGTCGATATTATTTAAAATTCTCTATTTTAAATATACTAAATTCGCTAAAATTGCCAAAATAAAAATTTTAAACTGGCCCAGATTTTCCGGGTTGTTACATAAATATTTTGTTATCTATTTATTCATTGATTTCTATGTTGATTCTATTTTTTTTGTAAAGTCTGTAAGCTAAATACTCTCCTTCGGTTTGGATGTTTTTAATTGGTTTAATCACCAGTTTGAAATGGTCAGAAAGGCGGGATGTTACAAGTGGTATCAGAGCTTTGGTTTATTCAAAGCTTAGCTTATCGAGTTTAAATGAGTAGGATCGACACTAGAAAGTGAATTTTGGAAATAAAAAGGTTTTGAAATATGAATTTTGAAAATGAAAATAATTTTAAAATAGATTTTGAAAAACATATTTTGGAGAAATTATTTTTGAGACTATTATTTTCAAACTAATACGGTGCAAAAAGAATTTTGGAATTTAAATTTTGTTTGGAATCCCCCGGTCTTCATAAGTCTTCGAATCCAGGTTTGCGAGCATTTTCTTCAATAAGTTCCCTTAGGATTTGAATCTCGAATCCATCATCGGATGGTATCTAAGGTAGATAAGTAGGAAAGAAACAACGAATTAACTTCGTTAAGCGTGAGTCTTAGAAATCAAAGATAACATAAGTTGATTGTAAATAACAATTCAATTTGAATGGAAAAAGGGAAATTTGAAATCATTTCAAAGAAGAAACGATGAATTTCATTTTGGGATTAAGAATATAAGTTGAAGAAAATAAAATAAAAAGGGGTTAAGTGAAGAGAGCTAATAAGTGTCAACAATTAAGTGGGAATAACGATGTTGTATTTAACATCTGTTGAATCCAAATAACGAATTTAGAAATGTTTCCATGAGAATAAAATATATTTTCGTCAGAAAATGAAGATTTGCGAATATATTGAAATGTTTTCCCAATAATAGTAAAAGATTTCGTAAAATTGTAAAAATATGAATATGATAATTGGAAATGTTTTCCAAAAGACCGTGACAGACTAATGAGTTTTGGTAAATCAGAATGGTGAGGACTGAAGAGCAAAAAGCCACACGTCGAGAACGAAGAGCAGCAGAATGTAAAAGAAGGGAAGAAGTAATGTTGGAGTACGAGAAGAGAATTAAGGAAAAATAGACAGCCGGCCCCTAGGACAATGTCGTTTGTTACAGATGTCAGAAAAAGGGACATTACGCGGTTACATGCGGAGAGAGAGAGACAAAGGAAAGAAGAAAGAAGGAAAAATTCACCGATCCGAGATTTTCTGTTTTAAATGTCGAGAGAGGGGACATTTCCCCAGTCGTTGTTTTAAGATGAAAAAGAAAAAGACTGCCATCTCTGAGAAGCTCGATGGACCAATCGTTTGTTATCATTGTAAACAAGGTGGACATATAGCTCAGAACTGTTCCGAGAGACAACAAGGGAGGCAGGCAGTGTTGCGCCTTGCCAGAGAGAAAATAGTGAAGTACGTAGATGAAGATGGCTCCATCTCATAATATTGTAAAAACTGCAAGGAGTGGGGTCATGTGGATGAGGAATGCACTAATCCTTTTGTGGAGACTCCAGAATGTTAAGTAAAGAAGTCAATTATGGATCCTAATTAAGTTAACTTTGTATTGTCCTTTGTAATCTTCTATGTACGTGTTTTGAATAAGTTGAGACTATGTATAATTATTTAACTAAAATGGGTATGGAAAATTTTGATTAGTATTTTAAATCGCATTGTATGAAGTTATTCGAGAATCTCGAATATGGAAGATCAATAATTGTTTGATAAACCAAGTTGGTAAATAAGTTAATATTGATGAGATGGGTTTATAATTAAATTTAAATTTACATATATAAAATAAATAAAAGGGAATTAAGGAAATTAAGAATGCAGTTAAGAAATTTAGAAAGTGATTGCAGATTAGTTAAGCTGAATAATTTCCTGAGTGTTGATCTGATGTTGGTTTAGGCCTTCGGGGTTAATACTTAGGAAGTTGTCCACTTGCTAATTGACGGTCGAATGATGCGAATGAAAATAATAATAACATGAATGAGAATGACAAATTCCTGAATTTTGGATGTAGGAAAAAAAGAAAGAAGTAAAAGTGATGAATTGAATGGTTGGGAAATTTGAGTAATTGGAAAATTGGAAGAAATTTGGATCTATAATCGATAGATTTGAAAATCTGAGTTTGAATGGACATCAGATATCTGAATTAATTAGGAGTTCAAAACTGAAATTTTGAAATTGGAATGAAATTTGGAGTATCTAGTTTTAAATATTGAATATAGAAGTTTTCGTAACTTATATGGAAGATAAAATAATATGGTGAATTTGAAACCATTGATTTGGAAAGTAATGAATTGAGATAAATTTTATATAATAGAATTTATATAAGAATGAGATGAGATGTTTGAAATATGATTTGAAAAGTAGATCTTATGTAAGTTGACATAAGTATAATTTAGGAGGATTTTGGAATAAAGTACTATATGTATATAGTATTATATGTTCAAAGAAAAATAAGGAAGTACCTTCCTTCTCCTTGAATTTCGAGCTTTGTCGAGATATGCTGCTGGTGGCAGTAGGTTGTCCGGACATAAAACTCATGAGTTGCCGTTGAGCACGACTGCTAGCGTAATTCGTAGGCCTGTAGATAGCCTACGGCGGTCGGATGTTTCCTGAGGGAATCAGGTGTAACCATTGTGATCGCCGCGATCTAGAGTCGTTGGAATTCGACCGTGTAGCGAAATTCGCAGGGCTGCAGATAGCCTACGGCAGACGGATGTTTCTTGGGGGAACCAAGCGTAACCATTATGACTGCTGCGATCTACAGTCGAATTATAAGGGCGTAATCCGCAGAGCTGTGAAAGCTTACGGGTATGGATGTTTCCTGAGGGAATCAGGCGTAACCATTGTGTATCTGCGGTCCACATGGCATATCTATAAGTGAAAGAGATGTAACCACTAGAGTTACTAAAGGTGGAATGGAGCCATGAAATGTGTGAGATGTATTAGTGATGTAGAGCCACCTGTTTGATGCAGCACTGTATCTTCGTGACTGTATTGGTCTTCGTGACCTGATTTGTCTTTATGACTTGATTTGTCCTTGTGACTTTAAGTACCTTCAAAATTCCATGATTGTTTTGTTACTTTGAGATAAAGCGGTTAATGCTCAGTGACTTCATTTTTCTCTTTTGATTCATAAATATTTTCCGTTGATCTGTCCATGATGAAATTCACAGGAAGGTGATTTCCTATGGATACGGATATTTTCTGGGGGATCCAGACGAAACCATTGTGTATCTGCGATTCATGAGCAATCAACATATCAATATCACATTGGTACTTTTCGTATCTGTTTTTAAAGGAAATTTTGAAATATTTTCACTGGGAGTTGAAGCAAGGATGTATGTAGTACTTGGAGATTTTAGTCATGCGCCTGGCCAGCGTATGTCTAACATCTGTAAGGACGACAATAGACTTGTCAAACTTCGAGTTATCAAATATTTACAAACCAATAATTTGAAATTTAAAATATACCTAAATAAGTTAAGAAAAAAGAAAAAATGATTTCGGAATATTTTCAAGTCCACAGTTTTGAGATAATAATACAAATATTTTTGCCCGAATTTTGTTACAAAAGATTTCGAATTATGGAAATTTTCAAATCAATAATGTAGCTTGAAGAGGAATTGTTAATTACACTCTACAATGAGTGTTTGGGAAAGACTAAATGGGTTGAACTGAGATTGTAAGAAGTAAGTGGGATAATGAATAGTAAATATTAATAGAGAGGGTTATAAAGAGATATGGAATAAATTTGTGATGCATAAATTCGACTTATGCAAAATTTGAAATTTTTGAAGAAATTGGTTTTGAATTAAAACTTGATTTTTCGAGTTATTTGAGTATGATGAATAAACAGAGAAGATAGATGATTTAAATATTAATATTTAAATTTAGTTGTGGAATAAGCTCACATAAATATGAAATTTGGAACATCGATTGATATACCTTGAACGATCTCTCCTTTTTAGGACGAAAAGTTTTAAAGGGGGGGAAGATTGTAACGACCCAGAAATTTTGAAATTTGAAATAGAAATCAATTAAGGATTTCACGATAAACGATAAATTTTATATTTGAATTCGAGAATAAAAGTTTATTGGTTCGAATAAGCATTTGAATTCGATTTCAGAATGGCTAATCGAAAATTTAATATATGTTATTTTGAGTTGAACTGAATTGAATATTTAATTCAGAATAGTTGATTGAAATCGAATATTTACTGTTGAGTATTTGAACTAAGTTTGAATTAGATTAAAATTTGACAGAGAAATATTGATGGTAGAGTTTAAAATAAACGTTATCAACAAATTGGAAAATGTTATGTGTTGAATGGAAATTGGCATATGTGTGTATTGGTGTTTATTAAGAAATCGGAATTTAACGTTTTAAATTTTGTGTAACGAACGGAGTTAAGGATGGACAAACGAAATAAAAATCGGTGAACGTTTAAATGATTTAAAAAAAATGGCGTATGCAAATGAAGTTAGAATACGATAATTTAATTGGATTCAGAACATAAAGGCATAGCAGCGCGTCAGATTTTGTTGCGTTAGGAGTTCGTTGTGAGGGTACAAAAAAATAAAACATTAACATAAACAACAGTAGGAAATAAAAAGAACCATGAGCTGTAAATTAAATAAACAAGGGTTACTTCTCTCGCACACTATCGTATGCCGTGCTCCTCACGTTTCCTTGGATGCCACGGCTCCTTTGTTATAAAAGCATACTAGTTGTTCCAATCCCTTTCAGCAAAAATCGTTTTCCCCCAATTCAATGGCTGATGCCCTAAACCACCTTCTCTAAAATCAGCCTTCCTTCTAAATCGAAATCGCCATGGCCTCAACCCTAATCAAATCAGTTTTTCTCACCACCGAAACTAGTAGCTCTGCCTTCTGCTAGCTACAACCGCCACCGCAAAGCCTCAGGACAACGGCTCCAGCACCGTTCGAGGCTGCAAAGGGACTCCACCCCACTACGTCATAGTTGCAGCAACTCTTCCATAAAGACTTGGTTGTGACCAGTAATCGTCTGCATTGCCTGCGTCTTTTTCTTCACGGTTTAAGGTGAGTTATCTCATTCGCGATTAGTCTTGTTATCAAGTAGTTAATTTCAGTTTAAACTAGGAATTTTAATAGTTAGTGGCCTTATTTGGTTGTTACTGTAATTTGTTCGCTTTGCGTCTATGGCCTGAGTTCTTGCGTGACGTATGTTACCAATTTTCACAAGTTCAAGCTAGAAACATGAAATTGTTTGTCAAATAGACTCATACGAAATCCGAAAATATTTTGAAATAACTGTGCCGAGTCTAATTTATTCTAGGGAAAAATGGAATTTGAGATTTCTGAAACAAATAGATCTGTTCTTCCTGAATTTCATCCTATTACTTCCGAAAGTAAGTTTTTTGTGGAAATGAGAGACATATTTGAAAATGTAGATTTTATACTGGGAAAAAAAAGAGAAAGGAAAAAAAATTGAATTCCTTAAATGCTAGAGCCATTTGTGAATTTGCTGGGAAACAAACGAATTGTTTTCCTCCTTAAGAATGTTGTAACACCCCACCTCCGCCAGGGTGGCTCTTGCAAGCACTCTGACTTTGGAGGGGCGTTAAAACAGGTAAACATGCATAGTGATATATCAAGGCAGAACAAGAACATATGTATATATGTAAACAGAGTAAATAATATAAGTAAAACAGCAGAAGATTTCAAACTATTTCAAAACAAGTCTGGTACAACATAATGTCAACTTTCCAAATACACAAGTCTAGATAAAAACAACATCACTGAAAAACTGAAATACATAAGTACTATCACGAAAATAAGTGATAACCATAGCTAGCTTCATGTCAAGACCGTACATGAGCTAAAATCGCACAAGCAAGCGATCAGAAATCCAGGCTAAGCTCCAATATTCCCACCCTGAGAACCTTGGGGGGGGGGGGGAAACGGAAGAAAAGAGGCGAAAGAAAAACAGGTCAGTCAAAAAGACTGAGTAAGCCCTACTACAATCAATGTAAACTGATAAAGTTAACTGGCATGAGAAGCAGGGATGAACATAAGGATAACAACATACTAGCATGATGATTAACCAACAAGGTAGATAAAGGTGTCATCGCATAATCAGGTTTAAGGTTTTTGCACCACAGATCTACCAGCATTCTAACATGGCATGTATAAACAAGAATTTATCCCTTGGCCTATACTTGGCCCAATATCAGGTGTTTGACTTAAATCAAGATCCAACTTCTTGGTACCAATTCTAGTATAACAGGATTAGGTGTTACCCCAATGTTTACATCGAAACAGGACGGAACAGAATGGTCCATACAGAGATAGAGTTTGGGAAAAATGGGCTTTTACCACCCTAACAGATAAAGTACAGAAACGGAATGCTAAAAAAAATGGGCCTTTACCACCCTAACAGAACAGGGTACAGAAACGGAATGCTAACAATAATGGGCCTTTACCACCTTAACAGAACAGAGTACAGAAACGGAATACTACAATTAGGTGTACACTAGTAGTGGGCCTTTACCACCCTAATAGACGGTACCACGTAGAAACAGACGGGTGTTACCACCCAACAAAACAGACGGTACCAACAGAATCAGACAGAGCTAAGTGTACCCTAAATCCTACCAAAGCGATCGGCTCCCTAATACATAAATACCCTGTGTCGGCCCCACGATAGGGTGTATCACTCCCTAAAGTGGTGACCAATTGGCACAGGCATATTTACAGATGTCACGGCGTCTTACATCCTCAGAGGCAGACTGGGATCCATGCACGCACATGACCCGGTTGGAACGCACCATCAACACCCATCGCCATTATCAGAATGAACCACTTATAATTAGTTCAGTAAGCGTGCCCGGACCCTACCTACAATCGGGTCAAAGTTTTGATACCAGAAAGGGTTACTGACTAATATGGGTCCCAAACAATAAATGACACAAGTATTCCCCCTTGTGTTCCCAGACTATCAGATTTAGATTAACTTATTAACAGAGTTCAGACATACAAAGTTCAGACGATCAGTTTTCAGACTAACGGATCAGATAACAGATTTACAAACTTGCCTAACTTGGTGTGGGTCCTACAGATCCGCAAAACAGGTTCGTTTAATTTATCAATCAAATTAGTTTATCCAGACCAGGTATCAAATCGGTTCTCAGCCTTATCAAATTACTGAGTTGGATTGGTTAAGTATAGTTCAACTTAACCCCGTTAAATTACCGAGTTCAGATTGGCTAAGTGTAGGTTAACTTAACCCTTTTACTAATCATGGATTAACTTGGTTAAGTGTAACGATGGGTTCACGACTTAACCCCGATTAATCCACCAAGTCCAAATTGGTTAAGTATTAAGTGGACCATGACTTAACCCTAATCATGAGGCATTAATTAATTAATGTGCCTTAACCTCTCACATTAGACTTTGTTGCGGTTACTAGTTAAGCCGGTCGGTTCCGGGTAGCTTTACACCACAACTTGGTCTAACCTCGGGTTCAGGGTACAACATGACCAACTTCTCACATTGGGTCCTATTGTTTGTAGCAACTAGTTAAGCCGTTCGGTTCCGGGTAGTTTTACGCTACAAACTCAACCCAACCTCGAGTTGGTCACACTTATATTTTCTAAGTGTCATGTCCATTATGTTTACCAAACATATTACCAGTTTTCAAGCATTTGGGTAGACCTAACTTAATAGGTAAATTCCCAATGGGTAGACCTAACTTAATAGGTAAATTCCCAATCTCATGTTTTCATGTCTTTTAATTTTGCCCAACCCCAAACGCAATCCCATCGCTTACATATCGCAATAGCGCATAAAGGATAGAAAGAGGGAACTTGGCATAATCATGACATAAAGGTGTTGAAGCCACAAGTTTAATATGGTGGCATATGAAATGTACATATGTTCATATACTTGCATATTACATTTTTAGGCCTCAAAAGCATGCATAAAACCTAACTTAGCATATTGGTGATACATGGTGATAAATGACATGTAAAAGTTGCCATAAGTTCGCATTTAGCCTCACATGCAAGTTATCATAAGAGATGTGATAACTTACATGTTGCCAAAATGCAACCTTTAGCATAAAGCTTGAAGCTTTAAGCTCATAAACCCAAGATAAGCTTGCATAACATGATAACATGAACAAAATGATCAACCCAAACTTGCATAACATAACTTGCATATCATAACATAGCAAACTTGCATAACATAACATGATAAACTTGCATATCATAACATGGCAAACTTGCATAGCATAACATGGTAAACTTGCATATCATAACATGGCAAACTTGCATAGCATAACATGGTAAACTTGCATATCATAACATGGCAAACTTGCATAGCATAACATGGTAAACTTGCATATCATAACATGGCATACTTGCACATCATAACATGATAAACTTGCATATCATAATGATCAACCACAACTTGCATCATTCATTTAACTTTAGAGTTTAAATATGAAAGTAGAAAAGGGCTTACAATGCTTATGAAGACTCAAATGAGTATAAGCAAATACAAGATTGAGACAAAGCCCTTATGCAATCAAATAAACCCAAAATGCAAGCTCCACTAGAAAAACCCTTGAGCAAAAATGATCAAAACCCTTGCTTTATGATGTAAATGTGGAAACTTGACTTGAATGCAAGCTAATGATACTCATACAAGCTTGAAAACACTTGTATGCATGGAAAATCTCTCATAGAAATTTATTTAGAATTTTATGAAGAGAGTGGAGGCCATGAGAGGAATGATTTTGCCATAGTTTAGTTACTTGAATGAATAATGATGATTTAGGGTTAGGTTAGGGGCTTATTTATAGGATTAGGATATGTTTTAGACCCTTAGATTAACCCTAGGTTAGATTAGGACCATCAGATCTCGGAAGCTTCCAGAAAACAGCCCCAAAACACAGCCCAACCCAAAAATGGTGCATCAGGCCAAACTGGCCGAGCACCCCCTGTCGACACCCAAGTCGACAGGGCTGTCGACTTGGTCCTAGCCAAGTCGACTGCCCAGTCAACAGGCCTGTCGAGTGGGGTAGCTAGGCGGGAATTTTCCCACCTGCGCCCAATGGCCCAAATTTCGAAATTTGAACCTGAATTTTAAATCTGTTTTGAACTTTGAATTTTCAGAAAACTTCTTCGGGCCTTAACCGGGTCATACGAACTCCGATTTTCGAAAACTCGGACTCTATTTCGCGTATTTTTCCGAGACGAACGCAATTGCATAGCCCGTTTCCCTTGATTCAGATTTATAAATTAAATTCTGCCTCGATTTACGATATAACAGGTTATCAGAAACACGGGTTGTTACATTCTCCCCTCCTTAAAGGATTTCGTCCTCGAAATCTTCAAGTTAGGAAGAACGCATCCTACCATCCATCATCCATCTACTGAAATCATCATTCATGAGCAATCGTTGTCCTTAAAGATTCTAATGCGGTATGAACATATGCAAAAGGTGTGTGTATATGTTCTTATCTAATGCAAGGATCCTCAATGCAAATTATGTTAGTGAAATGAATCCATATGTATGCAATTCCTAACATACTGTATAATATCTATATGTGTGCACATAACATACATCCATATGAAACATCCATGTGCTGAATTCACCATCTTACAACCATAAGAATTGAAAATGTACACACGTTCATATGCAATATGAGAGTGTATTTCAAGCCGATCTAGTGCCTAGTGTGTGTTTATGCATCCACGAGCAACCACTTGCATCCATTTGCAACCATCAAACATAACATGTCTCAAACACATGTTTACATCCATAGGATTCCTATCTCAACAAGATACAGTCGAGTGATGGAAGCGAGTACAGATAAAACAAAAACTTGGTACATATACTTATAGACTACTAGTACAGATCAGATTTCCCCAAACGATTCTTAGGAAACTAAGCATGGTAGAAACTCAGAATGTATTCATCATTGTCACCCTCATGCCCAACACAGATACTCTCAAACCCCAATTTATCACAAACAGATGAGTTATAACTCTCAGGGAGTTTGAGACTATTACCAGATCAGAAGCAAGACTAGCATTAAAGTACCGAGTTTCCATTACAGAATCAAAATACCAGAAAAAGAGTTTCAAACTGAAAATCAGACAAGGAAAATTAAACATCCTACAGACAAATTATCCTAGCCCTAATCTATTCACTCGCCATGCGAGTATTCACCGTTCCTTCCGATGTAGTCACTTTCTTCTTCGGGCAGTCCCTAGTGAAGTGCTCTATCTCTCCACAGTTAAAGCAAGTGCCCTTCCTCTTTCTGCAATCCTTGTTTAGATGAGTTGATCTTCCACAAGTAAAGCACTTCTTTTCCTTCTTATCTTCAGACTTCTCCTCCTTCTTTTGCATTTTCTTTTTGGGCCCCGTTTTCTTGTTTTGAGACTCATTCACCTTGACCTCCTTCTTTGCACACTTGTTCTCTTCATTGAGTAGGGCCATATCTACCAAACTCTCAAACGTGGCCCCCATGGGCACATGAGACATAGCTAACTCCTGTAACGGCTCATTCAATCCTCTAGCAAAACGAAGAGCCTTCTTCTGAGTAGTACTCACCATATCCAAGCCAAAACGAGCTAATTGATTGAACTTGTTCACATATTCTTTGACAGACATGTCTCCTTGCTTCAAAGCAATAAACCTCTCCATTTGCAAATTCTCTTCAGCAGAAGACAGAAACTTAAGCCTGAATCTTGTCCTGAAATCGGCCCAAGTCTCAACAGGCCTAGTACCGTTGGTGACTTCCCACCAATAAGCGGCTTCATCCTTCATAAGCCAAACCGCCAACAAGATCTTCCTCTGATCGTCTAACCCAAAGATAGCAAATAAATCCTCGGTCTCTTTCAACCAATTCCGGGCCTCTACAAAAGTCTCGGTACCTAGAAAGTCCTTGCCACCCATTTCTTTGAAGTCCTTGCAAATCTTTGTGAACTCTACTGGAGGACGCTGAGGGGGAGGAGGAGGAGGAACCTCAGCGATAGGAGGAGGAGGAACATTAACCACCGGAGGAGGAGTAACATTTGCTGGGCCGGCTTCGGTCGCCCTAGCCTCCATAAGTCTCCTATACCAAACAGGAACTTGCACTCCCTCTGGGATAACAAAGTTATCTGCCATACTGAAACGAAGGAAAAGATAGATTCAGAACGAGGAAACTAAGAATAGATAACTAAGGATTGTGCTAATGGCTTTTGGGGAATAGCCTTTTTTTTTAAAATACTAGACTTTTCTTTGGAAAATACTTTATACTTGGTTTTGAAAATAGTTTTCCAAAAGTTTTCTAAAAACCTTTTTGTTCCTTCTCGTAAACCATATGCTCTGATACCAAATGTAACACCCCACCTCCGCCAGGGTGGCTCTTGCAAGCACTCTGACTTTGGAGGGGCGTTAAAACAGGTAAACATGCATAGTGATATATCAAGGCAGAACAAGAACATATGTATATATGTAAACAGAGTAAATAAGATAAGTAAAACAGCGGAAGATTTCAAACTATTTCAAAACAAGTCTGGTACAACATAATGTCAACTTTCCAAATACACAAGTCTAGATAAAAACAACATCACTGAAAAACTGAAATACATAAGTACTATCCCCAAAATAAGTGATAACCATAGCTAGCTTCATGTCAAGACCGTACATGAGCTAAAATCCCACAAGCAAGCGATCAGAAATCCAGGCTAAGCTCCAATATTCCCACCCTGAGAACCTGGGGGGGTGGGGAAACGGAAGAAAAGAGGCGAAAGAAAAACAGGTCAGTCAAAAAGACTGAGTAAGCCCTACTACAATCAATGTAAACTGATAAAGTTAACTGGCATGAGAAGCAGGGATGAACATAAGGATAACAACATACTAGCATGATGATTAACCAACAAGGTAGATAAAGGTGTCATCGCATAATCAGGTTTAAGGTTTTTGCACCACAGATGTACCAGCATTCTAACATGGCATGTATAAACAAGAATTTATCCCTTGGCCTAAACTTGGCCCAGTATCAGGTGTTTGACTTAAATCAAGATCCAACTTCTTGGTACCAATTCTAGTATAACAGGATTAGGTGTTACCCCAATGTTTACATCGAAACAGGACGGAACAGAATGGTCCATACAGAGATAGAGTTTGGTAAAAATGGGCTTTTACCACCCTAACAGATAAAGTACAGAAACGGAATGCTAACAATAATGGGCCTTTACCACCCTAACAGAACAGGGTACAGAAACGGAATGCTAACAATAATGGGCCTTTACCACCTTAACAGAACAGAGTACAGAAACGGAATACTACAATTAGGTGTACACTGTTAGTGGGCCTTTACCACCCTAACAGAAGGTACCACGCAGAAACAGACGGGTGTTACCACCCAACAAAACAGACGGTACCAACAGAATCAGACAGAGCTAAGTGTACCCTAAATCCTACCAAAGCGATCGGCTCCCTAATACATAAATACCCTGTGTCGGCCCCACGATAGGGTGTATCACTCCCTAAAGTGGTGACCAATTGGCACAGGCATATTTACAGATGTCACGGCGTCTTACATCCTCAGAGGCAGACTGGGATCCATGCACGCACATGACCCGGTTGGAACGCACCATCAACACCCATCGCCATTATCAGAATGAACCACTTATAATTAGTTCAGTAAGCGTGCCCGGACCCTACCTACAGTCGGGTCAAAGTTTTGATACCAGAAAGGGTTACTGACTAATATGGGTCCCAAACAATAAATGACACAAGTATTCCCCCTTGTGTTCCCAGACTATCAGATTTAGATTAACTTATTAACAGAGTTCAGACATACAAAGTTCAGACGATCAGTTTTCAGACTAACGGATCAGATAACAGATTTACAAACTTGCCTAACTTGGTGTGGGTCCTACAGATCCGCAAAACAGGTTCGTTTAATTTATCAATCAAATTAGTTTATCCAGACCAGGTATCAAATCGGTTCTCAGCCTTATCAAATTACTGAGTTGGATTGGTTAAGTATAGTTCAACTTAACCCCGTTAAATTACCGAGTTCAGATTGGCTAAGTGTAGGTTAACTTAACCCTTTTACTAATCATGGATTAACTTGGTTAAGTGTAACGATGGGTTCACGACTTAACCCCGATTAATCCACCAAGTCCAAATTGGTTAAGTATTAAGTGGACCATGACTTAACCCTAATCATGAGGCATTAATTAATTAAAGTGCCTTAACCTCTCACATTAGACTTTGTTGCGGTTACTAGTTAAGCCGGTCGGTTCCGGGTAGCTTTACACCATAACTTGGTCTAACCTCGGGTTCAGGGTACAACATGACCAACTTCTCACATTGGGTCCTATTGTTTGTAGCAACTAGTTAAGCCGGTCGGTTCCGGGTAGTTTTACGCTACAAACTCAACCCAACCTCGAGTTGGTCACACTTATATTTTCTAAGTGTCATGTCCATTATGTTTACCAAACATATTACCAGTTTTCAAGCATTTGGGTAGACCTAACTTAATAGGTAAATTCCCAATGGGTAGACCTAACTTAATAGGTAAATTCCCAATCTCATGTTTTCATGTCTTTTAAGTTTACCCAACCCCAAACGCAATCCCATCGCTTACATATCGCAATAGCGCATAAAGGATAGAAAGAAGGAACTTGGCATAATCATGACATAAAGGTGTTGAAGCCACAAGTTTAACATGGTGGCATATGAAATGTACATATGTTCATATACTTGCATATTACATTTTTAGGCCTCAAAAGCATGCATAAAACCTAACTTAGCATATTGGTGATACATGGTGATAAATGACATGTAAAAGTTGCCATAAGTTCGCATTTAGCCTCACATGCAAGTTATCATAAGAGATGTGATAACCTACATGTTGCTAAAATGCAACCTTTAGCATAAAGCTTGAAGCTTTAAGCTCATAAACCCAAGATAAGTGTAATGACCCGGGATTTCGACCAACTAATTTTAAATATTTAGAATGGATTTAAATATTTAGTTGATAAAATAAATGAATTTTTATATTTATGTTATCGATTTAAATATCGATTTCGATTTAATATCGTATATATTAAATTATCAAAATAAGGAATCAGCGAATAACTGAATTCGAAGTGAAAAGTGATTTGAAATCAGTTCAGATAATCAATACATAATTCTGTTTGAATTAAAATAATAATATTAATTGATTATCGAAGAATTTATTTGTTTTAAAATTTATTTAAATCAATTTAAATAAATATCTTCTCCAGATGATCGAATTGAGCTTCAATACCTGTCCCAATGTGTTCAGAATAGCAGTTTTACTATAGGAATGCCGGTTGTTGGGTTCAGAAAGGAGTTCGGAATAAAGGAGATAATTTAAATTTGATATCGGTTTAAAAATCAAATTAAATTTAATAAATTAATATATAAAAGTAAAAATAGCAGAAACATGGCATCCCTATTAACCTTCAAAAAAAAAACCAAAGGAGGAAATTCAAACATGTTCTCTTCGAAAACTCCACACAAAAGAAGACGCCACCGTTCCTCCAACAAATCAAAGCTTCATTAATAAAATGACCTGCTGTTTTCTATTCTTCAAAAATCCTCATTTGCTTTTACTAAGTAAACGAGACCGAGCTCCTCAAAACAAAAAAATGGCCGCGATGTTTTCATCTCCTCAACCAAATCAAAAACCGTCGGGACTCAATGGTCGATTTAGGGTTGACCGCGATAGCCGATGGTGATAGAAGGAGGGCTCGCGCGTACTGTGGTGGAGTCGCGGTGGGGAAAACAGTTTGATTTTTAGGTTAAAATACACAGCGATGTGGAGGACAGAGCTAAAGTTTGCGATGGATTTTTGGTGCAGTGTTCGATTTCAAAACCCGGGAAGGTTCGAACTGCGGATTGGGATACTAACGACAGGAGATAGATAGCGGCGAACTATGATGGTGCGAGGTTCTCCTGGAGCAACAACAAGAGGGGCGAACTCAATTTTAGGGTGTTCGATTTCGGGTCCGCAAGCCTAAGGTTGCGAGTTAGGAAGTTTGGAGGTCACGGTGCATTGGGGTCAGTTTCTGGTAGTGGATAAGGTGGAAGGGGAAGTTCGACAGGGGAAAATGAAGGAGCAACGTAGGAAAAAAGGAAATGGGACAAGTGAATTCAATGGCAACAAAGAGAGTATTAACATGAATTAAGGTATGCAATTAAAATTTAAAATGGTAGTTAATTTATTTTAATATTTATAATTAAATCAAGGATCATTATATTATTAAATTAAAGCTCCCATAATTTGTATGAAGATTGGTATAAGTTCACAAGCCGATTCAATTGAACTATATAAACCAATGTAGCTAGTTAATGTAGTAATTTAAATTGGTAAACTAGTCGTTAAGAACAGGGTTAAGGAAAAGTTAACTTTTATATTTTTGTTAGGAATCATTGATTTATACAGTGTGTTTTTATTCATACAAGGTCCAAAATATTAACGCAAGTCAAATTGGACTCGTTGCGGGAAATGGTATTCGTTAGGAAAATTTTGAGATCAATCGGAATCAGAAAGGATCGAATTAAAAGCTTGGTGAGTGAATCTCACCTTTTATTTAGAAAATTTATTTTTATATATTTAAAAATAATTGTCTGTGCTTGTTTGAATGCTGTCTGATTGTTTTAAAATATATATAGTTATTTAGGATTGGTTGAATATTATATATATATATATATTGGGTTGATTGATTGGTTGGATTCCCGCAGTATCATTAGCGGATACCCGCGGTTTCATAGCGGATGATTACCCTATGCGCCCCACGCTATGATTAGTGGATGACCTTCATACCGCGATATCCTGCCTCGAAGCAGGATGGGTATTACTATGTTGACTAACGTCTGTGGATGCAGGAAAACAGGTTGGAGGAATCCAACTGGATTCCTCAAAAAAAATATTATTTGTTCGTTGTTTGTTTGATTTCATATATATTCATATATGATGTGTTAAAAATCAAATGATTGAAAATTGGTTGATTTGATTGTTTAAAATATCCCTGGGCTTGAATATTGATTCATAAAAATATCGGAAAGGGTATTTGATATTTAAAAAGGAAATTCTATTTTTATAAATAGAATTTGAATTTTTAATAAAACTATAGAAAATATTAACTTGTTTTGAAGGTATATAAAACAAGTAATCGAATTTATAAACTTTATTTATAAATGAAAATATGGGATTTGAATCGAATTTATAAACTTTGTTTACAAATGGGAGATGGGATTTGAATCGAATTTATAAACTTTGTTTATAAATGAAGAGATGGGATTTGAATCGAATTTATAAACTTTGTTTATAAATGAAAATATGGGATTTGAATTGAATTTATAAACATTGTTTATAAATGGAAAGGTGGGATTTGAATTGAAGTTATAAACGTTGTTTATAAATAATGCCGAGAATTCAAATGGACTTTAAACTATAGATTTGAATATAGAAATTCAAATGGACTTTAAACTATAGATTTGAATATAGAAATTCAAATGGACTTTAAACTATAGACTTGAATATATAAATTCAAATGGACTTTAAACTATAGATTTGAATATAGAAATTCAAATGGACTTTAAAATAGAAATTTGAATATAGAAATTCAAATGGACTTTAAACTATAGATTTGAATATAGAAATTCAAATGGACTTTAAACTATAGATTTGAATATAGAAATTCAAACGGACTTTAAACTATGGAATTTGAATAATAGAAGCGAATTGGAGTTTGAATATAGAATTCAAATATTAAAAGAGAAATGGACTAAAGAGATAATTAACAAATTGAGTTAAAACGATTTGGTATAGTTAAATAGATTGGGCAGGTATAGATACAGGAGATAGGTTTGGAATAAAGTATAGAAGTGAAATAAATAGAATGCCCGACAAAAAGGTATGTATTTAATTCATATATGAGATTTTATGCGCCGTATCGGCAAGCCGCTTGGCTTTTTCTTTTTCTTTTTGAGATGAGAAGGACCGGGAAAGCTATTTGAAATTTCCCGATGCTCCCGGTACAAAGGAGGTTATGGCAAATTTTTCCGGGAATTTAAGGAGATAGAATATTTTTAAGATAATTTGATAGTTAGAAATCAACGTATCGATATATATAGAAGTCGATAAGAAAACGAACTTAGAAATAGAATAGTATAATCAAAAAGGAAGTATAAGAATAAAATCTAGTAAGAATAGAAAGAAAAAGTGTATACGTGTTTTAAAGGTAAAGAAGTAGTTGTATGTTATTGATTGTTCAAGTAAGTAGTCATATCTGTTTTGATGTTATAAATGTTATTCAGTCAAGGTCTGAGAGGTAGTTATACCGCAACTTGATTGATTTCATTATTAACAGATAAACAATAAGATTTCAAGCTCGAAGATCAATGTTGGATAAAAGTTAGTTGAATATAGTATTTGGGTTGTCGTACCGATGTTTTACACAACATCCGGTTTAACCCAAATAAATGTAAGCTTGGAAATAAAATAACATATATTTTCTAAAGTTTAGAAAATAAAAGAAGGCGATATATGGAAATGTTTTCCAAATAACGTATAAGGCCAATATGGTTATTGAAAATATTTGGTTAACAAATATTGATAAAGAAATAGAGAATAGATTTAATTAATGGAATATTAATTAAAGGTTCAGTGATTGTTGGATGTTTGGTTGAACACTTGTTTTATTCGATAGTTAAATCATCGACTATCGAAACACTTGTTTTTATTCGATAGTTAAATCACAGACTATCGAAGTTTTGACCATCGTTGTCAATATGGAGAGACCGGTTGGATTATTATCCGAAGAACCACTCCATATCGACAGTAGCGTGCGAATCAGATTATATAAAGATAATCGAAGACGGAGTAGAGTGCAAGGACTTTTTCTATTAATAGAAATAGTGCCTTCAGTTCATCCTGTTCCTGGGTGACTTGTATGGATGAATGTCTGACAGAGTATTTCCAGAATATCACGTATATTGATTTCTCCAACCGTACCAAGAGTGGAAGCGGAGAAGGAAACTTCTTTTAGCTAACACGTAATGTACTGTTGAGGACGTCAATCGGTGATTTGATGGATTTGACGATGTGGCATTCGAAGTAAATCTGGTGTGATGATAAAGCGTAGCTTCTAGCCTCATCATCCGGTAAATGACAGAAATCGGGCAAGCAACATGGCTATGTAGGTCGCACCTATTAGGCTGTATAATCACCTGATCTAGAGTTTCATTTACTTCTAAAAATCTATTGTCGATGCTGTCCCATTCGGGAAATGGTTGCTGATCCCAATCTTTGGTGATATACATTCGATACACTCAAGCGAAATGAGTGGTCGGTCATGTGTGGCTGAGTTGCAAGATGTTCTTGTTGAACTCGGTGTATTCTCCTCTAGAGATATACCAGCGGAAGGTGGTTCCATACCTTGTCATAGTTGGAAACCCATTACCCAATACTTGCTTGCGGTTTATGATTTGTATATATATGTGGAACGTGAGATGAAAACGTTCCACTAGATTGTTATTTACTAGATTTAGACATTATTATAATATCAAAAGAGTTTTGATATAAAGATAAGTCAAGCATTTGGATTCTCATAAGGGAAAAACCCGTTCCGTGTTATACGGCGTGGTCTTATGAGATATCATTTAGTTTTCTGAAACTGTTTTATACTGTTTACTCATACCAGTCCCATGACTGACCCGGAGTTTATTTTGTTTTGTTCTACCTAAACTCTTGGGTGCCTAAATTTGTACGGGAAGTCAAGTAGTTCAGGATTTTTCAGATATATCTAAAGGATCTTGGAGCAGGAGGCTTCAGCGTTATCTAATTATAGTGGTTCCGTTGTGTTGTAAGTGTTGTACTCTGATAAGTGTATGTTATACAGTTAAGATTTTGTATTTCAAAGATATGATACATTATATTTTGTTCCGCTGCGAGGTAAGATTCTGTGTTGTTATTTCTGTTCTTCTTCTACCTCTTTCTTCAAAAAAAAAAATGTTTCGTATTTTCGTGATATTTGGGTTGGACGTATGATGCATATAGCCAACTCTGATGTTGCGGATTTGCGGGTCATTACAGTTGGTATCAGAGCTTAGGTTGAGCGAATACCTAGGCTTGTTGGAATGTGCTCATTAGAGATAGGATCAGTAGTATCCTAGAATGAGTTGAGTGTATATATATACGAGAGAGCGTATTTGTTATTTGATATAAAAACTGTTTTATATTGTGTTGGCTAGTCTGTTAAGTGGATTATAAATTTTGGTCGAATCGTGGGACTCCACGATGTCGATAGGAGTTTATAAACACTTGAACAGAAGATTGGACACGATATTGTTTTTAAATAGTTGAGTTGATTGTTAGGATTATAATCGAATAAGATTATTAAAACAAAAATAGTTATATATATAACCAATGGAATTTGTATATGAAATCAAATATACAAATGTGATAAATTGAAATTGAATTCCAACCAGAATTTAGAATTTTAAATCCTGGGGGTTTGAAAAATATTTTTCTAAATGGATTTTGGAAGAAATAAAGCACTGAACTCTCATTCAGTAGCTGGGAAATAATTCTGATGATGGTCGCAACATCATCAGTGTTCATTTTCGAGTTTCTAAGTGACGAATTGCTGCCTTAGAAAATTTTTGATGGAAATTTGTTTAAAAGAAACAAGTTGTTTGAAAATTCAAATGTTTTGAATTTGGGATAGATATAAATATATGTATATATTTATATTACTTCAAAGGAATTTTGAAATGGGAATTGAAATATAGATTTCAAATAGAAGTAAAATAAAGGAATTTGAATATATATATATATAATTCAAATAGAAGTGAAATAGAATTTGAATTCAAAGGAATTCAAATGAGTTTGAATAAAGAAAATTCAAATAGAAATTGTATAAGAAAAAACTGAAATGGAATTTGAATTCAAAGGAATTCAAATGGATTTGAATAAAGAAAAGTCAAATAGAGATTTGAATATTAGAATTCAAATGGAATTTGGTTAAATAGAATTTCAAAGAGAATATAAAGTGGAGGTTGAATATTAGAATTCAAAGAAAATATAAAGTTTGAAATAGAATTTGAATTCAAAGGAGTTAAAATAGAATTTAAATTCAAAGGATTTCAAATAGAAATTGAACAAAGGAATTTAAATAGAGATCGAATAAAGGATTTCAAATGGAATTTGAATAAGGGATTTGAAATGGGTTTTGAATGAAGGATTTCAAATAGAATTTGAAGATAAGAAATTGAAATAGAATTTGAAACAAAGGAATTTAAATAGAAATTGAATAGAAGGAAATTCAAATATAGAGTTTGAATAAAGAGATTCAAATGGAATTTGAATATTGTAAATATATAGGATTTGAATATTAGAAGTGAAATAGATCGGGAATATTATGAAATGGATTTGATACATATTAAAAATATATCAGAATGGAGTTGAATTTATTATAAACGAAGTTAAAACCGTTTATATTTATAAATATAATTAAAACGAGCTCGCCATAGCGCGGCAGTTCGTAAATTGGCGATTCGAACTTCAATTCAGTATACAGAACTCAATTGAAGTCGAAATTCTGTGAAACAAGAATCGTCAGAACCGGTTGAACAATAGTTTTCTAATAGAAGAGAAAAATCTGGGTTTCGTCAAATAGATTTTGAGATAGGTCAAAATCAAATTTCAAAAAGTGCAGCGCCAGAAACCATTAAAAACCGCAATGGTTTATATATATATATAAGTAAAAGGATTTTTAAAGTAAATAAAATCCGAATGGCCATGAGAAAAATATAGACTTGAGTTATAAAATGAATGTGAACTCAAGTGAAGTAGATAAAATGATTTGGGAAACAATGATCATATTTCTAATTATTGAATAGAATTAACTAAGTAAAAGAGAAATTAGTTAATCAAATTTGAATCGAAATTGGGTTTTTGATAAGTGAAAGAAATTGAGAATTTATATTCGAAATCGAATATATAACTCCGTAATAACCCGAAAATCTGGGCCAGTTTAAAATTTTTATTTTGGCCATTTCAGCGAAGTTTGAAGATTTAAAATGAATTATTTTAAATAATATCGACGAGAAATTTATTTTGAATATAATTCGAACGTATATATTATACGCGTCGTCATTAGAATATAAATAATTATATATAATTATAAATAGAATTGAAAATGGCGCGGTAGTTCGATAATTCGATTTCAAACTTCAATTGAATGTACCGGGTGCAAAACAATCCGGATTTTAGTGACACCAAAAATGATAGAATCTAATTGATGATATCTTTCCAACGAATCCGAAAAATCGAAATTTTATAGCGGGAATCAAAAGGTTTGTCCAGTTGAAAATTCTGAATAGTCGCTATGGAATTCAGGCCCTTAAAAATGGACATTTTGCAAACGACCTCGGATTTCGATGAAACCAGTTTTGTTGGGTCCGGGATGTAAAGTTATTGCTAGGTTTCAAATTTCATAATTTTTCGAATCAATATGTGAGCGTGGCAAAGGAAAACGCGTTTGACCAGTTTTAGTTGATTTTAATCGACTGGAAATTGGCCATTTTTCCAGCGGTCTCAGAATTCGACGAAACTAGTTTTGTTAGGACCGTATCGTCAATGCGAAGATAGAAAATATTTTTCGGGAATTTTTTTGAGTTAGTATGTTACCCCGGTAAATTGAAATGTGCGTTCAAATTCAATATATAGAGTTATATGTTGATTTTGACGAAAACTGATCGAAACGATCGAATCGGCTTACGATACATATCCCATTGTGTTCGGAATGGGGGTAATTAGCTATGAACGACAGGCGGTGGGTTTCGTTTCGAGTTCGAATGAAAAGGTTACTTTTTAGAAATAAAATAAAATATATAAGCTTACATATAGCCCCCCCATTCTCTTTTCCCTCTTCCCCTTTTAGTCAACAACAGAAATTAAAATAAAAAAAATGAAAGGGAAAAGACGATCGCGCCCCAGCCCTATTGCTACCGCCTGTCGCCCTACTTTGGCGCGCTGCCACCGCCGGCGTGAGGCGCCTCCCCTCCAACTCCCTCTCCTCTTCTCTTCTCTCTCCTCGACTTCCTCTCCATCCCCTCGCAAGAAACCCGTCAGCTTCCCCCCCCCCCAATTCGACCAAGCCGAACCCTCACCCACCACGCCGCCGTGACCCCAAAGCCGCCACCCCACCTGAACTCGACCACTACCCTCCTCCGGCCTCGCGCAGCAGCGAGCACCCCCCCCCCCCTTGGCGGTCCGACACCCAGACAAAGCCAGTAAGTTTTTATGATTTTTGTTTATTATAAAAAAACCGATTTTTAACTGATTTTATTTATTTATTTAAAAATTAGACTTTATGAACATGAAAGCTAAGATTTTTATCTTAGAAAAAGTGCGATTTTTATATATGAAAAAGGTTGAATTTTTACAGATAAAAAGAATAGATTTTTTATAGAAGGAAGGTATGAAATTTCTAAAGATTAAAAATATGGTTTTTGGTATGTAAAAATATGATTCTTATCATATGAATGATAATAAAAAGATATGATTTTTAATAACGTGAAGATATAGCTTTTAATTATATAAAAATATATATACGATTTTTATATAAGGGGCATATTAAAAATATAATCTTTTATATGTAGAGATATTTAAAATATAATCTTTTATATGTAGAAAAAATTATATATATCTTTTATAGAAGTAGGAAGATAAAGATATGATTTTTATCTTATAAGAATAATAAAAATATGATTTTTATATATTGAACTTCGAAATAAAAATATGATTTTTATATATTGAACTTCGATATAAAAATATGATTTTTATATATTGAACTTCGAAATAAAAATATGATTTTTATATATGGAATAGCGAAGTAAAAATTCGATTTTTACATATGTAGTGGCTACGGGAAACGAAGATGACGAAGATGCGATAGCGATGAAGATTTCTATCAATGAAGTGCCGTGGAGCTAGGATAGCTATCTGTGAGAATTTCTCACCTTTCAATTTATTTTTCTAGTTATATATATATATATACTAGGATGCAGACGGTGCTTAGTAGCACCCGACACAATCGTCCACAGACCATGGACTTGTTTGTTTGATTGCATAAATTAATTAGATTATTTGATTGAATTGAATTGTTTGGTGAAATTGAATGGTTTGATTGATGTGTGAATGGCGTGGGCCTTCACTAGACCGGGGATAAGGCTAGGCCTTGTCCCATTTCTAGTATCGTGCCGTTATGCCGCCGAAATTTTCTAAAATATGTTAGAAAAATAAAATATCATTTTATTTAAAGAATGAACTGAATAGAAATTCATATGTTGGAATAAAATGTTTTTATCGTTAAAAATATAATTTTTAACGTGAAGTGAATAAAATAAATATTCATTTACAAACCAGACGGTTTGTTTATGTACACCTATTTGAGGGACATTGATTGGGTCGATAAATTTTACACATCGCCCATCTGCACAGATAAAATATGCGTTTGATTGTTTGAAACCCCACACGGGTGTTGGGATGAAATTTGAAGTTCACTCATCCTGATTGATTAAATATGTCGATCGATTGATTGACAAGCTGTTATAAGCGTTAGATATCTATATTTGATGCTTATACAGTGTAGTGCACTTTGGTCGATGGTTGATTATTTTTCAATGCTATTATATGTGTGTAATGTATGAGAATCCATATAATTAACTTTATATGGTAATTGATTGGGCTTCATTCCAATTTGAAAAATAAAGAATAAAATAAAATAAAGGTTCATGTGTTGACAGTACTCATCCTTTGAGATTGGTCATGTGTTGAACGAAAATTTTTGATAATAACAACTATTTTGAAAAGAGAAATATTTGAAACAGAATATTTGAAAATAGAAATTCATGAAGCCGTGTTGTTTAGTTTGACGCCATTTTGACGTGAACGATATTTATAACGATTTCGAAATGAATTGAATTGAAAACGATTTCGAAATGAGTTGAATTGAAAGCGATTTCGAAATGAATTGAATTGAAAACGATTTCGAAATGAATTGAATTGAAAACGATTTCGAAATGAATTGAATTGAAAACGATTTCGAAATGAATTGAATTGAAAACGATTTCGAAATGAATTGAATTGAAAACGATTTCGAAATGAATTGAATTGAAAACGATTTCGAAATGAATTGAATTGAAAACGATTTCGAAATGAATTGAATTGAAAACGATTTCGAAACGAATTGAATTGAAAACGAATTCAAATTGAATTGAAAGCGAATTGAAATGAATTCAAATTGAACTTGAATTGAATAGAAATGAATTTTGAAACGGATTTATAAAGAAGAATTCAATTTTGCTTTGAATTGAAATGGAAGTTGAAATAGATTTTGAAACGAATTTTAAAACTATTTATATAATTCGTTTTGAATAGAAAATCGACGAAATATATATTATATATTATATATATATATATAATATAATGGCCTGAATAGAACGCGCCGCGCCGCGGCAGTTCGTGAATTTCGACCATTTATTTCAAACGGACATTACGGGAGATCCGACCGTCGGATTCTCCTAAAACCGGAACCGTTGGGTTCGTATCGAAAAGAGCTTTCTAACGAATATTTGAAATTAGAAATCTAACGGTTGGATTTGGAATTATGTCCAAATCAAATTTGAAAAAGGTCGCTGTAAGTGTAGTTCGATGGCCATTGATGGAAATCGACTGTACGGGCCTTGATAAAATTATTAAAAATAGTAATAATTTGTGTAAAATCATAAGAAATGATTTGTGAAGATTTGGGATGAAAAACTTCATGTTTGAAAAGATAAAAATAGATTTTTATCGAAATGAACTAGTTTTGAACTAGAAATATAATTCTATTTATTTTTAAATAAATAAATTGAATTTGAAAAGGGTTTTAAAAATAACCAGAATTTCCAATGATTGCATTGGAGTGGATTTTAATCGAAATTGTCTTCGGAATATTTCGATGTTGGAATTCGTGATTATACAGATGTGTTATGGAAATTTGAAAGATACATATTTATATCGTTATTTCCAATATGACATTTGTTAATCGTAGAATTTGATATTAAATATAAGCCGGGATATTTTCTATTCAGAGCCTTGTATTGAATATCAAATGTGATTTGGGTTTGTCGTGAATGGTGTCTTCACTAACACTGTTCTTGAACCCAGCTGAGAAAAGGTTAAATCTTTTTATTTAGATTTAATGAAGTGTACCAATTAAGCAATATTTAATTGGAATTGAATTGATATTGATTTTTGGGTTTATCGTGGACAGTGTTTTTAAATAACACTCGTTCTTTAACCCGATAATTAATGGAATGTGATTTTGGGTTTATCGTGAACCGTGTTTTAAATAACCCTGATTCTTTAACCCAGTTAACGATTAAAACTAAGTGGAGTTTTAATGAATCTTTAATTAGATTGAAAAGATCGAGAATGGAGTATCACCAGTTTTACTCCAGGCGATAGTTAAATCTTTAATTAGATTTGAACGGGAAATGGTAATTGAATTTACCGATAACACCGTGGTGTTAGATATGAAGTATAACCAGTTTTACTTCATGGGATGAATAGGTTGGGATTGGGAAATAAAATAAATGATTACTTCGGTGTGGTTCGCTAATCCCGACTAGTTTGAATTGATATTCAAAGGAGATTAAAGAATAAATTTAAAGAATTTATCTTGGATAAAATTAATGGGAACTTTTCCCAAAGTATAGGAATATTTGAATAAAAGAATATTCTGAATTGGAATGAGGCGAATGTTGTGTTTGTGTAACACTTTTATAATATATACGCGAGTTATTCAGAAAGACCGGGTTTATCCCATTCTGAATAACTGATTCGACGTGGTGTCGAAGATGAAGACGGTGGTCGAAGACCAGAAGTCTTCACGTCGTTTGGGTGATTACTGATGATCTTGATTGGGCTGTACACCCAAGAAGATGGAAACAGTTAGTGATCGTCCAGACGTACTTGGAGATCGATGGATATGCGGGGTACTAGGTGCCTCCGGTTTCGTTCAGCCCCAGAATGGACTTGTAAATGGACTGTGTGTCTGACATTGGATTTTAGTCTGTGTGATTGATCTCTATTAAATATATATCTGTTTGGCGGCGGAGAATTTATTCTCTTGCTTAACGCCCTTCTCTGAGACGTACGAGCTCAGGGGTTATATATTGATGGATATCAAACACATGGAGTGAATTGCCTGTGTGGCATGCCTAAGTGGCAATTGATCGAGGCTTCTATTGAAAAGCAAAGTCTTGTGGAGATGATCAAAGCAAGGCCTTTGTGGCGTAGCTTTGTGTAACGTTTGCTTCGCGAGTTTCACACCCGGTATGAACCAAAAACGGGAGAGGACATCAGGGAGGACTTGCGTTTCTTTCTAGCTAAAAGTGGCGTCAGTGGTTTTACACGCCCTGATGAGTTTGACTTATGTGGTTGTTGCTGTTGCGAGGCGCCTCGGTTTGATCGGACGATCCGGGTCCGATGGAGTCATTCGTTGGCTCGTTTGCGCCCCAAAGGGCGGGGAGACGTATTGTTCAGGCATAATAATCCACATCGGTGGACCGGCCCTGACGATCCAGGGGGCAGTTGCGGCTGTTCCTGAGACATGGTAGGCTAGATTGTCTCGAATCGGTTGAGGACTATCTTTTGCCTCGGTTCATAGACGGAAATCCAATTTCCAAATACGTGACTTTGCGGTTTTATTTGTAAACCTATATATGGTGACATAGTGGCATGGGACGCTCATGTCGCCTATGATTGATACTTATGATTTGAAGTTGTTTTATACACTATGCACTTATAATAATATCAAACGATTTGTTTTAACCGTATCAAGCATTCTTTGGCTGTTATAAGGGAAAACCCTATCCTCGGCTGCGTTGCATTGTGTGATGGGACCTGGGTCTTATAACAGCTTCATTTTTCTTTATTTAGCATTGCGCTGTTTGTTTTATGCACTGGTATTCTTGGGAGGAAACCCGTTCCGTGTTATACGGCGTGGTCCCTTGATTTACCTAATGATTTAAAATAAAGAATAATAACTGTTTTAGTTCTCACACCAGTCACATGACTGACCTGGGGTTTATTGTTTTAACCTAAACTCTGGGTGCCCTTATTTTGACACGCGCAGCTAGTAGTTTTGGTTTTGCAGATTTATATTCACAGGATCCTGGTTTACAGCTGGAACGATATCCGGAAAGCTTTGTATCCGTATATCTCATTCTAGTTGTGTATTGTATTATTTTTCTGCTGCTATGTATTTAAATGTAATTTAAATCTCTGATATTTCTGTGTAATATTCATTTATACTCTGTACATTCTTGTCATCTGATGCATTGTTGTAATATACAATGAAATGTTCTTTTGTATGCGTTCTGTTTTGTCGTGTTCTCAAACGATAGGGCGTTTCGAACGGTCTGGGTCGGTTTAGCGACTGGTTCGGACCGAGCGAAATTCCTTGCCGTGACAAACTCGAGTTGAAAATATAATTAGATTAGTTTATAATTAAGTTGACATATATTTGAACAAGTGATATTCGAATAAAAATGGTGAAATAGGCAAAACGGTTAATTAGCAACTAGTTAATGGGAATTTGAATGATTGAAATTAAATTTAACTTAAGTAAGTTAAATGGATCGAAATGAATAAATTGAGTAAAATCAATGTGAATATGAATTGGGTATGAATAAAGAAATTATATTTGTAAAACAAATACAAAGGAAGTTATGTGCAAACAAATAAAAGGAGAAATATTTGTAAAAACATTTACAAATAGAATTTAGAAGGAAATATTGGTAAAACATTTACAAATAGATTCAATGGAAATATTTATTTATAGAAAATAAATAGAATGTTATAAATGAGATATTTATTTGTTAAATAAATAGAATTTAATCAAAGGAATATTCAGAAGAGGAATAGAAAATGGAAATCTGTTTTTAACAGATAAATAGAAAAGATTAATTTATAAATAACAGTTTATAAATTAAATTAAATATTTATCATTCGATAGATGGAATATATAAGTCTGAGCTTATATAGAGAAGAGATATTGGTTTTTAAACACCGATAGTTTTAAATAGAAGGGGTGCACAACACTTGTATAAGTGAAGTAACGTTATTAAAGAGAACAATTATAAAGTGAAGAACCGTTACAAAAAGTAAATTTTTGTAAATGAATAAACGTTATCCAATAATAGTTATTCGAATAGGAGAAGTCGATTAGTGTTAGAATAAATCGATTAGAGTAAGAATTAACCAGTTAGAGTTAATCGCTTAGGGTTAATCCGTAGAGCTAATTGAATATTAGTTGTTCAATTAGAATTTACCGAATACTTGTTATTCAAATTAAGAGTTAACCAGATAAAGTTAATTGAACATAGTTAATCGAATTAGGATTTAATTGAATATTAGTTATTCAATTAAAAGTTGATCGAATATAGTTATTGAGATAGAGTTGGTCAAACATAGTTACTCAGGATAAGTTACCATTTCATATGACTGCTAGCGTAATTCGCAGGGCTGCAGATAGCCTAGGGCAGTCGGATGTTTCCTAAGGGAATCAGGCGTAACCATTGTGATCGCTGCGATCTAGAGTCAAGCGAATGGAGTTAAATCGATTTTTAGTTAATCGAAGGAGTTATCGATTTTTAGTTAATCGAAGGAGTTATCGATTATTAGTTAATCGAAGGAGTTATCGATTATTTGTTAATCGAAATGAGTTATCGATTACAGTTTAATCGAAAAGAGTTATCGATTAGTTTAATCGAAGTGAGTTGTAGAATATTAGTTATTCGAAAGGAATTATCGAATTTGGTTATTCGAAAGGAGTTATCAATTATTAGTTAATCGAATGAGTTATCGATTATTAGTAAATCAAAGGAGTTATCGATTATAGTTTAATCGAAAAGAGTTATCGATTAGTTTAATCGAAGTGAGTTATAGAATATTGGTTATTCGAAGGAGTTATCAAATATAGCTTATTCGGAAGGAGTTAAGTGAAAAGAGCTAATCAAATAGAGTTAATTGATAAAAGTAAATTGAATAGAGTAAATCAAATATTAGTTTATTCGAAGAAAGGTTTTCGAATCTAGTTATTCGAAAGAGAGATTTTCGAATATAGTTATTCAAAAGGAGGAGTTATCGAATAGGAATTTATTCGAAAGAGAGTACGTAAGAAAGTTTGAAACGTTGAGTATCAACATAAATAAGTTTTGAAAAGATAAATGGGTTTGTAGCACTTTTTCTACCTTAGCAATTTCGAGGACGAAATTTTTTAAGTAGGGAAGATTGTAATGACCCGGGATTTCGGCCAACTAATTTTAAATATTTAGAATGGATTTAAATATTTAGTTGATAAAATAAATGAATTTTTATATTTATGTTATCGATTTCGATTTAATATCGTATATATTAAATTATCAAAATAAGGAATCAGCAAATAACTGAATTCGAAGTGAAAACTGATTTGAAATCAGTTCAGATAATCAATACATAATTCTGTTTGAATTAAAATAATAATATTAATTGATTATCGAACAATTTATTTGTTTTAAAATTTATTTAAATCAATTTAAATAAATATCTTCTCCAGATGATCGAATTGAGCTTCGATACCTGTCCCAATGTGTTCAGAATAGCAGTTTTACCCTAGGAATGCCGGTTGTTGGGTTCAGAAAGGAGTTCGGAATAATGGAGATAATTTAAATTTGATATCGGTTTAAAAATCAAATTAAATTTAATAAATTAATATATAAAAGTAAAAATAGCAGAAACATGGCATCCCTATTAACCTTCAAAAAAAAACCAAAGGAGGAAATTCAAACATGTTCTCTTCGAAAACTCCACACAAAAGAAGACGCCACCGTTCCTCCAACAAATCAAAGCTTCAATAATAAAATGACCTGCTGTTTTCTATTCTTCAAAAATCCTCATTTGCTTTTACTCAGTAAACGAGACCGAGCTCCTCAAAACAAAAAAATGGCCGCGATGTTTTCATCTCCTCAACCAAATCAAAAACCGTCGGGACTCAATGGTCGATTTAGGGTTGACCGCGATAGCCGATGGTGATGAAAGGAGGGCTCGCGCGTACAGTGGTGGAGTCGCGGTAGGGAAAACAGTTTGATTTTTAGGTTAAAATACACAGCGATGTGGAGGACAGAGCTAAAGTTTGCGATGGATTTTGGTGCAGTGTTCGATTTCAAAACCCGGGAAGGTTCGAACTGCGGATTGGGATACTAACGACAGGAGATGGATAGCGGCGAACTATGATGGTGCGAGGTTCTCCTGGAGCAACAACAAGAGGGGCGAACTCAATTTTAGGGTGTTCGGTTTCGGGTCCGCAAGCCTAAGGTTGCGAGTTAGGAAGTTTGGAGGTCACGGTGCATTGGGGTCGGTTTCTGGTAGTGGATAAGGTGGAAGGGGAAGTTCGACAGGGGAAAATGAAGGAGCAACGTAGGAAAAAAGGAAATGGGACAAGTGAATTCAATGGCAACAAAGAGAGTATTAACATGAATTAAGGTATGCAATTAAAATTTAAAATGGTAGTTAGTTTATTTTAATATTTATAATTAAATCAGGGATCATTATATTATTAAATTAAAGCTCCCATAATTTGTATGAAGATTGGTATAAGTTCACAAGCCGATTCAATTGAACTATATAAACCAATGTAGCTAGTTAATGTAGTAATTTAAATTGGTAAACTATCGTTAAGAACAGGGTTAAGGAAAAGTTAACTTTTATATTTTTGTTAGGAATCATTGATTTATACAGTGTGTTTTTATTCATACAAGGTCCAAAATATTAACGCAAGTCAAATTGGACTCGTTGCGGGAAATGGTATTCGTTAGGAAAATTTTGAGATCAATCGGAATCAGAAAGGATCGAATTAAAAGCTTGGTGAGTGAATCTCACCTTTTATTTAGAAAATTTATTTTTATATATTTAAAAATAATTGTCTGTGCTTGTTTGAATGCTGTCTGATTGTTTTAAAATATATATAGTTATTTAGGATTGGTTGAATATTATATATATATATATTGGGTTGATTGATTGGTTGGATTCCCGCAGTATCATTAGCGGATGCCCGCGGTTTCATAGCGGATGATTACCCTATGCGCCCCACGCTATGATTAGTGGATGACCTTCATACCGCGATATCCTGCCTCGAAGCAGGATGGGTATTACTATGTTGACTAACGTCTGTGGATGCAGGAAAACAGGTTGGAGGAATCCAACTGGATTCCTCAAAAAAAAATATTATCTGTTCGTTGTTTGTTTGATTTCATATATATTCATATATGATGTGTTAAAAATCAAATGATTGAAAATTGGTTGATTTGATTGTTTAAAATATCCCTGGGCTTGAATATTGATTCATAAAAATATCGGAAAGGGTATTTGATATTTAAAAAGGAAATTCTATTTTTATAAATAGAATTTGAATTTTTAATAAAACTATAGAAAATATTAACTTGTTTTGAAGGTATATAAAACAAGTAATCGAATTTATAAAACTTTGTTTATAAATGAAAATATGGGATTTGAATCGAATTTATAAACTTTGTTTACAAATGGGAGATGGGATTTGAATCGAATTTATAAACTTTGTTTATAAATGAAGAGATGGGATTTGAATCGAATTTATAAACTTTGTTTATAAATGAAATTATGGGATTTGAATCGAATTTATAAACTTTGTTTATAAATGAAAATATGGGATTTGAATTGAATTTATAAACGTTGTTTATAAATGGAAAGGTGGGATTTGAATTGAAGTTATAAACGTTGTTTATAAATAATGCCGAGAATTCAAATGGACTTTAAACTATAGATTTGAATATAGAAATTCAAATGGACTTTAAAATAGAAATTTGAATATAGAAATTCAAATGGAGTTTAAACTATAGATTTGAATATAGAAATTCAAATGGACTTTAAACTATAGATTTGAATATAGAAATTCAAACGGACTTTAAACTACGGAATTTGAATAATAGAAGCGAATTGGAGTTTGAATATAGAATTCAAATATTAAAAGAGAAATGGACTAAAGAGATAATTAACAAATTGAGTTAAAACGATTTGGTATAGTTAAATAGATTGGGCAGGTATAGATACAGGAGACAGGTTTGGAATAAAGTATAGAAGTGAAATAAATAGAATGCCCGACAAAAAGGTACGTATTTAATTCATATATGAGATTTTATGCGCTGTATCGGCAAGCCGCTTGGCTTTTTCTTTTTCTTTTTGAGATGAGAAGGACCGGGAAAGCTATTTGAAATTTCCCGATGCTCCCGGTACAAAGGAGGTTATGGCAAATTTTTCCGGGAATTTAAGGAGATAGAATATTTTTAAGATAATTTGATATTTAGAAATCAACGTATCGATATATATAGAAGTCGATAAGAAAACGAACTCAGAAATAGAATAGTATAATCAAAAAGGAAGTATAAGAATAAAATCTAGTAAGAATAGAAAGAAAAAGTGTATACGTGGTTTAAAGGTAAAGAAGTAGTTGTATGTTATTGATTGTTCAAGTAAGTAGTCATATCTGTTTTGACGTTATAAATGTTATTCAGTCAAGGTCTGAGAGGTAGTTATACCACAACTTGATTGATTTCATTATTAACAGATAAACAGTAAGATTTCAAGCTCGAAGATCAATGTTGGATAAAAGTTAGTTGAATATAGTATTTGGGTTGTCGTACCGATGTTTTACACAACATCCGGTTTAACCCAAATAAATGTAAGCTTTGAAATAAAATAACATATATTTTCTAAAGTTTAGAAAATAAAAGAAGGCGATATATGGAAATGTTTTCCAAATAACGTATAAGGCCAATATGTTTATTGAAAATATTTGGTTAACAAATATTGATAAAGAAATAGAGAATAGATTTAATTAATGGAATATTAATTAAAGGTTCAGTGATTGTTGGATGTTTGGTTGAACACTTGTTTTATTCGATAGTTAAATCATCGACTATCGAAACACTTGTTTTTATTCGATAGTTAAATAACAGACTATCGAAGTTTTGACCATCGTTGTCAATATGGAGAGACCGGTTGGATTATTATCCGAGGAACCACTCCATATCGGCAGTAGCGTGCGAATCAGATTATATAAAGATAATCGAAGATGGAGTAGAGTGCAAGGACTTTTTCTATTAATAGAAATAGTGTCTTCAGTTCATCCTGTTCCTGGGTGACTTGTATGGATGAATGTCTGACAGAGTATTTCCAGAATATCACGTATATTGATTTCTCCAACCGTACCAAGAGTGGAAGCGGAGAAGGAAACTTCTTTTAGCTAACATGTAATGTACTGTTGAGGACGTCAATCGGTGATTTGATGGATTTGACGATGTGGCATTCGAAGTAAATCTGGTGTGATGATAAAGCGTAGCTTCTAGCCTCATCATCCGGTAAATGACAGAAATCGGGCAAGCAGCATGGCTATGTAGGTCGCACCTATTAGGCTGTATAATCACCTGATCTAGAGTTTCATTTACTTCTAAAAATCTATTGTCGATGCTGTCCCAATCGGGAAACGGTTGCTGATCCTAATCGTTGGTGATATACATTCGATACACTCAAGCGAAATGAGTGGTCGGTCATGTGTGGCTGAGTTGCAAGATGTTCTTGTTAAACTCGGTGTATTCTCCTCTAGAGATATACCAGCGGAAGGTGGTTCCATACCTTGTCATAGTTGGAAACCCATTACCCAATACGTGCTTGCGGTTTATGATTTGTATATATATGTGGAACGTGAGATGAAAACGTTCCACTAGATTGTTATTTACTTGATTTAGACATTATTATAATATCAAAAGAGTTCTGATATAAAGATAAGTCAAGCATTTGGATTCTCATAAGGGAAAACCCTGTTCCGTGTTATACGGCGTGGTCTTATGAGATATCATTTAGTTTTCTGAAACTGTTTTATACTGTTTACTCATACTAGTCCCATGACTGACCCGGAGTTTATTTTGTTTTGTTCTACCTAAACTCTTGGGTGCCTAAATTTGTACAGGCAGTCAAGTAGTTCAGGATTTTTCAGATATATCTAAAGGAGCTTGGAGCAGGAGGCTTCAGGGTTATCTAATTATAGTGGTTCCGTTGTGTTGTAAGTGTTGTACTCTGATAAGTGTATGTTATACAGTTAAGATTTTGTATTTCAAAGATATGATACATTATATTTTGTTCCGCTGCGAGGTGAGATTCTGTGTTGTTATTTCTGTTCTTCTTCTACCTCTTTCTTCAAAAAAAAAATGTTTCGTATTTTCGTGATATTTGGGTTGGACGTATGATGTATATAGTCAACTCTGATGTTGCGGATTTGCGGGTCGTTACAATAAGCTTGCATAACATGATAACATGAACAAAATGATCAACCCAAACTTGCATAACATAACTTGCATATCATATGACAAAGTTGCATATCATAACATAGCAAACTTGCATAACATAACATGATAAACTTGCATATCGTAACATGGCAAACTTGCATAGCATAACATAGTAAACTTGCATATCATAACATGGCAAACTTGCATAGCATAACATGGTAAACTTGCATATCATAACATGGCAAACTTGCATAGCATAACATGGTAAACTTGCGTATCATAACATGGCATACTTGCACATCATAACATGATAAACTTGCATATCATAATGATCAACCACAACTTGCATCATTCATTTAACTTTAGAGTTTAAATATGAAAGAAGAAAAGGGCTTACAATGCTTATGAAGACTCAAATGAGTATAAGCAAATACAAGATTGAGACAAAGCCCTTATGCAATCAAATAAACCCAAAATGCAAGCTCCACTAGAAAAACCCTTGAGCAAAAATGATCAAAACCCTTGCTTTATGATGTAAATGTGGAAACTTGACTTGAATGCAAGCTAATGATACTCATACAAGCTTGAAAACACTTGTATGCATGGAAAATCTCTCATAGAAATTTATTTAGAATTTTATGAAGAGAGTGGAGGCCATGAGAGGAATGATTTTGCCATAGTTTAGTTACTTGAATGAATAATGATGATTTAGGGTTAGGTTAGGGGCTTATTTATAGGATTAGGATGTGTTTTAGACCCTTAGATTAACCCTAGGTTAGATTAGGACCATCAGATCTCGGAAGCTTCCAGAAAACAGCCCCAAAACACAGCCCAACCCAAAAATGGTGCATCAGGCCAAACTGGCCGAGCACCCCCTGTCGACACCCAAGTCGACAGGGCTGTCGACTTGGTCCTAGCCAAGTCGACTGCCCAGTCGACAGGCCTGTCGACTGGGGTAGCTAGGCGGGAATTTTCCCACCTGCGCCCAATGGCCCCAATTTCGAAATTTGAACCTGAATTTTAAATCTGTTTTGAACTTTGAATTTTCAGAAAACTTCTTCGGGCCTTAACCGGGTCATACGGACTCCGATTTTCGAAAACTCGGACTCTATTTCGCGTATTTTTCCGAGACGAACGCAATGGCAAAGCCCGTTTCCCTTGATTCAGATTTATAAATTAAATTCTGCCTCGATTTATGATATAACAGGTTATCAGAAACACAGGTTTTCCTCCTTAAGAATGTGCACTTGTGAATCTATGGGATGTTTTAAAACGGTGAACCAGTCTGTGAATTTCTGGCAACTCCCTTACTGTTCCATGAAATTCCAATCCATTTAAGTTATATGTGTATACCCGTCATCTATATTTCAAATGAGTAGCCTCTGAAATTGGTTAGACAGTTGAGACATGAGCGTTTGACAAAACATGAGACGGTAATTTAAATGAAACAGAAATAGATGAGTGAATGAAAAACTTGCTTAAGGATAAATTCAGAGTTAATTTATATATTTGGATGAAATGTTTGCATGTATCTGCTCCATTCAATATTGTTGTACATTTGGCATATTTTGTTTTGTTCTCATGACCATGAACATGTCACCAACCTTACCAAGCTGGCCTACCTTTTCATGCATCCTCCATACACTTGTGATGTTGTAACTACTACCAGTATATAAATATATATATTGTCCTGACCATACTTGTCCCTTGGTTCACTTAATGTTGCTTGCACCTCTGAGTTGTCCATCCCGTTGAGATACTTGTATCAGTATGTATACTTAATGTGTCGACAATGAATCTGCACTGTGGAATCATTTGCCATATACTTATGTATATCATTGCATTTCAAATATGAATATCAAGGTTAGAGGTTTGTTTGGCATGTTAGTTATGTTAACTAAACCTTATGCAAGGAATTATGTACACCATCTGCATATATGCGGTGATGTATGTATAAATGACTCACTCTGTTCATTTGACTCCATTTCATCTGTTCTCCTTGCTGTCATGTTACCTGTTAGCCATGTTTTGAACTAGCTAAGTGGTTGTTTTGATTTCCTACATTACAGTTTTATCCTTGCATTTCACTTGTCTAAACGATTTCACCTTATATATAGAGCCAGTAAATACATAAGCAAGCTTCAGTTTGTCTCAAATACTGGAAATTCATGTGTTACTACATTCACATATGTGAGCTGTTGTGCTCTATTTTCATTGATACCTGAAGTATAATTATATGTGCGGTTTTTTCTTGCACATCAGTTGGCTCCACAATTGTAGAGATAGTACAAGTTTGCTTCATTTCCACGCTTTATCCTGAACTGAGCACATCTCCTTGCATAATACATATGCTTATTAATTACTTGATAGCCATGTTGTGGATTCACCGTGGTTGATCCACGTTACCACGAGATGCAAGCGGTAGTAACCCAATAGAAAAAAAAAATCTTCCTTAACTAGTTATGTGGTTGTCCCAGGCTTTATAAACATACTTTGTTTGGCCTTTAAAAACATGCTTTGCTAATAATATACTTATCGAGCCTTGCCTGAAGCGCCCGATTTGCCTAGATTGAGTTGCTTCCTATTTGATTCTTTTCATGGTTGATTTTTCTTATGACTTGCTGCGCCACATTCTTTGCAGCCAACACGTTGGTCCCATTACATTATCATTGTAGCATGGTTAGCTTGCTCTTGTCATGTATGATTTTTGGGATGCTGAGGCAGTACACACATGTACCTATATATGTGTGTATATGCAAGCTCCAGAGATCACCGCCCTGAAATAAAAATCGATATAGCATAGACACTACACTGTATTTGGCATACCACTGATATGAGGATTAACTATTATAATTTTAGTTTCTGTTGAAATTAATTTACTTGAACCATGACTAATCCTGACCCGAGTGTTTTATGTTTCTACATGGATTGCTCGGGTCAGACCTGAGAATTTCAGATTTAGAGAATACAGCTTCTGATTCGAAGATTGACAAAGATGGGGATTTCAAGAGAAGACGCACTCTGAAGATTTCAGACAGTAAATATTTTTCTTGTATTTAAGCTTTGTTTTATACTCCGTTGTATAGAAAAGTTTGTATCAAAAATTCTGATTGATAAACAAAAGTTATTTTGCTACTAAATATTGTGTTATCTATTTATTCATTGTTTTTCTGTGTTGATTCTGCTTTTTTTTAAAACTCTGTAAGCTAAATATGCTCCGTCGGTTTTTTAATTGGTTTAATCACCAGTTTGAAATGGTCAAAAAGGCGGGACGTTACAACTACTATAACTTCTATTTTAAAACATAAAATCTATTTCCGTATTTGAATTACTAGAAATATTAACTCCCTCAAATGTTAACTTTCAAATTTATGTTTCCACTAAATAAAATTCAAATATCATTCCAAAGAATAATTTATTTATTTATAAATTTGACATAGTCAAATTCCAATCACAAATCCGAATTGATTTATTTCAATTCATTTTATATTCCGAACATCGGAATAAACTTCATCGTTTCCCTTTTAAGTTATTTCTAAGCCCCTTTTTAAATTCATACTTGAATATAAATTATCCAACAACAATTTCTCTCTTTTATTCATAACTATTGATTATACATTTCACTTCTTGCCTTAAATATTAAAATCAATTTCTATTTCAAACTCCATTTGAAACCCATTCCACTTTAGAAAAATATATTCTTCTTTTAAAATTGAATTTAAAATTTAATATTATCTAATGACGATATTTTGTTCTTTATTTTAAAATATTGTTTATAAATTTCGCTTCTTGTTTTAAATATTAAAACAAGTCTCTCGATTTCAAATTCCATTTCGAAAAAATAAATTTCCCTCTTTAAATTCAGACTTGAATTTTTAAAATCTAATATTACCCAATGATAATATTTCTTTCCATTTATAAACATCGTTTATAATTTCAGCTACTTGTTTTATTATTAAAAACAAGTTAATATTTCTCAATTCATTCGAAATACCGTTTCTATTTCGAAAAGTAAAATTTTCCTTTTTAAATCCAATAATCCCTTCTTGATATTTCTAAATATAAATATCTAAGGCCAGTGGTATTTAATCATTCCAATACACAAACTATCACTCCAATTCAACACATCACACACATATAAATAGGTAAAAAACAATAAATAAATTTGAGGAATCCAGCTGGATCCCTCCAACCTGTTTTTCCCTGCATCCACAGATGTTAGTCACATAAATAATACCAATCCTGCCTTAAGGTATGATATCGCGGTATAAAAGGGGATCCACTTATATACATGGGGCGATAGGCTCATCCGCTAATGATACTGTGGGCATCCGCTAATCGTACTGCGGGAAATCCACTAACCAATACTATATATATTAAACAAGCAATCTAAATATAACTAACATAATCATAATAATTCAATAATCCATTCATGCATCCAAACAATCAACAAATTATTTTTAAATAAAACTTTGAGTGAGATTTACTCACCTTGTTTCTAATTGCTGAATATCCAATTAATTGATGTATCGTCTCAACTATGATTCTTTTCAAATGAATATATTTTGTACCTAAAATTATTTATTTATCGATTAAACATTTTTTATTTAAATTAACAATTTACAAATAAATAAATAAATTCTATGTATTTAAATTTTGCAAAAACCGTACCTTACTGTTATTCCACTTCTCGACAAATCGACGAAACATAATCTCGAGCTCCAAAAATATTGCCTAACTCACTTTATCATTTTATCGAATACTTTGCAAATAATCTCCATTCCATTATCACCACAGTCCCCTGTCGAACTGCTATCATACCCTCCGAATTTGATCCCTACTGCAACCAAATTCAGTCAGCTCTTCACTGTCTAGACAATCTTCATTTGACTAGACCAACTCTTCCATTGACATACCATTTTGATTCCGCCACTGCTCGACTTCAAACCAGCAGTCCATACTGTTTAGCTGCTCCTCCAATTGGTAAACCAACATCCCAAGAATCAAAGATCGAATACCCTAAAAATTTACAGCCGAATTTCCTAAATACTCCTGCCTCAATCACGATGAAACAACAACAGAAAAGGCAGTATCTTCCAGTTCAATTCGAACTCCATTTAAACATTGTAACGCTCTCCTGTAGCCCTATACAAATCGCGGCATTTAACTCCCTATTTGTAAACAAAAATCGAACCCCTCCAATCGATGTCGACCTCTTCCTGAATCCGTGACCAAAATCAGTATCGATGTTTTCCCAAATCGCGACACTCTTCTCCTCTGTTCGCACACACCAAATCGGTGTCAGAATCCATCTATTTACTCCGCTCAACCACTATCGACCACCCTAGAATAGCAGTCCCTCTTCCATCCGATTTCGCACCCAAATGAACCCTAGCTTTACCGTGAATCGCGACAACGCAACTCGAATTGATTTCGTGGGAGCGAATTAATTTTGCTTGATTTCAATTTTGAGATTACAGACATATTTAAATGGGCATGAATTAAAGATAGATTTCGAAAGGGGTAGCCATTTTATTTTGGTTTTCAATATACAGGGGAGGATCGAACGATTTTATAGTAGAAAAGGAAACTAGGGCATTACAGAGTAGGAATGTGAGTATAAGGTAGGCTATGTATTTTAGGGTAGGGTAAGTACATAGAAAATATATTTAAAAAGATTTTATTTTGATTTTAAATATAGTTAATTTAATTTGATTTGACTTAAAGAGATTTTTATCCTTTTTAAAACGATATCGATTTGATTTCAGTCCTATCCACTAAAAATATATCGGGGTTCATAACTCGACATCACAAACCGCTATTTTAACCTACCGACCGACGTTTCAACATAATTTCACTATTTTGGACTCAACAGAATAGACTATAAGATTTAATTTGAACGTATATATATATATATATAAAAACCATATTAAATTGATATAAAATAATTTAAATTCAACACAACTAAATTCTTTGATAATAAATCATTATTATCGTCGTCTATATTCAAATAGAATTAAAACTGTTTATCTGAATTGTATTGATTTTTTTTAAACTTCGATTTCAATTATATTTCATATTACGTTAATTTAACATATTAAATCGAAATCGATTTTTAAATCGATAACTAAATATAAAAATTCATTTATATTATCAATTCAATATTTAAAACCATACTAAATATTTTTAAAAAAATTGTTCGAAAATCAGGGTCGTTGCATTCTTCCCCCCTTAAAAGAATTTCGTCCCCGAAATTGCTAAGGTAAAAAAATGCTACAAACCTATGTACTTTTCAAAACATACTTATGCTAAAACTCAACTCTTCATATTTCAACGAATTTCAGTACCCGTAACTTTTGGTTTTCATTCATTTAATTTGAATGATCTACAATCAATGCATATTCCATTCAAAATGATTTTGATCAATTAATTCATTTCGATTCATTTAACTTGCTTAAGTTAAATTTAAATTTTAGAATTCAAATCCTCGGGTTTCATTTTAAAACAACATTGAAATCCCATAAATATATACATATATATTCATCACTATCTCAAATTCAAAACATCTGAATTTCAAACCACTTGTTTTCTTTCAAACAAATTTTCCTCAAAAGCTTTTCTAAGGTAGCAATCCATCACTTAGAAACTCGAAAATGAATATTGATGATGCTGCCGTCATCATCAGAATTATTTTACAGCCACTGAAGTGAGTTCAGTGCTTTATCACTTCCAAATTTCACTCAAATATGATTTTGATTCAAAACCCTTGCAAAACAAAGCTATATTATTATTATTATTATTTTGGCATAGCTGACCGGTTTTTAAGGTGACCGCAAACACCTTTTATTATAATCAATAATAAAATACATGAAGTTCAGGTGATTGGAGTAAACAATCAGCTACTGGTTTTTATGGTGGTCCGTCCACCGCATACATATAAAATGAAAAACTAGAGCTAAGCAGAATGCACTGCCAGAAAACCAGTCTACAACAGCATCTCCTGGTGAAACTTCCTGCACGGCCTCAGCAAAGTGGGTAGCCAGATCAGACACAAAAAAAGGAAAGTTCTCAGAATAAAGATGTCGTCAACCCAAGCTGTGTCTTGAAGTAATTGCTCGTTTTTTTACCATCATCACCATCCTTCGCTAGTATAAGCCCTTCTCCTTTCACTTGATACACTAACTTACGTGCTACATCTTCCTCATCAATATGTATGTAATATGTCCCCTCACTCAATTGGTGTTTCATTCCTGTGTTACTGTGAGTTAGAACCCTATCTGTTTTGTACCAAGCAAAACTTTGGCTTGTAGTCGGAACCTTGGCAGGGAGATACTCACCTCCAACCAAGATACTAGCTGAGGGGATAACAACAGGCTTAACTTTGGGAGCCCAAATCATAGGTGGAGCACGTGGGAGTGGAACTTCACAGCCTGAAAACTGTCACATAAGGCAGTACATTTTTCCTTGATGTGACCAAAAGATTTGCATGTGCTGCATATTTCATGTATCCATTTGTATGTTACATCAACAAAATAAATATGATTTTTAATGCTTACCTTCAACTGAGTTGGGAGCGGCTTATCTGGTGTAACTTCTATCAATGCTCTTGCAAATACAAGATTCCTCCTGGCTACAGTGTTGGAGTCAAAACATTTGAGCTTGTCGATATGGCAAGCTAGCCAGTTGAGCCCAACTAGAGGTTGAAGAGCTGAAGGAACATTGTTGAATTGAGCCCAAACAGGGATAGAGAGGACCTGGTCTCTAGCTCTATCCACAGAAGCATTCCATGGAGTGACAATGAATGATTTTCCTCTAATTATAGCTGGAGCTGCCTCCAAGACCCTTTGTTTTTCCGCATTAGATGAGAATTTCAGATAGTACATTCCTTTGACAAGAGAGATTCTAAGTAGCCCATGAAGGCGCCAAGCACTTGGCACGCTTCCAGCATATCAAAATTAGGTATTTTTGAATCTAAAAAGAAACCGACTACATGGTCTTTCCAAAACATTTTAGCTTCATTGGGAATTTCAATTGGTGGAGCAGGACCAGAATTAGGGTCAGGGACGAAGAAGTGGGTTGGTACATAATCCCCCGCAATGTTTGGAAGCATTTCAAACAAGGATTTCCAGGTTGGATTTAAGGTCTTGGCAATTTGTCGAATAGCATCAGTGCACTCCTGAGAAACACATTCACCTAAATCTGGCACTCTAACAGGCGGCTCAATATTATTCTCAACAATTCCTTCAGTGTTCACATTCACAGCGTAATCACTTTCAACCGCTGCAGTCTCGATTTCAACTGCAATTCCACTATTATTCAAGTGCTCACCCAAAACCATTTGGCGAAGGGACTTACCTTGTTTGTTTGGCCATGTTGATTCGGCAGCAGATATCACTGAAGAGATTGAAGTTGCTCCAAGCAACGGGAAGGCGGTAATTAAGGAGCTTTGGATAAATCACGCAGTAGAGATTCAATAGAGTCAGCGGTAGCTATGTCAGATGAGGGTATCGTAGATTCCGACGAGTCTAAAACAATCAATGCCAAATCGTCTTCAAAATCAGCGACGGCTTGGTTGTACTGGAGCCTAGATCTTGTACTCGATTTATCAGAACGTGACCCAGAGTTTAGGCGCGTCTTCTTGTTCTTGTTCTTGACCATCAACAGACGGCGTTGGGAGGCAAAGAAAGGCAGAGAGATGTAGAAGGAGTTAGACGCGACGTGGAAGACGGAGTCGATGAAGACCTGTCGCCATAAGTTGATAACTATGTTTATGTGGTTGCTGATTAGTTGAAAGCTATATTATTTTAATATAGTTTAGAAAATATTTTCAAACTTCCCATAATTTAAATTCCAAATTCTAGTTTGAATTAAATTTTTTATTCATCTCATTTGTATATTTCATTCCTATACAAATTACATTTGGTTATAGATAATCATTTAAAATTTAATGATCTCATTGATTATAAAAATAACAAATCAACACATCCATGTAATATAATAATTTTAGAAAATTATTCCTTATATATAAAAAATAGAATTTTGAGTAAAATTATTTCATTTACTCACTTCAAAACATTATTATGTTGAATTTCTCTGTTCAAGTGTTTAGAAATTACTATCGACTTCGTAGCGACCCACAAATCGATCAGAATTCATAAACCACTAACTAGACTAGCCAACACAATATAAAACAACTTTTATATATATACACTCAACTCATTCTAGGGTACTACTGACCCTATCTATAATGAGTAAACGCCCACCAAAGCCTAGGTGTTCGCTCTACCTAAGCTTTAATACCAACTGTAACGACCCGAAAATCCATACTATCTGAGATAACCAATACACACACGTCTAATTCAAATGATACAGAAATACGAGTCATTAGGGCTAAAGAAAATAGAAAAGATAGGAGATGAACAGAAATAACAATATGGAACCTCACAACGGAATGAATAAAATATATTATATAACATAAGCTTTGAAATACAAATCTGTTTTGTATCATATATACATACCATCATCAGAATACAATACAGCATTGGGTACAGCGGAAATAACTTTAAATAACTAACGTTGAAGCTTCCTGTAACAATCCTGAATTTTAGGGTGAATTTAAAATTTTATTTTAAGTTATTTTAATGGATTTTTGATATTTAAAGTAATTTATTTTAAATCATAAAGACAGGAAATGTTAAAAATGTTCATTTTGTTAAGACATGTTATATTAGATTAAAAATATAATTTGCTTAGGAAATGTCATTTGTACAAAAATATCATTTCATTTGAAATGCCAGGTTAATAGAAGCGTTATTTATTAGAAAATGTCATCTTCGTGAAAAGATATTACTGTATTAGGAATGCCATAATAATGTCATTATATAAGGAACGTCATTTATTTAATAATGTCATGTTAGAAATAATAGGTATAGTAACGCTGAAATGGTTTTGACGTTAAACTTAATCATCTCAATTTGTGGATCTCAACCAATTCATTTTTTGGTTTAAAATATTATGAAATTGAATATCTCATTAACACATACCTATTCTTCTGTTTCAACCTTGAATGCGAAACAGCATGGCATGCATTTATAAGAAACTTTTTTAAGGGCAGTAAAAAAAAAGAGAAAAAGAATATATATATATATGTATATATATATGATACTTATCCTTATTTTGTATATATCTTTCCCTTGGGTGTAATTATATATATTTATCTCTTATACTTTAACATTTTGTAATTTATAAGGTTTTGACCTAACTAAAACATGGAAATCCATGTGTCAACCATCATTCTAATGAATGAAATAATTAGCAAACTCTAAAATATGAACTAAACTTATTTCATTTCTTATTTTCGAAGAATTACAATTTCCCGTTCATTTTTGATTCAAGGTTAAGTAAATAAGATGTAAACCTGCCCGGACCCGCCCGGCTGTCCAGTAATCACAACAATACCTATCCAATGTGAGAGGTTAAAGCATATATATTAATTTTCTAAATTTACATTTTATATATGTAAATTACTTCAAAATATTTAGTGTAAATAAATAAAACATAGACAAAGGAAGGCATATATATTTACATTAGTAAATAAGAGATTAAATAAATTACATTTTTATATGTAATTAAAAGAATATATTTTACACTGTAAAGAAATTTACATTTATATGTAATTAAGATTATAAGAAATAAAATTGCATTTTTATGTAATTAAGATTATAAGGAAGAAAATTACATTTATGTAATTAAGAATAAATAGAAAATAAAGAACAAATATGTGAATAAGAATTTATTTACATTTTCGTATGTAAATAAAAATAATAAAAATAATAATTATGTGAATAAGTATTTATTTACATTTTTCTTATGTAAATAAAAAGAATCAATTTGTAAATAGTAATTATTAACATTTTCTTATATAAATAATAAAAAGGAAGGTTAGAAAAGAACTAACACAAGATATTCTTTTTATGTTAAAAGGGAATATTAGAAAAGAATTAAAGAAATACAATTATTTACATTTGCTATGTAAATAGGATTTGCAAAGGAAATTGAAACCATTTATTTACAAATAGTGTAAATAAATATGAATAAGTAATTAGATACATTTATTTACAATTAATGTAAATAAATATAACAAAAGTAAAAGTAAAACATTTATTTACATTTAGGTAAATAAGTAAGAAAAAGATAAGAATATATTTATTTACATTTAGGTGAATAAATAGGGTAAGAAAAAAAGAATGTAATTTATTTACATTTAGGGTAAATAAATTAAAACATAGAAAGAATATAATTTATTTACATTTAGGTAAATAAAACAAAATATAGAAAAAAGTATAATTTATTTACATTTAGTGTAAACAAAACAGAGTTATTAAAAGTGATATTTTTATCGTCATTTTAGACGCGATAAAAGGAATAGACTTTTGAAATTGGAATAGTCAAAAGATTTATATTTATACATATAAATATAAATTATAAATTAAATGGAACGCGCGCGGCAGTTCGCGTATCGGCAATCGTAACTTTAAACGGTTATACAGAGAGATCCGACCGTCGGATTTTCCCAAAACTGGAGCCGTTTGGACCGCTTTGGGAAGATCTTTCCAATGACATAAATTTCGCCAAAATCCAACGGTTAGATTTCAAGATATGTGTAAATCAAATTTGGTTGAAGACAACGCCAGGGTCGCCCATTTACCCGAAGCGTCGTTAAATTAATTTAGGCTATTTTTATATAAATAAAAACAGCGGTATGTTGTTATCAAATATTAATAACGATATGAAATGTTTTCAAATTATATATATATATATATATATGCGAGAATCATTTGAGAAGACCGAGTTCAATCTCATTTCAAATGATTAAACAACGTTTTAAATCTAAGAGTTGAAGACGGCGATTGAAGACCGACGATCTTCACATCGAATGGGTAACTAGCGTTGAGGTCCTTGATTGATTTGATCCCAAGACGGGGCTAAGATGGTAGTTATCCGGACGTAGTGTTGATTTGTACGGATTTGACTTTCGCTCAGACCCAGAGCATAAGTTTATAAATGGAATGTATGTCTGACGTTGTAGTCCTTTATACTACATTCGTTGATCTCTGTTAATACATATCTGCTTGGTGGTTAACACCCTTCTCTGAGACATATGAGCTTAGAGGTTATATATTGGCAGAAATCAATGGTATAGTATGGACTGACAATGTGGCATGCTAAGATGCATTGATCAAGGCTTTTGTTGAAAAGCAGGCCTTGTGGTTGATGATCAAAGCACGGCCTGTTTAGGCGTAGCTTTGTGTATAGCGTGACTTCGCGAGCCTTACACCCCGGTATGAGTCAAAAACGGGATACAGACTGCAGGGAGTGCACACGTTTCTTTCTAGCTAGAGTGATGTCAGGGACCTACCAGCGCTGACATTTTACTTATGTGGATGATGGATTTTGAGGCGCCTCGTGTTTTATAGGTCGTTGGTGGTCATATTATAGGTCCAAAGGGATCGGGAAGCGTGTGTTCAGGCATAACTAATCCACTGCCCATAGGCGGGGACCGGCCCTGAAGATCCAAGGGTTCACTGCGGGGAATCCTGAGGCATTTGCTAGAGTGTCTTGAATCGGAGAGGAGCTTGCCCCTAGCCTCGACTCATGATGGAAATCCAATTTCCAATACGACCTTGCGGTTTTGATTGTAGAACTAGTATTGGCGACATGATATATGGTACCCATGCCATCTAGGATTGATACTTATGATTGAAATGTTTTTATTTAAAACATATACACACTAGTAGTAATCCGTTTTATACGTATCAAGCATCTTTTGACCATTATAAGGTAAAACCCTACCCTCTGGTGTGCGTTGCATTGTGTGATGGGACCTGGGTCTTATAATGGTTTCATTTTTCCAAAAAGACATTGCGTTATTTCTCGATTTACTTTGGTTTATGCACTGGCAATCCATAGGAGTAAACCCGTTCCGCGAAAGTGGCATGGTCCTTGGATTTGTCTTATTAGTTATGTTAGTTTAGAATTCTCACACCAGTCCCATGACTGACTCGTAGTTTGTTTCACTTTGCAAACTCGGGTGCCCTCTTTTCCACACGGGCAGTCGAGTAGCTTTTTGCAGATATCTATTCTTTTAGCAGGATCCTGGATCGAAGCCTAAAGCTGTGTCCAGAGCTTAGTAGTCTTCCGCTGTTTACTGTATTTTATTTAATGCATTAAATCTTTTGTAGTTTATCTTCCACTGTAACTTTATTTCAATGTACTCTGATATATTCTGTACTCTGATGTAACATTATTATAATGTAATAAAAGTCTGCTGTTATTGTTCTGATGTATTGTATTCCCAAAGTTAAAGTATTCGAAGATTTCCAACCTTTGGGTCTGACCTGTGTGGTTTATGGTCGATTCAAAGAGCGGGAATTTCCGGGTCTTTACAGGTGGTATCAGAGCTCTGGTTAGCTCAAATCTTTGGGGTACAACTCATTAGAACTGAACAAAAGACTCATCAGAGATTGGATTAGTAATATCCAATAAGAATACTCATTAGTGATAGGATCAGCAGTATCCTAGAATGAGAAAACTCATTAGAGATGGGGTTAGTAATACCCTAGAATGAGTTGAGAGTAACAAGCTTATAATATATGTATTTATAATCTATTTTAGAAAATATGATTTTTAAATATATGAAAGTTATATATATTTTAAAAGCTAATCAACCAATTGATTGATGATTGTGTAGTATAATTATTAGTTCAACTATGAAATTATTTAAACCAGTGAATGAATAATAAAGAATGAAAAATTGAGTACGATAATTAAACATTTTTAACTTCGTTCCTTTTCGAGGACGAAAAGATTTTAAGTGGGGGAGACTGTAACAATCCTGAATTTTAGGGTAAATTTAAAATTTTATTTTAAGTTATTTTAATGGATTTTTGTTATTTAAAGTAATTTATTTTAAATCATAAAGACTGGAAATGTTAAAAATGTTCATTTTGTTAAGACATGTTATATTAGATTAAAAATATAATTTGCTTAGGAAATGTCATTTGTACAAAAATATCATTTCATTTGAAATGCCAGGTTAATAGAAGCGTTATTTATTAGAAAATGTCATCTTTGTGAAAAGATATTACTGTATTAGGAATGCCATAATAATGTCATTATATAAGGAACGTCATTTATTTAATAATGTCATATTAGAAATAATAGGTATAGTAACGCTGAAATGGTTTTGACGTTAAACTTAATCATCTCAATTTGTGGATCTCAACCAATTCATTTTTTGGTTTAAAATATTATGAAATTGAATATCTCATTAACACATACCTATTCTTCCGTTTCAACCTTGAATGCGAAACAGCATGGCATGCATTTATAAGAAACTTTTTTAAGGGCAGTAAAAAATAAAGAGAAAAAGAAAAAAAAAATATATATATATATGTATATATATATGATACTTATCCTTATTTTGTATATATCTTTCCCTTTGGTGTAATTATATATATTTATCTCTTATACTTTAACATTTTGTAATTTATAAGGTTTTGACCTAACTAAAACATGGAAATCCATGTGTCAACCATCATTCTAATGAATGAAATAATTAGCAAACTCTAAAATATGAACTAAACTTATTTCATTTCTTAATTTCGAAGAATTACAATTTCCCATTCATTTTTGATTCAAGGCCAAGTAAATTAGATGTAAACCTGCCCGGACCCGCCCGGCTGTCCAGTAATCACAACAATACCTATCCAATGTGAGACGTTAAAGCATATATATTAATTTTCTAAATTTACATTTTATATATGTAAATTACTTCAAAATATTTAGTGTAAATAAATAAAACATAGACAAAGGAAGACATATATATTTACATTAGGTAAATAAGAGATTAAATAAATTACATTTTTATATGTAATTAAAAGAATATATTTTACACTGTAAAGAAATTTACATTTATATGTAATTAAGATTATAAGAAATAAAATTGCATTTTTATGTAATTAAGATTATAAGGAAGAAAATTACATTTATGTAATTAAGAATAAATAGAAAATAAAGAACAAATATGTGAATAAGAATTTATTTACATTTTCTTATGTAAATAAAAAGAATAAAAATAATAATTATGTGAATAAGTATTTATTTACATTTTTCTTATGTAAATAAAAAGAATCAATTTGTAAATAGTAATTATTAACATTTTCTTATATAAATAATAAAAAGGAAGGTTAGAAAAGAACTAACACAAGATATTCTTTTTATGTTAAAAGGGAATATTAGAAAAGAATTAAAGAAATACAATTATTTACATTTGCTATGTAAATAGGATTTGCAAAGGAAATTGAAACCATTTATTTACAAATAGTGTAAATAAATATGAATAAGAAATTAGATACATTTATTTACAATTAATGTAAATAAATATAACAAAAGTAAAAGTAAAACATTTATTTGCATTTAGGTAAATAAGTAAGAAAAAGATAAGAATATATTTATTTACATTTAGGTAAATAAATAGGGTAAGAAAAAAAAATGTAATTTATTTACATTTAGGGTAAATAAATCAAAACATAGAAAGAATATAATTTATTTACATTTAGGTAAATAAAACAAAATATAGAAAAAAGTATAATTTATTTACATTTAGTGTAAACAAAACAGAGTTATTAAAAGTGATATTTTTATCGTCATTTTAGATGCGATAAAAAGAATAGACTTTTGAAATGGGAATAGTCAAACGATTTATATTTATATATATAAATATAAATTATAAATTAAATGGAACGCGCGCGGCAGTTCGCGTATCGGCAATCGTAACTTTAAACGGTTATACAGAGAGATCCGACCGTCGGATTTTCCCAAAACTGGAGCCGTTTGGACCGCTTTAGGAAGATCTTTCCAATGACATAAATTTCGCCAAAATCCAACGGTTAGATTTCAAGATATGTGTAAATCAAATTTGGTTGAAGACAACGCCAGGGTCGCCCATTTACCCGAAGCGTCGTTAAATTGATTTAGGCTATTTTTATATAAATAAAAACAGCGATATGTTGTTATCAAATATTAAAAACGATATGAAATGTTTTCAAATTATATATATATATATATATATATATATATATATATGCGAGAATCATTTGAGAAGACCGAGTTCAATCTCATTTCAAATGATTATACGACGTTTTAAATCTAAGAGTTGAAGACGGCGATTGAAGACTGACGATCTTCACATCGAATGGGTAACTAGCGTTGAGGTCCTTGATTGATTTGCTCCCAAGACGGGGCTAAGATGGTAGTTATCCAGACGTAGTGTTGATTTGTACGGATTTGACTTTCGCTCAGACCCAGAGCATAAGTTTATAAATGGAATGTATGTCTGACGTTGTAGTCCTTTATACTACATTCGTTGATCTCTGTTAATACATATCTGCTTGGTGGTTAACACCCTTCTTTGAGACATATGAGCTTAGAGGTTATATATTGGCAGAAATCAATGGTATAGTATGGACTGACAATGTGGCATGCTAAGATGCATTGATCAAGGCTTTTGTTGAAAAGCAGGCCTTGTGGTTGATGATCAAAGCACGGCCTGTTTAGGCGTAGCTTTGTGTATAGCGTGACTTCGCGAGCCTCACTACCCCGGTATGAGTCAAAAACGGGATACGGACTGCAGGGAGTGCACACGTTTCTTTCTAGCTAGAGTGATGTCAGGGACCTACCAGCGCTGACATTTTACTTATGTGGATGATGGATTTTGAGGCGCCTCGTGTTTTATAGGCCGTTGGTGGTCATATTATAGGTCCAAAGGGACCGAGAAGCGTGTGTTCAGGCATAACTAATCCACTGCCCATAGGCGGGAACCGGCCCTGAAGATCCAAGGGTTCACTGCGGGGAATCCTGAGGCATTTGCTAGAGTGTCTCGAATCGGAGAGGAGCTTGCCCCTAGCCTCGACTCATGATGGAAATCCAATTTCCAATACGACCTTGCGGTTTTGATTGTAGAACTAGTATTGGCGACATGATATATGGTACCCATGCCGTCTAGGATTGATACTTATGATTGAAATGTTTTATTTAAAACATATACACACTAGTAGTAATCCGTTTTATACGTATCAAGCATCTTTTGACCATTATAAGGTAAAACCCTATCCTCTGGTGTGCGTTGCATTGTGTGATGGGACCTGGGTCTTATAATGGTTTCATTTTTCCAAAAAGACATTGCGTTATTTCTCAATTTACTTTGGTTTATGCACTGGCAATCCATAGGAGTAAACCCGTTCCGCGAAAGTGGCGTGGTCCTTGGATTTGTCTTATTAGTTATGTTAGTTTAGAATTCTCACACCAGTCCCATGACTGACTCGTAGTTTGTTTCACTTTGCAAACTCGGGTGCCCTCTTTTCCACACGGGCAGTCGAGTAGCTTTTTGCAGATATCTATTCTTTTAGCAGGATCCTGGATCGAAGCCTAAAGCTGTGTCCAGAGCTTAGTACTCTTCCGCTGTTTACTGTATTTTATTTAATGCATTAAATCTTTTGTAGTTTATCTTCCACTGTAATTTTATTTCAATGTACTCTGATATATTCTGTACTCTGATGTAACATTATTATAATGTAATAAAAGTCTGCTGTTATTGTTCTGATGTATTGTATTCCCAAAGTTAAAGTATTCGAAGATTTCCAACCTTTGGGTCAGACCTGTGTGGTTTATGGTCGATTCAAAGAGCGGGAATTTCCGGGTCTTTACACTTCCTGTTTCAAGCTCCTCCGAGTGTATCTGTAAAGCCTGAAACACTTGACTGCCCATACAAATTTGGGCACCCAAGAGTTTAGGAAAAACAAACAAAATAAACTCTGGGTCAGTCATGGGACTGGTGTGAGTAAAGTTCAACCATGTGGTTTAATTTCAAAAAAAATCTTTTGAAAGAAAAGGATAATAGTAAGACCAGTCCACACATAGACACGGACGGTTTTTACCTTACTATAACCCAAACCATTTTTGATATTAAAATCCAGTGATATTATACTAATGTCTAATCAAATAAATAACCAAATAGTAGAACGCTTGCATCTCACGCTCTACATATATATAATATAAAATCAAAAACCGCAGGGCGCTTATTGGAGATTGGATTCCAACTATGACAAGGTATGGGACCACCTGCCGATAGTGTATATCTAGAGAGGAATACACTGGGTTCAACAAGAATGTCTTGCAACCCGGCCCACACATGACCGACCACTCATTTCGCTTGAGTGTATCGAATGTATATCACCAACGGTTGGGCTCAAACCACCGTTTCCCGAAAAGGAACAACATAGAAATAGATTAAAGTAGTAAAAGGAATTTCTCTAGATAGGTGATTATACACCCTAATGGGAGCGACTCACATAGCCATGCTGCCTACCCGATTTTTGTCATTTCCTGGTTGTGAAGCTTGAGGACACATTTATCTTTTAGAACATCTGGCCACCATACACCTTGAATGCCACATCGTCAAACCCATCAAATCACTAGTTGATCTTCCCAAAAATATTATGGGTATAAAAGCTAAGAGAAACGAGATTCTGCCACCAGACGTAATACCTTGAAAAGATCGTCTTATGTGACCGTTAGGAATACTCTGTCAGACATTCGTCCATACAAGTTGTCCTGGGACTGGACAAACATAACAGCTCTTGAATTTCACTCCGTCTTCGACTTATCTTCAGCATAATCTAATTCGCAACGCCTATGCCTATACGGAGTGGCTTTCGGATATTAAATCCAACTGGTCTCTCTGTATTGACAACGATGGTCAAAAATCTTTAATAGTCGGTGATTTAACTATCAAAGGAAAAAAATAAACATCCATCAAACAATTTCACAGTCACTGGCCCTTTTTAATATTATATATTAAATTTCATTATCTATTTTCCAAACTTCTTATCAAATTATATATATTGATTTTTAATTGTCAAATTTCTTAAAAATATTCTAACTCCTTAAATTTTTGGAAAATTTCGCCAGCACCTCCTTTGTACCGGTCAATAGTTCAAACCCCAACTCGCCTCTCTAGGCCCATTCCATTCAAAAAGAAAATCAAAAAGCCAAGTGGCTTGCCGATTCGGCGCATAAAACCTCATATGGAAATTTAAACATGTACCTTTTTGTCGGGCACTTAAATTAAATTCTTCATACTCTTCATCCCATACCTGTTAACATGTACCAGTCTATTTCCAGCTCGTTTCAATAAATTCAATCTTTTTTTAACGTAACTCGCTTTACATTCACTAACTAAATTTCAAATTAACTTCTTGGTTCAATTTTACTTTTAATTTGAACATATCACGTTTAGATGTGTATGTATTCAATTATTACCAATTCCACTCAATCCTCTTGCTTATAATTTCAAATCCAAGTTTTACATTCGAATTTCCAATCTCGATTTACAAATTCAATTCATTTAAACTAAGTTCGACTCGAATCAAACTCTATTGATAATTCTTTTTGGAATTAGTTAATCTCAATCGATAAACAAATAAAAATATGATTTTTGTTCCAAAAATCGATCAATTTACTCGACTTGAGTTCATATTTAATCTATATCTCAAGTTCGGATTTTTCTAATGGAAATTTGGATTTTTATCCACTCAAAATCCTTTTATTTTATTAAATAATCCATTACGGTTTTAAAACGAATATGGCGTTGTTTTTCTGAAAATTTGATTTTGACATGACTTAAAATCTATAAGACGAAATTTAGATTTTTCTCTTCCATTCGAAAACTATCATTTAATCAATCTGGACGTTTCTTATTTCATCGAATTCCGACTTATATTGAGTCCTATATACTCAATTGAAGTTCGAAACGCCAAATTATGAACGACCGTGTTGTGGCAAGTTCGTTTTAATTAAATTAAATATAAACGTTTAAACTTCGTTTATAATTAAATTCCAACTCCATTTTTTCAATATTTAAAAACAATTTCTCAATCTAACTTAACATCTCGATTTTTCCAAAAATCATTGAATACTTCATTCCGATTCCATAACTTGGTTATTAGTTATTCAAAGCTCAACCTCTATATTAAAATTCTAATTCCATTGGATATATATTATTTTATAAAACTCGATATAATCAAATTCAAATTATAATTTTCCTTTATGGGGAAAATCAATTTAATCAACACTCTTCACCATTACAAACTAATATCATCTCTTGATAATAATGAAGTCGTTCAAGTTGGGGTATTTTATTTACCTCTCAAACCTTGACCGACAACGTTCTTATCTTGAGACAGATAAGAGTTTGTAATACAAAACTGACATTATTTGTCGACAAAATCTCCTTTTTTATTTCATATAAAAATATGACTTTTATTTTAGTGCCATTTCCTATATTTGGAAATTCATTTCCCAATTTCATGAGGAAATTTACTCTAGTTCATTTATAAACATTGGTTATAAATGAACTGCCTTATTTCATCTATTAAAATGAACTTCCATTTTAACAATCTACCTGAACTCGACTCCCTGTTTGGGAGCATTTTATTTTTCTTCTAAATTTCAAATTTTCGTTTCATTCACATTCAGTGATATTTTATTACTATAACTTCTATTTTAAAACATAGAATCTATTTCTGTATTTGAATTACTAGAAATGTTAACTCCTTCAAATGTTGACTTTCAAATTATGTTTCCACTAAATAAAATTCAAATATCATTCCAAATAATAATTTATTTATTTATAAATTTTACATAGTCAAATTCCAATCATAACTCCGAATGGATTTATTTCAATTCATTTTATATTTCGAACATCGGAATAAACTTCATCGTTTCCCTTTTAAGTGATTTCTAATCCCCTTTTTAAATTCATACTTGAATTTAAATTATCCAATAACAATTTCTCTCTTTTATTTATAACTATTGATTATACATTTCACTTCTTGCCTTAAATATAAAAATCAATATCTATTTCAAATTCCATTTGAAACCCATTCCACTTTAGAAAAATATATTCTTCTTTTAAAGTTGAATTTAAAATTTAATATTATCTAATGAGGATATTTTGTTCTTTATTTCAAAATATCATTTATAAATTTCGCTTCTTGTTTTAAATATTAAAACAAGTCACTCGATTTCAAATTCCATTTGAAATTCAATTTCCATTTCGGAAAATGTAACGAGCCGAATATTCAGCTGTTAAATTCTGAATATTTAAATTGGTTTAAATATTTTATTTGAATTATATATAGGAAAACTATATTTAAACATGTAATTTATAATATAATTTAAAACGAGTTCAAAATGGCGCAGTAGTTTGAAAATTTGATTTCAAATTTCAAATGAATGTACAGGATTCAAAATAAATCAGATTTTAGCTAAACAAGAAATATTCGAATCTGTCTGAAAATATCTTCCCAATAAATGTGAAAAATCCAGATTTCATAGGGGGAATAAAAAGTTATGTCCAAATCAAATTCTTAGAAGGTCGCTGTGGAATCGTATATATGCCATAACGGTTATTTGAGTATATTTAAATATCGGTCTTGAATTTGGACAAGATTCTTTTGAGGTGTAGTTATAATTTAATTTTTAGAATTTTACTGTAATTTTTAATTAATTTAATATGCAACTTTTTATTTGGAGTATTTTGCACCCTATATCAATATTTTGGGGCTTCATAATGTAAGTTAAACTACCGATATTATTATATTTTTGGGATCGTGGTACCTCGCTGAACATGACCGTATTCTTACTTATGTCTGTAGCGGATCATACATGAACAAAATTTTAAACAGTTGGGTACACTACACTGCAACTTCAAACATATCTCCCTTCTTCTCTTCTATACAAATTCGATACAACTGCTCAGAATAAAATGAGTTAGACAACGAAATAGTTAATTTCTTTGTAATGTTTTATCAATACCCACCTCTGTTGCAAACTTGTTATATATAATTAAATATGCTAGAATAAGCTAGCATTTGCGTACACAGCGTTGAATTTCATCGTGTTCTTAATTGTTTGAATCATGTAGTAACCAAATATAGCGACTAATCAATTAACTGAAATGACTCATTCACGAACTGAAGTATCCATACTTTTATCCATTGATATGTCAGAAGCCAACAGTAGTTTCTATAAATAAATAAAAAAAGTCACCAACTTCATTGTTTGGTATAAATGAATGGAAAATATAAACCTGGAAGCACTCTCGAAACATTAACAAATTCCATTGTAAACAGCAAAACCATCAATATTCCAAAATGAACGAAATATTCATTTTCAGTGAAAAAGGACAGCTACTTTGTTCCCATTCAAAACAGCGTGGCCTCCATGTCTTACTTCGTATGTGCCAAAACCGTGCAAGCTAAGCCATTGAAACCGTGACTACCAATCCATTAGAAGCGTGCTCTCCAAACAATTTCACTGCCGTGCAAGCCAATCAAATAAATTACGTGTGTGCCAAGCCATTATTTTACTTAAAATGCTCCTCTCCTCCTTATTCTCATTTTCTCAGATCCGACCCAAAACGCGGAAAAAGGTCGAACTTCCTAAATTCATTAAAAAAGAAAAATCAATGAAATAGCCCGACTCTTGATTCAATGATTACCTCTTGCGGACAGCTTCAATTTTATATAACCATTTTTTTAGCTCGGCAACGATTTCTGCCCCAACAATTTTGAATAGTACTGACTTTTACATGGGTTCGAAGAAGGTAGTTGAAGTAGTGAGACGACCCGAATTCCCGTTCTCACGGAAACCAGGTTATCTTTGGAATATAACACAAAAACATATAATAGCAGAACAGAATTAAATAAATACACCAGATATGAACAACAAAATACACTGGATAAAAGTAATCATCAGAGTTACACAGTATACAGGATCTTACTTAGTACAAATACAGTTCAGCTATACATAAATGTCTACAGCGGAAATAAACAAAATATGTACAATAGGAGCTGAACAGCATAAAAAGAAATAAATGATAGAATCCATCTTCAGCTCCAGCTATCCAAAAAAGAACCAGCTAAACCTGAATACAAGGCTGCCCGTGTAGAAAAAGGGGCACCCGAGTTTGAAAGTGAAACAAACTACGAGTCAGTCATGGGACTGGTATGAGAAATCTACTCAACACATATATAATTGGCTAATCACAGGACCATGCCACTTTCGTGGAACGGGTTTACTCCATTGGATTGCCAGTGCTTTAAAACAAATCTTTCTTTTAAACATCGCTATGCTTTTTATAAAAATGAAACCGTTATAAGACTCAGTTCCCATCACACAATGCAACGCAAACCGGAGGATAGAGTTTTTACCTTATAACGGCCAAGATATGCTTGATACGAATAAAACAAAGGCATTTGATATTATTGCTAGTGTTTATATGTTTTGAAAACAATTTCAAATCATAACTATCAATCATAGACGGCATTAATGCCCCATACCACTATGTCGCCATATATAGGTATACAATCAAAACCGCACGATGACGTATTTGGAAATTGGATTTCCGTCATGAACCAAGGCAAAAGATAGTCCTTACCGAATTCGAGACGCTCTAGCCCGTGTCTCAGGCAAGCGCGCAGGCAAGCCTTGGAGCGACAGGGCCGGTCCACCGATGTGGATTATTATAACTGAACAATACGTTTCCCCGCCCTTTGGGGCGTCAACGAGCCAACGAATGACTCCATCGGACCCGGATCGTCCGATCAAACTGAGGCGCCTCGCAACAGCAACAACCACATAGGTGAAAAGTATATAAATGTCAGGGCTGGTAGGTCACTGACACCACCCTAGCTAGAAAGAAACGCATGCCCTCCCTGAGGTCCTTCTCCAGTTTTAGGTTCATACCGGGGTGTGAGGCTCGCGAATTCACGTTATACACAAAGCTATGCCACACAGGCGGTGCTTTGATCATCACCACAAGACTTTGCTTTTCAACAGAAGCCCTGATCACTGCATCTTAGCATGCCACACAGGCAATTCACGCCATGCGATTGATGTCCATCGATATACAACCTATGAGCTCGTACGTCTCAGAGAAGGGCGTTAAGCAAAAGAATGAATTCTCCGCCGCCAAACAGATGTATATTTAACAGAAGTCAATCAACACAGAATAAACTCCAATGTCAGACACACAGTCCATTTACAAGTCCGTTCTGGGTCTGAACGAAACCGGAGGCACTAAATACCTCGCAAACCCTTCGATCACCACGTACGTCTAGACGATCACCACTCATTATCCATATTTCGGGATGCCTCCCAATCAGGACCTCGGTTACAATCCAAACGAGGCGAAGATCTCCGGTCTTCGACCATCGTCTTCATCTTCGAATTTCAATCGTCGGTCGATTATTCGAAATGAGAATTAACTCGGCCTTTCCAAATAATTCACGTATATTTAGAATTTCAAATCGATTTATTTCAATGGTTAAATTATTCGACAACACCAATTGTGTTCTTAAATGTAATTTTCACACCAAACACATTCAACCATCAAAAGCCACATAAATCAAGCAAATTCAGTTTATTTCTATTCCCTATCGCTTATGATATTTTATAACGATTTATCGCTATTTTTATTTATTTTAAAATAGCTAATATATTCAAAACGACGCTTCGGGCCATAACGCGGCCGTGGCGCTGTTTTTCTTCAGATTTGATTTACACATATCTGAAAATCTAACCGTTGATCTTCACAAAATTTACATCATTAGAAAGGTCTTTTCAAAACGAATCCAACGGTTCCAGTTTCGGGAAAAATCCGACGGTCGGATCTCCCGGTACAATCGTTTGAAGTTTCGATTTCAAAATACGAACTGCATCGTCGTTATTCGATTAAATATAATTATATTTATATATATAAATAAATATAATCGTTTCTGGCGCTGTTTTTCTTCAGATTTGAATTAAACATTCCAGACAATCCAACCGTTGGATTTTTACAAGGTTGGTGCCGTTGGAAAGATTATTCCAAGGCGAACCCGACGGTTGAGATTTCAGAAAAATCCAATGGTTGGATTTCCAGCACTAGTCGTTTGAAATCACGGTTTCGAAATACGAACTGCACGGCTTCGTTTCATTTTAATTTTATTTATATTTATATATTTATATAAATATAGTTCATTCAATGATTTCCATATCGTTTTCACTTCAAATATTTTTCTAACACCTTAAATTTTGGAAAAATTTCGCCATAACCTCCCCTGCACCGGGAGCATCGGGAAATCGCAAATAGCGTTCCCGGTCCTTCTAATTTCAAAAAGAAAAAGAAAAAGCCAAGCGGCTAGCCAACAGGCTCAAAATCATCACCCAAACAAATCAGTAAATGTGTACCTATTTGTCGGGCACAAAATTTTATTCCTCTTCTCTAGCCCCTTTGCTATAACCTGTTCAATGAATATTGCATGTACATATATATACAGTTCTTATCATTTATCAATTTCTATTCGACTTCATATTTGATTTCTATTTGGTTTAAAAACTCCATTCATTCTAATGTTACATAAATAGGTGCAAATCATTTCATTAGCTAATTAATGAATATTTCAACTCATATATGTTTATTTTGAACAAGTGTCTATTTTTAACACTTCACATTTCAACGATTTATGCATACAATAAAAATGTGATTTTTATTGTAAAACAATTCATTTCAAAACACTATTTTTCTATATAGTTCATATAGGTGACAAAATAGGATTTTTATCATAAAACAATTTATTTCAAAATATGAATACCATTCAACACATGAATTTCTAAACAACGAATGAATATCAATTCAACACATGAATGTTTTCTATGGTTTCTATATATAGATAAAAATGTGATTTTTATTATCGAACAATTTATTTCAAAATATGAATACCATTCAACACATGAATTTCTAAACAACGAATGAATATCAATTCAACACATGAATGTTTTCAATAGTTTTTATATATAGATAAAAATGTGATTTTTATTATCGAACAATTTATTTCAAAATATGAATACCATTCAACACATGAATTTCTAAACAACGAATGAATATCAATTCAACACATGAATGTTTTCAATAGTTTTTATATATAGATAAAAATGTGATTTTTATTATCGAACAATTTATTTCAAAATATGAATACCATTCAACACATGAATTTCTAAACAACGAATGAATATCAATTCAACACATGAATGTTTTCTATTCAATGAATAAATATAGTTTAAGCAAATGAAAATAATTCAAACACACGAATATTATTCAAAATTTCGGCAGCATAACGGCAGGGTAGTTAAACCGGCACCGTCCCTAGTACGGCTCCTCGCTCTACCTTAAAACCTCGCGGTTTTTGACAATGGGGTTCATGCATCTAATTCGCACGCAGGCGGCATGTATATATTTATTTCCACAAACTAATCCTATGTGGTTTCAACCAAATATTTCACAACCACAAATGGGTATTTTTCAACCACAATCAACCAATATCAATCACAAACAATCCCAAACAATCATTCGCTATCAACCAATTATCACAACAATTTCAATCAATAAATATCGTCCATGGTTTGTGGACGAGGGGCGTATATATATATATATATATATTTATATATATAGCAATTCACTTTCATTTCCAACACATATATAATATTTTAAAATCAGAAATCTCACCAATAGCTATCCAATACTACGACTCTTCCCTTAGAGAAATCTCCGCCTTTTGTCGCTTTCGCCCATATTCTCTACACATGTAAAAATCGAATATTTTTACTATGTTATTCAATATATAAAAATCTGATTTTTACTTCGACTTTCAATATATAAAAATCCTGATTTTTCTTTCGTTAAATTTCTAATCTCCTTCTATTTTAAATCTTAAAATAAATTAGTTTATAAATCATTTTAAAAATCAGTTTTTAATACTTTAAAAAAAATCAGTTTTTATTCTTTTTAAAAATTAGTTTTTTTTCCTTTTAATTAAAATCAGTTTTCAAATCCTATAAAATCAGTTTTCAAATCTAATTAAAATCAGTTTTCAAATCTAATTAAAATCAGTTTTCAAATCTAATTAAAATCAGTTTTTATTCTTAATTAAAATCAGTTTTTAAAATCTAATAAAATCAGTTTATATCCTAAAAAAAAATTGTTTTAACCTAAAAAAAATATATACAGTTTTAACAGAATTAAAAATAAAACAGCTTACATTGCTGCGAAGAAGAAGGGGGGGGTTTGGAGACGTCGGCGGCAGGAGGTGCTGGAGTGGCGCGGTCGGCGGTGGGAGGTGCTGGAGTGGTGCGGTCGGCGGTGTCTTCCTCTTCGTCGGAGTTCGCGCGATTTGGGGGCTTCGGGGGTTGCGCTAGGGTTTCGAACGGAGAACAGGCGGTGGGCGGCGTCGCTACTGCTCCTCCTTTCTTCTTCTTTGTTTTTTTTTTCTTTTTTTTTATTTGTTTTACTGATTAATGAAATCGGGGGGGGGGGGGCAGAAGGAAGAAAAAGGGGGGGAAGATTATATTATTTTATTTATTTATTTATTTTTTATTTATTTATTTATATTCTTGCAAAAAGGTTGACTTTTACATACGACCTCGAAACGAGGCCCACCGCCTGTCGTCCATAGCGTTTTACCCTCATTCTGAACACAATGGGATATGTATCGCAAGCTGATTTGATTGTTACAATCAGTTTCCTTTTGAATTTTCATTTAAATTACTATATTGAATTTTAAACGCACATTTCAAATTACCGGGGTCACATACTAACTAGAAAAATTCCAGAAAAATATTTTCTAGCTTCGTATTGACGATACGGTCCTAACAAAACTAGTTTCGTCGAATTCTGAGACCGTTTGAAAAATGGCCAATTTCCAGTCGATTAAAATCAACTGAAACTGGTCAAACGCGTTTTCCTTTGCCACGCTCACATATTGATTCGAAAAATTATGAAATTTGAAACCTAGCAATAACTTGACACTGGTGATCCAACAAAAGTGGTTTCGTCGAAATCCGAGGTCATCTGCAAAATGTCCATTTTTAAGGGCCTGAATTCCATAGCGACTATTCAGAATTTTCAACTGGACATATCTTTTGACTCCTGCTATCAAATTTCGATTGGTCAGATTCATCGGAACGATATCATCAATTAGATTCCATTATTTTTGGTTTCACTAAGATCCGGATTGTTTTGCACCCGGTATAGTCCGACAAAGTTTGAATTCAATTTTTGAAACTGCCACGCCATTTTAGGCCTTGTTTATAATTATAATTAATTATATTCTTTTTCAATTGTCGATTCAAACTCAGTTTTCATCGCCATTATTTAAAATATTTATTTTAAATATTTAAAATCCATTATTTTAGCTAATTTAAAATTTTTAAATTGGTTCAGATTTTCTGGGTCGTTACAAGTAGGGGGAAACGCTTGGCATAGGTGGATGCGAACTCGACTATTCCATGTTGGGCGTTAGTGAACTGATAGAGTTGTGAAAGAAGGAGCTTAGGATGCTGGGTATGGCCGCAGTATTTGGGTTCGGAATCCATGGAGCAGGGATGGAGGAAGGATCGACGAAGGGTGCGGTTTTAGCAGGATCCGGATTTTCATTCACAGGGGAAGTAAGTTTGGTATTTTTAAAACAGGAAGTATAAGAAGTGTTTTAATCTATAACCTACTATTGGATGGAAGAAGTTTGTGGATTGGTTCTGTGTATTCAATGGAAGGGAGTGGGTTTGTCTTAAACGATGGTGGAGGGGATGGTTGAGTGATGGAGCGTATCAGAGGGAGTAGCGGGTTATGTTGTTGGGGAGGAAGCAATGGTTTGTTGAGCACTGGAGTGTGGAATCTTAAACAAAAGGTAAGGTAGATGATTATATGTCTGAATGGAGAAGATTAGCGGCAGTTTTATGGCAATGATAATAATGGTTAAGTGATTAAGGAGCAGGAAGGGAGAACGTGGAGGTGGAAAATGATGGTACTGGCAATTAAAGGGAGCAGGTTTCGTATATCTCATTTGGGAAGGAAGAGTTTAACGTGACGTAACATAGGTAATTTGTTTTAATTAGTAATAATAATAATAATTGTATTAATCATATAAATTCTCATAGTCGTTATAACTTATTCGTTCGTGGACAGAATTGAACGTGATCGAATCCATTAGAATCATATTGATGGAGTATACGCTGTAGAACTGACACGGCCAAGAACAATGCTACATGAATTTAGCGATAAAATCAGACGCCAGTTTGATTTTAAAACGAAATAAACATCAGAATTGTCAACTGTAAAACAAGGTGAGTAACCTCAATAAACTCTGACTCGTTCATATTTTTATATAAACGAGTTTTAAATTTATTTTATATTGTGTGATGGTTGTTTGGTTGCATGGTTGATAAAATTGGTTGATCATAAAACAATTATTACTTCTGTTCACCATGATATTTCATATTTATGCGAAATGAATATTATTGATGTGAGTAACATCTGTGGATGCAGGGAAACAGGTTGGAGGAATCCAACTGGATTCCTCAATATTTATATTACTGTTTTATTTGATTGTGTTATATGATGTGTTATATAATCCATAAGTGGATATATTGTGTTTGATTTACCCTGGCCCTAGGAACATGGTATTTTAGATATCGTAAAATATTTTCGAATGTGGAAAAGGAAATTGAGATTTAAAAATGGAGTTTATTTCCAAAATAGAAATTACTAAACGCTTTAGATGTCAAATTCTTATGTCATTGATGAGCTTAATGAGTAGAAAAGCAGGAATTAACCTGTTGGCTAGTAAATTAGAAGAATTGTTTTAATTAAACAAGTAAGAAATATTATTAAAGTTGTTAATTAACTTAAGAATGTGGATTAGTATAAAATCAGATGCCGGGTTAACTAGTTGACAACGTCGAATGTTCAATGAAAATTGGATATTAGATTAATTTGATCTAATAGGAATAGTCTTACAAATAGCCGTCAAACTTAATGATGTTCTTAGAAGTTAATTAATTCTTAATTAAAAGTGTTTATTTAATTGCTTATTAGTATTTGAAGTTAATTATCATTTAATAATCTTTTTTAAAATGATAAATTATTCTATAATCAACCTTTATTTGGTAACATTGAAGTAAATGGTTATTTTATTTCATAATAATCAAAGTGATTACTTTTAAATGGAAAATCATTAAAGAAGTAATCATAGATAAGAAAGTAATCGAACCTGAAATGGAATTTTTGTTGAAATCAGAAAGAGTTTAAAAAAAAAAGATTTTATAATCCAAGTTGTTATAAAAGTCTATAAAAAGGATATTCAAAACTAATGCGTTGGTTTAATTAATATAATAAGTAAAATTGGGGTTTTAATTGGAAAGAGACGTCAAGTTTTGTAAAGGAAGGAAATGTTTGTCGGGTTTGGGGTAAAAGAATTGATAAAGGGATTTAGAGATAAATCCAAATCATACAAATGAACTTGTGAAGAGGTTTCTAAACTAAAATGTTGATTTTAAAGATAAATTTTTACTTGAGAATTGAATTAAGTTAAAAATTGAAATTGAAAGGTAATTTTAGAATGTGAAGGAAATATGTTTAAGTTATATAAATCCAAGTTATAGAAGAATTGTGAATAAGAGAGATATGAAAGGGAAATAGTTAATCGTTTTAGTTCAAAATTCGAATGTAAAATAAAGTGTGATAAAGTTTTGTAGATTGGAATGTTTATAAAGGAAATGAAATGATGAATTCAAAAGTGAATTTGGAACTTGTAGTAACCTGAAATGATTTGTAAATTCTACACAACAATTATAACGCTGTCATTATAATAAATGTTTTGTAAATCTTAATAGCGGTCTTAACGCTGTTGTTAAATTAAAAGTTCTAAAATTCTAGACAGCGATTGTAACGCTGTTATTAAAAGCAATGTTTTATAAATCCAATAGTTGGAAACAGCGATTATAATGCTACCGTTATAATTTGCGTTTTTCCGTAAACGAAGTGTATTCTTAAATTGAATCTGAAAGTTGCATAAGCGATGGTTTGTTTGAAGTGGTGAGCTTTGACTATTTCAAAGTTGAGAATGTTGTTCGGTTAAGGTCTGAGAGGTAATTATACCCCAACTTGATTGACTTCATAATTAACTAAGGAATGGTTAAGGTTCGGTAGTGAAGATTGGTTAGCGATCCGATTAGTAAAAGAATATATGAATATATAGAAATGGTTTCAAATTGGAATAAGAGATATCTTCTCAAATAAAGAAATGATGACGTTGGAAATGTCTTCCAGGAATCGAGATTGAGATTTGAAAGGATGTGAAAAATTGAAAATGGATTTTTGAATCGATAATATAATAAGGAATTAATATAAAAAGAGGCCAGTGTTGTTGATGGTTGATCGGTGGAATTTCCAATTGGGAATAGGTTCGTTGGTTGTATAGATGTTTCTTTGATAGTTAAATCAATAACTATCAAAGTTTTGATTTATTTTTTACCTTCATTGTCAATATAGAGAGATCGGGATCAGATTTAATATCTAAAAAACACTCCGTATTGATATAAGCGTTACGAGTCAACTTATGTTGAAAATAAATGAAGACGGAGTAAAATGCAAGGGTTGTTCTGTTAATCCTAGGTAGAAATTGCCCAAGATGGGTTAATCGTACGGTGCCTTAGGTTTGTCCAAACCCAGGACAACTTGTAATGACGAGTGTCTGACAGAGTATTTCCAAAGGGATTACGTACGTTGATTCCTTCAAATGTACGAAGTTGGTGGCATAGAAGGGAAACTTCTTTAGCCTAACAATCTGAGTATTTTTGTGGGAACCACTTAGTGATTTCCAATGAATCTGATGATGTGGCATTCAAAGTGAATGGTGGCCAGATGTTCTGGAAGATAATTCAAACCTCAAGCCTCACAACCCGGAATTGACAAAAATCGGGCAGGCAGCATGGCTATGTGGGTCGCACCCATTAGGATGTATAATCACCTATCTAGAAGAATTCGATTTGCTTCTTAATCTATCGATGTTGTCCCTTTCGGGAGATAGATGCTGATCCCAACCGTTGGTGATATACATTCGATACACTCAAGCGAAATGAGTGGTTGGTCATGTATGGGCCGAGTTGCAAGACGTTCTTGTTGAACCCTAGTGTATCGCCGCTAGAGTACACTGATCGGAAGGTGGTCCCATACCTTGTCATGCTGGAAATCCAATCTCCAATAAGCGTCCTGCAGTTTTCGGTTTTATATTATATATGGAGCGTGAGTTGCAAGCGTTCCGCTAGATTCTATTTATTTGATTTAGACACTATTATAATATCACCTGATTTTGATATCAAATTGTTTTGGGTTATCGTAAGGTAAAAGCCATCCGTGTTTATGTGTGGATCGGTCTTACGATTATCTTTTCTTTTGAAAGAATTTTCAAAAGTTAAAACAATGGTTGGAGTTTACTCACACCAGTCCCGTGACTGACTCAGAGTTTATTTTGTTTGTTTTCCCTAAACTCTTGGGTGCCCAAACTTGTACGGGCAGTCAAGTAGTCGGGATTTTACAGATTCACTTGGAGGAGTTTGAAGCAGGAGACTTCACCAGTTAGCTATAGACTATCATATATTCTGCTGTGTACCATGTTTGTATCTGGAAACAGGTGTTTATAACTGTTCCAGAGTTAGCTGTTGTGCTATGATAATGGTATGTATATATACAGTTACAGATTTGTATCTCAAAGTTTATGTTATCTAATATATTTTATTCGTTCCATTGTGAGTTGGCGATCTTCGTTTTCTTTTATTCTAATATTTCTTTCTTTCTATTTCTCATCCTCTAACTTCTTTCTAATAATTATTCGTATTTCTGTGCAATTTGGGTTGGGCGTGTGGTGTTATTAGTCAACTCAAAGGGTACGGAAGTTAAGGTCATTTCATTTGGTATCAGAGCTGAAGGTTGAGTAGTAACCTTGGCACTGTGGCATGACTCAATAGAGATGGGGTTAGTAATACCTTAGATTGAGTTTGAGTATATATACGAGAGAGCGTATTTGTAAATTTGATATGAAAATTGTTTTATATTGTGTTGACTGGTTTGTTGACTGGTTTATGAATTTCAGTCGATATAGGACGTACAACTGTATCGATAGGTGTTTCTAAACTCTCGAACAAAGATATTCGATACAGTATTGTTTTAAAATGGGTAGATGAAATAATTTTACCCAAAAGTTATTTTGATATAAAAGAATTAATTTTTAATTATTATAGTACATATGAATGCATGGATTGTTGTTACAATCGAATGAAAATTGAAATGGCTATACAATTTGTATATAGAAATGTATACAAATGAGATAAACTAAGATTAAGTTCAAACCGGAGTTGGAATTTAAATTCCGGGTGTTTAGAAAATATTTTCTAAATATTATAAAGTAATATCACATTACTCTGAAAGATTTTTGAATAAGAATGGATTTGAATGAATTTTTAAAGGGATTAAGCACCGAAATCACTTCAGTGACGAGAAAATAATTCTGATAATAGGTCGCGACATTATCGGTGTTCATTTTCAAGTTTTTGAGTGACGGATTGCTACCATATAGTAATTTGGAAATGAAAATTTGTTTGAAAATGACAAGATGATTTAGAAACTCAAATGTTTTGAATTGATTTGATTATAAATGTATGTAAATATATATGATTTCATACTTATTTGAAATTAAACCTTCTGAAATTAAAAATTTAACTTGTATAGGTTGAATAAATTGAAATGGTGGAAATATATCAAATGAATTGAAATTAACTTAAGTTAAAATTAGATTGAATTAGAAATAATTCCGAAGGAAATTTAAGAATAAGGAATGTTGAGATTCGAATTATCAATAAGAATTCGGCTTATGAATAAGCAAGTTGAAAATATATGGGGTGTTGTTAATTGAGGTTGAATCATTTGGATTCAAGTATAATAAGTGGATTGACTTAAATAGAAACCAGATTTGAATGGATAGAATGAAAGTGAACTAATCAGAAGTCGACTAGAGAAGAAAGTTAAAAGTTGGGAGTTGAATTGATTTGAAACCAACTGGAAATGGATATATATGTGCTGAGAAGATATTGAATGGAAGCAAATACAAGAGATAGAATTATGCCCGACAAAAAGAAAAGGTACATGTTTACAATATTACTTGAGTTTGATGATTTTATGAGCCTATGGGGCAAGCCGCTTGGCTTTTCGATTTTCTTTTGGATTGGAGAAGGCCTAGAAAGGCGAGTTGCGGTAGTACCGATTTAGTCATGTAGAGGAGATGCTGTCGAAATTTTTTAGAATTTAAAGTGTTAGAAAATTTTCAGAATTTTTGAAAATTTTCGTTAGTAAGAATAAATCAATATTTTAATTGAAATAAATTGGTCCAGTTAAACTGAAGTTAAGAATTGAACAAAAAGGAATTTTGAACCTCGTTAATAGGGTATGTAGCATCTTTTCCTACCTTAGCAATTTCGAGGACGAAATTATTTTAAGGGGGAAGGAATGTAACGACCCAGATTTTCATCCGTTGAATTCTGAATATTTAAATTGGTTTAAATATTTTATTTGAATTATATATAGGAAAACGATATTTAAACGTGTAATTTATAATATAATTTAAAACGAGTTCAAAATGGCGCGGTAGTTTGAAAATTTGATTTCAAATTTCAAATGAATGTACAGGATTCAAAATAAATCGGATTTTAGCAAAACAAGAAATATTTGAATCTGTTCGAAAATATCTTCCCAATGAATGTGAAAAATCCAGATTTCATAGGGGGAATAAAAAGTTATGTCCAAATCAAAATTTCAGAAAGTCGTCGTGGAATCATATATATGCCATAATAGTTATTTGAATATATTTAAATATCAGTCTTGAATTTGGACAAGATTCTTTTGAGGCAAAGTTATAATTTAATTTTTAGAATTTTATTGTAATTTTTAATTAATTTAATATGCAACTTTTTATTTGGAGTATTTTGCACCCTATATCAATATTTTGGGGCTTCATAATATAAGTTAAACTACCGATATTATTATATTTTTGGGATCGTGGTACCTCACTGAACACGACCGAATTCTTACTTCTATCTGTAGCGGCTCATACATGAACAAAATTTTATACGGTTGGGTACACTACATTGCAACTACAAACATATCTCCCTTCTTCTCTTCTATACAAATTTGATACAACTACTCAGAATAAAATGAGTTAGACAACAAAATAGTTAATTTCTTTGTAATGTTTTATCGATACCCACCTCTACTGCAGACTTGTTATATATAATTAAATATGCTAGAATAAGCTAGCATTTGCGTACACAGCGTTGAATTTCATCGTGTTCCTGATTGTTTGAATCATGTAGTAGCCAAATATAGCGACTAATCAATTAACTGAAATGACTCATTCACGGACTGAAGTATCCATAATTTTATCCATTGATATGTTAGAAGCCAACTTCATTGTTTGGTATAAATGAATGGAAAATATAAACCCGGAAGCACTCTCGAAACATTAACAAATTCCATTATAAACAGCAAAATAATCAATATTCCAAAATGAAAGCAATATTCATTTTCAGTCAAAAAGGACAGCTACTTTGTTCCCATTCAAAACTGCATGGCCTCCATGTCTTACTTCGTGTGTGCCAAAACCGTGCAAGCTAAGCCATTGAAACTATGACTACCAATCCATTAGAAGCGTGCTCTCCACACAATTTCACTGCCGTGCAAGCCAATCAAATAAATTACGTGTGTGCCAAGCCATTATTTTACTTAAAATGCTCCTCTCCTCCTTATTCTCGTTTTCTCAGAACCAACACAAAATGCGGAAAAAGGTCGAACTTCCTAAATTCATTAAAAAAGAAAAATCAATGAAATAGGCTGACTCTTGATTCAATGATTACCTCTTGCGGACAACTTCAATTTTATACAACCATTTTTTTAGCTCGACAACGATTTCTGCCCCAACAATTTTGAACAGTACTGACTTTTACATTGGTTTGAAGAAGGTAGTTGAAGTAGGGGGAAACGCTTGGCACAGGTGGATGCGAACTCGACCATTCCATGTTGGGCGTTAGTGAACTGATAGAGTTGTGAAAGAAGGAGCTCAGGATGCTGGGTTTGGCTGCGGTATTTGGGTTCAGAATCCATGGAGTAGGGATGGAGGAAGGATCGATGAAGGGTGCAGTTTTTAGCAGGATTCGGATTTTCATTCACAGGGGAAGCAGGTTTGGTATTTTTAAAACAGGAAGTATGAGAAGTGTTTTAATCTATAACCTGCTGTTGGATGGAAGAAGTTTGTGGATTGGTTCTGTGTATTCAATGGAAGGGAGTGGGTTTGTCTTAAACGATGGTGGAGGGGATGGTTCAGTGATGGAGCATATCAGAGGGAGTAGCGGGTTCTGTTGTTGGGGAGGAAGCAACAGTTTGTTGGGTACTGGAGTGTGGAATCTTAAACAAAAGGTAAGGTAGCTAATTATATGTCTAAATGGAGAAGATTAGAGGCAGTTTTGTGGCAATGATAATAATGATTAAGTGATTAATGAGCAGGAAGGGAGAACGTGGAGGTTGAAAATGATGGTACTGGCTATTGAAGGGAGTAGGTTTCGTATATCTCATTTGGGAAGGAAGAGTTTAACGTGACGTCACATAGGTAATTAGTTTTAATTAGAAATAATAATAAAAAAATTGTATTAATCATATAAATTCTTGTAGTCATTATAACTTATTCGTTCGTGGACATAATTGAATGTGATCGAATCCATTGGAATCATATTGATGGAGTATACGCTGTAGAACTGACACGGCCATGAACAATGCTACATGAATTTAGCGATAAAATCAGATGCCAGTTTGATTTTAAAACGAAATAAACATCAGAATCATCAACTGAAAAACAAGGTGAGTAACCTCACTAAACTCTGACTCGTTTATATTTTTATATAAACGAGTTTTAAATTTATTTTATACTGTGTAATGGTTGTTTGGTTGCATGGTTGATAAAATTGGTTGATCATAAAACAATTATTACTTCTGTTCACCATGATATTTCTTATTTATGCAAAATGAATATTATTGATGTGATTAACATCTGTGGATGCATGGAAATAGGTTGGAGGAATCCAATTGGATTCCTCAACATTTATATTACTGTTTTATTTTATTGTGTTATATGATGTGTTATATAATCCATAAGTGCATATGTTGTGTTTGATTTACCCTGGCCCTAGGAACTTGGTATTTTAGATACCGTAAAATATTTTTAATGTGGAAAAGGAAACTGAGATTTAAAAATGGAGTTTATTTCCAAAATAGAAATTACTAAATGCTTTAGATGTCAAATTCTTGTGTCATTGATGAGCTTAATGAGTAGAAAAGCTGGAATTAACCTGTTGGCTAGTAAATTAGAAGAATTGTTTTAATTAAACAAGTAAGCAATATTAATAAAGTTGTTAATTAACTTAAGAATGTGGATAAGTATAAAATCAATTGTTAGGTTAACTAGTTGACAGCGTCAAATGTTCAATGAAAATTGGATATTAGATTAATTTGATCTAATAGGAATAATCTTATAAATAGCCGTCAAACTTAATGATGTTCTTAGAAGTTAATTAATTCTTAATTAAGAGCATTTATTTAATTGCTTATTAGTATATGAATTTAATTATCATTTAATAATCTTTTTTAAAATGATAAATTATTCTATAATCAACCTTTATTTGGTAACATTGAAGTAAATGGTTATTTTAATTCATAATAATCAAAGCGATTACTCTTAAATGGAAAATCGTTAAAGAAGTAATCATAGCTAAGAAAGTAATCGAACTTGAAATGGAATTTTCGTTGAAATCAGAAAGAGTTTTAAATAAAAAGATTTTATAATCCAAGTTGTTATGAAAGTCTATAAAAAGGATATTCAAAACTAATACGTTGGTTTAATTAATATATTAAGTAAAAATGGGGTTTTAATTGGAAAGAGACGTTAAGTTTTGTAAAAGAAGGAAATGTTTGTCGAGTTTGTGGTAAAAGAATTGATAAAGGGATTTAGAGATAAATCCAAATCATACAAATGAACTTGTGAAGAGGTTTCTAAACAAAAATGTTGATTTTAAAGATAAACTTTTACTTGAGAATTGAATTAAGTTAAAAATTGAAATTGAAAAGTAATTTCAGAATGTGAAGGAAATATGTTTAAGTTATATAAATCCAAGTTATAGAAGAATTGTGAATAAGAGAGATATGAAAGGGAAATAGTTAATCGTTTTAGTTCAAAATTCGGAATGTAAAATAAAGTGTGATAACGTTTTGTAGATTGGAATGTTTATAAAGGAGTTGAAATGATGAATTCAAAAGTGAATTTGGAACTTGTAGTAACCTGAAATGATTTGTAAATTCTACACAGCAATTATAACGCTGTCGTTATAATTACTGTTTTGTAAATCTTAATAGCGGTCTTAACGCTGTTGTTAAATTAAAGGTTCTAAAATTCTAGGCAGCGATTGTAAAGCTGTTATTAAAAGCAATGTTTTATCAATCCAATAGTAGGAAACAGCGATTATAATGCTACCGTTATAATCAGCGTTTTTCTGTAAAAGAAGTGCGTTCTTAAATTGAATCTGAAAGCCGCATAAGCGATGGTTTGTTTGAAGTGGTGAGCTTTGATTGTTTCAAAGTTGAGAATGTTGTTCAGTTAAGTTCTGAGAGGTAATTATACCTCAACTTGATTGACTTCATAATTAACTAAGGAATGGTTAAGGTTCGGTAGTGAAGATTGGTTAGTGATCCGATTAGTAAAAGGATATATGAATATATAGAAATGGTTTCAAATTGGAATAAGAGATATCTTCTCAAATAAAGAAATGATGACGTTGGAAATGTCTTCCAGGAATCGAGATTAAGATTTGAAAGGATACGAAAAGTTGAAAATGGATTTTTGAATCTATAATATAATAAGGAATTAATATAAAAAGGGCCAGTGTAGTTGATGGTTGATCGGTAGAATTTCCAATTGGGAATAGGACCGTTGATTGTATGGATGTTTCTTTGATAGTAAAATCGCCAACTATCAAAGTTTTGATTTATTTTATACCTTCGTTGCCAATATGGAGAGACCGGGATCTGATTTAATATCTGAAAACCACTCCGTATTGATATAAGCGTTATGAATCAACTTATGTTGAAAATAATTGAAGACGGAGTAAAATGCGAGGGCTGTTCTGTTAATCCTAGGTAGAAATTGCCCAAGATGGGTTAATCGTATGGTGCCTTCGGTTTGGCCAAACCTAGGACAGCTTGTAAGGACGAGTGTCTGACAGAGTATTTCCAAAGGGATTACGTACGTTGATTCCTTCAAATGTACGAAGTTGGTGGCATAGAAGGGAAACTTCTTTAGCCTAACAATCTGAGTATTTTTGTGGGACCCAATTAGTGATTTCCAATGGATCTGACGATGTGGCATTCAAAGTGAATGGTGGCCAGATTTTCTGGAAGACAACTCAAAACTCAAGCCTCACAACCCGGAATTGACAAAACTCGAGCAGGCAGCATGGCTATGTGGTTCGCACCCATTAGGCTGTATAATCACCTATCTAGAGAAATTCCATTTGCTTCTTAATCTATGATGTTGTCCCTTTCAGGAGACGGTTGCTGATCCCAACCGTTGGGGATATACATTCGATACACTCAAGCGAAATGAGTGGTCGGTCATGTGTGGGCCGGGTTGCAAGACGTTCTTGTTGAACCCTAGTGTATCGCCTCTAGAGTAAACTGATCGAATGGTGGTCCCATACCTTGTCACGTTGGAAATCCAATCTCCAATAAGCGTCCTGCGGTTTTCGATTTTATATTATATATGGAGCGTGAGATGCAAGCGTTCCGCTAGATTCTATTTATTTGATTTAGACACTATTATAATATCACCTGATTTTGATATCAAATTGTTTTGGGTTACAGTAAGGTAAAAACCATCCGTGTTTTTGTGTGGATCGGTCTTACGATTATCTTTTCTTTCGAAAAGATTTTTAAAAGTTAAACCAATGGTTGGAGTTTACTCACACCAGTCCCATGACTGACCCAGAGTTTATTTTGTTTGTTTTCCCTAAACTCTTGGGTGCCCAAACTTGTACGGGCAGTCAAGTAGTCGGGATTTTACAGATTCACTTGGAGGAGTTTGAAGCAGGAGACCTCACCAGTTAGCTATAGACTATCATATATTCCGCCGTGTACCATGTTTATATCTGGAAACAGGTGTTTATAACTGTTCCAGAGCTAGCTGTTGTGCTCTGATATTGTTATGTATATATACAGTTACAGATTTGTATTTCAAAGTTTATGTTATCTAATATATTTTATTCGTTCTGCTGTGAGTTGGTGATCTTCGTTTTCTTCTATTCTAATATTTCTTTCTTTTTATTCTCATCCTCTAACTTCTTTCTAATAATGATTCGTATTTTCGTGCAATTTGGGTTGGGCATGTGGTGTTATTAGTCAACTCAAAGGGTACGGAAGTTCGGGTCGTTTCAGAAAAATAAATTTCCCTCTTTAAATTCAGACTTGAATTTTTAAAATCTAATATTACCAAATGATAATATTTCTTTCCATTTATAATCATCGTTTATAATTTCAGCTACTTGTTTTATTATTGAAAACAAGCTTATATTTCTCAATTCATTTGAAATACCATTACTATTTCGAAAAGTAAAATTTTCCTTTTTAAATCCAATAATCCCTACTTGATATTTTTAAATATAAATATCTAAGGCCTGTGATATTTAATCATTCCAATACACAAACCATCACTCCAATTCAACACATCATACACATATAAATAGGTAAACAACATTAAATAAATTTGAGGAATCCAGTTGGATCCCTCCAACCTGTTTTTCCCTGCATCCACAGATGTTAGTCACATAAATAATACAATCCTGCTTCAATACAAGATATCGCGATACAAAAGGGGATCCACTTATATACGTGGGGAGATAGGGTCATCCGCTACTGATACTATACGCATTCGCTAATGATACTACGGGAAATCCACTAACCAATACTATATATATTCAACAAGCAAGCTAAATATAACTAATATAATCATAATAATTAAGTAATCCATTCTTGCATCCAAACAATCAACAAATTATTTTTAAATAAAATTTGAGTGAGATTTACTCACCTTATTTCTGATTGCTGAATATCCAATTAATTGATGTATCGTCTCATCTATGATTCTTTTCGAATGAATATATTTTGTACCTACAATTATTTACTTATCGATTAAACATTGTTTATTTAAATTAACAATTTACAAATAAATAAATAGTAATAACCCGTATTTTCTGCCTATATATTTTAATTATTTTAATTATTTTATTATTTAAATTATTGGTTTGAATTTAAATAATTGGATTTAATTATTTTATTTTGAATATTTAATTATATAAATAATATAATAATATTTTAATTCCAAGATATTTGGGAAACTGTTGAATTTGCCGTATAGGGTGAACAGGCAATTTCAAATGGTTTAATATTGGTCATACTGAAATTTTAGTGGCGATTTCATTTAGAAAACGACGTTATAACGTTAAATTTATAATTTAATTATAAAACGAGCTGCAGCGGCGTGGTAGTTAGTAAATTGGCGTTTTGAACTTCAAACAGCTATACAGTATCCAAAATAAGTCGGATATTCTCGAAACAAGAAACGTCCGAATCTGTTGGATGATATTTTTCTAATGAAAGAGAAAAATCAAGTTTTCGTGTTGTAGATTTTGTTTTATGTCCAAATCAAATTTTGAAAAGGTCGCTATGGAATTCATTTATTTATATAGCGATTTTTTTATATAAAATAAAGGGTTTTTAAATATTTTAAATATAGATTTGGCTTGGAATTCAACCCAGGGTATTTTTCTGTGGTAGTGTACCAAATTTTGGTCAAGTATGGCCAATTACAATATTTTAATATTATTATATTGAGATATTTTAAATTTTGTTTATTTTCTTTGAATTGGGCAGTTATAAAAGGGCCTTTATTCAAACGACCTTCGTTTTCGACGAAACAAATTTATTGGGACCGCAATGGCAAATTATTGCTAAATTTCAAGTGCCACGTCAATCGGGGTTAATTTGTGAGCGTGGAAAAATAAAATGTAAATAAAAACGACCATTTGAACGTGAACAAGGGCCATTTGAGCAAATGGACTCGGAATTCGACGAAACAAGTTTCATTAGGACTGTATCGTCAAATTATACTATGACGTCCTGAGACGACCAGAAATTCCCCGTGAAGGAAAGCACGGATTGAATTGAGGACAAGGCACATCGGAATGCAAACAGAAGAACATTTCATTGCTTATTACAACGATTCCATCAGATACAAGAATATACAGAGTATGAATGAATATAATACATTAGATAACTATCATAGATTACAATAAATTACATAGCAGCGGAAAAATATAATACAACACACAAATGACAGTAATACACGGATACAGAGCTTTTCGAGTATCGTTCCAGCTGTTAACCAGGATCCTGTGAATATAAATATGCAAAACCAAAACTACTAGCTGCCCGCGTGGAAAATAGGGGCACCCAGAGTTTAGGTTAAAATAATAAACTCCAGGTCAGTCATGTGACTGGTGTGAGAACTAAAACAGTTATTTAAAACTTCACTTTAAAAGAAAGTAATTCAAGGGACCACGCCGTATAACACGGAATGGGTTTCCTCCCAAGAACACCAGTGCATAGAATAAACAAAACAATGCTTTTTCGAAAAATGAGGCTATTATAAGACCCCGGTCCCATCACACAATGCAACGCAAGCCGGAGGATAGGGTTTTCCCTTATAATAGCCAAATAATGCTTGATACGTTTAAAAAATATCATTTGATACTATTATAAGTGTCAAAACAATTTCAATCATAAATATCAATCATAGGCGATGGGTACCATCTATCATGTCGCCAATACTAGGCTCTACAAATAAAACCAAAATATCTCGTATTGGAAATTGGATTTCCGTCATGAGTCCAGGCAAGGGGCAAGCTCCTCTCCGCTTCGAGACACTCTAGCAAATGCCTCAGGACTATACACTCTGGGCAACTCTTGGATCTTCAGGGCCGGTCCTCTCTTACGTTTGAGGATTGGCAATTCTTGAACACACGTTTCCCGGTCCTAACAGACCTAAAATCAAGGCGCCTCACATCCAACAACCACATAGGTGAAAAGTATATAAATGTCAGCCAGTTTAAGCACTGACACCACCACTAGCTAGAAAGAAACGTCGTGCTATCCTTGCAGTCCTTATCCCGTTTTTAACTCATACCGAGGTGTGAGGCTCGCGAATCCACGCTATACACAAAGCTATGCCACGTAGGCCGTGCTTTGATCATCAAACACAAGACTTTGCTTTTTAACAGAAGCCTTGATCATTTACCACTTAGGCTTGCCACAATGGCAATTCATGCCATGCGACCGATGTCCATCGATATACAACCTCTGAGCTCGTACGTCTCAGAGAAGGGCGTTAAGCAAAAGAATAAATTCTCCACCGCCAAATAGATGTATATTTAATAGAGATCAATCAACATAGAATAAAATCCAATGTCAGACACACAGTCCATTTACAAGTTCGTTCTGGGTCTGAACGAAACCGGAGGCACTTTCCTCGCATATCCATCGATCTCCAAGTACGTCTAGACGATCACCAACTGATTCCCTCATCTTGGGTGTACAGCCCAATCAAGATCATCAATAATCACCCAAACGATGTGAAGACTTCCGGTCTTCAACCACCGTCTTCATCTTCGACTTATCGTCGAATCGGTTATTCAGAATGGGTATAAACCCGGCCTTTCCGAACAACCTGCGTATATAATAAACAAATGTTACACAAACACAACATACGCCTCATTCCAATTCAGCAGTCACTAACCGTAAATTAGCAAGAGAACAATTACCCAAGTATTAACCCAGAAGGCCGAAACCAACATCAGATCAATACCCAGGAAACCATCCTACTTAACTGATCCCCATTTAGTTTCTAAATTTCATATTCTTAGGGAAAGGTTCCCATTAATTTTATCAAAGATAAATTCTTTAAAATTTATTCTTTAATCTTCCTTTAGATGTCATTTCAAACCGAATTATGATTTTTCAAACTAGACGGGATTAGCGAACCACACCGAAGTAATTATTTATTTTAATTCCCAATCCCAACCTATTTATCCCATGAAGCAAAACTGGTAATACTCCATATCTAATACCACGGTGTTATCGGTAAAATTAATTACCATTTCACGTTCAAATCTAATTAAAGATTTAACTATCGCTTTAGAGCAAAACTGGTGATACTCAATTCTTGCTCCCTTTCGAATTTGATAATTTAAATTATCAATTCACATTTCAATCTAATTACATATTCATTAGAACTCCTTTTACTGGGTTAAAGAACTAATGTCATTTAAAACACAGTTCACGATAAACACAAATCACATTCTAATTCAATTCCAATCAAATATATTAGAAATTCCGATTATTTAAAACCCCTTTTAAATCCAATTTATTTATTTAAAAAAATTGGGTTTTAAATTTAGTTCAGAACTAGTTCATTTCGAGAAAAATCCATTTTTATCTTTACAAATGTGGGATTTTTCATCCCAGTTCTTCACAAATCATTTCTTTAGATTTTACAAAAATTAGTAATGTTTTTATAATTTTATCAAGGCCCATACAGCCGATTTCCATCAACGGCCATCGAACTGCACTTACAGCGACCTATTCTGAAATTGATTTGGACATATCTCCAAATCCAACCGTTAGATTTCAAATTTCTAATATTCGTTAGAAAGCTCTTTTCGATACGAACCTAACAGTTCTGGTTTTAGGAGAATCCGACGGTCGGATCTCCTGTAATGTCCGTTCGAAATCAATGGTCGAAATTTACGAATTGTCGCAGCGCGACGCGTTCTATTCAGGCCATTATATTATATATATATAATATATGTCTCGTCAATTTCCTTTTTCAAACGAATTTTATAAATCGTTTTAAATTCGTTTCAAAACAATTTCAACTTCCATTTCAAATTCAAATCAAAATTGAATTTACCTTATAAATTCGTTTTAAATTCATTTCAAATTGATTTTAATTCAAATCGATTTTTAATTCAATTTTAGTTCAATTCGAATTCATTTTCAATTCAATTCGAATTCGTTTTATATTCAATTCAATTCGAATTCGTTTTCTAATCAATTCAATTCAATTTGAATTCGTTTTCTATTCAATTCAATTCGAATTCGTTTTCTATTCAATTCAATTCAATTCGAATTCGTTTTCTATTCAATTCAATTCAATTCAAATTCGTTTTCTATTCAATTCAATTCGAGTTCATTTTCAATTCAATTCAATTCGAATTCGTTCTCTATTCAATTCAATTCAATTCGAATACGTTTTCTATTCAATTCAATTCAATTCGAATTCGTTTTCAATTCAATTCAATTCGAATTCGTTTTCTATTCAATTCAGTTCAATTCGAATTCGTTTTCTATTCAATTCAATTCGATTTCCTGTTATAAATATTTGATTTTTATCTCTTTTCAATATTCATTATAAAAACGAATATAATCGATATAAATATCGTTCGCGTTAAAATGGCGCATCTCTAATCAACACAACTTTATATTTTTCAATAACTTCGTTATTCTATTCAACAAATGAATCTATATTTCTTTCAATACATGACTAATCTCAACGGATGAATCCTGTCAACATGCGACTATTTTTGTTATTTAATATATTTTATAAAAATTATGGTATCTATCGTTTGATTTCAAATCAGACTCTAATCGTAAATTAGTAAGAGAATGATTCCCTAAATATTAACCCCGAAGGCCGAAACCAACATCAGATCAATATCCAGGAGACCACTCATCTTATCTATTTTCCAGTTAGTTTCTAATTTTATGTATGATAAAAATGTAAATTTTATTGTTAAAATATTTCGTTCAACACATGACTAATCTCAACGGATGAGTACTGTCAACACATGAACCTGTATTTTTCAATATTCTTTATTTTCCCAATTGGAATGAGGCCCAATCAATCACCATATAGCGTTAACTATATGGGTTCCATACAACACATGTATATAAATAGCAACGATAAATAATCAACCATCATCCAAAGTGCACCATGCAACTACATAAGCATCAAATATAAATAAATAACGCTCACACAGTTTGTCGACCAATCGATCGACATACAACTAAATAATTGGGATTAGTGTACGCCAAATATCATCCCAATACCCGTGTGGGGTTTCAAACAATCAAATACAGATTTTATTTGTGTAGTTGGGCAATGTGTAAAATTTATCGTCCCAATCAATATCCTTTAAATAGGTGTACATAAACAAACCGTCCGGTTTGTAAATGAATATTTATTTATTCACATTCCCGTTAAAAATTATAATTTTTTTTACGATAATTAATTTATTTCAACACATGAATATTTATTATCTATTTCTGTAACAACCCGAATTTTAACAACATGTGAAAACAAGAAATCAAGGTATAATTAAAAATGAAATAAAATATATAAAAATATGTTTAGATAGGTAAATAATGGTGATGCATAAGAAGAATTAATTAAGAGAAGAAAAATTAGTTCGGTAACGGTGTGTGTAAGGGAAAAGATAGTAAAATAAGGATAATTAATTTAAGAATCAGGAATTAGGTAAAATGGACTTCACAATTGCGTTCCTCTCGAAAAAATACGCGAAATAGAGTCCGAGTTTTCGAAAATCGGAGTCCGTATGACCAAGATATGGCCAAAACAAGTTTCAGTAGACTTTCTGGCAGACAGAACCGAGTCGACCCTAGAGTCGACCTCCCCAGGCCAGGTCGACCCTAGAGTCGACCCCCCCTGTACAGGTCGACCTAGTCGGCCTGGTTTGGCCCAGAACCCATTTTTGAAGCCCGGTATGTGTTTTGATGGTCCGGATTGACTCTGGGGTTGATCTAATGGCCTAAATGAGTTGCCTACAACTATTTAAAGACCCTAAGACCTAGCCTAAATCATACTATTTCATTTTAGCACTCATGCAGCCTCCATTAAACCTAGAACTCTAAATTAAAAATACAAAGAACAAAAATTAAAGAAGACGAAGGATGATTCTTGAAGGCTACAACTAGAAGCTACAACAACTACGACACTTTAGACAACGGATTTGGGGCTATTTGATTTAAAGTTTTGATTTGGATTGCTTGCTTCATATTGTAAGTTCTACGTCACTTTTTAGGCAAAAACGCTAAAATAACATGGACATGCTATGTATTGAAACCGGATTTAAGAACTATTATTAATCCATGTTTATATTGATTAACTTTGAATCAAAATTTGGGAATATTGCTGTGTTAATGTTGCAAGTTAAACTTATCATGATGTTGATGTTGTTATGAATCACTTGGGCAAATTTTATTACAAGTTGAACAAATACATGTCCATGGAATCATTATGTTCATTGAAATCCTCATGTTGATTAAACCATGCCTATGATGCTAATTAAACCATGTCCATGATATAAATGAAACTATGCCTGTGATGTTAATATGCCTATCATGTTAAATTGGGAATCGCTAGGTTATGATGAAAAGTTGGAATCATTATGTTTATAATGCTAGATGAGAATCATTATGTTAAAAATACTAAATTGGAATCCACTATGCCTATTAGAATTACCATGCCTTTAATGTTTCATGTTTGTAATAAAAAATTTATTATGCCCGCAATGATTATTATGCCTATGATGTAAAGTTGAATTCATCATGTTGAACTAAGTTGGAACCATTACTATGCCAAGTTATCATCATGCTAGTATCGAAACCATGTGATATGTTATAGCCTGTTTATTATGCAAGTGATGGTGGAATTGTCACATATGCCTATCACATGTTTGGTGTTATTCCCCTTTATCTCTTGAATTGTTTATGCTTGTGAACGAAGTACGTTTATATGCGTTGGGGATACGATTGGGTAGAATATGCAAAACTTGAATTGATTATAATCATAACCCGTGAAATTTGACATAAGTAGAACATGAAATATGGCATGAAAAACTTGACTTGAACATGCCATAACTTGACTTGAAACATGCCTTAGTTGGGCACGAAATTGACATATGAACATGCTATGAAAATAGCACGAATCTGATAAGAACATGGGCATGACTTTAGAAAACTAGAAAGTGGCCAACTCGAGGTTGGGTTGAGTTTGTAGTGTAAATCTGCCCGGAACCGCCCGGCAAATCCGGTTGCTACAAACAATAGAATCCAATGTGGGTAGTTGGTCACATCGCGCTTGAAATCCGAGGTTGGGTTGAGTTCGTAGCGTAAACCTGCCCGGAACCGCCCAGCAAATCCAGTGGCTACGAACAATAGGATCCAATGTGAGTGGTTCAGTGCATTAACGAATCAATTAATGCCAATTAGGGTTAAGTCATGAACATGAAAAGACAACTTAACCAACTTGAACACGATTTGTAGGGCTAAGTCATGAACTTGAAACGACAACACTTAGCCAACTTGACATGACACGTAGGCGGGTTAAGTCACGAATTTAAATGACATACTTAACCATCTTGACATGACTAGACTGGAAAAGGATTAAGTCACGAATTACATGACTTAATCGGTTAGGCGGGTTAGGTCACGAATTACATGACCTAATCTGTAGGCGAAACCCTAGACACGACCCTTTTCAGCAGTAACCCTCTAGATGTATCAAGGTACCCTGGGGCTAGGCCGGGTGGGGCACGATTACTGGGCTGATTGTAAGAGGTGAACGACGGCAGTGGGGTATGCCAGTGTAGGTTCGATGGACTACGGTCGTGCACGTATTACGGGGCAGGCACTAGGTATCCGTAGATTTATTTGTGCATCTTGAATCGTGTCAGGGGTTGACACCCTAGGGCTGATACACCCGAAGGTGGACCCAGCACAGGTGACTACATTCGTGATTGGCCGTATGACACGGACACTTGACGAGCTAGAACTTGTAGGGAGCCGATCGACTAGATAATCGCTCCGTAGGACCCCCGTACTTGGGTCAGACCCCGTTTCAGGGTCATTTCATGATATTGGGCCGTGGGATTTATTTCGTGATTAACTTGTGATATGGGCTTAGTATACTAGTACAGTCGATGCAACGAATCTCGAACATGTGATGCTTTACTTGACTTGTCTTGACTTATCCTGATCACCTTAGTCTATCTTGTTCACCTTGACACCATTCTTAAGTTTAGTTCCAGTTCATACATGACAGGTTGTTTTAACCGTTTTTACACTGAAAGTCACTAGGACTTACTCAGTCTTTATGACTGACCCTTTTCCTTTCGCCTCTTTTTCTTTCGTTCCCCTCCCCCTCCCCCCCAGGTTCTCAGGGAGGAAACACTAGCTCTTAGCTTGGACATCACTTGCTTTGGCTCAGCATGTACGGATTGCTATGGCTGCTTCTTTTTACTGCACTTGGGGGATAAGCTGTTTTGCTGTTTTAAGTTATTGCTTCTTTGGCTATTATTACAAGACAGTTGTAATGAAGAAGTTATTTGAAATGTTTGTAAGAGACATGGTTTATTTTAGAATAAAATGAAGTTCTGTTTTGCTCATAAATTCTTCCGCTGTTTACTTAATTTTTTTTATTAATGTTCTGTCTTGTGATAATTCTGTGATGTTATCTCGATAATACCCCTCCAAAACTAGTGCATTCCCTTTGTGAGTGACCCTAGCGGAGGTGGGGTGTTACATTTGGTATCAGAGCAGAAGGTTACCAAGACTGGGCAAAAGTTTTGAAAACCTTTTGAATTTTTTTTCAAAACCATTTACAAAGAAGCAAATTTTCAAGAAAATTTTGTTTTGTTTAAAAGGCATATTCACCAAAGCCATTAGCACTATCTTTGTTTCCTCGTTTGAATCTTTTCCTTTTTCGTTTTCAGCTTATCATGGCCGACGACCTTAATCTTCCCGAGGGGGTCAATATACCCACTTGGTTCCGTCGTTTCCTCGAGGCTCGGGCTAATGTGGCAGGCCCAGCCAATCCTCCTCCTCAACCTCCGCGAGAAACCGCTTTTTCAAAGATATGCAAGGACTTTAAGGCCATGGGAGGAAAGGATTTCCTAGGAACTGAGACTTTTGCTGAGGCACAGAATTGGTTGAAGGAAACCGAAGACTTGTTTGTTATCTTTGAGGTAGAGGACAATAGGAAAGTACAGTTGGCGGCGTGGCTCATGAAAGAGGAAGCTTCTTATTGGTGGGAAGTCACCAACGCTACTAGGCCCATTGAGACATGGGCGGACTTTAGAGGGAGATTTGGGCTTACGTTCTTGTCATCAGCAGAGGAGAGTCTCCAAATGGAACGGTTTCTGGCCCTTAAACAAGGAAATATGATAGTTAAAGAGTACGTGAACCGTTTCAATCAGCTTGCTCGCTTTGGATTGGAGTTAGTCAACACTCCTCAGAAAAAGGCGCTACGTTTTGCACGGGGCTTGAATGAGACACTACATGGTTTGGCCATGACTCATGTGCCCATGGGGGCGACCTTTGAAAGCTTGGTGGATATGGCCCTACTGTATGAGGAAGATAAGAAGGGCAAGAAAGAGGTCAAGCCCAACGATTCTCAGAATAAGAAGGTTGACTCCGAGAAAGGAGGCAAGAACGACAACTCACGTGATAAAAGGAAATGCAATTTCTGTGGTACGGAAGGGCACATAGCCAAGGATTGTAGAAAGAGGAAGAAAAAGCAAGGTGAATGTTTTCATTGTGGGGAGACTGGACACATCAGCAAGGACTGCCCTAAGAAGCAGACCGGACCTTCCGGGGGTACATCTTTAACTTCTTTTTCTAGATGCTTTGTTTTATCTTGTTATCTCCTCGATCCTATCTTGAGAACCATAGGTAGAATCTTTTTGGATGTAAACATGTAATTGAAACATGTTATGATTGCAAAATGGTTGCAAGTGGTCGCAAGTGGTTGCTCGTGGATGCATGAAAACACATTAGGCACTAGATCGGCTCAGTCACAGTTTCATACTTGCATATGCATGAGTGATTATTTTGGAAACTTGGTTGTGCTATCATTTGGTTGTTGCATATGATTGAATGTTTGTGCACTCATGTAGAAATCATGAATTATAATAGGAAAAAATTTGCATACATGTTGGACTCATGGCACTAAACATATTTTGCATCTAGAAGATCAATCAGGCCTGATCATTTACATTAGATAAGGAACATATACACACACTTCTTGCATATGTTCATACAGCATTAGAAATATTTTAAGGACAATGATTGCTAATGGATGATGTTTTGAGTCGATGGATGATGGATGGTAGGACACATTCTTCTTAACTTGAAGATTTCGGGGACGAAATCCTTTAAGGAGGGGAGAATGTAACAACCCGAATTTTAACAACATGTGAAAACAAGAAATCAAGGTATAATTAAAAATGAAATAAAATATATAAAAATATGTTTAGATAGGTAAATAATGGTGATGCATAAGAAGAATTAATTAAGAGAAGAAAAATTAGTTCGGTAACGGTGTGTGTAACGGAAAAGATAGTAAAATAAGGATAATTAATTTAAGAATCAGGAATTAGGTAAAATCGACTTCACCATTGCGTTCCTCTCTAAAAAATACGAGAAATAGAGTCCATGTTTTCGAAAATCGGAGTCCGTATGACCAAGATATGGCAAAAACAAGTTTCAGCAGACTTTCTGGCAGACAGAACCGAGTCGACCCTAGAGTCGACCCTAGAGTCAACCTCCCCAGGCCAGGTCGACCCTAGAGTTGCCCCCCCCCCCCTGTACAGGTCGACCTGGTCGGCCTGGTTTGGCCCAGAGCCCATTTTTGAAGCCTGGTATGTGTTTTGATGGTCCGGATTGACTCTGGGGTTGATCTAATGGCCTAAATGAGTTGCCTACAACTATTTAAAGACCCTAAGACCTAGAATAAATCATACTATTTCATTTTAGCACTCATGCAGCCGCCATTAAACCTAGAACTCTAAATTAAAAATACAAAGAACAAAAATTAAAGAAGACGAAGGATGATTCTTGAAGGCTACAACTAGAAGCTACAACAACTACGACGCTTTAGACAACGGATTTGGGGCTATTTGATTTAAAGTTTTGATTTGGATTGCTTGCTTCATATTGTAAGTTCTATGTCACTTTTTAGGCAAAAACGCTAAAATAACATGGACATGCTATGTATTGAAACCGGATTTAAGAACTATTATTAATCCATGTTTATATTGTTTAACTTTGAATCAAAATTTGGGAATATTTCTATGTTAATGTTGCAAGTTAAACTTATCATGATGTTGATGTTGTTATGAATCACTTGGGCAAATTTTATTACAAGTTGAACAAATACATGTCCATGGAATCATTATGTTCATTGAAATCCTCATGTTGATTAAACCATGCCTATGATGCTAATTAAACCATGTCCATGATATAAATGAAACTATGCCTGTGATGTTAATATGCCTATCATGTTAAATTGGGAATCGCTAGGTTATGATGAAAAGTTGGAATCATTATGTTTATAATGCTAGATGAGAATCATTATGTTAAAAATACTAAATTGGAATCCACTATGCCTATTAGAATTACCATGCCTTTAATGTTTCATGTTTGTAATAAAAAATTTATTATGCCCGCAATGATTATTATGCCTATGATGTAAAGTTGAATTCATCATGTTGAACTAAGTTGGAACCATTACTATGCCAAGTTATCATCATGCTAGTATCGAAACCATGTGATATGTTATAGCCTGTTTATTATGCAAGTGATGGTGGAATTGTCACATATGCCTATCACATGTTTGGTGTTATTCCCCTTTATCTCTTGAATTGTTTATGCTTGTGAACGAAGTACGTTTATATGCGTTGGGGACACGATTGGGTAGAATAGGCAAAACTTGAATTGATTATAATCATACACCGTGAAATTTGGCATAAGTAGAACATGAGATATGGCACGAAAAACTTGAATTAAACATGCAATAACTTGACTTGAAACATGCCTTAGTTGGGTACGAAATTGACATATGAACATGCTATGAAAATAGCACGAATCTGATAAGAACATGGGCATGACTTTAGAAAACAAGAAAGTGGCCAACTCGAGGTTGGGTTGAGTTTGTAGTGTAAATCTGCCCGGAACCGCCCGGCAAATCCAGTTGCTACAAACAATAGAATCAAATGTGGGTAGTTGGTCACATCGCGCTTGAAATCCGAGGTTGGGTTGAGTTCGTAGCGTAAACCTGCCCGGAACCGCCCGGCAAATCCAGTGGCTACGAACAATAGGATCCAATGTGAGTGGTTCAGTGCATTAACGAATCAATTAATGCCAATTAGGGTTAAGTCATGAACATGAAAAGACAACTTAACCAACTTGAACACGATTTGTAGGGCTAAGTCATGAACTTGAAACGACAACACTTAGCCAACTTGACATGACACGTAGGCGGGTTAAGTCACAAATTTAAATGACATACTTAACCATCTTGACATGACTAGACTGGAAAAGGATTAAGTCACGAGTTACATGACTTAATCGGTTAGGCGGGTTAGGTCATGAATTACATGACCTAATCTGTAGGCGAAACCCTAGACACGACCCTTTTCAGCAGTAACCCTCTAGATGTATCAAGGTACCCTGGGGCTAGGCCGGGTGGGGCACGATTACTGGGCTGATTGTAAGAGGTGAACGACGACAGTGGGGTATGCCAGTGTAGGTTCGGTGGACTACGGTCGTGCACGTATTCCGGGGCAGGCACTGGGTATCCGTAGATTTATCTGTGCATCTTGAATCGTGTCAGGGGTTGACACCCTAAGGCTGATACACCCGAAGGTGGACCCAGCACAGGTGACTACATTCGTGATTAGCCGTATGACACGGACACTTGACGAGCTAGAACTTGTAGGGAGCCGATCGACTAGATAATCGCTCCGTAGGACCCCGTACTTGGGTCAGACCCCGTTTCAGGGTCATTTCATGATATTGGGCCGTGGGATTTATTTCATGATTAACTTGTGATATGGGCTTAGTATACTAGTACAGTCAATGCAACGAATCTCGAACATGTGATGCTTTACTTGACTTGTCTTGACTTATCCTGATCACCTTAGTCTATCTTGTTCACCTTGACACCATTCTTAAGTTTAGTTCCAGTTCATACATGACAGGTTGTTTTAACCGTTTTTACACTGAAAGTCACTAGGACTTACTCAGTCTTTCTGACTGATGCTTTTCCTTTCGCCTCTTTTTCTTTCGTTCCCCCCCCCCCACCCCCCATGTTCTCAGGGAGGAAACACTAGCTCTTAGCTTGGACATCACTTGCTTTGGCTCAGCATGTACGGTTTGCTATGGCTGCTTCTTTTTACTGCACTAAGGGGATAAGCTGTTTTGTTGTTTTAAGTTATTGCTTCTTTGGCTATTATTACAAGACAGTTGTAATGAAGAAGTTATTTGAAATGTTTGTAAGAGACATGGTTTATTTTGGAATAAAATGAAGTTCTGTTTTGCTCATAAATTCTTCCGCTGTTTACTTAATTTTTTTCTTATTAATGTTCTGTCTTGTGACAATTCTGTGATGTTATCTCGATAATACCCCTCCAAAACTAGTGCATTCCCTTTGTGAGTGACCCTAGCGGAGGTGTGGTGTTACAATTTCACATCAACATCAAAAACAAATTCACAACACAACAAACAAGCATACAAGCCGTCCATGGTTTGTGGACGACGGGTGTCGGGTGCTGCTAAGCACCGTCTGCATCCTAGTATATATTTTAACTGGAAAAACAAAATTAAAGGGTGAGAAGTTCTCACCGACCAGCTAATCCAAACGCCCCGACTCTTCTTATGTAGAAGTCATCGTTGTTCTCGTCTTTTGTCACTTTCGCTGCCCGTAGCCACTACATATATAAAAATCACATTTTTATATTGTTGCTATGTGTATAGAAATCATATTTTTACACCGCTAATATAGATAAAAATTATATTTTTACACCGCTACTATATAGATAAAAATTCTATTTTTACACCGCTACTATATAGATAAAAATTCTATTTTTACAACGATTTTCATATAATAAAGATTATATTTTTATCACGCTATTCTCTACATAAAGATTTCGCCTTTTCAAATATAAAGATTTCGCCTTTTCAAATATAATAAAGATTTCGCCTTTTCAAATATAATAAAAATTATATTTTCAATACTTCTACTTTATAAAAATTATATTTTTATTATGCCACTAGTATAAAAATTATATTTTTAACATTCCTACCATATAAAAATTATATTTTTAATCTGCTATGAATTTTAAAATCTGAAAATAAAATTCAATACTTCCTTTAAAAAGGAAAACTGGTTTTCCAAACCATTTTATCTCATCTAAAAATCCTTTCTTTAGTTACTAAAATAAATAAAAATAGAAATAAATAAATAAAACTTACAGCTGAAAATCAGGGAGGAGGGGGTGTTTCACGTCAGTCGAGGAGGCCGGGGAGGTGTCTTCAGCGCTGGAGTTGGAAGCTAGGGGGTTCGGCAGTCGGGGAGAGGACCAGGTGGTGCGTTCTTCGGTGGTGGATCGCCAGACAAAGGTGGAGGAGGCGGTCAACGAGGGGGGCTAGGGTGTGGGTGTCTTCGTTTGTTCGAGAAGAAGGGGGAAGAGGAAGAACTGGGCGGAGGAGAAGGATCTGTAGAGGGGGGGCACACGCGAGGGACGGGGGGACGGGGGAGGGGAGGGGTCACGACGGGTGGTGGCGCTGCCTGAGGGGGAGGGTGTAACAACCCGGATTTCACCCGACCCCAACCGATCGCAAGATCGATCAAGACCGTTCAAAACCCGCGTACGTTAACTTTGGGCATACAAAACATTAGAACAACAACACAGACTTTTATAACATCAATAATAAATGTTACATCAGAGTACAGAATATATCATAGTACATCGATAAATAATACAGCGGAAGATACATTTACAATAAATTAAATACATTGCAGCGGAAATAATCTCAGCGGAAGGCCATCAATATTCTGGACCCAACTTCAGACTTCAATCCAGGATCCTGCTTAACTATATCTGCAAAACACTACTCGACTGCCCGTGTGGAAAGAGGGCACCCGAGTTTGCAAAGTGAAACAAACTACAGGTCAGTCGTGGGACTGGTGTGAGAATTCTTAACTTAACCTATCTAAATTGTAGGCTAATCACAGGACCACGCCGCTAACGCGGAACGGGCTTACTCCATTGGATTGCCAGTGCATGATTAAAGTAAATCGTCAAATAAGGTAATGCTTTTTAGAAAAATGAAACCATTATAAGATCCAGGTCCCATCACACAATGCAACGCACACCAGAGGATAGGGTTTTACCTTATAATGGTCAAAAGATGCTTGATACGTAAAAACGATATTATTATTAGTGTGTATATATATATTTAAAACATTTCAATATAAATGTATTAATCTTAGACGGCATAATACCCCATCCTACTATGTCGCCATACTAGTTATACAATCGAAACTGAGATGTCGTATTGGAAATTGGTTTTCTGTCATGAAATCGAGGCTAGGGATCGTCCTCTTCCGATTCGAGACACTCTAGCAAATGCCTCAGGATCCCCCGCAGTGAACCCTTGTATGCGGTAGGGTCGGTCCCTACCTAACGGTAGTGTATTAGTTATGCCTGAACACACGTTTCCCGGTCCCTTTGGACCTATAATATGACCACTTCCGACCTATAAAAACCCGAGGTACCTCGATCCATAATCCACATAAGTAAAATGTCGGGCCGTGTCAAAACCCAAACACCACTCCTAGCTAGAAAGAAACGTGTGCACTCCCTACGGTCCATATCCCCTTTTTGACTCATACCGGGGTGTGAGGCTCGCGAAGTCACGATATACACAAAGCTATGCCTAAAGAGACTGTAACACCCCGTGTATTCTATAATAGTGAAATTCACAAATTAAAGTATAACTAATTTCAAATCAAAGAATTAAGGGAAAAGGGATATGCCATTACGTTCGTATCGGAATTCTGCTTGGGATAGAGTCTGAGTTTGCATAAAACGGACTCCGTATGAAGAAGATATGGCCTCTGGAAGTTTCAGAATTCAGTTTAAAATTCGAACAGACGAAAACAGCTCAGAAAAACAAATTTAAAATTCAAAAATCGGGCCCAATTGGCCAGGGCGGGAAAATTCCCGCCCAAGGCACCAAGGTCGACTTGGCAGTCGACCTGGGGCTAGCCAGGTCGACTGGGCAGTCGACCTGGGTAACCCGTGTCGACTGCCAAGTCGACACGGTGTCGACTGGGGTGTCGACCTGGCCCCTGAGCCAGGTCGAACCCAGCCCACCCTGACTGGCCTAGTCTGTGTTTGGTCGATTTTCTGAGCCTTGCCTTGTCACTAGGGCTAGGTGTCAGCTCCTGGTTGGTCTCTCCTTTGAACGAACGGCTATTATTAAACCAAGCTTCATCGATGGTCTAAATCAACTCACAAACTCTATAAAAAGGACCTAAGACTAACCCTAATACACACAAACAAAAATGGAGATGAGACCGTCATGCTGCTGAGGAGAGACTAAGGATAACCGTCAGAAATTGGGAGACAATTAGGAGATAAATCAAAAGCTTAAAGCAACGTTAATTGAATCAAAGCAACGCCTACAACAAAGGATAGCATCTCCAAATTCAGAATTCAGATTCCTGAATTGAGGATTCGTCATACGTTGTAAGTAGAGTGCTATTCCGATATGAATAATTAATTGCGTTTGATTTGGGTAAAATGCGAAATGGAATACTGGCAATAATAATCTATATTTGTATGTTATTTTGATTCTAAACGATTTGGAAATGTTATACAATTGGATATTTGCAAGTATGTGATTTGGGATTCATACAAGTATGCGATTTATGTTGACAACTATATGTTGTGGATTCATGCAAGTATATGATGCATTAATATGCCAATATGATGTACATACTTTTATGATCATTTTTAGTGTGTAATTGGACTCGACTAAGTACTATGATTTATATGAATCTATGTTGAAATTTGCAAATCATACTTTTGTATTAGAAACAAAAGTAAGCATCTTTATGAACATGACTAAACTATGTTTGGTATTATGCCTAGTTGAAACATGTTTTAGGCCTAAGTTGTTATCAAAACCATATGGTGATATATGTGACACAATTAAGTTAGATTTACATTCCAATTGCAAGTTTACATGAATAGAATGATTCATGTTTAAGTATTATTTATGCCATGAGTACATGAATAAAATGATTCATGTTTAAGAATTATTTATGCCATAATCATATGAATAGAATGATTCATGTTTAGGTATCGTTTATGCCATAATCATATGAATAGAATGATTCATGTTTAAGTATTGTTTATGCCATGATTATATGAATAGAATGATTCATGTTTAAGTATTGTTTATGCCATAATTATATGTTGTTACAATTGCAAGTTCACATGTGCCTACTTTATGTTAATTGAATCGTTCGTTGCAAGTTCATGCGTTCACACTCCCCTTTTTCATGTTACCTTATAAACACCATGTTATAAGCCTCCCTTTTCATATGGCTAAATTGGGTTTAAATATTAAACCCAACACACCTTACATTGTAGCGAACGTGTAAAACGGGGGTAATGACGTTTGGGTTAAAATATAGAACATATGTGTTGGCATGTTTGACACATGCCAACAACCTTGAAAAAACAATTAAGTGGCATAAATAAATTTTAACCAATAAAGATGAATTTGAATAATGGGCCGCAAATATTTACATATAAAAAGAAAAGAGACAAAATATGTAAATGTAGAAAATACGATGTGTTTAACCCGAGGTTGGATTGAGTTGTGATGTAAACCTGCCCGGAACCGCCCGGCTGTCCAGTAGTCACAACAATACCTATCCAATGTGGGTGGTTAAACACGGAGCCCAATAAGGACCCGAGGTTAGACTGAGTTGTGGCGTAAGACTGCCCGGACCCAACCGGCAATAGGCAGCCACAACAATACCCGTCTAATGTGAGAGGTCGAGGCTTTAATAAGACAATTAAGGCTGAGTCAGGATTGATAGGATTAAGTAAATTATATTAATACTTAATCAAAATGGAAATGCTAAACTGTACAGACTGATTGGGGGTTAGGTTTATAAAACACTTAACCAACTTAGCATGTTGGCTAGAAATAGAAAACCTAGTAGCGGGGGACCCTTTTCAGCAGTAACCCTACATGGTGTATCAGGATACCCTGAACTAGGCAGGGTGGGGCACGATTACTGGGCTGACTGTAAGAGGTCAAATCGACGGCGGTGGTGCAGCAGTGTAGGTTCTAACGGGGTGCGGGCGTGCACACACTCCGGCGTAGAAAAATAAGGCACTGGGCACCAGTAGCATACCTGTGCATTCTAGAATTGTGTCGGGCCGCCACCATGGGTGTGACGATCCCAAAATCCGAGGGGCGGTATTAAGGATAATCATAGGAATATAACACATTAATCATCATAGCAGAGTACAGATAATAGCAAAAACAATAAATAGAATAAATTTACATGGATATGACAGCGGAATCACAACATGTAATAACATCAGAATAGCATAACGTGGGATATAACTTAGTAAATAAAAAGGAAAGTGATCAGTCATCGTCGCCAGAGGCGGAATACATACATGCAGTGAGACATAAAAAGTTGGTATCAGAGCTTTGGTTAACCTTAGTTCCGGGATCTAACACATTAAATACCTCGTCAAATTAGAATCAGTAGTGTTCTATTGCGAGTAGCTCATTAGAGATAGGATTAGCAATGTCCTAGAATGAGCTAAGCAGATTAGCAAAAAAATTTGATCAGTACATCATCATTTTCTTTCCTTGTATTCCCCTGCTTAATCATTTATGAAAATTATCAAATCTGTGAGCTTGACTCTTTTCTTGCTTATACAGTATTCTCTTAGATGGCTACACGAGCAGCAGCAGCTAGAGGAGGCCGTGGAGGCCGAGGAGATGCAGCAGGAGGACGGGGGAATATCCTCGTAGTTGTAGAAGGCCCTATTGTTCAGCCACCAGCACTTGAGGACTTTGAGCTAGATAAAGTAGCAAAGAGGTACAGGAATCTTGGGGGAAAACCCTTTACTGGCACCGGTACAGTGACCGAGGTTATAGCTTGGTTGAAGACCTATGAGAAAATCTTTGAAGGCATGGGTATGGGAACCAACAACAAAGCACGACTTGGCATTTGGGTCCTTCAAGAGGAAGCAGAGCTGTGGTGGGATGCCATTACCTCAGAAGATGCAGCTGGTACTGTCAGAACTTGGGAGCAATTCAAAACTATGTTCAATGAGAAGTTTGTACCTGAACAGGCTCTAGAGAGGATGTGAGAGAAATTTGCTAATCTTCAGCAAGGAGATCTCTCTATTCAAGATTATCTGAATAAGTTCATCCAGTTGTCGCGCTATGCTCCAGAGCTGATTTTGACCAACAAAGCAAAGAACAAGAGATTCATATTTGGGCTAAAGCGCAAGTACCACGACAGAGCTATGAGCAACATCAAACTCTCCTTTTCAGAATTAGTAGAGATGGCTTGCAATTACGAAGACATGGATGAAAGGCACGCTAGCTAAGACCACGCCAAAAGCCAAGCTGGGAATAAGCGCAAGGCCTCAACAGATCAACCCGAATCTAGCATTACCGCGGCCGCTACTCAGAAACCTGCAAAGATCCCCAAAGGAAATTGCTACAACTGCGGGAAGCTAGGTCATTTTTCTAATGTTTGCAAAGCCCCGAGGAAGCCAAAGGCAAATGACTCAGCCGAACGCTACAACTGCCATAAGAAGGGGCACTATAGCAGGAACTGTGCTCTGAAGCAAAATGCACAAGTGGCTCATGTGTATGACGGGAAGACCCTGCCAGCCACCACCGATGGATCAGGTAAACCCGACGTCTTGGGTGGTACCCTTACCATTAAAAATATTCCTGTTTCTGTACTTTTTGATACTGGTGCATAACGTAGCTTCATTTCTGGTAAAATTGTTCATAAGTTAAAATTGAAACCAAGGAAGCTTAAAGAACCAATTAAAGTTCAAAATCCGATAGGAGGGTCTACTATTCTTGTCTCATATTGTAATGTACCCGCCTCATATTCTTGTTATCGATTTCCTTTTAAAGAGATTGTCATGGATCTTTCCGAATTTGATATTATTTTGGGACTTGATTGGTTGACAAAATATAAGACCAAAGTTAGATGCGCCGAAAGAGTCGTGAAAGTTAAAACAAAACTTGGGCATATCACTATACCATGTCATGGCTCAGAAATTAATAGAACAGAATTTTGGTCTTCTTTAGAAATTACTCCCCCTTCATTAGAAAAGATACCGGTCGTTAAAAACTACGCGGATGTGTTTGAAGAAGTAGAAAACTTACCACCGCAAAGAGAAATTGAATTTAGAAGAGATCTAATTCCTAATGCCCGACCAGTAGTACATCCAATTAGAAGAATGGCCCCGAAAGAAAAAGAAGAGTTAAGTAGTCAAACCCGAGAATTACTTTGGAAAGGTCTAATCAGACCGAGCTTTTCAGCGTGGGGAGCAGCAGTAGTATTTGTCCCGAAATCAGACGGTACTCTAAGACTTTGTGTTGATTACCGAGATCTCAATAAGCAGACACTGAAGAACAAATATCCCTTGCCCCGAATTGATGATCTATTAGATCAATTAAATGGAGCAACAGTATTCTCCAGAATGGACCTAGCTACAGGTTTCCACCAATTACGTATAGCCGAAGACTGTGTTCCTTTGACAGCCTACAGGGGTCCCGATTTATTCTACGAATGGTTAGTAATGCCGTTCGGTTTGTGTAACGCTCTGGCATACTTCGTCGATCTTATGAACAGAGTGTTCCGTGGTGTGTTGAATAAATTTGTTCTAGTCTTTATCGATGACATTTTAATCTACTCCAAGTCGGAAGACGAACATGCAAAACATTTAGATCAAGTGCTGAAAATTCTAAGGAGAAATGTCTTGAAAGCTAAATTCTCTAAGTGTGTCTTCTGGCAGAATGAAGTTAAATTCCTAGGCCATGTAGTATCAAAAGAAGGGATTGCTGTAGATCCAAGCAAAATTACAGCGATTCAAAACTGGAAACAACCTACTACTCCCACGGAAGTTCGAAGTTTCCTTGGATTGGCTAGTTACTATCGGAAATTCGTTCAGGATTTTTCAAAGATATCAGGAGTATTGACAAAGCTTACAAAGAAGCATGAGAAATTCAAATGGACTCCCGAATGTGAAGAAACTTTCCAGGAGCTGAAACTGAAGTTGACAACCGCTCCAGTATTGACAATTATAGAAGGCAACCAAGACTTGATTGTATGGACAGACGCTTCTATTAGAGGGCTAGGAGCAGTGTTAATGCAAAAAGGCCAAGTGGTCGCTTATGCCAGCCGTCGGCTGAAGCCGCATGAAAGGAATTATGCAACTCATGATCTTGAGTTATTAGCTATCGTGTTTGCTTTAAGAATTTGGAGGCATAATTTATTGGGCGAGAAGTTTGAACTATTTACCGATCATCAATCCTTGAAATATCTGTTCACGCAGAAAGATCTGAATTTGAGACAACAGCGTTGGTTAGAATTCCTTGCAGCATACGATTTTGAAATTCTATACACTCCGGGGAAAGCCAATGTTGTTGCAAATGCTCTCAGCAGAAAGAATGAAACCATTGCCAGTTTTATCATTACTTCTTCCTTAGAAGATAAGATTACTATGCTACAGAAGTACGATGAATTCATTGAAAGGATTAGCCAGCGGATCCAAGAAGGAAAACCCTCAGATTTTAGCCTTGATAGCCAAGGGGTCCTAAGATTAAAAGGGCGAATTTGTGTGCCTGGAATTCCAGAGCTCAGAAGGGAAATACTTGATGAATGCCACAAATCCAAACTAAGTATCCATCCCGGTGTGAGCAAAATGTATAATGATATCAAACGCACATTCTGGTGGAAGGCGATGAAAAGAGATATTTCAATATACGTTAGCAGATGCTCCACTTGCCAGCTAGTTAAGAGTGATCAGCAGAAATTAGCTGGATTATTACAACCCTTAGAAATTCCAGGATGGAAGTGGGAACAAATCTCGATGGATTTCATCGATGGCCTGCCTCGAACTAGAAAAGGAAACAACAGTATATGGGTAATCGTAGATCGCTTCACGAAGACTGCCCATTTCATACCTGTCCGATCCAACAGAACGGCTCAAAGTCTAGCATAGATTTACTTCAAAGAAATAGTTAAACTACATGGAGTGCCGCTCAATATAGTCAGCGATAGAGATCCCCTATTTACTAGCAAATTCTGGGAAGCATTCCAGGAAGAATTGGGAACCAAATTGAATCTAAGCACCACTTATCACCCTCAGACAGACGGCCAAACTGAGCGGGTGAATAGAACTCTAGAAGATTTACTGCGGGCTTGCGTTATTGATTTTGGAGGCTCATGGGACGATCACTTACATCTAGCCGAATTCTCTGCTCAAAGGGGAGGGTTTCGAGGACATTTTTGGGATCGATGAAGTGGCCGAGTGGGCCGCCCCTGCTGGCGGTAGTGGAGCGTTGGATGGGCTACGATGAGGCGCCATTGGATCGTCGGTCAGGGTCACGGGGGAGGCACGATGGTGAATTTCTTCAATGCGGTGATGGGTTAGAATGGTATCAGACAGTGAGCGACAGGAAAGAGAATGGCTGAGGGTAATTAAAGAAAATAAATTGAAGATTAAATTAATTAATTATATCGTTAATTTACTCAATATTCAAACCATTGTAACTTGTTCGTTTTGAATCAGAATTCAACAAAATGACATGCGTTGGAACCGTATCGACGAGAGCTTCGCAACAAGACTGGTTTGGAGAGATTTGAAGCTCGTGGCAATTTGTGGAGAAATAAAATGCCTCGTTGAACAAATTGAAAACAATCGTTATTTAACGATTTCAAACCAATCAAAGTGAGAATTCTCTCACTTTAAATTTTCTGTACAGTTATTTATTTAGTAACTGCATATATAAACTGTTCCCCGTTGTCCACAGACCATGGACGACTTGTTTGATTGGATTCTGTGTGAAAATTGATCGTGATGTGAAATGAATTATATATATTGAAAGTGAAAATATCGTATAGTGAAAATATCGCATATATTGAAAGTGAAAATATCGTAAAGTGAAAATATCGTATATATTGAAAGTGAAGATATATATATTGAAAGTGAAAATATCGTATATATTGAAAGTGAAAATATCGTATATATTGAAAATGAAAACGATATATATAAGAAATGAAAACGATATATATATATATATATATATATATATATATGAAACGTGAAAATGATTTGATTGTTAAAAATATAATTTTTAACATATATATATATATACACTGTATAAAATTGTCATGTATATGAAATATTCGATTTTGATATAAAATAGAAAATTAATTCGAATTGAATAAAATAGAAAATGAATTCGAATTGAATAGAATAGAAAATGAATTCGAATTGAATAGAAAATGAAATCGAATTGAAATCGAATTGAAATCGAATTGGAATTGAAATGGAAGTTGAAATTGTCTGTGAAACGAATTTGAAATGATTTATAAAATTCATTTTAAAAAGGAAATCGACGAAATATAATATATATATATATATATTATATATATATTATATATATAATGGCCTGAATAGAACGCGCCGCGGCAGTTCGTGAATTTCGACCATTGACTTCGAACGGACATTACGGGAGATCCGGCCATCGGATTCTCCTAAAACTATAACCGTTGGGTTCGTATCGAAAAGAGCTTTCTAACGAATATTAGAAATTTGAAATCTAACGGTTGGATTTGGAGATACGTCTAAATCAAATTTGGAAAAGGTCGCTGTAAGTGCAGTTCGATGACCGTTGATGGAAATCGACTGTATGGGCCTTGATAAAATTATTAAAAATATCAATAATTAGTGTAAAATCATAAGAAATGATTTGGTAAGAATTGGGATGAAAAATCCCATATTTGAAAAGATAAAAATAGATTTTTGTCGAAATGAATTAGTTTTGAACTAGAATTATAATTCTATTTATTTTTAAAATAAGTAAGGTGAATTTGAAATGGTTTTGAAAATAACCAGAATTTCCAATATATGAATTGGAATGGATTTGAATTGAAATTATCTTTGTATATTTTCGATATTGGATTCCATGATTATACAGAGATCGTGATGGGAATTTGGAAGATATCGATATCGTTATTCCCGATATGATATCTGTTGGTTTCAGGATTTGATGTTGAATATAAGTCGATACTATCTCAATTCAAAACCTTATATTTAATGTCAAATTTGATTGATTGATTGTTTGGATTGTGCTCGACCAGTTTATGAGCAAAATATGCATTTACATTTAGCATTGGGTTGGGTTGAAAATATCGGTGTGCTAACGCCTTGTGAAACACTTCACGATTTGACGATAAGGTGTTTAGCGATGTTGTGTTCATTTCAAATTTAATGAATGATTATGAAATGATATTTTTCTTAAGTGAAAAGAAATGTATTCCTGATTTTGGACAGGGAATGTTTTATAAAAATGTTTTATAAAACAGAAAGGATTTCGAGGCCCAAAACCCGATGATTTCTAAAATGATTTAGAAATGTATTATATGTTACATTGTGGTTCATCGCATATTCGATTAGTTGTTGTTGATGATGTATCTGTTTGGTGGCGGAGAATTTATTCTCTTGCTTAACACCCTTCTTTGAGACGTACGAGCTAAAAGGTTATGTGATTAATAGTGACTGATCATATGCGTGAATTACTGATGTGAAGTACTATATTTTGAAAGTACTTGTGCTTATTACGTTATGAAATGATTTTCCCTACTTCGGGATATGAAATGATTTAGTATGTGGCTAAAGAGTCGGGTGCTCCTATTTTCCACACGGGCAGTCGAGTAGTTTTATTTTGCAGATGTATTGAGCAGGACTCTGGATTGAAGCTTTAAGCTGTGTCCAGACATTTACAGTCTTCCGCTGTGTAGTTTATATTTCCGCTGTGCATTGTATTACATTTATGTAAATTTATCTTCCGCTGTGTATTATTTCGATATACTCTGATATTCTGTACTCTGATGTAACATTATTATGATGTTTATAGAAGTCTTCTGTTATTTGTTCTGATGTGTTGTATACCCAGAGTTAGCGTATGCGGGAATCGAACGGTCTTAGTCGATTTAGCGATCGATTAGGTCCGGGCGAAATCCGTGTCGTTACAATGGGACTTGATACACCCTATGGTGGGACCAACATAGGTAACTACAATATCGAGGGCCGTAAGACACATGTAACTATGCGAGTAGGAGCCGATCATCAGAAAAAGGATCACTTCACCCTGATTCTGGGGTGCCTGTTGGGAACTAGTTTATATGGGTACAGAGATTAATATGGGGTACGATAGTATATTCGACCCTAGACAACTTAACTTAGTTTATGGTGCTTTCCCATTTCCAGTTTATGCTTATCATACCCAGTTCTTTATTCATAGACTGAATAGTCCTAGACTTACTCAGGCTTTATGTCTGACTCTACTTTTCTTTCGTCTTCTTTCTTCTGTTTCCCCCCAGGTCCACAGGGAGGGAATACCGCAGCTTGACCAGCTTTCACATCCAGCTTGAAGAGAAAGAATGTATTGCTTGGACCTTTTTCCGTTTTGGGCTATGACTTTGGGCAGCAATTATGGGACTTTTGCAGTTTATTTATGTTTTGTTTATGCTTCTTTAATAATGTAATCAAGACAGTTATGAAGATGTTATGTTTTTGGAAGAATTGTAAGACAAGTATGGCATGTTTTTGTGAACACGTATTTTGATGAAATAAAAGATGTTGTTGTTTTTCCGCTGTTCAAAAATATGTGTTCTTATATCTGTCTTGTATATCTGTGACTTATACTTATAAACCTCCACCAAAATTAGGGCATTCCCCTTGAGAGTGACCCTAACGAAGGTGGGGTGTTTCAGAGACTGTGCTTTGATCATCAACCACAAGGCCTGCTTTTCAACAAAGCCTTGATCATTTGCATCTTAGCATGTCACATTGTCAGACCCTACCATATTATTGATCATCTACCAATATATATATAACCTCTAAGCTCATACGTCTTAGAGAAGGGTGATAAGTAAAGAATAAATTCTTCACCACCAAACAGAAATATATAATCAGTAGCGTTCAACAAATACAGTAGAAAGGAATACAATGTCAGACACGCAATCCATTTACAAGTCCGCTCTGGGTCTGAGCGAAACACCGTGTCCGTCGATCTCCAAATGCGTTTGGACGATCATTACCAAATACCTTGCCTTGGAAGGCCAATCCCAATTCAAGATACCAGTCATTATCATCCCAACGATGTGAAAACCTTCGGTCTTCAATCACCGTCTTCGTCTTCGACTCTTGATCGTCGTGATGATTATTCAGAATGGGTTAAACCCTGTCTTTCTGAATAACTCGAGTATTTTGTGATTAGAAAGCAAATATTGGAAAATCACACATTTTGTCACATTCCAACTCCGAGTATTCTTTTAGTAAGATATTCGTTTCAAAAGATTCTCATTAATTTTATCAAAGATAAACACTGAAAGTAAAATCTATAAATCAATTTCCGAAATATGGAATTCCACAGAAATCAAATCAATACGTAATCGATATAGATTTCTGTATCGGACTAATAATATAAATGGAATAATGGCAAAGCCTCTTAAATTCCATATATAATATCGGTGAGACGACCCGAAATACCGTTCAAACGGAGACAAGGGTTATCTTTGGAATATAACACAGAAACAGATAATAGCAGAACAAAATTAATTAAATACACCAGATAATGAACAATAGAATATACTGGATAAAAGTAATCATCAGAGTTACACAGTATACAGGATCTTACTCTGTACAAATACAGTTCAACTATACATAAATGTCTACAGCGGAAAACAAACAAAATATGTACAATAGGAGCTGAACAGCATAACAAGAGATAAATGATAGAATCCATCTTCAGCCCCAGCTATCCAGAAAGAACCAGCTAATCCTGAATACAAGGCTGCCCATGTGGAAAAAGGGGCACCCGAGTTTGAAAGTGAAACAAACTACGAGTCAGTCATGGGACTGGTATGAGAAATCTACTCAACACATATATATATTTTTGGCTAATCACAGGACCACGCCACTTTCGTGGAACGGGTTTACTCCATTGGATTGCCAGTGCTTTAAAACAAATTTTTCTTTTAAACATCGCTATGCTTTTTTATAAAAATGAAACCGTTATAAGACTCAGTTCCCATCACACAATGCAACGCAAACCGGAGGATAGAGTTTTACCTTATAACGACTAAAATATGCTTGATACGAATAAAACAAAGGCATTTGATATTATTGCTAGTGTTTATATGTTTTGAAAACAATTTCAAATCATAACTATCAATCATAGACGGCATGGGTACCATATATCATGTCGCCATATATATATATATACAATCAAAACCGCACGATGTCGTATTTGGAAATTGGATTTCCGTCATGAACCAAGGCAAAAGATAGTCCTTACCGAATTCGAGACACTCTAGCCCGCCCCTCAGGCAAGTACTCAGTCAAGCCTTTGGATCGTCAGGGCCGGTCCACCGATGTGGATTAAAATTCCTGAACACTGCGTTTCCCCGCCCTTTGGGGCGTAAACGAGCCAACGAAGGACTCCATCGGACCCGGATCGTCCGATCAAACCGAGGCGCCTCGCAACAGCAACAACCACATAGGTGAAAAGTATATAAATGTCAGGGCTGGTAGGTCACTGACACCACCCTAGCTAGAAAGAAACGCATGCCCTCCCTGAGGTCCTTCTCCCGTTTTAGGTTCATACCGGGGTGTGAGGCTCGCGAATTCACGTTATACACAAAGCTACGCCACACAGGCGGTGCTTTGATCATCACCACAAGACTTTGCTTTTCAACAGAAGCCCTGATCACTGCATCTTAGCATGCCACACCGGCAATTCATGCCATGCGACTGATGTCCATCGATATACAACCTCTGAGCTCGTGCGTCTCAGAGAAGGGCGTTAAGAAAAAGAATAAATTCTCCGCCGCCAAACAGATGTATATTTAACAGAAATCAATCAACACAGAATAAACTCCACTGTCAGACACAGTCCATTTACAAGTCCGTTCTGGGTCTGAACGAAACCGGAGGCACTAAATACCTCGCAAACCCATCGATCACCACGTACGTCTGGACGATCACCACTCATTATCCATATTTCGGGATGCCTCCCAATCAGGACCTCGGTTACCATCCAAACGAGGTGAAGATCTCCGGTCGTCGACCATCGTCTTCATCTTCGAATTTCAATCGTCGGTCAATTATTCTAAATGAGAATTAACTCGGCCTTTTCAAATAATTCACGTATATTTAGAATTTCAAATCAATTTATTTCAATGGTTAAATTATTCGACAACACCAATATTGTTCTTTAATGTAATTTTCACACCAAACACATTCAACCATCAAATACAACATAAATCGAGCAAATTCAGTTTATTTCCACTCCATATTGTCTATGGTACTTTATAATGATTTATCGCTATTTTTATTTATTGTAAATAGCCCATTTATTCAAAACGACGCTTCGGGCCATAACGCGGCCGTGGCGCTGTTTTTCTTCAGATTTGATTTACACATATCTGAAAATCTAACCGTTGGATCTTCACAAAATTTACATCATTAGAAAGGTCTTTTCAAAACGAATCCAACGGTTCCAGTTTCGGGAAATTCCGACGGTCGGATCTCCCGGTACAATCGTTTGAAGTTTCGATTTCAAAATACGAACTGCAGCATCGTTATTCGATTAAATATATAATTATATTAATATATATATAAATATAATCGCTTCTGGCGCTGTTTTTCTTCAGGTTTGAATTAAACATTCCAGACAATCCAACCGTTGGATTTTTACAAAGTTGGTGCCGTTGGGAAGATATTTCCAAGGCGAACCCGACGGTTGAGATTTCGGGAAAATCCAATGGTCGGATTTCCCGTACTAGTTGTTTGAAAACACGGTTTCAAAACACGAACTACACGACTACGTTTCGTTTTAATTTTGTTTATATTTATATAATTATATAAATATAGTTCATTCAACAATTTCAATATCGTTTTCACTTCAAATATTTCACTAACGCCTTAAAATTTTGGAAAATTTCGCATAACCTCCCCTGCACCGGGAGCATCGGGAAATCGCAAATAGCTTTCCCGGTCCTTCTAATCTCAAAAAGAAAAAGAAAAAGCCAAGCGGCTAGCCAACAGGCTCATAAAATCATCACCCAAACAAAACAATAAATGTGTACCTATTTGTCGGGCACAAAATTTTATTCCTCTTCTCTAGCCCCTTTGCTATAACCTGTTCAATGATTATGCATGTACATATATATAGTTCTTATCATTTATCATTTTCTATTCAACTTCATATTTGATTTCTATTTGGTTTAAAAACACCATTCATTCTAATGTTACATACATAGGTGCAAATCATTTCATTAGCTAATTAATGAATATTTCAACTCATATATGTTTATTTTGAACAAGTGGCTATTTTTAACACTTCACATTTCAACGATTCATGCATACAATAAAAATGTGATTTTTATTGTAAAACAATTCATTTCAAAACACTATTTTTCTATATAGTTCATATAGGTGACAAAAATAGGATTTTTATCATAAATCAATTTCTTTTAAAACGAGATTATTTTACACAGTTCATATAGTCGATAAAAGGTGATTTTTTTTTTTATTATCAAACAATTTATTTCAAAATATGAATACCATTCAACACATGAATTTCTAATCAACTAATGAATATAGTTTAAGCAGATGAAAATAATTCAAACACATGAATATTATTCAAAATTTCGGCAGCATAACAGCAGGGTAGTTAAAACCGGGACCGTCCCTAGTACGGCTCCTCGCTCTACCTTAAAACCTCGCGGTTTTTGACAATGGGGATCATGCATCTAGTTCGCACGCAGGCGGCATGTATATATTTCATTTCCACAAACTGATCCTATGTGGTTTCAACCAAATATTTCTCAATCACAAATGGGTATTTTTCAACCACAATCAACCAATATCAACCACAAACAATCCCAAACAACCATTCGCTATCAATCAATTTTCACAACAATTTCAATCAATAAATATCGTCCATGGTTTATGGACGAGGGGCGTATATATATATATATATATATATATATATATATATATATATAGCAATTCACTTTTATTTCAACACATATATATATAGAAAAAGAAATTGAAGAGTGAGAAATTCTCACCGATTAGCTAATTCAATCCCAAGACTCTTCTTTGCATAAATCTTCACCGCTCTCGCCTTTTGTCGCTTTCGTTGCCCGTATTCTCTACATAGGTAAAAATCGAATTTTTACTGTGCTATTCAATATATAAAAATCGAATTTTTACTATGCTATTCAATATATAAAAATCGAATTTTTCTCACAACGATGTTATTCAGATAAAAATTATATTTTCACATCGATGTTCATATAATAAACATTATATTTTTATCACGCCATTCTTCATATAAAGATTTCGCCTTTTCAAAAATAAAGATTTCGCCTTTTCAAAAATAAAGATTATATTTTTAATATTCCTATCATGTAAAAATTATATTTTTATTACTTTAAAAATATAAAAATCATATCTTACTTCTTTTACTTAATAAAAATTCCGTCTTTTCTATTTTAAAAATCTGATCTTTTCTATCCAAGTTCAAATCTTTTTCTATTTTAAAGTTCAAATCTTTTTCTATTTAAAGTTCAAATCTTTTTCTATTTAAAGTTCAAATCTTTTTCTATTTAAAGTTCAAATCTTTTTCGAATCAAAAGCTATTTCATAGTATGATTATTTTACAAGTAACATACATAAGTTAAAAATCACATTTTCTACTTTTAATTATAAATACTTTGAATAAATTAAAATAAATCTCTAAATAAAATGTAATTAAAGACTTAAAGTTTTTGATTGAAGAAGGGGGCATTCTCGTCGAGAGGAGGGAGGTCAGGGCGGTGGCTTCAGGGGGGCTCGCGAATTGGGGCGTCGCGATGGCTTCAGGGGGGCGGAATAGGTCAGGGAGGGTGGGTTCGGGTGCGTCGAGGTGGAGAGGAGCGGGATCGGCAGCGTGGTGGGGGTCCTCCGGCGATGGCGCGGAGGTGGTTGGAGGCGGCTCCGTCGAGGGTTGCTGCGTTCGTTTTTTTTTTTTTTTTTTTTGTTTGAAATTGAAATGAATGGGGGGGAGGGGGCAGAGGAGATAAAGGGGAGAGGAGAGAGAATGATCTTCATTTTTTTTTATTTATTTATCTTAATTCCTAAATGTTGCCTTTTACATACGAATCTCAAATCGAGTCCAACGACTGTCGCCCATAGCGTTTCACCCCCATTCCGAACACAACTGGATATGTATCGTAAGCTGATTCGATCGTTTGAATCAATTTCCGTTGAATTTAAAGTGCAATTCTTTATATATTCAATTTAAACGCACATTTCAATTTAGTGGGGCCACATACGAACTCGAAAAATTCCAGAAAAATATTTTCTAGCTTCGTATTGACGATACGGTCCTAACAAAACTAGTTTCGTCAAATTCTGAGACCGTTTGAAAAATGGCCAATTTCTAGTCGATTAAAATCAACTAAAACCGATCAAGCGCGTTTTCCTTTGCCACGCTCACATATTGATTCGAAAAATTATGAAATTTGAAACCTAGCAATAATTTGACATCACAGATCCAACAAAAGTGGTTTCGTCGAAATCCGATGTCGTTTGCAAAATGTCCATTTTTAAGGGCCTGAATTCCATAGCGACTATTCAGAATTTTCAATTGGACATATCTTTTGATTCCCGCTATCAAATTTCGATTTGTCAGATTCGTTGGAAAGGTATTCACTAACAGATTTAAATATTTTTGGTTTCACTAAAATTCGTTTTGTTTTGCACCCGGTATAGTTCGACAAAGTTTGAATTCGATTTTTGAAACTACAGCGCCATTTCAGGCCTTGTTTATAATTATAATTAATTATATTCATTTTCAATTGTCGATTCAAACTCAGTTTTCATCGCCATTATTTAAAATATTTATTTTAAATATTTAAAATCCATTATTTTTGCCAATTTAAAATTTTTAAATTGGTTCAGATTTTCTGGGTCGTTACAATCGGTCTTCTTTTACAGAAGCCCATTTCGATTATTACCAATCAAATTTCCACTTAATTCCTATTTAATATATTAAATTGGAAAAACTTGATTTTTAGAAAATGCCCTTTTAAATCTATAAAATAGATTCATAAGTTCCAAATAATAATTTCAATGTAAAGTGGATTAAAGGACAATTGTCGTTTAAAACATCGTCCACGATAAATCCACTTCACATCTCAATTTATTTATAATTACAAATTCTAGAAACCTTAATAAAAGATCTCTCTTAAATATCAATTAAAAACATAATTTAAAGTAAACATTGAAAATATTCCTTATATAAAAGACTCTAAATGGGAGTATTCTTTATATCAGATTTTTATCTTTTACAAATATTCTTTGTTTAACATATACTTGATTAACAATATATATTTTGAAAATATATATACTTTATGTAAAAAGGATTTCTAATGTTAAAATATCCTCATTTAAAAGAACACCTAAATCGAAATGCGACTCGAAAATTTACCATATAATTTGGATTACATGGATTTCACACACATCATATATATGGTAATAACAGTAAAACCATCAAATCATCCATTTACATCCAAAGTGTAAATTCCACTGTGTAAGCGTTAAAATTAAATAATAACGCTTATCGCAGCATGTCGATATAACGATCAACATACAACTAAATATTGGGATTAGTGTATATAAATTTCATCCCGACACCCGTGTGGGGTTTCAACAACAAACAAATAATAAACTAATTTGTGCACTTGGGCGATGTGTGAAAATGATCGACCCAATCACATAAACAAGTCAAGTAACTTATCTATGGCAGTGTAATACACAATATATAAGACACAATAAAAATGTCTCTTTTATTTCTATTATTTTTACCGCATGTAAAATGTCAATAAAAATGAACTCTTTATTTCTATTTATTGAAATATAAATTACATAAAAAATGTAAATTTTAAATGTACAATCTGTTTATTTGAAAACAATGAACAAATGAAATCTTTATGTTACGTCCATTTTTGGAAATAAAAGCGACGATAAAATAAAATCTTTTATTTCAATTCATTTCATAATTTATTTACATTAAGGATTGCAAATGAAACTGTATCTTTTATTCTCCTGTTTATTTGCGTTGAGTAACGCAAGTAAAAATGTAATATTTAATTTCTAGTTTTATTTACATCAAGAAATGTAAATAAACGAACAACTCCTTATTTTATGTTTACTTACATCAAGTGAAGTAAATAAATAAATAAAAATGTAACATTGATTTTAATGCTTTGTTCGCATTTAAAACATGCAACAAAAATGTAACCTTTGTCTTTAAATAAATTTGTTTGCATCTAAACTTGCAAACCAAAAATGTAATTCTCATTTTCTTGTTTGTTTGCAACTAAAGTTGCAAAACTAAAAAAATGTAATTTTTATCTTCTTGTTTTATTTGCATGATAGAACGCAAATAAAAATGTATTTCTATTTCCTACGTTTCGTTTGCATTGTAGCATGCAAACATTTTTTTTTTGTTTGCATTGCGGAATGTAAACAAAATGTGAACTTTTGTTTTCATGTCATATTTGCATTGAAAAATGCAAATAAAAATGCGACACTTAAAAATCATATTATATTTGCGTTGGGGAACACAAATAAAAATATAGTTTTATTTTTTTATGTTTTATTTGTGTTTAAGAACACAAACAAAAGACTGTTTTATTATAAACAATGTTACAATAAAATGTAATCATACTCAATGCCCAAAAATGTATATTTTGATGTAACTCTTTTTAATGACCAAAAATGTTTATTTTGTTTAACACTTTTGAATAACCAAAAATGTATGTTTTTGGTTTAATCGTTTTTAATTAACAAAAATATATATTTTTAATTTACCATGTAAATTCATATTTTATTTACATAGACAAAGGTAAATTCTATCATACGATGTAAATTCACCTCTAAATTACATATAAAAATGTAATTTTTATCATACAGTGTAAATTCACATTTTAATTACATTAAAAATGTTATTTTTATTATAATATCTAAATTACATGTAAAAATGTAATTTTTATCCTATAATGCACATTCATGCTTCAATTTCATATAAAAATGTCGTTTCTATTATGCGATGTAAATTCCTATGTAAATTACATAGAAAAATGTAATTTCTATTGTGCGATGAAAATCAATGTCTTAATTACAAAGAACAATGCAATTTTAATCATACGGTACAAATTCCCGTCTTAATTACATAGAAAAATGTAATTTTGATCATACGGTACAAATTCACATTTTTATCACATAGAAAAATGTAATTTTAATCATACAGTAACAATTCCCCCTTTAATTTACATAGAAAAATGTAATTTTAATTATGAAGCAATTTCTTACTAAAATATATGCTTTTTAATCCACTCTTTTTAATGTAAACAGTGCACGTTAAAAATATAATCTTCTTGATCCATTCTTTTTAATGTAAACAAATAAAAATATATTTTATTCGTTGTTTAAATTCTATTTTAAATAGACAAATAAAAATAATATTTTATTTGTCGTCCAAATTCTGTTGAAAGGTAAACAAATAAAATAAGATTTTATTTGTTAACCCATTTCTGTTGTAATATAAACAAATAAAAATAATGTTTTATTTGTCGTTCAATTTCCATTGTAAAGCAAAATAAATAAAAATAAAGTTTTATTCGTTGTTTACGTTCTAATATAAAGTAAACAAATAAAAATAAGTTTTATTCGCTGACCAAATTCTGTTGTTATGTAAACAAATAAAATTAAGATTTTATTTGTTAAACAATCTATGTTGTAATATAAACAAATAAAAATGTGATTTTATTCGTCGCCCAATTTGCGTTGTAATGTCAACAAATAAAAAGGGAGTTTTTATTTGTCGTTTAATTTTTTATTGTAAAATCAACAAAGAAAAATAGGTATTTATTTGTTGTTCAAATCTTATAGTAATATTAACAAATAAAAATGAGTTTTTATTTGTCGATCAAATTCTATTGTAATATCAACAAATAAATTAAGCTTTTATTCGTCCTTCAAATTCTTATGGTAATATCAACAAATAAAAATGAGTTTTTTATTTGTCGTTTCAATTCTATTGTTCATTTCAGAAAAATAGAAATTATGTTTTAATAACAAAAAATAAATTTTTACAACTCGATCTGAAATAAATATGATTTACAACTGAATTTAGATTAAATTTTCTAGATGCAAATAAAATTCAATAAAATATGAAATTTTAATGCGAATCTAGTACAACATGAACAACAAACATATTACAAGCCACAACCAACGATTCATAAAATACATAACAATCCAGATCTGAATTAACATCATCACACAATTATTTTAAAGCAAGAAAATAAATTTATAATTAATTAAATAATAAAAATTTGAATTCTCACATTGAATTTTGCTGAAAATTCGACTGTCTCGGAATCAGCTCCGGTCTGCGCCATTGCGAAGATCTCGGAAAGACGAGTCCAACGCAACTTACGGTTCGTCAATCGGACCTCGTATGAAAGAGATATTGATTTTTAAAGATCGCATAAATTAAATATTTAATAAATAAAATAATATTAAAAAAAGACGGACCTTCTTCCTCACGTTCCAGTCACGGCCGAACGCGAACCCATTCACGTCTGAACCCCCTTCTACGCGCGCCACCCTCCGAGCCACCGACCGCCGATCAGACCCCGCCACGTCGAAGCCCTAGCCGAGCTCCACCTTCAGCCGAAACCCCATCCAACTCGACCTCCTCCTCCTCTCGAAAAATGAACCCGAACCCGCCACGTTTCAGCCTAGAATTCATGAAATCTGTGAACCAAAACCCGATCTTAACCATATGGATTGAAAGATCTCTCCGAGAGCTTCGATTTGGTACCAAGTTTGTCGATTTTCGTTGAGCGGATCAAAAGTTATGAGCGTTTGAAATTGGGAGATTTCTGGCCATCGAAACAGCCATAGGCGGTGGCTGAAATTAGGGTTAGGGTTTTAATTTTCGGATTATTTTATTATTAAAAATGTGTTATAAAGGTGAAAATGCGGGTTGTCTCTGAATTGGGCTTGCTTAATGTCTTTCTTAAGGTTTTGACACCTTCTGAATGCAATGGGATAGGTCCCGTGGCCCAATTCCGAAATCTGTACGATTTTTATTTAAAATCCCACTAAAAATTAATTAATTAAATACTGACCGTATATTAAAATATGCCGGGGCCACATACGATCTCAGAAAATTCCAGAAAAATTATTTTTGGCTTTCTTATGATGACACGAATCCAACAAAATTATTTTCGTCGAATTCTGAGACTGTTTGAAAAATGGCTATTTTTAAGGCGTTTAAATTCAACTGAAATAGTCAAAACACATTTTCTTTCGCCACGCTCACATATTAATTCAAAAAATTCTGAAAATTGAAATCTAGCAATAATTTGACATTCCGGTTCCAAAAAAGTGGTTTCGTCGAAAACAGAGGTCGTTTGAAAATTGACTATGTTTAAGGCCAATATATTTAATATTAAAAATACATTTTTAAACAAATAAATTCCGAAACTCAAAATATATAAGTGTTTACTGTTTTTCAATGCAGAAACATCATTCCGAACTCAATGAAAGTGGTTTCGAGTCGAAATTCCTTCATATGTGAAAAGTAGCCTTTTGGGCAATATAATATATATATATATATATATATATTCTACAACGACCTTTCTAAAAATTGAATTGGCCATAACTTTTGATTTCCACTATGAAATTTCAATTTTTCAGATTCGTTAGAAAGATATGATTAAACAGATTTAAATATTTCTGGTTTCACTCAATTCTGATTTATTTTGAATCCTATACATTCAGTTAAAGTTCAACGTCAAATTTTCAAACTACCGCGCCATTTCTAACTCCTTTTATATTTAAATTAAATTTATCCGTTTTAACTTCGATAAAAATAAATTCTAGCAATTGTTATTTAAAATAAATCACTTTATATTTTCAAAATTCATTAAAATTTTCTAAAATAAATTTTTTAAATTGGTTCAGAATTTGCGGGTTGTTACAATCTCCCCCACTTAAAATCTTTTCGTCCACGAAAAGGGATTGAAGCTAAAGTTGTTTATTTAACTAATTTAATTTTCATTCTTTAATTGTTTAATCATTTTATTAGTTGAATTCATATTCACACAACACAATCATCAATCAATTAGTTGATTAAATTTTCAAAAATATATAACTTTTATATATTCAAAATCATATTTTCTAAAATCGAACTATAAATATAATAACAAGTACGTTAATTATGAATTTTCCACTCTAACTCATCCTAGGGCATTGCTAACCCCATCTCTAATGAGTATTCTCATTCTAGGATACTGCTGATCCTATCTCTAATGAGTATTCCTATTGGATATTACTAATCCAACCTCTGATGAGTCTTCTGTTTAGTTCTAATGAGTTGTACCCCAAAGATTTGCGCTAACCAGAGCTCTGATACCAGCTGTAACGACCCGGATTTTGCCCGACCCCAACCGATCGCAAGAACGATCAAGACCGTTCAAAACCCGCGTACGTTAACTTTGGGCATACAACACATTAGAACAACAACACAGACTTTTATAATATCAATAATAAATGTTACATCAAAGTACAGAATATATCAGAGTACATCGATAAATAATAAAGTGGAAGATACATTTACAATAAATTAAATACATTGCAACGGAACTAATCTCAGCGGAAGGCCATCAATATTTTGGACCCAGCTTTAGACTTCAATCCAGGATCCAACTTAACTATATTTGCAAAATGCTACTCGACTGCCCGTGTGGAAAGAGGGCACCCGAGTTTGCAAAGTGAAACAAACTACAGGTCAGTCGTGGGACTGGTGTGAGAATTCTTAACTTAACCTATCTAAATAGTAGGCTAATCACAGGACCACATCGCTAACGCGGAACGGGTTTACTCCATTGGATTGCCAGTGCATGATTAAAGTAAATCGTCAAATAATGTAATGCTTTTTAGAAAAATGAAACCATTATAAGACCCAGGTCCCATCACACAATGCAACGCACACCAAAGGATAGGGTTTTACCTTATAACGGTCAAAAGATGCTTGATACGTAAAAATGATATTATTATTAGTGCGTGTATATATATTTAAAACATTTCAATATAAATGTATTAATCTTAGACGGCATAGTACCCCATCCTACTATGTCGCCATACTAGTTATACAATCGAAAACGAGATGTCGTATTGGAAATTGGTTCTCTGTCATGAAATCGAGGCCAGGGATCGTCCTCTTCCGATTCGAGACACTCTAGCAAATGCCTCAGGATCCCCCGCAGTGAACCCTTGGATGCGGTAGGGTCGGTCCCTACCTAACGGTAGTGGATTAGTTATGTCTGAACACACATTTCCCGGTCCCTTTGGACCTATAATATGACCACTTCCGGCCTATAAAAACCCGAGGTACCTCAATCCATAATCCACATAAGTAAAATGCCGGGCCGTGTCAAAACCCAAACACCACTCCTAGCTAGAAAGAATCGTGTGCACTCCCGACGGTCCATGTCCCGTTTTTGACTCATACCGAGGTGTGAGGCTCGCGAAGTCACGATATACACAAAGCTATGTCTAAAGAGACTGTGCTTTGATCATCAACCACAAGGCCTGCTTTTGAACAAAGCCTTGATCATTTGCATCTTAGCATGTCACATTGTCAAAACTTACCATATTATTGATCATCTACCAATATATATATAACCTCTAAGCTCATACGTCTTAGAGAAGGGTGATAAGTAAAGAATAAATTCTTCACCACCAAACAGAAATATATAATCAGTAGCGTTCAACAAATACAGTAGAAAGGAATACAATGTCAGACACGCAATCCATTTACAAGTCCGCTCTGGGTCTGAGCGAAACACCGTGTCCGTCGATCTCCAAATGCGTTTGGATGATCATTACCAAATACCTTGCCTTGGAAGGCCAATCCTAATTCAAGATACCAGTCATTATCATACCAACGATGTGTAAACCTTCGGTCTTCAATCACCGTCTTCGTCTTCGACTCTTGATCGTCGTGATGATTATTCAGAATGGGTTAAACCCGGTCTTTCTGAATAACTCGCGTATTTTGTGATTAGAAAGCAAATATTGGAAAATCACACATTTCGTCACATTCCAACTCCGAGTATTCTTTTAATAAGATATTCGTTTTAAAAGATTCTCATTAATTTTATCAAAGATAAACACTGAAAGTAAAATCTATAAATCAATTTCCGAAATATGGAATTCCACAAAAATCAAATCAATACATAATCGATATAGATTTTTGTATCGGACTAATAATATAAATGGAATAACGGCAAAGCCTCTTAAATTACATATATAATATCGGTCTTCTTTTACAGAAGCCCATTTCGATTATTACCCATCAAATTTCCACTTAATTCCTATTTAATATATTAAATTGGAAAAACTTGATTTTTAGAAAATGCCCTTTTAGATCTATAAAATAGATTCATAAGTTCCAAATAATAATTTCAATGTAAAGTGGATTAAAGGAAAAATGTCGTTTAAAACATCGTCCACGATAAATCCACTTCACATCTCAATTTATTTATAATTACAAATTCTAGAAACCTTAATAAAAGATCTCCCTTTAAATATCAATTAAAAACATAATTTAAAGTAAACATTGAAAATATTCCTTATATAAAAGACTCTAAATGGGAGTATTCTTTATATCAGATTTTTATCTTTTACAAATATTCTTTGTTTAACATATACTTGATTAACAATATATATTTTGAAAATATATATACTTTATGTAAAAGGGATTTCTAATGTTAAAATATCCTCATTTAAAAGAACACCTAAATCGAAATGCGACTCAAAAATTTACCATATAATTTTGATTACATGGATTTCACACACATCATATATATGGTAATAACAGTAAAACCATCAAATCATCCATCTACATCCAAAGTGTAAATTCCACTGTGTAAGCGTTAAAATTAAATAATAACGCTTATCGCAGCCTGTCGATCTAACGATCAACATACAACTAAATATTGGGATTAGTGTATATAAATTTCATCCCAACACCCGTGTGGGGTTTCAACCAACAAACAAATAATAAACTAATTTGTGCACTTGGGCGATGTGTGAAAATGATCGACCCAATCACATAAATAAGTCAAGTAACTTGTTTATGGCAGTGTAATACACAATATATAACACACGATAAAAATGTCTCTTTTATTTCTATTATTTTTATCGCATGTAAAATGTCTATAAAAATGAACTCTTTATTTCTATTTATTGAAATATAAATTACATAAAAAAATGTAAATTTTAAATGTACAATCTGTTTATTTGAAAACAATGAACAAATGAAATCTTTATGTTACGTCCATTTATGGAAATAAAAGCGACGATAAAATAAAATCTTTTATTTCAATTCATTTCATAATTTATTTGCATTAAGGATTGCAAATGATATTGTATCTTTTATTCTCCTGTTTATTTGCGTTGAGTAAAGCAAGTAAAAATGTAATATTTAATTTCTAGTTTTATTTACATCAAGAAATGTAAATAAAAGAACAACTCCTTATTTTATGTTTACTTACATCAAGTGAAGTAAATAAATAAATAAAAATGTAACATTGACTTTAATGCTTTGTTCGCATTTAAAACATGCAACAAAAATGTAACCTTTGTCTTTAAATAAATTTGTTTGCATATAAACTTGCAAACCAAAAATGTAATTCTCATTTTCTTGTTTGTTTGCAACTAATGTTGCAAAAAAAAATGTAATTTTTATCTTCTTGTTTTATTTGCATGATAGAACGAAAATAAAAATGTATTTCTATTTTCTACGTTTCGTTTGCATTGTAGCATGCAAACAAATTTTTTTTTTTTTATTGTTTGCATTGTGGAATGTAAACAAAATGTGAACTTTTGTTTTCATGTTATATTTGCATTGAAAAATGCAAATAAAAATGCGCCACTTAAAAATCATATTATATTTGCGTTGGGGAACACAAATAAAAATGTACTTTTATTTTTTTATGTTTTATTTGTGTTTAAGAACACAAATAAAAGACTGTTTTATTATAAACAATGTTACAATAAAATGTAATCCTACTCAATGCCCAAAAATGTTTATTTTGATGTAACTCGTTTTAATGACCAAAAATGTTTATTTTGTTTAACTCTTTTGAATAACCAAAAATGTATGTTTTTGGTTTAATCGTTTTCAATTAACAAAAATGTATATTTTTAATTTACCATGTAAATTCATATTTTATTTACATAGACTAATGTAAATTCTATCATACGATGTAAATTCACCTCTAAATTACATATAAAAATGTAATTTTTATCATACAGTGTAAATTCACATTTTAATTACATTAAAAATGTAATTTTTATTCTAATATCTAAATTACATGTAAAAAATGTAATTTTTATCCTACAATGCACATTCATGCTTCAATTTCATATAAAAATGTCGTTTCTATTATGCGATGTAAATTCCTATATAAATTACATAGAAAAATGTAATTTCTATTGTGAGAGGAAAATCAATGTCTTAATTACAAAGAACAATGCAATTTTAATCATACGGTACAAATTCCCATCTAAATTACATAGAAAAATGTAATTTTGATCATACGGTACAAATTCACATTTTTATCACATAGAAAAATGTAATTTTAATCATACAGTAACAATTCCCCCTTTCATTTACATAGAAAAATGTAATTTTAATTATGAAGGAATTTCTTAGTAAAATATATGCTTTTTAATCCACTCTTTTTAATGTAAACAGTGCACGTTAAAAATATAATCTTCTTAATCCATTCTTTTTAATGTAAACAAATAAAAATATATTTTATTCGTTGTTCAAATTCTATTGTAAATAGACAAATAAAAATAATATTTTATTTGTCGTCCAAATTCTGTTGAAAGGTAAACAAATAAAATAAGATTTTATTTGTTAACCCATTTCTGTTGTAATATAAACAAATAAAAATAATGTTTTATTTGTCATTCAATTTCCATTGTAAAGCAAATAAATAAAAATAAAGTTTTATTCGTTGTTTACATTCTAATGTAAAGTAAACAAAATAAAAATATGTTTTATTCGCTGACCAAATTATGTTGTTATGTAAACAAATAAAATTAAGATTTTATTTGTTAAACAATCTATGTTGTAATATAAACAAATAAAAATGAGATTTTATTTGTCGTCCAATTTGCATTGTAATGTCAACAAATAAAAAGGGAGTTTTCATTTGTCATTTAATATTTTATTGTAAAATCAACAAATAAAAATAAGTATTTATTTGTTGTTCAAATTTTATAGTAATATTAACAAATAAAAATGAGTTTTTATTTGTCGATCAAATTCTATTGTAATATCAACAAATAAATTATGCTTTTATTCATCGTTCAAATTCTTATGGTAATATAAACAAATAAAAATGAGTTTTTTATTTATCGTTTCAATTCTATTGTTCATTTCAGAAAAACAGAAATTATGTTTTAATAACATAAAATAAATTTTTACAACTGGATCTGAAATAAATATGATTTAAAACTGAATTTAGATTAAATTTTCTAAATGCAAATAAAATTCAATAAAATATGAAATTTTAATGCGAATCTAGTACAACATGAACAACAAACATATTACAAGCCACAATCAACGATTCATACAATACATAACAATCCAGATCTAAATTAACATCATGACACAATTATTTTAAAGCAAGAAAATAAGTTTATAATTAATTAAATAATAAAAATTTGAATTCCCACATTGATTTTTGCAGAAAATTCGATTGTCTCGAAATCAGCTCTGGTCTGCGCCATCGCGAAGATCTCGGAAAGACGAGTCCAACGCAACTTACAGTTCGTCAATCGGACCTCGTATGAAAGAGATATTGATTTTTAAAGATCGCATAAATTAAATATTTAATAAATAAAATAATATTAAAAAAAAGACGGACCTTCTTCCTCACGTTCCAGTCACGGCCGAACGCGAGCCCATTCACGTCTGCACACTCTTCTAAGCGCGCCACCCTCCGAACCACCTACCGCCGATCAGACCCCACCACGTCGAAGCCCTAGCCGAGCTCCACCTTTGGCCGAAACCCCATCGACCTCGACCTCCTCCTCCTCTTGAAAAACGAACCCGCCACGTTTCAGCCCAGAATTCGTGAAATCCGTGAATCAAAACCCGATCTTGACCATATGGATTGAAAGATCTCTCCGCGAGCTTCGATTTGGTACCAAGTTTGTCGATTTTCGTTGAGCGGATCAAAAGTTATGAGCGTTTGAAATTGGGAGATTTCTGGCCATCGAAACAGCCATAGGCGGTGGCTGAAATTAGGGTTAGGGTTTTAATTTTCGGATTATTTTATTATTTAATTATTAAAAATGTGTTATAAAGGTGAAAATGGGTGTTGTCTCCGAATTGGGCTTGCTTACTGTCGTTCTTAAGGTTTTGACACCTTCTGAATGCAATGGGATAGGTCCTGTGGCCCAATTCCGAAGTCTGTACGATTTTTATTTAAAATCCCATTAAAAATTAATTAATTAAATATTGACCGTACATTAAAATATGCCGGGGCCACATACGACCTCAGAAAATTCCAAAAAAATAATTTTTGGCTTTCTTATGACGATACGAATCCAACAAAATTATTTTCGGTGAATTCTGAGGTTGTTTGAAAAATGGCTATTTTTAAGGCGTTTAAATTTAACTAAAATAGTCAAAACACATTTTCTTTCGCCACGCTCACATATTAATTCGAAAAATTCTAAAAATTGAAATCTATCAATAATTTGACATTCCGGTTCCAACAAAAGTGGTTTCGTCGAAAACAGAGATCGTTTAAAAAATGACTATTTTTAAGGCCAATATATTTAATATTAAAAATACATTTTTAAATAAATAAATTCCGAAACTCAAAATATGTAAGTGTTTATTGTTTTTCAATGCAGAAACATCATTCCGAACACAATGGATGTGGTTTCGAGTCGAAATTCCTTCATATGAGAAAAGTAGCCTTTTGGGCCATATATAATATATATATAAATTCTACAGCGGCCTTTCTAAAAATTGAATTGGCCATAACTTTTGATTTCCGATGAAATTTCAATTTTTCAGATTCTTTAGAAAGATATGATTAAATAGATTAAAATATTTCTGATTTCACTCAATTCTGATTTATTTTGAATCCTGTACATTCAGTTAAAGTTCAAAATCAAATTTTCAAACTACCGCGCCATTTCTAACTCCTATTATATTTAAATTAAATTTATCCGTTTTAACTTCGATAAAAATAAATTCTAGCAATCGTTATTTAAAATAAATCACTTTATATTTTCAAAATTCATTAAAATTTTCTAAAATACAAATTTTAAATTGGTTCAGAATTTGCCGGTTGTTACAATCTCCCCCACTTAAAATCTTTTCGTCCACGAAAAGGGAATGAAGCTAAAGTTGTTTATTTAACTAATTTAATTTTCATTCTTTAATTGTTTAATCATTTTATTAGTTGAATTCATATTCACACAACACAATCATCAATCAATTAGTTGATTAAATTTTCAAAAATATATAACTTTTATATATTCAAAATAATATTTTCTATAATACGTGACGGCAAGGAATTTCGCTCGGTCCGAACCAGTCGCTAAACCGACCCAGACCGTTCGAAACGCCCTATCGTTTGAGAACAGGACAAAACAGAACGCAGACGGAAGAACATTTCATTGTTATTACAACAATGCACCAGATTACAAGAATATACAGAGTATAAATGAATATTACACAGAAATATCAGAGATTTAAATTACATTTAAATACATAGCAGCGGAAAATAGTACAATACACAACTAGAAGTAGACATACGGATACAAAGCTTTCCGGATATCATTCCAGTTGTAAACCAGGATCCTGTGAATATAAATCTGCAAAACCAAAACTACTAGCTGCCCGTGTCAAAATAGGGGCACCCAGAGTTTAGGTTAAAACAATAAACTCCAGGTCAGTCATGGGACTGGTGTGAGAACTAAAACAGTTAATCTTTATTTTAAAGTTAGGTAAATCAAGGGACCACGCCGTATAACACGGAACGGGTTTCCTCCCAAGAATACCAGTGCCTAAAACAAACATCGCAATGCTAAATAAAGAAAAATGAAGCTGTTATAAGACCCAGGTCCCATCACACAATGCAACGCAGCCGAGGATAGGGTTTTCCCTTATAACAGCCAAAGAATGCTTGATACGGTTAAAACAAATCGTTTGATACTATTATAAGTGCATAGTGTATAAAACAACTTCAAATCATAAGTATCAATCATAGACGGCATAAGCGCCCCATCCCACTATGTCGCCATACTAGGCTCTACAAATAAAACCGCAGAATCACGTATTTGGAAATTGGGTTTCCATCTATGAACCGAGGCAAAAGATAGTCCTCAACCGATTCGAGACGCTCTAGCCCGCCCCTCAGGACCCAGACTCAGGTGGGCCCTTGGATCCTCAGGGCCAGTCCACCGATGTGGATTAAACTTAAACCCTGAACATGCATTTCCCCGCCCTATGGGGCGTAAACGAGCCAACTAAATGACTCCATCGGTTCGAGAACGACCGATCAATCCGAGGCGCCTCGCAACAACAACAACCACATAAGTCAAACTCGTCAGGGCGTGTAAAACCACTGACGCCATTTCTAGCTAGAAAGAAACGCATGCCCTCCCTGACGTCCTCTCCCGTTTTTGGTTCATACCGGGTGTGAAACTCGCGAAGCAAACGTTACACAAAGCTACGCCACAAAGGCCTTGCTTTGATCATCACCACAAGACTTTGCTTTTCAACAGAAGCCTCGATCAATTGCCACTTAGGCATGCCACACAAGCAATTCACTCCATGTGTTTGATATCCATCAATATATAACCCCTGAGCTCATACGTCTCAGAGAAGGGCGTTAAGCAAGAGAATAAATTCTCCGCCGCCAAACAGATATATATTTAATAGAGATCAATCACACGGACTAAAATCCAATGTCAGACACACAGTCCATTTAGAAGTCCGTTCTGGGTCTGAACGAAACCGGAGGCACCTAGTACCCCGCATATCCATCGATCTCCAAGTACGTCTGGACGATCACCAACTGTTTCCATCTTCATGGGTGTACAGCCCAATCAAGATCATCAGTAATCACCCAAACGACGTGAAGACTTCCGGTCTTCGACCATCGTCTTCATCTTCGACTAATCGTTGTATCAGTTATTCAGAATGGGATAAACCCGGTCTTTCCGAATAACTCGCGTATATTTTAAATAAGTGTTACACAAACACAACATACGCCTCATTCCAATTCATCAGTCACTAACCGTAAATTAATCAAGAGAATAATTTCCCAAATATTAACCCCGAAGGCCGAAACCAACATCAGATCAATATCCAGAAAACTATTCTGCTTGGCCAACCGACAGTTAGTTTCTAAATTTCACATTCATAGGGAAATGTTCCCATTAATTTTATCAAAGATAAATTCTTTGAATTTATTCTTTATTCTATTTTTGAATCTCAATTCAAACTAGTCGGGATTAGCGAACCTTACCGAAGTAATCATTTATTTTAATTTCCCAATCCCAACCTATTCATCCCATGAAGTAAAACTGGTAATACTTCATATCTAACACCACAGTGTTATCGGTAAATTCAATTACCATTTCACGTTCAAATCTAATTAAAGATTTAACTGTCGCCTGGAGTAGAACTGGTGATACTCCATTTTCGATCATTTCAATCTAATTAAAGATTCATCAAAACTCCACTTAATTTTAATCTTCGACTGGGTAAAAGAATCAGTGTCATGTAAAACACGGTTCACGATAAACCCAAAATCACATTCCATTAATTATCGGGTTAAAGAACAAGTGTTATTTAAAACACTGTTCACGATAAACCCAAAAATCAATATCAATTCAATTAAATATTATTTAATTGGTACACTTCATTAAATCCAAATAAAAAGATTTAATCTTTTCTCAACTGGGTTCAAGAACAGTGTTAGTGAAGACACCACTCACGACAAACCCAAATCACATTTGATATTCAATACAAGGCTCTGAATAGAAAATATATCGGCTTATATTCAATATCAAATCCTACGATTAACAAATGTCGTATTGGAAATAACGATATAAATATATATCTTTCAAATTTTCATAACAACATCCATATAATCACGAATTCCAACATCGAAATATTCCGAAGACAAATTCGATTCAATTCCATTCCAATGCAATCATTGGAAATTTTGGTTATTTTTAAAACCCTTTTCAAATTCAATTTATTTCTTTTAAAAATAAATAGAATTTTAATTCTAGTTCAAAACTAGTTCATTTCGATAAAAATCTATTTTTATCTTTTCAAATATGGAGTTTTTCATCCCAATTTTTCCCAAATCATTTCTTATGATTTTACACAAATTTTTACTATTTTTAATAATTTTATCAAGGCCCGTACAGTCGATTTCCATCAATGGACATCGAACTGCACCTACGGCGACCTTTTTCAAATTTGATTTGGACGTATCTCCAAATCCAACCGTTAGATTTCAAATTTCTAATATTCGTTAGAAAGCTCTTTTTGATACGAACCCAACGGTTCCGGTTTTAGGAGAATCCGACGGTCGGATCTCCCGTAATGTCCGTTTGAAATAAATGGTCGAAATTCGCGAACTGCCGCGGCGCGGCGCGTTCTATTCAGGCCATTATATTATATATATATAATATATATATAATATATTTCGTCGATTTCTATTTTAAAACGAATTATATAAATAGTTTTAAATTCGTTTCAAAAGCAATTTCAACTTCCTTTTCAATTCAAATCAAAATTGAATTCTTCTTTATAAATTCGTTTTAAAATTCATTTCTATTCAATTCAAATTTCAATTCAATTTGAGTTCATTTCAATTCGTTTTCAATTCAATTTGAATTCGTTTTCAATTCAATTCATTTCAAAATCGTTTTATATTCAATTCATTTCGAAATCGTTTTCAATTCAATTCATTTCGAAATCGTTTTCAATTCAATTCATTTCGAAATCGTTTTCAATTCAATTCATTTCGAAATCGTTTTCAATTCAATTCATTTCGAAATCGTTTTCAATTCAATTCATTTCGAAATCGTTTTCAATTCAATTCATTTCGAAATCGTTTTCAATTCAATTCATTTCGAAATCGTTTTCAATTCAATTCATTTCGAAATCGTTTTCACTCATTTCGAAATCGTTTTCAATTCAATTCATTTCGAAATCGTTTTCACTCATTTCGAAATCGTTTTCAATTCAATTCATTTCGAAATCGTTTTCAATTCAATTCATTTCGAAATCGTTTTATATTCAATTCATTTCGAAATCGTTTTCAATTCAATTCATTTCGAAATCGTTTTCAATTCAATTCATTTCGAAATCGTTTTCACTTCAATTCATTTCGAAATCGTTTTCAATTCAATTCATTTCGAAATCGTTTTCAATTCAATTTATTTCGAAATCGGTTTCAATTCAATTCATTTCGAAATCGTTTACAATTCAATTCATTTCGAAATCGTTTTCAATTCAATTCATTTCGAAATCGTTTTCAATTCAATTCATTTCGAAATCGTTTTCAATTCAATTCATTTCGAAATCGTTTTCAATTCAATTCATTTCGAAATCGTTTTCAATTCAATTCATTTCGAAATCGTTTTCAATTCAATTCATTTCGAAATCGTTTTCACTTCAATTCATTTCGAAATCGTTTTCAATTCAATTCATTTCGAAATCGTTTTCAATTCAATTTATTTCGAAATCGTTTTCAATTCAATTCATTTCGAAATTGTTTTCAATTCAATTCATTTCGAAATCGTTTTCAATTCAATTCATTTCGAAATCGTTTTCAATTCAATTCATTTCGAAATCGTTTTCAATTCAATTCATTTCGAAATATTCGATTTCAAAATTACTTCTCCATATTCATTTTAAAATGAATAAAATCGATATAAATATTGATCACGTCAAAATGGCGTCAATCAAATCAACACGGCTTCATATATTGATATTTTCAAATATTCCATTTCAAATATTTCTATTTCTAAACTGGAATGAGGCCCAATCAATTACCATATAAAATTAATTATATGGATTTTCACACAACACATGTATATAATAGCATTGAAAAATGATCAACCATCAACCAAAGTGCACTACACTGTATAAGCATCAAATAAAGATATCTAACGCTTATAACAGCCTGTCAATCAATCGATCGACATATTTAATCAATCAGGATGAGTGAACTTCAAATTTCATCCCAACACCCGTGTGGGGTTTCAAACAATCAAACGCATATTTTATTTGTGCAGTTGGGCGATGTGTAATATTTATCGACCCAATCAATGTCTTTCAAATAGGTGTACATAAACAAACCGTCTGGTTTGTAAATGAATATTTATTTATTCACATTCACGTTAAAAATTATATTTTTAACGACAAAACATTTTATTCCAACATATGAATTTCTATTCAGCTCATTCTTTAAATAAAATGATATCTTTATTTTTCTAACTTATTTTAGAAAATTTCGGCGGCATAACGGCACGATACTAGAAACGGGACGAGGCCTAGCCTTATCCCCAGTCTAGTGAAGGCCCACGCCATTCACACATCAATCAAATTCACCAAACAACCAATTCAAATCAAGTCATCAAATTAATTTATGCAACCAAACAAACAAGTCCATGGTCTGTGGACGATTGTGTCGGGTGCTACTAAGCACCGTCTGCATCCTAGTATATATATATACATACATATATATATATATATATATATATCTAGAAAAGAAATTGAAAGGTGAGAAATTCTCACCTATAGCTAATCCAAACTTCGCGACTCTTCATATGTAGGAAATCTTCATCGCTCGCCCCTTTGTCACTTTCGTCGCCCGTATTCACTACATATACAAAAATCACATTTTTATATTCTCTCCACTTCACGATAATATAAAGTTCAGATTTTTATTTCACTTCATATATTTACAACGCTTCTTTCTATATAAAAATTATATTTTTATATTTCTACTTCTTATATAAAGATTGAATTTTTATTATCATAACCATACAAAAATTATATTTTTGTATCGCCATTCTCTATATAAAGATTTCGCCTTTTCAAATATAAAGATTTCGCCCTTTTCAAATATAAAGATTATATTTTTACTCCTTCTATAATATAAAAATCATATTTTTATATTATCTAGTATATAAAAATCATATTTTTATAACTCTACTTTAATAAAAATCATATTTTTATTATTCTACATCAACGAAAATCCTATTTTTATCGAAGTAAAAATCATATTTTTACTTCACTACTTAATAAAAATTATATTTTTAAACTTCACGTCATATAAAAATTATATATTTATTCCTTCTATACTATAAAAATAATACTTTTATTACTTCTATAATAAAAAAAAAATCATATTTTGAACCTCTTGCTTATATAAAAATCTAATTTTTATTCTCTATTCAAATATATAAAAATCGTATTTTTAATTCTGTTTATACTTTCAAAACCAATTCTAATTTCAGTTTCAAATTAATGCTATATTTTTTTTTGTTTTAAAATAATGTTATTTTCTGTTTTAAAACTTAATTAAGTAATTAACTAATCTAATTAGGGTTTGTAAATTACCTTAATCTCATTCAAAACAATCTGGGCCACCCGTTCTTGAATCCTAGGGCCACTGCTTTTCTTCCCCTTCACGCTCGTTATTCCCAGAACAAATATGAACCGAAAGAAACCCATCAGCCCTTACTGGGGCTCGCCGTTGCTCACTCCAGATGCCGCCGGAATCCAATCGACAACCACCCTTCCAATCGCCTTGGCCTACCCTATCACCGGCCCTAGTGGCTTGAAATTCGAAACCCCCCTGAGCCTCGAAATCTCGACCAAAACCGCAGCCTTTGAGAGGCAAAAACAGCCACCAGAACGCCTTACTTCCGATCATCACCATTGGGAACAGAGTGCTCCCCGAGCTGAGCAATTTTGCTTTGGAAATTTCTGATTTTGACGAGTGGATTTGTGGATTTGTGGAGGAGAAGGATGGAATTAAAAATCGCCGTTCATTTTGAAAAACGCGGCGGGTTTTCTGAGGAGTTGACCGCGAATGAGAAAGTGAATTAGGGTTTGACCCTTTTGACCGTATTTATATTTATATATTTTATATTTAATTTATTCAAAAAAGTAACTTCTTATTTTGGACTCGAAATTGAACCCACCGACTGTCGCCCCTAGCTAATTACCCTCATTCCGAACACAATGGGATATGTTTCGTAAGCCAGTTCGACTGTTACGATCAGTTTCCGTTAAATTTAAAATATAAATCCTTATATTTTAAATTCAAACGTACATTTCAATTTACCGGGGCCACATACAGCCTCTAAAAAAATCCCGAAAAATTATTTCTAACTTCGTATTGACGATACGGTCCTAACAAAACTAATTTCGTCAAATTCTGAGACCGTTTGAAAAATGGCCATTTTCCAGTCGATTAAATTCAACTGAAATGGTCAAAACACGTTTAACTTCGCCACGCTCACACATTGATTCGAAAAATTATGAAATTTGAAATCTAGCAATAACTTTACATCACGAACCCAACAAAACTGGTCTCGTCGAAATCCGAGGTCATTTGCAAAATGTCCCTTTTTAAGGGCCTGAATCCCATAGCGACTATTCAGAATTTTCAATTGGACACATCATTTGATCCCCGCTATGAAATTTCGATTTTTCAGATTCGTTGGAAAGATATTCACAATTAGATTCTAATGTTTTCAGTTTCACTAAAACCCGGATTGTTTTGCACCCGGTACATTCATTTGAAGTTTGAAATCGAATTATCGAACTACCGCGCCATTTTCAATTCTATTTATAATTATATATAAATATTTATATTCTAACGACGACGCGTATAATATATACGTTCGAATTATATTCAAAATAAATTTCACATTGATATTATTTAAAATAATTCATTTTAAATAATCAAAATTCGCTAAAACTGCCAAAATAAAAATTTTAAACTGGCCCAGATTTTCGGGTTATTACAATCTCCCCCACTTAAAACTTTTCGTCCCCGAAAAGGAACAAAGTCGAAAGTGGTTTGATTAATCAACTCTACGCTCGATCTGGTTTCCATTCTCCAACTTTTCAGTTTCTGAGAATTTCCAAAATCTCAAAAATTTGGCTAACACCCTAAATTTTTGAAAAATTTCGCCATAACCTCCCCTGCACCGGGAGCATCGGGGAATTTCAAATAGCTTCCCCGGTCCTTCAGATCTCAAAAAGAAAAAGAAAAAGCCAAGCGGCTAGCCAATAGGCTCATAAAATTATCATCACCCAAACAAAACAGTAAATTATGTAGTAAACATGTACCTATTTGTCGGGCAAACAAATTTTATTCTCTGCTCTAGCCTCCTTGCTATGACCTGTTCAATGTAAGTATATGTATATACACGCAAATGCGACCAATTTTCAATACAGTTCAATATTTGATGCAATTAGGCATAATGGTTCAAAATTATCAAACAAATAAACAAACAACACAAACATCAATCAATTAGTGAATTAGAGTTTCAAATTCATAACTTTGATACATATAAAGAAAATCATGTTTTTGATGCCAATTCACAACAATAAATCTATCTATATTAGTTTTGGTTCTCACACCAGTCAAATGGAAATATATAGATATCACACCTTCGTCACTCGAATATAAACACTGATGATGAGGCCTCATCATCTGAATCATCTCCGGGCGACTAGAGTGTGATTCTATATCTATCCAGTATATTAAAATTTCGAATACACGCGGATCAGACGTATACGCAAAATCTATATATACTGGATTGTCCACATCAATATAAATAAATTACCAAATACGAATAATTGATTTAAATTTCCAAAACAAAAATTGTTTTCATTTTAAAAATATACTCTTCACACTCGTTCTAGGATACTACTGATCCTATCTCTAACGAGTCATTCCATTGGATATTGCTAATCCAATATCTGATGAATTCTTTCGTATTGTTCTAATGTGTCTTGTTCTCTGAGCTCTGTAAACCAAAGCTCTGATACCAACTGTGACGGCAAGGAATTTCGCTCGGTCCGAACCAGTCGCTAAACCGACCCAGACCGTTCGAAACGCCCTATCGTTTGAGAACAGGACAAAACAGAACGCAGACGGAAGAACATTTCATTGTTATTACAACAATGCACCAGATTACAAGAATATACAGAGTATAAATGAATATTACACAGAAATATTAGAGATTTAAATTACATTTAAATACATAGCAGCGGAAAATAGTACAATACACAACTAGAAGTAGATATACGGATACAAAGCTTTCCGGATATCATTCCAGCTGTAAACCAGGATCCTGTGAATATAAATCTGCAAAACCAAAACTACTAGCTGCCCGTGTCAAAATAGGGGCACCCAGAGTTTAGGTTAAAACAATAAACTCCAGGTCAGTCATGGGACTGGTGTGAGAACTAAAACAGTTAATCTTTATTTTAAAGTTAGGTAAATCAAGGGACCACGCCGTATAACACGGAACGGGTTTCCTCCCAAGAATACCAGTGCCTAAAACAAACATCGCAATGCTAAATAAAGAAAAATGAAGCTGTTATAAGACCCAGGTCCCATCACACAATGCAACGCAGCCGAGGATATGGTTTTCCCTTATAACAGCCAAAGAATGCTTGATACGGTTAAAACAAATCGTTTGATACTATTATAAGTGCATAGTGTATAAAACAACTTCAAATCATAAGTATCAATCATAGACGGCATAAGCGCCCCATCCCACTATGTCGCCATACTAGGCTCTACAAATAAAACCGCAGAATCACGTATTTGGAAATTGGGTTTCCATCTATGAACCGAGGCAAAAGATAGTCCTCAACCGATTCGAGACGCTCTAGCCCGCCCCTCAGGACCCAGACTCAGGTGGGCCCTTGGATCCTCAGGGCCAGTCCACTGATGTGGATTAAACTTAAACCCTGAACATGCATTTCCCCGCCCTATGGGGCGTAAACGAGCCAACTAAATGACTCCATCGGTTCGAGAACGACCGATCAATCCGAGGCGCCTCGCAACAGCAACAACCACATAAGTCAAACTCGTCAGGGCGTGTAAAACCACTGACGCCACTTCTAGCTAGAAAGAAACGCATGCCCTCCCTGACGTCCTCTCCCGTTTTTGGTTCATACCGGGTGTGAATCTCGCGAAGCAAACGTTACACAAAGCTACGCCACAAAGGCCTTGCTTTGATCATCACCACAAGACTTTGCTTTTCAACAGAAGCCTCGATCAATTGCCACTTAGGCATGCCACACAGGCAATTCACTCCATGTGTTTGATATCCATCAATATATAACCCCTGAGCTCATACGTCTCAGAGAAGGGCGTTAAGCAAGAGAATAAATTCTCCGCCGCCAAACAGATATATATTTAATAGAGATCAATCACACGGACTAAAATCCAATGTCAGACACACAGTCCATTTACAAGTCCGTTCTGGGTCTGAACGAAACCGGAGGCACCTAGTACCCCGCATATCCATCGATCTCCAAGTACGTCTGGACGATCACCAACTGTTTCCATCTTCTTGGGTGTACAGCCCAATCAAGATCATCAGTAATCACCCAAACGACGTGAAGACTTCCGGTCTTCGACCATCGTCTTCATCTTCGACTAATCGTCGTATCAGTTATTCAGAATGGGATAAACCCGGTCTTTCCGAATAACTCGCGTATATTTTAAATAAGTGTTACACAAACACAACATACGCCTCATTCCAATTCATCAGTCACTAACCGTAAATTAATCAAGAGAATAATTTCCCAAATATTAACCCCGAAGGCCGAAACCAACATCAGATCAATATCCAGAAAACCATTCTGCTTGGCCAACCGACAGTTAGTTTCTAAATTTCACATTCATAGGGAAATGTTCCCATTAATTTTATCCAAGATAAATTCTTTGAATTTATTCTTTATTCTATTTTTGAATCTCAATTCAAACTAGTCGGGATTAGCGAACCTTACCGAAGTAATCATTTATTTTAATTTCCCAATCCCAACCTATTCATCCCATGAAGTAAAACTGGTAATACTTCATATCTAACACCACAGTGTTATCGGTAAATTCAATTACCATTTCACGTTCAAATCTAATTAAAGATTTAACTATCGCCTGGAGTAGAACTGGTGATACTCCATTTTCGATCATTTCAATCTAATTAAAGATTCATCAAAACTCCACTTAGTTTTAATCTTCGACTGGGTTAAAGAATCAGTGTCATGTAAAACACGGTTCACGATAAACCCAAAATCACATTCCATTAATTATCGGGTTAAAGAACAAGTGTTATTTAAAACACTGTTCACGATAAACCCAAAAATCAATATCAATTCAATTAAATATTATTTAATTGGTACACTTCATTAAATCCAAATAAAAAGATTTAATCTTTTCTCAACTGGGTTCAAGAACAGTGTTAGTGAAGACACCACTCACGACAAACCCAAATCACGTTTGATATTCAATACAAGGCTCTGAATAGAAAATATATCGGCTTATATTCAATATCAAATCCTACGATTAACAAATGTCGTATTGGAAATAATGATATAAATATATATCTTTCAAATTTCCATAACAACATCCGTATAATCACGAATTCCAACATCGAAATATTCCGAAGACAATTTCGATTCAATTCCATTCCAATGCAATCATTGGAAATTTTGGTTATTTTTAAAACCCTTTTCAAATTCAATTTATTTCTTTTAAAAATAAATAGAATTATAATTCTAGTTCAAAACTAGTTCATTTCGATAAAAATCTATTTTTATCTTTTCAAATATGGAGTTTTTCATCCCAATTTTTCCCAAATCATTTCTTATGATTTTACACAAATTTTTACTATTTTTAGTAATTTTATCAAGGCCCGTACAGTCGATTTCCATCAATGGCCATCGAACTGCACCTACAGCGACCTTTTTCAAATTTGATTTGGACGTATCTCCAAATCCAACCGTTAGATTTCAAATTTCTAATATTCGTTAGAAAGCTCTTTTCGATACGAACCCAACGGTTCCGGTTTTAGGAGAATCCGACGGTCGGATCTCCCGTAATGTTTGTTTGAAATAAATGGTCGAAATTCGCGAACTGCCGCGGCGCGGCGCTTTCTATTCAGGCCATTATATTATATATATAATATATATATATAATATATTTCGTCGATTTCTATTTTAAAATGAATTATATAAATAGTTTTAAATTCGTTTCAAAAGCAATTTCAACTTCCTTTTCAATTCAAATCAAAATCGAATTCTTCTTTATAAATTCGTTTTAAAATTCATTTCTATTCAATTCAAATTTCAATTCAATTTGAGTTCATTTCAATTCGTTTTCAATTCAATTTGAATTCGTTTTCAATTCAATTCATTTCGAAATCGTTTTATATTCAATTCATTTCGAAATCGTTTTCAATTCAATTCATTTCGAAATCGTTTTCAATTCAATTCATTTCGAAATCGTTTTCAATTCAATTCATTTCGAAATCGTTTTCAATTCAATTCATTTCGAAATCGTTTTCAATTCAATTCATTTCGAAATCGTTTTCAATTCAATTCATTTCGAAATCGTTTTCAATTCAATTCATTTCGAAATCGTTTTCACTCATTTCGAAATCGTTTTCAATTCATTTCATTTCGAAATCGTTTTCACTCATTTCGAAATCGTTTTCAATTCAATTCATTTCGAAATCGTTTTCAATTCAATTCATTTCGAAATCGTTTTATATTCAATTCATTTCGAAATCGTTTTATATTCAATTCATTTCGAAATCGTTTTCAATTCAATTCATTTCGAAATCGTTTTCAATTCAATTCATTTCGAAATCGTTTTCACTTCAATTCATTTCGAAATCGTTTTCAATTCAATTCATTTCGAAATCGTTTTCAATTCAATTTATTTCGAAATCGTTTTCAATTCAATTCATTTCGAAATCGTTTTCAATTCAATTCATTTCGAAATCGTTTTCAATTCAATTCATTTCGAAATCGTTTTCAATTCAATTCATTTCGAAATCGTTTTCAATTCAATTCATTTCGAAATCGTTTTCAATTCAATTCATTTCGAAATCGTTTTCAATTCAATTCATTTCGAAATCGTTTTCAATTCAATTCATTTCGAAATCGTTTTCAATTCAATTCATTTCGAAATCGTTTTCAATTCAATTCATTTCGAAATCGTTTTCAATTCAATTCATTTCGAAATCGTTTTCAATTCAATTCATTTCGAAATCGTTTTCAATTCAATTCATTTCGAAATCGTTTTCAATTCAATTCATTTCGAAATCGTTTTCAATTCAATTCATTTCAAAATCGTTTTCAATTCAATTCATTTTGAAATATTCGATTTCAAAATTACTTCTCCATATTCATTTTAAAATGAATAAAATCGATATAAATATCGATCACGTCAAAATGGCGTCAATCAAATCAACACGGCTTCATATATTGATATTTTCAAATATTCCATTTCAAATATTTCTATTTCTAAACTGGAATGAGGCCCAATCAATTACCATATAAAATTAATTATATGGATTTTCACACAACACATGTATATAATAGCATTGAAAAATGATCAACCATCAACCAAAGTGCACTACACTGTATAAGCATCAAATAAAGATATCTAACGCTTATAACAGCCTGTCAATCAATCGATCGACATATTTAATCAATCAGGATGAGTGAACTTCAAATTTCATCCCAACACCCGTGTGGGGTTTCAAACAATCAAACGCATATTTTATTTGTGCAGTTGGGCGATGTGTAAAATTTATCGACCCAATCAATGTCCTTCAAATAGGTGTACATAAACAAACCGTCTGGTTTGTAAATGAATATTTATTTATTCACATTCACGTTAAAAATTATATTTTTAACGACAAAACATTTTATTCCAACATATGAATTTCTATTCAGCTCATTATTTAAATAAAATGATATCTTTATTTTTCTAACTTATTTTAGAAAATTTCGGCGGCATAACGGCACGATACTAGAAACGGGACGAGGCCTAGCCTTATCCCCAGTCTAGTGAAGGCCCACGCCATTCACACATCAATCAAATTCACCAAACAACCAATTCAAATCAAGTCATCAAATTAATTTATGCAACCAAACAAACAAGTCCATGGTCTGTGGACGATTGTGTCGGGTGCTACTAAGCACCGTCTGCATCCTAGTATATATATATATATATATATATATATATATATATATATATAGAAAAGAAATTGAAAGGTGAGAAATTCTCACCTATAGCTAATCCAAACTTCATGACTCTTCATAAGTAGGAAATCTTCATTGCTCGCCCCTTTGTCACTTTCGTCGCCCGTATTCACTACATATACAAAAATCACATTTTTATATTCTCTCCACTTCACGATAAAATAAAGTTCAGATTTTTATTTCACTTCATATATTTACAACGCTTCTTTCTATATAAAAATTATATTTTTATATTTCTACTTCTTATATAAAGATTGAATTTTTATTATCATAACCATACAAAAATTATATTTTTGTATCGCCATTCTCTATATAAAGATTTCGCCTTTTCAAATATAAAGATTTCGCCCTTTTCAAATATAAAGATTATATTTTTACTCCTTCTATAATATAAAAATCATATTTTTATATTATCTAGTATATAAAAATCATATTTTTATAACTCTACTTTAATAAAAATCATATTTTTATTATTCTACATCAACGAAAATCCTATTTTTATCGAAGTAAAAATCATATTTTTACTTCACTACTTAATAAAAATTATATTTTTAAACTTCACGTCATATAAAAATTATATATTTATTCCTTCTATACTATAAAAATTATATTTTTATTACTTCTATAATAAAAAAATCATATTTTGAACCTCTTGCTTATATAAAAATCTAATTTTTATTCTCTATTCAAATATATAAAAATCGTATTTTTAATTCTGTTTATACTTTCAAAACCAATTCTAATTTCAGTTTCAAATTAATGCTATTTTTTTTTTGTTTTAAAATAATGTTACTTTCTGTTTTAAAACTTAATTAAGTAATTAACTAGTCTAATTAGGGTTTGTAAATTACCTTAATCTCGTTCAAAACAATCTGGGCCACCCGTTCTTGAATCCTAGGGCCACTGCTTTTCTTCCCCTTCACGCTCGTTATTCCCAGAACAAATACGAACCGAAAGAAACCCATCAGCCCTTACTAGGGCTCGCCGTTGCTCACTCCAGATGCCGCCGGAATCCAATCGACAACCACCCTTCCAATCGCCTTGGCCTACCCTATCACCGGCCCTAGTGGCTTGAAATTCGAAACCCCCCTGAGCCTCGAAATCTCGACCAAAACCGCAACCTTTGAGAGGCAAAAACAGCCACCAGAACGCCTTACTTCCGATCATCACCATTGGGAACAGAGTGCTCCCCGAGCTGAGCAATTTTGCTTTGGAAATTTCTGATTTTGACGAGTGGATTTGTGGATTTGTGGAGGAGAAGGATGGAATTAAAAATCGCCGTTCATTTTGAAAAACGCGGCGGGTTTTCTGAGGAGTTGACCGCGAATGAGAAAGTGAATTAGGGTTTGACCCTTTTGACCGTATTTATATTTATATATTTTATATTTAATTTATTCAAAAAAGTAACTTCTTATTTTGGACTCGAAATTGAACCCACCGACTGTCGCCCCTAGCTAATTACCCTCATTCCGAACACAATGGGATATGTTTCGTAAGCCAGTTCGACTGTTACGATCAGTTTCCATTAAATTTAAAATATAAATCCTTATATTTTAAATTCAAACGTACATTTCAATTTACCGGGGCCACATACAGCCTCTAAAAAAATCCCAAAAAATTATTTCTAACTTCGTATTAACGATACGGTCTAACAAAACTAATTTCGTCAAATTCTGAGACCGTTTGAAAAATGGCCATTTTCCAGTCGATTAAATTCAACTGAAATGGTCAAAACACGTTTAACTTCGCCACGCTCACACATTGATTCGAAAAATTATGAAATTTGAAATCTAGCAATAACTTTACATCACGAACCCAACAAAACTGGTCTCGTCGAAATCCGAGGTCATTTGCAAAATGTCCCTTTTTAAGGGCCTGAATCCCATAGCGACTATTCAGAATTTTCAATTGGACACATCTTTTGATCCCCGCTATGAAATTTCGATTTTTCAGATTCGTTGGAAAGATATTCACAATTAGATTCTAATGTTTTCAGTTTCACTAAAACCCGGATTGTTTTGCACCCGGTACATTCATTTGAAGTTTGAAATCGAATTATCGAACTACCGCGCCATTTTCAATTCTATTTATAATTATATATAAATATTTATATTCTAACAACGACGCGTATAATATATACGTTCGAATTATATTCAAAATAAATTTCACGTCGATATTATTTAAAATAATTCATTTTAAATAATCAAAATTCGCTAAAACTGCCAAAATAAAAAATTTAAACTGGCCCAGATTTTCGGGTTATTACAATATCGAACTATAAATATAATAACAAGTAGGTTAATTATGAATTTTCCACTCTGACTCATCCTAGGGCATTGCTAACCCCATCTCTAATGAGTATTCTCATTCTAGGATACTGTTGATCCTATCTCTAATGAGTATTCCTATTGGATATTACTAATCCAACCTCTGTTGAGGCTTCTGTTTAGTTCTAATGAGTTGTACCCCAAAGATTTGAGCTAACCAGAGCTCTGATACCAGCTGTAACGACCTGGATTTCGCCCAACCCCAACCGATCGCAAGATCGATCAAGACCGTTCAAAACCCACGTACGTTAACTTTGGGCATACAACACATCAGAACAACAACACGGATTTTTATAACATCAATAATAAATGTTACATCAGAGTACAGAATATATCAGAGTACATCGATAAATAATACAGCGGAAGATACATTTACAATAAATTAAATACATTGCAGCGGAACTAATCTCAGCGGAAGGCCATCAATATTCCAGACCTAGCTTACGACTTCAATCCAGGATCCTGCTTAACTATATCTGCAAAAAGCTACTCGACTGCCTATGTGGAAAGAGGGCACCCGAGTTTGCAAAGTGAAACAAACTACAGGTCAGTCGTGGGACTGGTGTGAGAATTCTTAACTTAACCTATCTAAATAGTAGGCTAATCACAGTACCACGCCGCTAACGCGGAACGGGTTTACTCCATTTGATTGCCAGTGCATGATTAAAGTAAATCGTCAAATAATGTAATGCTTTTTAGAAAAATGAAACCATTATAAGACCAGGTCCCATCACATAATGCAACGCACACCAGAGGATAGGGTTTTACCTTATAATGGTCAAAAGATGCTTGATACGTAAAAACGATATTATTATTAGTGTGTGTATATATATTTAAAACATTTCAATATAAATGTGTTAATCTTAGACGGCATAGTACCCCATCCTACTATGTCGTCATACTAGTTATACAATCGAAAACGAGATGTCGTATTGGAAATTGGTTTTCTGTCATGAAATCGATGCTAGGGATCGTCCTCTTCCGATTCGAGACACTCTAGCAAATGCCTCAGGATCCCCCGCAGTGAACCCTTGGATGCGGTAGGGTCGGTCCCTACCTAACGGTAGTGGATTAGTTATGTCTGACCACACATTTCCCGGTCCCTTTGGACCTATAATATGACCACTTCCGGCCTATAAAAACCCGAGGTACCTCAATCCATAATCCACATAAGTAAAATGTCGGGCCGTGTCAAAACCCAAACACCACTCCTGGCTAGAAAGAAACGTGTGCACTCCCTACGGTCCATATCCCATTTTTGACTCATACCGGGGTGTGAGGCTCGGGAAGTCATGATATACACAAAGCTATGCCTAAAGAGACTGTGCTTTGATCATCAACCACAAGGCTTGCTTTTCAACAAAGCCTTGATCATTTGCATCTTAGCATGTCACATTGTCAGACCCTACCATATTATTGATCATCTACCAATATATATATATATATATATATATATATATATATATATATATATATATAACCTCTAAGCTCATACGTCTTAGAGAAGGGTGATAAGTAAAGAATAAATTCTTCACCACCAAACAGAAATATATAATCAGTAGCGTTCAACAAATACAAAAGAAAGGAATACAATGTCAGACACGCAATCCATTTACAAGTCCGCTCTGGGTCTGAGCGAAACACTGTGTCCGTCGATCTCTAAATGCGTTTGGACGATCATTACCAAATACCTTGCCTTGGAATGCCATTCCCAATTCAAGATACCAGTCATTATCATCCCAACGACGTGAAAACCTTCGGTCTTCAATCACCGTCTTCGTCTTCGGCTCTTGATCGTCGTGATGATTATTCAGAATGGGTTAAACCGGGTCTTTCTGAATAACTCGCGTATTTTGTGATTAGAAAGAAAATATTGGAAAATCACACATTTCGTCACATTCCAACTCCGAGTATTCTTTTAATAAGATATTCGTTTTAAAAGATTCTCATTAATTTTATCAAAGATAAACACTGAAAGTAAAATCTATAAATCAATTTCCGAAATATGGAATTCCACAAAAATCAAATCAATACATAATCGATATAGATTTTTGTATCGGACTAATAATATAAATGGAATAACGGCAAAGCCTCTTAAATTACATATATAATATCGGTCTTCTTTTACAGAAGCCCATTTCGATTATTACCCATCAAATTTCCACTTAATTCCTATTTAATATATTAAATTGGAAAAACTTGATTTTTAGAAAATGCCCTTTTAAATCTATAAAATAGATTCATAAGTTCCAAATAATAATTTCAATGTAAAGTGGATTAAAGGAAAAATGTCGTTTAGAACATCGTCCACAATAAATCCACTTCACATCTCAATTTATTTATAATTACAAATTCTAGAAACCTTAATAAAAGATCTCCCTTTAAATATCAATTAAAAACATAATTTAAAGTAAACATTGAAAATATTCCTTATATAAAAGACTCTAAATGGGAGTATTCTTTATATCAGATTTTTATCTTTTACAAATATTTTTTGTTTAACGTATACTTGATTAACAATATATATTTTGAAAATATATATACTTTATGTAAAAAGGATTTCTAATGTTAAAATATCCTTATTTAAAAGAACACCTAAATTGAAATGAGACTCAAACATTTACCATATAATTTGGATTACATGGATTTCACAAACATCATATATATGGTAATAGCAGTAAAACCATCAAATCATCCATCTTCATCCAAAGTGTAAATTCCACTATGTAAGCGTTAAAATTAAATAATAACGCTTATCGCAGCCTATTGATCTAACGATCAACATACCACTAAATATTGGGATTAGTGTATATAAATTTCATCCCAACACCCGTGTGAGGTTTCAACCAACAAACAAATAATAAACTAATTTGTGCACTTGGGCGATGTGTGAAAATGATCGACCTAATCACATAAACAAGTCAGGTAACTTGTCTATGGCAGTGTAGTACACAATATATAACACACGATAAAAATGTCTCTTTTATTTCTATTATTTTTACCGCATGTAAAATGTCAATAAAAATGAACTCTTTATTTCTATTTATTAAAATATAAATTACATAAAAAATGTAAATTTTAAATGTACAATCTGTTTATTTGAAAACAATGAACAAATGAAATCTTTATGTTACGTCCATTTATGGAAATAAAATCGACAATAAAATAAAATCTTTTATTTCAATTCATTTCATAATTTATTTGCATTAAGGATTGCAAATGAAACTGTATCTTTTATTCTCCTGTTTATTTGCGTTGAGTAATGCAAGTAAAAATGTAATATTTAATTTCTAGTTTTATTTACATCAAGAAATGTAAATAAAAGAACAACTCCTTATTTTATGTTTACTTACATCAAGTGAAGTAAATAAATAAATAAAAATGTAACATTGATTTTAATGCTTTGTTCGCATTTAAAACATGCAACAAAAATGTAACCTTTGTCTTTAAATAAATTTGTTTGCATCTAAACTTGCAAACCAAAAATGTAATTCTCATTTTCTTGTTTGTTTGCAACTAAAGTTGCAAACAAAAAAAAAATGTAATTTTTATCTTCTTGTATTATTTGCATGATAGAACGCAAATAAAAATGTATTTCTACTTTCTACGTTTCGTTTGCATTGTAGCATGCAAACAAAAATATTTTATTTTTTTTATTGTTTGCATTGTGGAATATAAACAAAATGTGAACTATTGTTTTCATGTTATATTTGCATTGAAAAATGCAAATAAAAATGCGCCACTTAAAAATCGTATTATATTTGCATTGGGGAACACAAATGAAAATGCACTTCTATTTTTTTTATGTTTTATTTGTGTTTAATAACACAAATAAAAGACTGTTTTATTATAAACAATGTTACAATAAAATGTAATCCTACTCAATGCCCAAAAATGTATATTTTGATGTAACTCTTTTTAATGACCAAAAATGTTTATTTTGTTTAACTCTTTTGAATAACCAAAAATGTATGTTTTTGGTTTAATCGTTTTTAACTAACAAAAATGTATATTTTTAATTTACCATGTAAATTCATATTTTATTTACATAGACAAAGGTAAATTCTATCATACGATGTAAATTCATCTCTAAATTACATATAAAAATGTAATTTTTATCATACAGTGTAAATTCACATTTTAATTACATTAAAAATGTAATTTTTATTCTAATATCTAAATTACATGTAAAAAATGTAATTTTTATCCTACAATGCACATTCATGCTTCAATTTCATATAAAAATGTCGTTTCTATTATGCGATGTAAATTCCTATATAAATTACATAGAAAAATGTAATTTCTATTGTGAGAGGAAAATCAATGTCTTAATTACAAAGAACAATGCAATTTTAATCATACGGTACAAATTCCCATCTAAATTACATAGAAAAATGTAATTTTGATCATACGGTACAAATTCACATTTTTATCACATAGAAAAATGTAATTTTAATCATACAGTAACAATTCCCCCTTTCATTTACATAGAAAAATGTAATTTTAATTATGAAGGAATTTCTTAGTAAAATATATGCTTTTTAATCCACTCTTTTTAATGTAAACAGTGCACGTTAAAAATATAATCTTCTTAATCCATTCTTTTTAATGTAAACAAATAAAAATATATTTTATTCGTTGTTCAAATTCTATTGTAAATAGACAAATAAAAATAATATTTTATTTGTCGTCCAAATTCTGTTGAAAGGTAAACAAATAAAATAAGATTTTATTTGTTAACCCATTTCTGTTGTAATATAAACAAATAAAAATAATGTTTTATTTGTCGTTCAATTTCCATTGTAAAGCAAATAAATAAAAATAAAGTTTTATTCGTTGTTTACATTCTAATGTAAAGTAAACAAAATAAAAATATGTTTTATTCGCTGACCAAATTCTGTTGTTATGTAAACAAATAAAATTAAGATTTTATTTGTTAAACAATCTATGTTGTAATATAAACAAATAAAAATGAGATTTTATTCGTCGTCCAATTTGCATTGTAATGTCAACAAATAAAAAGGGAGTTTTTATTTGTCGTTTATTTTTTTATTGTAAAATCAACAAATAAAAATAAGTATTTATTTGTTGTTCAAATCTTATAGTAATATTAACAAATAAAAATGAGTTTTTATTTGTCGATCAAATTCTATTGTAATATCAACAAATAAATTAAGCTTTTATTTGTCGTTCAAATTCTTATGGTAATATAAACAAATAAAAATGAGTTTTTTATTTGTCGTTTCAGTTCTATTGTTCATTTCAGAAAAACAAAAATTATGTTTTAATAACATAAAATAAATTTTTACAACTGGATCTGAAATAAATATGATTTAAAACTGAATTTAGATTAAATTTTCTAAATGCAAATAAAATTCAATAAAATATGAAATTTTAATGCGAATATAGTACAACATGAACAACAAACATATTATAAGCCACAATCAACGATTCATACAATACATAACAATCCAGATCTGAATTAACATCATCACACAATTATTTTAAAGCAAGAAAATAAATTTATAACTAATTAAATAATAAAAATTTGAATTCTCACATTGATTTTTGCTGAAAATTCGACTGTCTCGGAATCAGCTCTGGTCTGCGCCATCGCAAAGATCTCGGAAAGACGAGTCCAACGCAACTTACGGTTCGTCAATCGGACCTCGTATGAAAGAGATATTGATTTTTAAAGATCGCATAAATTAAATATTTAATAAATAAAATAATATTAAAAAAAAGACGGACCTTCTTCCTCACGTTCCAGTCACGGCCGAACGCGAACCCATTCACGTCCGCACCCCCTTCTGCGCGTGCCACCCTCCGAGCCACCGACCGCCGATCAGACCCCGCCACGTCGAAGCCATAGCCGAGCTCCACCTTCGGCCGAAACCCCATCGAACTCGACCTCCTCCTCCTCTCGAAAAATGAACCCGAACCCGCCACGTTTTAGCCTAGAATTCGTGAAATCCGTGAACCAAAACCCAATCTTGACCGTATGAATGGAAAGATCTCTCCGAGAGCTTCGATTTGGTACCAAGTTTGTCAATTTTCGTTGAGCGGATCAAAAGTTATGAGCGTTTGAAATTGGGAGATTTCTGGCCATCGAAACAGCCATAGGCGGCGGCTGAAATTAGGGTTAGGGTTTTAATTTTCAGATTATTTTATTATTTTATTATTAAAAATGTGTTATAAAGGTGAAAATGCGGGCTGTCTCCGAATTGGGCTTGCTTACTGTCGTTCTTAAGGTTTTGACAACTTCTGAACGCAATGGGATAGGTCCCGTGGCCCAATTCTGAAATCTGTACGATTTTTATTTAAAATCCCATTAAAAATTAATTAATTAATTATTGACCGTACATTAAAATATGTCGGGGCCACATACGACCTCAGAAAATTCCAGAAAAATTATTTTTGGCTCTTTTATGATGATACGAATCCAACAAAATTATTTTCGTCGAATTCTGAGACTGTTTGAAAAATGGCTATTTTTAAGGCATTTAAATTTAACTAAAATAGTCAAAACACATTTTCTTTCGCCACGCTCACATATTAATTCGAAAAATTATGAAAGTTGAAATCTAGCAATAATTTTACATTCTGGTTCCAATAAAAATGGTTTCGTCAAAAACGGAGGTCGTTTGAAAATTGTCTATTTTTAAGGCCAATATATTTAATATTAAAAATACATTTTAAAAAAAATAAATTCCGAAACTCAAAATATACAAGTGTTTACTGTTTTTCAATGCAGAAACATCATTCTGAACTCAATGGAAGTGGTTTCGAGTCGAAATTCCTTCATATATGAAAAGTAGCCTTTTGGGCCATATATAATATATATATAAATTCTACAACGTCCTTTCTAAAAATTGAATTGGCCATAACTTTTGATTTCCGCTATGAAATTTCAATTTATCAGATTCGTTAGAAAGATATGATTAAACAGATTTAAATATTTCTGGTTTCACTCAATTCTGATTTATTTTGAATCTTGTACATTCAGTTAAAGTTCAAAATCAAATTTTCGAACTACCGCGCCATTTCTAACTTCTTTTATATTTAAATTAAATTTATCCGTTTTAACTTCGATAAAAATAAATTCTAGCAATTGTTATTTAAAATAAATCACTTTATGTTTTCAAAATTCATTAAAATTTTCTAAAATAAAAATTTTAAATTGGTTCAGAATTTGCGGGTTGTTACAGAGGGCGACGACGGTGACGGGCCCGCATGGGGGGAGCGACGCGGATTTTTCTTTTTACCCCCTTTTTTTATTTTATTTAACGTTGACTGAATGAGGGAAAGAGGGGTGAGGATTTGAATATATAGATTATTTAATTATTTTAAATTCCTTAAAAGAAACTTTTTATTTTCAACTCGAAATCGAACCCACCGACTGTCATCCCTAGCGTTTTACCCCCATTCCGAACACAATGGGATATGTATCGTAAGCTAATTCGATCGTTATGAACAGTTTTCGTCAAAATCAAAATATAAATCTATATATTGAATTTGAACGCACATTTCAATTTACTGGGGTCACATACTAACTCGAAAAATTTCAGAAAAATATTTTCTAGCTTCGTATTGACGATACGGTTCTAACAAAACTAGTTTCGTCAAATTCCGAGACCGTTTGAAAAATGGCCAATTTCCAATCGATTAAAATCAACTAAAAATGGTCAAACGCGTTTTCCTTTGCCATGCTCACATATTGATTCGAAAAATTACGAATTTTGAAATCTAGCAATAACTTGACATCATGGATCCAACAAAAGTGTTTTCGTCTAAATACGAGGTCGTTTGCAAAATTCCCATTTTTAAGGGTCTGAATTCCATAGCGACTATTCTGAATCTTCAACTGGACGTAACTTTTGATTCCCGCTATGAAATTTTGATTTTTCAGATTCGTTGGAAAGATATTCTCAATTAGATTCAAATATTTTTGGTTTCACTAAAATCTGGTTTATTTTGCACCCGGTACATTCATTTGAAGTTTGAAATCGAATTATCGAACTACCACGCCATTTTCAATTCCTTTTATAATTAAAATAAAATATTTATATTCTAACGACATGTATATAAATATATGTTCGAATTCTATTCAAAATAAATTTCTTGTCATTATTATTTAAAATAATCCATTTTAAATATTCAAAATTCGGTAAAATTGCCAAAATAAAAATTTTAATTTGGCTCAGAATTTCCGGGTTGTTACAATCTCCTCCACTTAAAACTTTTCGTTCCCGAAAAGGAACGAAGCCGAAAGTTGTTTAACTAATCAACCCAACTTCCTTTGTTTTCGTTACGGCTTTAGTTTTTCAACTTTTCAGTTTCTCAGAACTTTTCAAATTTTTCAAAAATTTGGCTAACACCCTAAATTTTCGAAAAATTTCGCCATAACCTCTCCTACACCAGGAGCACCGGGAAAATCCCGAAATTTCCATACAGGCCCTCTGATCTCAAAAAGAAAAAGAAAAAGCCAATCGGCTCATAAAATCATCATCACCCAAACAAAACAGTAAATTATGGTAAACATGTACCTATTTGTCGGGCAAACAATTTTATTCTCTGCTCTAGCCTCCTTGCTATGACATGTTCACACATATATATGTACATGCATGCAATTGCAAATAATTTTCGATACAATTCAACATTTGATGCAATTAGGAATAATGGTTCAAAATTATCAAACAAATAAACAAACAACGCAAACATCAATCAATTAGTGAATTAACGTTTCAAATTCATAATTTTGATATATATACAAAAATCACATTTTTGATGCCAAATCACAACAATAAATCTATCTATATAAGTTTTGGTTCTCACACCAGTCTATGGAAATATATAGAAAGCACACCTTCGAAACACGAAAATAATTACTGATGATGACGCGTCAATCATCAGAATCAGGTCTAGGCGACTAGAGTGTGATTCTATATCTATCCAGTATATTAAAACCCCGAATATACGTTCATGACGCGTATATGCAAAATCTTTATATATTGGATTGTCCAAAATCAAAATAAATAAATATTCAAATACGTATAAAATGATTTAAATTTCAAAACAAAATTGTTTTCATTTTAAAAATATACGCCTCACACTCGTTCTAGGATACTACTGATCCCATCTCTAACGAGTCATTCTAACTGGATATTGCTAATCCAATATCTGATGGATTCTTTCGTTCGATTCTAATGTGTCTTGTTCTCGAGCTCTGTAAACCAAAGCTCTGATACCAAACTGAGATGATACCGCGAAATCCGGTAGGCTTTGCAACCATCCCTTCATCCTCCAGTACAGCTGGTAAAACCTAATGTGGCTCACACTGGTCCCCCAGTCCCTTGTTTTACGGCGACCCTCTCGAGCCTCCCGGCCACTGCCTAACCAACCCCCGCAAGGGACATGTGGGGCTAAGAGTCTCCCGTTCCACCAAACCGCGAAGCGAGAACCCCCCATCATGACTGCAACAAGAACTGGTGATACTCCATTCTCACTCCCTTTCCAAATTTGATAATTTAAATAATCTATTCACATTTCAATCTAATTACAGATTCATTAAAACTCCTTTTACTGGGTTAAAGAACTAATGTCATTTAAAACACAGTTCACGATAAACCCAAATAGCATTCTAATTCAATTCCAATCAAATATATTAGAAATTCCGATTATTTAAAACCCCTTTTAAATCCAATTTATTTATTTAAAAATAATTGGGTTTTAAATTTAGTTCAAAACTAGTTCATTTCGATAAAAATCCATTTTTATCTTTACAAATGTGGGATTTTTCATCCCAGTTCTTCACAAATCATTTCTTTTGATTTCACACAAATTATTAATATTTTTAATAATTTAATCAAGGCTCGTACGGTCGATTTCCATCAACGGCCATCGAACTGCACTTACAGCGACCTTTTCTGAAATTGATTTGGACATATCTCCAAATCTGACCATTAGATTTCGAATTTCTAATATTCGTTAGAAAGCACTTTTTGATACGAACCCAACGGTTCCGGTTTTAGGAGAATCCGACGGTCGGATCTCCCGTAATGTCCGTTCAAAATCAATGGTCGAAATTCACGAACTTCCGCGGCGCGGCGCATTCTATTCAGGCCATTATATTATATATATAGTATATATAATATATATTTCGTCGATTTCCTTTTTAAAACAAATTTTATAAATCGTTTTAAATTCGATTCAAAACAATTTCAACTTCCATTTCAAATTAAAATTAAAATTGAATTTTCCTTATAAATTCGTTTTAAATTCATTTCAAATTGATTTTAATTCAAATTGATTTTTAATTCAATTTCAGTTCAATTCGAATTCGTTTTCTATTCAATTCAATTCGAATTCATTTTATATTCAATTCAATTCAATTCGAATTCGTTTTCTATTCAATTCAATTCAATTCGAATTCGTTTTTTTATTCAATTCAATTCGAATTCATTTTCAATTCAATTCGAATTTGTTTTCTATTCAATTCAATTCGAATTCATTTTCTATTCAATTCAATTCAATTCGAATTCGTTTTCTATTCAATTCAATTCAATTCGAATTCGTTTTCTATTTAATTTAATTCGAATTTGTTTTCTATTCAATTCAATTCGAATTCGTTTTCTATTCAATTCAATTCGAATTCGTTTTCTATTCAATTCAATTCAATTCAAATTTGTTTTTCTATTCAATTCAATTCGATTTCCTGTTATAAATATTTGATTTTTATCTCTTTTCAATATTCATTATAAAAACGAATATAATCGATATAAATATCGTTCTCGTCAAAATAGCGCATCTCTAATCAACACGGCTTTATATTTTTCAATAACTTCGTTAGTCTATCCAACAAAAGAATCTATATTTCTTTCAATACATGACTAATCTCAACGGATGAGTACTGTCAACATGCAACTATTTTTGTTATTTAATATATTTTATAAAAATTATGGTATCTATCGTTTGATTTCAAATCAGACTCCAACCGTAAATTAGTAAGAGAACGATTCCCTAAATATTAACCCTAAAGGCCGAAATCAACATCAGATCAATATCTAGGAGACCACTCATCTTATCTATTTTCTAGTTAGTTTCTAATTTTATGTATGATAAAGATGTAAATTTTATTGTAAAAATATTTCGTTCAACACATGACTAATCTCAACGGATGAGTACTGTCAACACATGAACCTGTATTTTTCAATATTCTTTATTTTCCCAATTGGAATGAGGCCCAATCATTCACCATATAGCGTTAACTATATGGGTTCCATACAACACATGTATATAAATAGCAACGATAAATAATCAACCATCATCCAAAGTGCACCACGCAACTGCATAAGCATCAAATATAAATAATTAACGCTCACACAGTCTGTCGACCAATCAATCGACATACAACTAAATAATTAGGATTAGTGTACGCCAAATATCATCCCAATACCCGTGTGGGGTTTCAAATAATCAAACACAGATTTTATTTGTGCAGTTGGGCGATGTGTAAAATTTATCGTCCCAATCAATATCCTTTAAATAGGTGTACATAAACAAACCGTCTGGTTTGTAAATGAATATTTATTTATTCACATTCCCGTTAAAGATTATATTTTTTTAACGATAATTAATTTATTTCAACACATGAATATTTATTATCTATTTCACATCAACATCACAAACAAATTCATAACACAACAAACAAGCATACAAGCCATCCATGGTCTGTGGACGACGGGTGTCGGGTGCTGCTAAGCACCATCTGCATCCTAGTATATATTATAACTGGAAAAACAAAATTAAAAGGTGAGAAGTTCTCACCGACTAGCTAATCCAAACACCTCGACTCTTCTTATGTAGAAGTCATCGCTGTTCTCGCCTTTTGTCACATTCGCTGCCCGTAGCCACTACATATATAAAAATCACATTTTTATATTGTTGCTATGTATATAAAAAAAATCATATTTTTACACTGCTACTATATAGATAAAAATTCTATTTTTACACCGCTACTATATAGATAAAAATTCTATTTTTACACCGCTACTATAAAGATAAAAATTCTATTTTTACACCGCTGCGATATAGATAAAAATTCTATTTTTACAACGATTTTCGAATAATAAAGATTATATTTTTATCACGCTATTCTCTACATAAATATTTCGCCTTTTCAAATATAAAGATTTCGCCTTTTCAAATATAATAAAGATTTCGCCTTTTCAAATATAATAAAAATTATATTTTCAATACTTTTACTTTATAAAAATTATATTTTTATTATGCCACTAGTATAAAAATTATATTTTTAACATTCCTACCATATAAAAATTATATTTTTAATCTGCTATGAATTTTAAAATCTGAAAATAAAATTCAATACTTCCTTTAAAAAGGAAAACTGTTTTTCAAAACCATTTTATCTCATCTAAAAATCCTATCTTTAGTTTCTAAAATAAATAAAAATAGAAATAAATAAATAAATAAAACTTACAGTTGAAAATCAGGGAGGAGGGGGTGTTTCACGTCAGTCGAGGAGGCCGGGGAGGTGTCTTCAGCGCTGGAGTTGGAAGCTAGGGGGTTCGGCGGTCGGGGAGAGGACCAGGTGGCGCGTTCTTCGGTGGTGGATCGCCAGACATCGACGGAGGAGGCGGTCAACGAGGGGGGCTAGGGTGTGGGTGTCTTCGTTTGTTTGAGAAGAAGGGGGAAAGAGGAAGAACGGGGCGGAGGAGAAGGATCTGCAGAGGAGGGGGCGCACGCGAGGGACGGAGGGGGGTCACGGCGGGTGTTGGCGCCGCCTGGGGGGTAGGGCGACGACGGTGACGGGCCCGCTTGGGGGGAGCGACTCGGATTTTTCTTTTTTCCCCCCTTTTTTTATTTTATTTAACGTTGACTGAATGAGGGAAAGAGGGGTGAGGATTTGAATATATATATTATTTAATTATTTTAAATTCCTTAAAAGCAACTTTTTATTTTCAACTCGAAATCAAACCCACCGACTGTCATCCCTAGCGTTTTACCCCCATTCCAAACACAATGGGATATGTATCGTAAGTTGATTCGATCGTTATGATCAGTTTTCATCAAAATCAAAATATAAATCTATATATTGAATTTGAACGCACATTTCAATTTACTTGGGTCACATACTAACTCGAAAAATTTCAGAAAAATATTTTCTTGCTTCGTATTGACGATACAGTTCTAACAAAACTAGTTTCGTCAAATTCCAAGACCGTTTGAAAAATGGCCAATTTCCAGTTGATTAAAATCAACTGAAAATGGTCAAACGCGTTTTCCTTTGCCACGCTCACATATTGATTCGAAAAATTACGAATTTTGGAATCTAGCAATAACTTGACATCACGGATCCAACAAAACTGGTTTCGTCGAAATCCGAGGTCGTTTGCAAAATTCTCATTTTTAAGGGTCTGAATTCCATAGCGACTATTCTGAATCTTCAACTGGACGTAACTTTTTATTCCCGCTATGGAATTTTGATTTTTCGGATTCATTGGAAAGATATTCTCAATTAGATTCAAATACTTTTGGTTACACTAAAATCCAGTTTATTTTGCACCCGGTACATTCATTTGAAGTTTGAAATCGAATTATCGAACTACCACGCCATTTCAATTCCTTTTATAATTAAAATAAAATATTTATATTCTAATGACGACGTATATAAATATACGTTTGAATTCTATTCAAAATAAATTGCTCGTCATTATTATTTAAAATAATCCATTTTAAATATTCAAAATTCGATAAAATTGCAAAAAAAAAAATTAAATTGGCTCAGAATTTCCGGGTTGTTACACGTCCATTCGCATCTCGGACAGGGTTTGCATGTGAGCGTAGAAGCGAATAAACATCGTTTAAACTTGCGATAGACACGAAATAAAAAAATCGTTAGTCACTTCGAAAAATATCGTTAGTCAAATCAAAAATAAAATAAAATAATAATATTATTACTTATATATCCAACCCCACTCTTCAATTTACAAATCACCGAAATCCCTAACTCTTGTCCTCTTTCCAAATTCTATTCCAAATTTGCTTCTTTTCAGTAGAAAACTCCAATTCAAAAACCAACTAAAAATGCTAAACATAATAGAAAATTTCAGCACTTGATTTGTTGGAATGCTAGAACAAAATTCTTCAACTTCGTGAACTTTTTAGTGAGCTCGATGTATTCCTGGGACTGAATATGATGAGCAACAAATGATTGAAAAGGCAGCGGGAGGTTTCGATCTTTTTCTGGCAACAACTTACATCCATAGAAGGAGGTGACTGAAGGGGAATCAAGGAGGGAAGCGTGGCGGTCCTATAGGAGGTGGTTTGGAGTTGGAAGATCGACGGTGGCGGTCGTTATTCAGGGATGATCGAAAAAGGGTTATTGGGGAATTCTGGCAAACTCGGGGCATTTTAGGTCACGCTACTTGAGGCGAAGGGGGAGTGAAGGATGGCGAGTCGTCTGGTGGTGGTGAGGAGTTGGCCGGTGATCGGACGGCGAAGTTAGGGATTAATAGGTCAATTTCTGATGGGTTTTCTTGATTCCGTTCGTATGATGCCTGTGGAGCACTAGAGGACTGTAAGGCAGTGGGGAATGGAAGCGGATGGCATGGCGGCTGTTACGGCAAGGGGTTGGTGAACTCCGGCGAAATGGGTTGATGTCAATGGCGAGATAGGAAGGGAGATTTTGGTGATGCCTGGGAATGATGGAAGTAAGCGGGCTCTGGAAACTGTGTAAAGGGAAAACGCGTGAAGTTGTTGGGGAAGATCTGACATGGACACGGGGATTAAGTGATAACGGTAAGTAAGGTAATAATTAGTTTAATAATTAATTAATTAATAATTAGTATGTTTATTTTCGTTTAATGCTTATAAATTTAAAATCATGATAACTTTTACATACGTTAACGGATTTCAGCAAAACTGGATCCGTTGGGATCGCAGGGACGAGACCTAGGCGATGGTACTGACTAGGCACTGATCTGACGTAGTTAAAATTTCAGCAAATTTTGAACGTCTGTTCAAAATTAAAAGCAACAAACGCGTCAACCGTCAACCAGAATATAATCGGGTGAGTTAATTCTCACACCCTCTGGAATTCTGCGATGTGGTAAATCCATAGAAAAATATAATTGACCGTTAAATAGTAGAAATTGGTTGATTTGCTGCTATTGATGCTATTGTTTGTTTGATTGATTGTTGTTATTTATGTTCGTCAATTTTAAATAATATATTATTGAAATTAAATTTGTATGACTGATATCTGTGATGCAGAGAAGAACAGGTTGGAGGGATCCAACCGGATTCCTCAAATAAATCTGTATTTTTGTTGGTTATGCATATATATGAATTGTTCACCCTGACTGACACCAAAACCTATTTAAGTGTTGATGATTGAATATATATTCATCATCGTTGTGATTAAGATTAATCGCCAGTGAAGTTCGAGTAATTGGCAGCAAATGGTCTAAATGTATGATTTTAACATCGTGCGACCGTCAAGTGAATTAACGCGGTTTTAAAGTTATAAAATTATTTTTAACTAAGAGTTGTAAATTTATTTATAACTAAGTTGAGTTTTTTTCCAATTGTTTTATATAGTTAATTAAATTGGAAAATTATGAATAAATATATTAGATCGAGTTTATAAAGAGAATTATTTAAATGGTTAAGACCAGTTTTCAAAGTGGAAGGCCAAGGATTTACCGACGGATTGGTAAAATAGAATAATTATTTTAAAACAATTAAATAGCGATTTTAAATTAATTAAGTTATTTAATTAATTTAAAATTGGAAATGATAAATGGAAATCAGTTAACTACTAACTGACATGTACGGTTGACAAAACCAACCGTTTTAGGTTGAAATTAATATGAATTAATTTAATTTTTCTGAATATTCGTTAAACTTGACGAAGGATTTGGAATGTTAGTTAATCTTCGATTAACTATAATCCAAAGAAATTACCAAATTGGTTAGTGTAAATGAAGTGAATCATTATTTGATCAGCTTTTAAAGGTGATAATTATTCTATCTTTTAATTAATATCAAAGTTAACTATTTTAGTTAATTATTATTTAAAATTAATAATAATTAAAGCAATGTCATTTCATTGGAATTCAATGGAAAGTTGATTAGTTGGAGTTAAGATTTTGTCAAGGAAGGCAATAGGAATTTAAAAGGGATGTATAATCAAAGTGTTCAACAAAATTGGTAAATGTACTTTGTAAGTGAACATAGAGATTTAAATAAGATTTTTCTTGATGGTTAAATTAAGTAAAGGTGAATTCAGTTGAAAGGAAATGTTTAAGAGAGATGGTAATATATTAATAATGAACTGAAATGTTGTCCCAGGTTAAAGATTATGGTTAGTGAATATTTACTTAATTCAAGGAATTAAGTAAAAGGAGTTTGAACGAGGATTTCGAATTTAAGAAATGGGTTTTTAAAACGAGATTTTGAAATCAAAAGGGGAAAATAGGGTTTTAAATATTTGTGGTTATAAGATAAACTAATGTTATTCTGAGATAAGAACAGGGTCGATCAAGGTCTGAGAGGTAACTAAAATACCCCAACTTGGTTGGCTTCACTATTATCGAGGAATGGTATTAGTTTGGAATAAGTGAATGTGTTGAAATTGGTTTTATCCTATACAAGGATATTGAACTCTAATACAAGAACATGGGATATAGATGATATTGCAATACTAGTTTCAAAATAAAGAAGAATATTTGATTTCGAATAATAAGTCGACCTTTGCTTTAGCCCTATTAGAATTGGAAACGGTTAACCATTAAGTATATTATATATATATATATATAAGATGTATATATATCAAGACACTCGAATATAAAGGAAAGGGGTTTAAAGGAAATAGATCGATGTTTCCAAAAGAAGTGGAAAGTTGGGGTATATATATACAGGTATATATGCTCTATAGTAATCAAAATAGTTTTTGTTATAAAAAAGAATAAATAAATGTTTCAATATAATTGGAAGATTCAAAGATTGATTTACTATTTTGTAAAGTATATTTAAGTAGGCCAAGTAATGCCAAATATAGAATCAATGAAATCATTGACACGATTGTTATTTAATAGTTAAATCACCGACTATCAAACCAGACCAATACGATTGTTGTACGGAAAGACCGGGGTCGAAGTTATATTCGAAAACCATTCCGACCAATAAATACGTGAAGATATTAGAAGAAGATCAAGATGGAGCGTTGAAGACCGTAGATCTTCATAAGAGTAAGAACCACTAAGATTCTTTGTCTTGCAAACAGATATAAACCGTGATTATATCGTAGTTGGAATCTACGGGTTGCAAGGACTTCTCGCTACTGATCCATAGGGTGATTCCTATATGAGATGTAATAGGAGAGTACCTTCGGTTCATCCTGTTTGCTCGATCTCATGAATATAAACTTGGAAGTGAATCGATTTGGTTGAAAACCAAAATGAAATAAATAATTCGAATAAATCAATCCAGATTAAATATATTGAAAGGATAATCAAATATATAAATGAAGTGATAATTATAACCTCATGCGGATTGAGTTGTGTATATGATATGGATGATATGTATGATGTGGATGTTTTGAACCTTATTGATATTGTTTTGGGAACTAATGAAATCCATTTGAGTTGAGAAACAGGTGCAGAAGAGTCGATTCAGCTTTAAAATCCATCCAAGAGAAATTCTAGAGTTAACTGAATCTAGTTTGAATAGAGCTGCAATTTAATTCAGCGGCTCGAATATAAAATATTGCTTATCGCGTAATAGCGCTCGTAAAAAGGTACGCCTACGAAAATATGAAATTTTTGGTTTTTATTTGGGTTTTGAGTTTGGTTTTTGATTTTTCCAACCATGAGAGTCGATGTATATATATTTCTCGAACCTACGATATTACAGATATCCTCCTACACGGGAGACTCTGCTAAAAAATTTCCAAAATTTAAGGTGTTAGAAAACTTTTGAAGATTTTTGGGAAATTCTTTTATTTGAAATAAATTGGTTTTAAAGCCGATTAGATTTGTTTTGGGAATAAAATCGAGTTTTAAAATAAATATTATTATAAAGATAATGGGTTGTGACGTTCTTTCTACCTTAGCAATTTCGAGGACGAAATTATTTTAAGGGGGAAGGAATGTAACGACCCGTATTTTCTGCCTATTTACTTGAATTATTTGAATTATTTTATTATTAAATTATTGGTTTGAATTTAAATAATTGGATTTAATTATTTTATTTTGAATATTTAATTATATAAATAATATAATAATATTTTAATTCCAAGATATTTGGGAAAATTGTCGAATTTGCCGTATCGGGTGAACGGGCAATTTCAAATGGTTTAATATTTGTCGTATTGAAATTCTAGTGGCGATTTCATATAGTAAACAATGTTAAATTTATAATTTAATTATAAAACGAGCTGCAGCGGCGCGGCGGTTCGTAAATTGGCATTTTGAACTTCAAATAGCTATACAGTATCCAAAATAAGTCGGATTTTCTCGAAGCAAGAAACGTTCGAATCTGTTAGGTGATATTTTTCTAATGAAAGAGAAAATTTAAGTTTTCATGTTGTAGATTTTGTTTTATGTCCAAATCAAATGTTGAAAAGGTCGCTATGGAATTCCTATATTTATATAGCGATTTATTTATATAAAAAATAAAGGGTATTTAAATATTTTAAATATTGATTTGGCTTGGAATTCAACCCAGGGTATTTTTCTGTGGTAGTGTACCAAATTTTGGTCAGGTATGGCCAATTACAATATTTTAATATTATTATATTGAGATAGTTTAAAATTTGTTTATTTTCTTTGAATTAGGCAGTTATAAAAGGGCCTTTATTCAAACGACCTTCGTTTTCGATGAAACAAATTTTATTGCGACCGCAATGGTAAATTATTGCTAAATTTCAAGTGGCGCGTCAATCGGGGTTAATTTGTGAGCATGGCAAAATAAAATGTAAATAAAAACGACCATTTGAACGTGAACAAGGGCCATTTGAGCAAATGGACTCGGAATTCGACGAAACAAGTTTCATTAGGACTGTATCGTCAAATTATACTATAACGTCCATTCGCATCTCGGACGGGGTTTGTATGTGAGCGCAACAACGAATAAACAACATTTAAAATTGCGATAGACACGAAATAAAAAAAAAATCGTTAGTCACTTCGAAAAATATCGTTAGTCAAATCAAAAATAAAATAAAATAATAATATTATTACTTATATATACAACCCCACTCTTCCATTTACAAACCACCGAAATCCCTAACTCTTGTCCTCTTTCCAAATTCTATTACAAATCTGCTTCTTTTCAGTAGAAAGCTCCAATTCAAAAACCAACTAAAAATGCTAAACACAATAGAAAATTTCAGCACTTGACTTGTTGGAATGCTAGAACAAAATTCTTCAACTTCGTGACATTTTTAGTAGGCTCGATGTATTCTTGGGACTGAATATGATGAGCAACAAATGATTGAAAAGGCAGTGGGAGGTTTCGATCTTTTTCTGGCAACAGCTTGCATCCATAGAAGGAGGTGACTGAAGGGGAATCAAGGAGGGAAGCGTGGCGGTCCTATTGGAGGCGGTCTGGAGTTGGAAGATCGACGGTGGCGGTCATTATTCAGGGATGATCGGAAAAAGGTTATTGGGGAATTCTGGCGAACTCGGGGCGTTTTAGTTCACGCCACTTGAGGCGAAGGGGGAGTGAAGGATGGAGAGTCGTTTGGTGGTGGTGAGGAGTCGGCCGGTGATTGGACGGCGAAGTTAGGGATTAATAGGTCAATTTCTGATGGGTTTCCTTGATTCCGTTCGTATGGTGCCTATGGAGCACTAGAGGACTAGAAGGCAGTGGGGAATGGAAGCGGATGGCATGGCGGCCGTTATGGCAGGGGGTTGGTGAACTCCAGCGAAATGGGTTGATGTCAATGGCGAGATAGGAAGGGGGATTTCAGTGATGCCTGGGAATGATGGAAGTAAGCGGGCTCTGGAAACTGTGAAAAGGGAAAACGCGTGAAGTTGTTGGGGAAGATCTGACGTGGACACGGGGATTAAGTGATAACGGTAAGTAAGGTAATAATTAGTTTAATAATTAATTAATAATTAGTTTGTTTGTTTTCGTTTAATGCTTGTAAATTTAAAATCGTGATAACTTTTACATACGTTAACGGATTTCGGCGAAACTGGATCCGTTTGGATCGCAGGGACGAGACCTAGGCGATGGCACTGACAAGGCGCTGATCTGACGCAGTTGAAATTTCAGCAAATTTTGAACATCCGTTCAAAATTAAAAGCATTAACAAACGCGTCAACCGTCAACCAGAATATAATCTGGTGAGTTAATTCTCACACCCTCTGGAATTCTGTGATGTGGTAAATCCATAGAAAAATATAATTGACTGTTAAACAGTAGAAATTGGTTGATTTGCTGCTATTGATGCTATTGTTTGTTTGATTGATTGTTGTTATTTATGTTCGTCAGTTTTAAATAATATATTATTGAAATTAAATTTGTACGACTGATATATGTGATGTAGAGAAGAACAGGTTGGAGGGATCCAACCAGATTCCTCAAGTAAAACTGTATTTTTGTTGGTTATGCATATATATGAATTGTTCACCCTGACTGACTCCAAAACCTGTTTAAATGTTGATGGTTGAATATATATTCATCATCGTTGTGATTAAGATTAATCGCCAGTGCTATTCAGGTAATTGGCAGTAAATGGTCTAAATGTATGATTTTAACATCGTGCGACCATCAAGTGAATTGACGCGGTTTTAAAGTTATAAATTTATTTATAACTAAATTGACTTTTTTTCAATTGTTTTATATAGTTAATTAAATTGGAAAATTATGAATAAATATATTAGATCGAGTTTATAAAGAGAATTATTTAAATGGTTAAGAGCAGTTTTCAAAGTGGAAGGCCAAGGATTTACCGACGGATTGGTAAAATAGAATAATTGTTTTAAAACAATTAAATAGTGATTTTAAATTAATTAAGTTATTTAATTAATTTAAAAGGGGAAATGATAAATGGAAATCGGTTAACTGCTAACTGACATGTTCGATTGACAAAACCAACCGTTTTAGGTTAAAATTAATATGAATTAATTTAATTTTTCTAAATATTCGTTAAACTTGACAAAGGGTTTGGAATGTTAGTTAATCTTCGATTAACTATAATCCAAAGAAATTATCAAATTGGTTAGTGTAAATGAAGTGAATCATTAATTGATCAGCTTTTAAAGGTATAATTATTCTATTTTTTTAATTAATATCAAAGTTAACTATTTTAATTAATTATTATTTTAAATTAATAATAATTAAAGCAATGTCATTTAATTGGAATCCAATGGAAAGGTGATTAGTTGGAGTTAAGATTTTGTCAAGGAAGGCAATAGGAATTTAAAAGGGATGTATAATCAAAGTGTTCAACAAAATTGGCAAAAGTAATTTATAAGTGAACATAGAGATTTAAATAAGATTTTTCTTGATGGTTAAATTAAGTAAAGGCGAATTCAGTTGAAAGGAAATGTTTAAGAGAGATGGTAATATATTAATAATGAACTGAAATGATGTCCCAGGTTAAAGATTATGGTTAGTGAATATTTACTTAATTCAAGGAATTAAGTAAAAGGAGTTTGAACGAGGATTTAAAATTTAAGAAACGGGTTTTTAAAACCAGATTTTGAAATCAAAAGGGGAAAATGGTGTTTTAAATATTTGTGGTTATGTGATAAACTAATGTTATTCTGAGATAAGAACGGGGTCGATCAAGGTCTGAGAGGTAACTAAAATACCCCAACTTGGTTGGCTTCACTATTATCGAGGAATGGTATTAGTTTGGAATAAGTGAATGTGTTGAAATTGGTTTTATCCTATACAAGGATATTGAACTCTAACGCGAGAACGTGGGATATGGATGATACTGCAATACTAGTTTCAAAATAAAGAAGAATAATTGATTTTGAATCATAAGTCGACCTTTGCTTTAGCCCTATTAGAATTGGAAATGGTTAATACCATTAAGTATATTGTATATATATCTATAAGATTTATATATATCGAGACACTCGAATATAAAGGAAAGGGGTTTAAAGGAAATAGATCGATGTTTCCAAAAGAAGTGGAAAGCTGGGGTATATATATACAGGTATATATGCTCTATAGTAATTAAAATAGTTTTTGTTATAAAAAAGAATAAATAAATGTTTCAATATAATTGGAAGATTCAAAGATTGATTTACTATTTTGTAAAGTATATTTAAGTAGGCCAAGTAATGCCAAATATAGAATCAATGAAATCATTGACACGATTGTTATTTGATAGTTAAATCACTGACTATCAAACCTGACCAATACGATTGTTGGTACGGAAAGACCGGGGTCGAAGTTATATTCGAAAACCATTCCGACCAACAAATACGTGAAGATATTAGAAGAAGATCGAGATGGAGCATTGAAGACTATAGATCTTCATAAGCGGAAGAACCACTAAGATTCTCTGTCATGCAAATAGAGATAAACTGTGATTCTGTCGTGGTTGGAATCTACGGGTTGCAAGGACTTCTCGCTACTGATCCATGGGGTGATTCCTATATGAGATGCAGTAGGAGAGTAACTTCGGTTCATGCTATTCCTGGATGACTTGTATGGACGAATGTCTGACAAAGTATTTCCAAAGGATCATGTACGTTGATTTCTTCAAACATATTATAGTTGGTTAGCTCCCAACTAGAGTATTTTTGTGGACGTCAATTAGTGACATCTAGAGGATCTGACGATGTGGCATTCAAAGTGAATGGTGGCCAGATGTTCGAAGAGGAATTCTAGCCTCAAGCCTCATCAACCGGGAAATAACAAAAATCGGCCGGGCAGCATGGCTATGTGGGTCGCTCCCATTAGGATGTATGATCACCTATCTAGAGAAATTTCATTTTCTTCTTAAATCTACATTCGATGTTGTCCTTTTTAGGGAGGCGATTGCTGATCCCAACTGTCGGTTAAATACATTCGATACACTCAAGCGAAATGAGTGGTCGGTCATGTGAGCGCTGGGTTGCAAGACGTTCTTGTTGAATCCAGTGTATTCGCCTCTAGAGATACACTATCGGGAGGTGGTCCCATACCTTGTCATAGTTGGAACCCAATCTCCAATAAGCGCCCACGGTTTTTGGATTTGTATACTATATATGTGGAGCGTGAGATGCAAGCGTTCCACTAGATTGTTAATTATTTGTATTTAGACACTATGATAATATCAGAATAAGTTATGATTTCAAAACCATTTTGGGTTATAGTAAGGTAAAAACCGTCCATGTTTATGTGAGGGCTGGTCTTACTATTATCCTTTGATTTCAGAAAAGATTTTCCAAAGTTAAACAAGTTGTTTGTGTTGTGAATTTATCACTGAAAGTATTCCAGATTGACCCGGTGTAATTTGCTTTTCCTCAAATGTGCTCGGGTCAGACCGAGTATGTTTCCAAGTTAGGTTCGCTTGGAGTTCCAGGAGCTGGAAGCAAGCGGCTTCACCACTAGTTGTATAAAGTTATTATTCCGTTGTGTTTGATATATGTGTACTCTGATGGTTGGTATGTATATACGGTTTCTTTTGTATAAAGAGATTTGATATTATATTTTATCTGTTCCGCTGTGAGATTCTGATGTGGTGTTCTTCTTCTTTCTTCTATTCTAATGTTCTTTCTTTCTATTCTCACCCTCTAATTTCTTTCTATTGACAATCTGGGGTTCGATACTTGGGTTTTTGGCAAGTAATACGGGTTTGTGTATTGTTGTCGAAAATTCGAGCGTCGAGTTTTCCCTGCGTTGTTACATAAATTCTATGTATTTAAATTTCACAAAAGCAGTACCCTACTACTATTCCACTTCTCGACAAATCGACGAAACATACTCCCAAGCTCCAAAAATATTGGTTAACTCACTTTATCACTTTATCAAAGACTTTGCAAACAATCTCCATTCCATTATCACCACAGTCCCCTATCGAACTGCTGTCATACCCTCCGAATTTGATCACTACTGCTACCAAATTCAGTCAGCTCTTCACTGTCTAGACAACCTTTATTTGACCAGACCAACTCTTCCATTGACAGACCATATTGATTCCGCCACTGCTCGACTTCAAACCAGCAGTCCATACTGTTTAGTTGCTCCTCCAATTGGCAACCCAACATCCCAAGAATCAAAGATCGAATACCCTAAAAAATTATTGTTGAATTTCCAAAATACTCATGCCTTAATCACGATGAAACAACAACAAAAAAGGTTGTATCTTCCAGTTCAATTCGAACTCCATTTAAACATTGCAACGCTCACCTGTAGCCCCAAAATACAAATCGCGGCTTTTAACTCCCTGCTTGTAAACAAAAATCGAACCCATCCAAACGATGTCGACCTCTTCCTGAATCCGTGACCAAAATCAGTATCGATGTTTTCCAAATTGCGGCACTCTTCTCCTCCGTTCGCACACACCAAATCGGTGTCGGAATCCATCTATTTACTCCGCTCAACCACTATCGACCATCCCAGAATCGCACTCCCTCTTCCATCTGATTTCGCACCCGAATAAACCCTAGATTTACCGTGAATCGCGACAACGCAACTCGAATTGATTTTGTGGGAGCGAATTGATTTTGCTTGATTCCGATTTTGAGATTACAGGCATATTTAATGGGTATGAATTAAAGATAGATTTCGAAAGGGGTGGCCATTTTATTTTGGTTTTCAATATACAGGGGAGGATCGAACGGTTTTATAGGAGAAAAGGAAACTTGGGCATTACGGAGTAGGCATGTGAGTATAATGTAAGTTGTGTATTTTAGCGTAGGGTAAGTACGTAGTAAATATATTTAAAAAGATTTGATTTTGATTTTAAATATAGTTTAATTTAATTTGATTTGACTTATAGAGATTTTTATCTTTTTAAAATGATATTGATTTGATTTCAGTCCTATCCACTAAAAATATATCGAGGTTCATAACTCGACATCATGAACCGCTATTTTAACCTACCGACCGACGTTTCAACGTAATTTCACTATTCTGGACTCAACAGAATAGACTATAAGATTTAGTTTGAACGTGTATATATAAAATAACCATATTAAATTGATATAAAATAACTTAAATTCAACACAAATAAATTCTTTGATAATAAATCATTATTATCGTCGTCTATATTCAAATAGAATTAAAACAGTTTATTTGAATTGCTTTGATTTTTTTAACTTCGATTTCAATTATATTTCGTATTACGATAATTTAATATATTAAATCGAAGTTGATTTTTATATCGATAACTAAATATAAAAATTCATTTATATTATCAATTCAATATTTAAAACCATATTAAATATTTAAAAAAAAATGCTCGAAAATCAGGGTTGTTATAGCAAATTAATTTGGGCGTAATCTAGCATAACATGTATACATAAGATTATAGGCTTAATTTGGATTAAAATTATAAACAATGGAAATTATGGGTAATTGGAATACATTTTAATCCAAGATTTAAAATTGGGACTTGAATCAAGAAAGTGATAATGAACGCCTAAGACACGAGGTTAGATTCAAATTACGGTATAAGACTGCCCGGAACCACCTGGCACATCCAGCAACCGCAATTTGGTAATCTATTGTGAGAGGTCAAAGGCAAAAATTAGATGTGTAATAATGCAAAGACACGAGGTTAGATTCGGTTTACCATATAAGCCTGCTCGGAACCGCCCGGCATATCCAACAACCACAAAATGGCAATCTAATGTGAGGGGTCTTGCAGGATTACGGTTATAATAAATTAATGAACACTTAACCAAGATAAGACATATGACTAGACATGGGGATGATAAATGGTTAAGTGGGTAACATGGGTAGCATGTGAAACATAATTAAAGCACTTAACTAAGTTGAGACATGTAGTAAGACTTGGGAATAGTAAAGGGGTTAAGTGGGTGACATTGATAGCATGTGAAACACAATTAAAAACACTTAACCAAGATAAGACATGTGGGAAGACATGGGAACTGTAAAGAGTTAAGTGGGTGACACGGGAAGCAAGTATTGCATGGGTAGCATGTATAACATAAATAATAAGCACTTAACCAAGATAAGACATGTGGTAAGACATAAAGGGTTAAGTGGGTAACATGGATAGCATGTGAAACATAATAAAAGCACTTAATCAAGATGAGACATGTGATTAGACATGGGGATAAAGAGGGGTTAAGTGGGAATTCCTAGTGGGGACCAAGCTTAGGAGGGAAGCTTGTGTCAAGTGGGTGGACACTTTACAACCAGTAACCCATTTTAGTATTTATATGAGCTCGAACTAGGTCGAGGACGGGGACACGCTTACTGGGGTTGATTGTAAGAGGTCAATAAAGAGTTAGCGATGGCAGTGGAAGTCCAATGGAGTCATGTGCGTGCGTGGGTCCGGGCTAGTAGGTAAGACGCTATTGCATCGTGTAGGTATAAGTCGTGCATTTCAGTAGTATCGGGTTGCCACTTTAGGGAGTGATACACCGTACTGTGGGACCAGCACGGGTATCTACGAGTTAGGGAGCCGATCGAATGGGGAGGGTAGTGGGTACAACTAGTGGAGATAGGAGCCGGCGGCACCTATGATAGCTTCTAGGAGGACACGAAGCTACCATTATTATGATTAGTATGGAGGGTACAACTAATGGTGGTAGGACCAAGTGGGGCACCTACGAGAGTAGCTAGGAGTACATAATCGAACAAGGTGGATAGTGGGTACATGTAGTGGTGATAGGTGCACAAAGGTTACCTATGATGGCAGCTAGAAGTACACGAAACTATCATCATTCTATTTAGCCAAGAGGGATCATCTTTTAGTATGAAACTTGTAACACCCCACCTCCGTTAAGGTCATTCACAAAGGGAATGCCTTAACTTTGATGGAGCGTTTTAGTAGATAGAACAGATTTACAAGACAGATAAAACAGTACTTGAAAAATTAATAACTTTGTTACAACAGAAACCAAAGTAAGTTTGGTTACATCTTTTCAAATCATAATATCAGAATTCAAGAACAAAATATCAGTCTTGTACAAAAGCCTCCAGAATGCATAGTTTTTAAAATCATAATCCCCAACATAAACTGCCATGGAAAGATAGAGCCAAGGCCAAGCGGTACTTCAAGCAGAGAAAATCCGAATCAAGCTCCTATACTTCCACCCTAAAAACCTGGGGGGGGGGGGGGAGGACGAAAGAAAAGGGACGAAAACAAGGAAGGTCAGACATAAAGTCTGGCAAGTCCGGTGACTTTCAGCATATGAACAGATAATAATATCATGACATGAAAATAAAGCTGGATAAGAGACAACAGCAACAGGAGTAACTGGTATAATTAAGCTAAATAGAAGAAACAGAATGATATAGCCCAAGTTATGCTTCTTACTTAGGTCTTACTTCTCTGCACTACTATTAGTATAACAGGATTAGGTGCCACCCTAATGTCTAAACTGAAACGGAAACGGAACAAAAATAATCTGTATAGAAACAGAATGCCAGTAATGGGCCTTTACCACCCCAACAGACAGAAGGTACATAAACGAAATCAGAGACGAAAACAGAATAATCCTACGGAAACATAATGTTAGAATTAGGTGTACACTAGTAAATGGGCCTTTACCACCCCAACAGACGGTACCATGCAGAAACAGACAGGTGTTACCACCCAACAGAAACAGACGGTACCCCAACGGAAACAGATAGAACTAAGTGTACCCTAAATCTACCCCAAGCGATCGGCTCCCTAATACATAAATACCCTGTGCCAGCCCCACAGAAGGATGTATCACTCCATAAAGTGGCAACCTTTGAATGAAACAGACCTATTTACAGATGTCACGGCGTCTTACATCCTCAGAGGCAGACCGGGATCCATGCACGCACATGACCCAGTTGGAACGCACCATCAACACCCCTCGCCATTTTCAGAATGAACTGCTTATAATTAGTTCAGTAAGCGTGCCCGGACCCTACCTACTGTTGGGTCATGGTTTTGATACCAGAAAGGGTTACTGACTAATATGGGTCCCAAACAACAGATGACACAAGTATTTTCCCTCCTAACCTTGTGTCCCTAGACTGATGGATTTCAGATTAACTTGTTTACAAGTTTTCAGACCTACAGAGTTCAGACCAACTAGTTCACAGATCAGAAAATCAGTCAACAGGTTTTCAGACTAATGGATCAGATGTATAGTTTTAACAGACTTATAGATTGTCTAACTTTGTATTAGGCCTACAGATTCACGAAACAGGTTTATTAATTCATAAGTCCAGTTGGTTTAGCCCTATCTACCCAACATGTTTTAGACGTCATATTTATCTCAGATTTGCATTAATTAAATTTTAATGCGCAGACCTCTCACATTTGGTCGGTAGCTTGTGGCCGCTGGATAAGCCGGGCGGTTTCGGGCAGACTTCTGCCATAAGCCAGACCTAACCTCGTGTCTAAGCATATTTTAGTTATGCCTACGACCTCTCACATTAGACTAGCAGTTTGCGGTTGCTGGTTAAGCCGGTTGGGTCCGAGCAGACTTCTACCGCAAACATGAGTCTAACCTCGTGTCTCATCATTTTTATTTTAACTAGTTTATTCCATTACAAATTATACAAATATCAGACTAATTATGTCAATTTAACATATTTGACTTCTTTTCAAGTCGCAACAGATTAAACAAATTAACATGTTTTACACAAATTACAATCATTCAGCTTATCAACAGATTTAGCAGCTCAGGCGGTTCAACAGATTTAGCAGATTGGGCATAATTAGCAGATTAGGCTATTCAACATATTTAATAGTTTAGGCAATTCAGCAGATTAAACAGGTAACAGATTTAGTAGATTACGCAAATTTAACATATTAAGCAGATAATAATTTTAACCGATTTAAACATTCTTTAAAGTCCTATTCACATATCTTGCCTAATTAATAAAGTAGGCCTAAACTTATATGCCCAAATTATGGTCATAATCCACCATATAACATGTCTCAAATTCTAGTTAAACTTACATAGTTCAGAATATTCTCCAAAAACTCTAATCGTGATTTACATATAAATTATGCCAAATATAGCCATTGATTACAATGCATGTCACATATCCAAAAAAAAAACCATTTAGGTGTATTCATACTTAATAATCATCAAATATTAACATGGATCTTTACACCTAAGTTATATGCAAATTAATTTTCCTTTTTCCAAATTATAGACTATAATATATAGTATGTCCAGATCTAGATCTTGAATTACAATTTGTACTATGCATCCAAATCAGCAACATGTTCACAGTTAAATTTTACGCCCCAAATCCCAAGTCATATGTCTAGTATTCTTTATGCCTCAAAACTCAAGACATACCTTAAATACACGTTATGTTTTAATTACAACATGCCCAATTATATGCCTCAGATTTATGTTCTAAGTTACAACCTATGTTCATTATGTTCTAAGTCATAATAATCTTCTCCTTCCAAGTCATAGATCGTCTTAGACAATATGCCTCAAATTTATGTCCAGAATTACAACATGCGTTGTATCCTCAAATTAGTAACAAATCAATTATGGCCAAATATGCCTTATTCAATATTCTTCCCAAATTTAGCGTTTATGCGTTCATCACTTATGATACTTTGCTCAGGCTCATGGTAGCCTGGCTATCAAACAAAAAGAAAGAAAGGAGGAAGAAATACAGAACAAACAGAATAATAAAACAGAGGAAAAGATCTGATAAATAGGAAAAAAAAGGCATAATCTCAAATTCAGTTTTATAATTATGTCAAGATCATGATTAAAATTCATATCGGAAATAACTGCACTTTCCTTGATTGGATTATAGAAGAAGAGTTGCAGTAGTTCTCTTTTAATCTTATTCAGATTTGGAAGAAGATGCACTAGTTCTAGTTTTGATCCCAGCAGAGTAGTGACGCCATTATTTTATTTATTTATTTCTATTATCTCAGAGGCAGCATAAGGGAAGAAGAATGGTGTAAAGAGAATGGGGCTAGGGGGCCGTTTATATAGGATTTCAAACCAATTAGAGTCGTCGATGAAGCTAGAGTTAATCAAGGCCATCCATCTCAAGAGAAGCCGATCAGAAAGTGACAAATCAGCCTTAGTAACATAGCCAAGCCCTAGAAATCGAGCCAAGACCAGACCAAGCAGGTCAGGTTGACCAAGCAGGTCGACCTGTAGATCGACCCCCAGGTCGACTACATGGTCGACCTGGGTACCCAGGTCGACCCCTTGGTCGACCTGGGTCCTGGGCGGGAAAATTCCCGCCCAGTCCAATTCTGGTCCAGTTTTGAATTTTGAACTTGTTTTCGGGTTATTTGAATTTTAAATCGAATTCTAAAACTTTTGGAGGTCATAACTCCTTCATACGGAGTCCGATTTACGAAACTCGGACTCTATCTCAAGCAGAATTCTGAGATGAACGCAATGGCATAACCTGTTTCCCTTAATTCTATCATTTAGAATTAATTATACTTTAATTGGTTAATTTACTGTTAACAGAAAATTCGGGGTGTTACAAAACTAGTATTGGTGCGGTGCAAAGAATATCTTATAGTGGTTAGAAGCGCAGTCAATATTATATCTTGTTCGGCTTGTTACCTTTCCATATCTTCTTATGTTGCAGTCATCTCTTATATCCAGTTTATGTTCTTATCATGTTGTTTTACTAATTGTATTGTTAAAGTCACCGGACTCGCTAGACTTTACGCCTGACCCTTTTTGTTTCGCCTCTTTTCTTTCCTCCCCCTCCCCCCCCCCCCCCCCCAGGTTCTCAGGGTAGGCACGTTGAAGCTTGATTCGTACTTTCCTGCTTGATGTGCTGAAAGTAATGCTTAGCTTTGTTTCTATTCCATATAGCATTTTGGATTGCGGATTATGGTTTTAAAAATTATGTACTCTAACGACTTTTGTACAAGACTGATATTATGTACTTGCTTTGATGCAATGGGTTTAAAGATGTAACCAAACTTACTTATGTTTCCGCTGCAATAAGTTATAGATTTTTCAAGTACTATTTTATGTACCTGTCTTGTAATATTCTGTTCTGTTTACTTATAATGCTCCATGAAACTTAATGCATTCCCTTAGAGAGTGACATTAATGGACGTGGGGTGTTACATGTGGTATCAGAGCTGAAGGTTACCAGATCAGATAAAAGATTTTGAAAGTTGTTTTAAAAGAAGTATTTTTAAAAGAAAATTTTGTTTTGAAGACATATTCCCCAAAGCCATATGCACTATCTCTTGATTTTTCTGTTTGAATCCTTATTTCCTTCTTTTATGAGTCTTCGTGGCTCCTGGCTTTCTGGGAGGTAACCTCATCGCGGCATGGTTCCGTAGGCATGATGAGAGTACAGCGCCTGTCGAAGGGCAAAGAAGTGCCTAACTTCCATCTATAACCACATTAGTTTCACCTGCGGCTAATTTTCTTTCAAGTTTTGTAGGGTTTTCCGCGCGATGGAGGTAGCTTTAGAAAGAGACTTGTTAACATGTTTCACAAGGATAAGAATGAGAATGAAGGGGTTTGGGCTAAGGAGCACAGCCCAAGGATGAGAAACTCATGGATATAGCCTTGGTGCACAAAGAAGATAAAGGAGAAAAGAAGGAGGTCAAGGTTGAAGGATCACAGAATAAGGAAATGGAACCTAAGAAGGGTGGAAATAATTATAGACCCCAAGAAAAGAGGAAGTGTCATTACTGAGGAATGGTGGGTCATATATAGCCAAAGACCGTAGGCAGAAGAAGACCGGTTGTTATCATTGCGGAGAGACAGGACATCTTATTACGGATTGTCCAAAAAGGGCAAGGACAAAGTACAGGATCTTCCGGAGGGCAGGTGCATGCTCTCACGGCTGGCATACCTGATAGAGGTAGAAAGGTTTTTGTTGAAAGTTTGATTTTCCTTTTGACTATCCTGTTAGAACCTTATTTGATTTTGGCGCTTCACATATCTGCTTCTTTAGTTGAAACTCTAAACCTAAATACTAGTCATGGATCCCGTTGTAGTCTCAAATCCTATTGGTGGCTCAGCTCATTTATCTATGATTTGGCGAGATTTGAGAATGTCTATCTTGGGCGTTGGGTTTGAATGCAATGCCTACATATTTGGTTTCATGGGCTATGGTCTGATTCTAGGGATGGATTGGCTAGCCAGGTATGGTGCCATCCTAGACTGTGAAAAGGGGAATAGTTAGACTGTTGACTCGTTGTGGAAAGACCCTTGATATTTCATGTGACCCTAAGGGTTCGGTGATGCTTAGCTACCTAGAATCACTTGACGCATCCATCGATGATTTGCAATTTGTTCGAGTAGTCCGTGAGTATGATGATGTCTTTGATGAGGTTCGGGGTTTACCCCCCCCCCCCCAAGGCATGAGATAGACTTCCGTATATACTTAGTAGGTAATGCAAAGCCAGTTGCATTGCCAGTGTGCCACATGGCTGCGAGAGAGAGGAAGGAACTCAGTAAACAAGTAGGGGAACTGCTTGAGAAAGGGTTCATAAGAAGAAGTATTTCGGAATGGGGTTCCCGGTTGTTTTCACTACGAAGGCTGATGGTTCGCTTAGATTGTGCGTGGACTATAGGTATGACGACCCCAAAACCCCGTGACACGGTGTTAAGGATAATCATTGGAATATAACACATTAATCATCATTAGCAGATCACAGATAATAGCATAAACAAGAAATAGAATAATTTACACAAATATGACAGCAGAATCATATATATATCACCACATCAGAGAGCACAGTGCAGGATACAACTTAGAGCATAACAATACATAATCAGTCTACATTGCCAGTGGCGGAATCATAATACATATACAATAATGGCGGAAAAGTCACAATCATCACAATGTAGTCAAGCCTCGCCATTAGCCCAAAAGTGCACCTCTACTGCGGTGCCAAGCCAAAATATGTCAGCTACCTGTAACTAGGTTGCCCATGTGAAAATGAGGGAACCCGAGTTTGCAAGGTGAAACAAACTACGAGTCAGTCATGGGACTGGTATGAGAAATCTACTTAACTTATTAAACAACAATAATAAGGCAAATCAAAGGACCACGCCACTTTCGCGGAACGGGTTTACTCCAATGAGTGCTAGTGCATGAAATAAAGTAAATGATTAAATCATTGCAATGCTTTTTATAAAAATGAAGCCATTATAAGACTCAGGTCCCATCACACAATGCAACGCAAGCCGGAGGATAGAATTTTACCTTATAATGGCCAAAAATGATTCATACGTATAAAAGCAAAAGTGTTTGATATTATTACTAGTGTATATATGTTTTCAAAAGCAATTCAATCGTAAATATCAACCCTAGACTGCATGGGTACCATATATCATGTCGTCATACTAGTAATACAATCACATCCGCAATTTCGTATTGGAAATTGGATTCCATCATGAGTCGAGGCAAGGGGCAAGCTCCTCTCCGTTCGAGACACTCTAGCAAATGCCTCAGGACCGCACACAGCAATCCCTGGATCCTCAGGGCCGGTCCTCGCTTACTTTTGAGGATTGGCAATTCCTGAACACACGTTTCTCAGTCCTTACAGACCTATAATCGAGGCGCCTCGCATTCCAACAACCACACAGGTGAAAAGTAGATATAAATGTCAGGGCTGGTAGGTCACTGACACCACCATAGCTAGAAAGAAACGTCATGCTCTCCCTGCAGTCACTATCCCGTTTTTGACTCATACCGAGGTGCGAGGCTCGCGAATCCACGTTATACACAAAGCTACGTCACACAGACCATGCTTTGATCATCAACCACAAGACTTTGCTTTGCAACAGTAGCCTTGATCATATGCCACTTAGGCGTGCCACACAGGCAATCCACTCCATGCGACTGATTTCTATCAATATATAACCTCTGAGCTCGTACGTCTCAGAGAAGGGCGTTAAGCAAGAGAATTAATTCGCCGCCAAACAGATATATATTTAATAGAGATAAATCAGCACAGAACAAAATCCAATGTCAGACACACAGTCCATTTACAAGTTCGTTCTGGGTTTGAACGAAACTGGAGGCACCAAATTCCTCGCATATCCGCACAATCAACAATACGTCCGGACGGCTACTACTTCAGCTCCTTCAAGGTAGCTACTCCAATCACGAGAATCAGTAGCACCCATCCATCCAATGTGAAGATCGTCGGTCTTGAACCCGGCCTTTTCAAATAATCCACGTATTTAGATTTTCAAATCAATTCTTCAGATGGTTAAGTTACTCAACATTCACATTTCAGTTTCTTAGTATAACTTTCATGTTAAATACATTCAACCATCACATATCAAGCAAACATATCAAAATTGGTTTATTTCCACTCTATATTGTTTATAATATTTTATAACGATATGTCGCCATTTTTGTTTATTTAAAAACGACCATATTTAATTAAACGACATTTCAGGTCGTGCCGAGGCACTAGCGCTGTTTTTCACTAAATTTGTTTTACACATATCTGAAAATCTAAGCGTTGGATCTTCACAAACTTTATTTCATTAGAAAGATCTTTTCAAAATGAACCCAACGGTTTCAGTTTTGGGAAAATCCGATGGTCGGATTTCCCACACTAGTCGTTTGAAGTTACGATTACAAGATATGAACTGCAACGTCGTTATTTGATTTAATTTAATTATATTTATATATAAATATAATCGATCCTGGCACTATTTTTCTTCAGATTTGAATTAAACATTCCAGAGAATCCAACTGTCGGATCTTTACAAAGTTGGTATCGTTGGAAAGATATTTCCAAGGCGAACCTAACGGTTGCGGTTTCGGGAAAATCCGATGGTCGGATTTCCCGCACTAGTCGTTTGAAATAACGGTTTCAAAACACAAACTGCAAGACCACAATTCGTTTTAATTTTATTTATATTTATATATTTATATAAAAATAGTTCATTCGAAGATTTCTATATCGTTTTCACTTCAAATATTTCACTAGCGCCTTTAAATTTTGGAAAATTTCGCCATAACCTCCTTTGTACGGGAGGGGCTGGGAAAATTCCCAAATAGCCACACGGGCGTCTCATCTCAAAAAGAAAAAGAAAAAGAAAGGGCCAAGAGGCTAGCCAACAGGCTAATAAAATCATCACCCAAGCAAAACAGTAAACATGTAACTATTTGTCGGGCAAACAATTTTAATCCTCTTCTCTAGCCTCTTTGCTATAACCTGTTCAATAAATACGCATGTACATATGTGCAATTCTTATCACCTATCATTTTTCCTTCAACTTCATATTTGATTCAATTTGGTTTAAAATCACCATTTGTTCCAATGTTGCATACACAAGCAAAAATCATATCATTAGCTAATTAATGAATATTTCAACTCATGCGTATTTATTTGAACAAGTGGTTATTTTTAACCTTCACATTTCAAAAATGATATTTTTGGCGAAATAAAATATATTTCAACACTTGACTATTTTATTTAGTTCCTGCACATGTTAAAAATAATATTCATTTCACAAATATTTATTTCAACACTCGCATATTTTTAGCAAATCACATATATGATAAAAATGGTATTTTTATCATCTAAAATTTTTATTCAACACATGAATGTTTTTAACACTTCATAATTTCAATAAAAATGTAATTTTTATTGTCCGATCTTTTATTCAACACATGAACCTTTTCAACACATGCACTTCTCAACACATGAGCATTTCCACACATGGATATAGTTTCAACACATGACTTTAGTTTCAATGCATGAAAATAATTTCAACATATGAAAATAATTGTAACACATGAATATTATTCAAAATTTCGGCGGCATAATGACAGGGTAGTTAAAACCGGCACCGTCCCGAGTACGACTCCTCGCTCTACCTTAAAACCTCGTGGTTTTTGATAATGGGGGTTTCATGCATCTAGTTCGCACGCAGGCGGCATGTTTTATTTTCCTTTCCACAATTATTTCCAATTTGTTTCAATCACCATTGGGTATTTTTAAACCACAACCAATCAATATCAACCACAAACAATTATTCAACCATTCGCATTATTCATCAAAATTTTCACACCAATTCACAAACAATAAATATCGTCCATGGTTTGTGGACGAGGGGAGTGTGTGTGTATGTGTGTATATATATATTATTTCTATATTTCACTTGCATTTCAACACACATATCATTTATACAGTGCATGTATAATTCATACTTCGCTCATATAGCTTACACAACGCATGTACATGAGGTATACAACACGTGTATAATTTATATTTCGCTTATATAATTTATACATGACATTTCCATTCACATTTCAATTTAGAAATCTCACATTGGTTGTCGAGGTGCTAAAAATCCTAGTGAGATCAGAAAAATCCGCGGTCTCTTCTAGGTGGTAGAGAGCCTCCTTGCGGTCACAATGTTTCATGTTTCATCGAATTTCGTCAAAACACCATAAAGATATGATTTTTCAAAATTTGCAACACTTAAAAGTGTTATTTTCGATTTAAATAAAATAAAGCCGATACCTTTCACGATGGTTCAAAACTAGGTTTTCAGTTTTCGCGAAATCCGAGGCTCGATACGACGATCGGAGGGTACAGCGTGGAATAGAGAAGAGAGGCGAGTCGGTCGGTGGTGGAGATGGCGAACTCGGTGGTCGTAATCGGCAGTGGCGGCGCTGGGAAGGTCGGGACTTTGGAGGCGTCGTTCTCGTCGATGGGGCGACGAGGTGGGTCAGGGTTTGGTCGGATTTGTAGAGGGGAGGCGGCGCTATCGAGATCGGGTGGTGGCGAGGTCGACATGGGGATGAGGCGGTCGGACATCGCCTGGGAAGGGAGGAGCGATGTGCTTCGTCGATGTCGAGGGGTTTCTGTCATTTTTTTTATGAATGGAGAATTTTGATTGGCCCGTGGGTTTTATTAAATTTTAAAATAGCGTTTCTCCACATGAACACCAATTCTAACCCAACGACTGTCGTCCCTAGCTAAATACCCCCATCTCGGACACAATGGGATATGTTTCGTAGGCCAATTCAACTGTTACAGTCAGTTATTTTTCAAATTAATGTATAAAACATTTAATATTCAATTTGAACGTACATTTCAATTTTCCAGGGCCACAAACTGATTCGAAAAATTCCAGAAAAATAAATCTAGCTATGTTTTGACGCTACGGTCCTAACAAAACTAGTTTCATCGAATTCTGAAACGGTTTGAAAAATGGCCCTTTTTTGGCCGATCCAATTTAACAGAAATTGACCAAACACATTTTCTTTTGCCATGCTCACATACTAGCTTCAAAAATTACAAAATTTGAAACCTAGCAATAGTTTGACATCCCGGATCCAACAAAAGTGGTTTCGTCGAATTCTGAGGTCGTTTGCAAAATGTCTATTTTCAAAGGCTATATATTCTATATAGCGACCTTTCTAAAAATTCATTTGTCCATAACTTTTGATTACTGCTATGAAACTTCGATTTTTCAGATTCGTTAGAAAGGTATTCATAAACAGATTTAAATATTTTGGGTTTCACTAAAATCCGTTATATTTTGCATCCGGTGCAGTCAGTCAAAGTCTGAATTCAAATTTTCAAACTGCCCCACTGTTTCTAATTCACTATTTTATTGAAATGTTCTATTTCAATTGTTCAAATTCCTTTGAAATAACCAATTTAAAAAAATTTAATTGGCTCGTATTTTCCGGGTTGTTACAATCTCCCCCACTTAAAACTTTTCGTCTCCGAAAAGAAAACAACAGTAAAGTAGGAAACAAAAATGTAAATGCAAAGTATTGTGAAGGTACCTTGCACCGGAGTTAGTCAGAGAGGTCCACTCTGCATTTGGGTTAATCTTGCTTAATTCTCTCCTCAGTCTCCCAAGTACAGTCTCTAGGATCGCTACTCCACTTCACTTTAACTAAATGAATCTTTTTGCTCCTTAGCTCTCTAGTTTCTTTGCCAACAATCTTTAATGGCTCTCTTCTGACTGCTAATTCTGGAGTAATTTCCAAGTCCTGTTGTGCTGCTTCTTCTACAACAAGATCTGGATCATGCACATGTCTTCTAAGTTGAGATACGTGAAATACATCATGCACTCCAGGCAACCAATCTGGTAATTGAACCCTATAAGCAAGAGTTCCAATTCGTTCAAGAATAGGAAAGGGGCCAATAAATCTCGGTGCCAACTTCCCAGTTTTGCCAAATCTGATTACTCCCCTCATCGGAGAAACTCTTAAATATACATAATCACCTACGGCAAATGATAAATCTCTTCTTCTAGAATCCGCATAACTTTTCTGTCGGCTTTGTGCGGTTTTCAATCGCTTCTTGATGAAGTCGACTTTATCAGATGCTTCATATCGAGCCCCAACACAAGTCTGTTGCCAGGTTCCACCCAACATGTTGGAGATCTGCACGGTCTAGCGTATAATGCTCCAAATGGCGACATCTCGAAACTTGCTTGATAGCTATTGTTATATGAGAATTCTGTCAAATGTAAGTAATCTTCCCATGACCCGCCAAAATCAATTATACAAGCCCGTAGTAAATCTTCTGGAATTCTGTTCACACGCTCAGTTTGGCCATCTGTCTGAGGGTGATAAGCGGTACTCATATTCAGTTTCGTTCCCAATTCTGTCTGGAATGCCTCCCAGAATTTGCTAGTAAATATTGGGTCTCTATCACTGACTATGCTGATGGGAATTCCATGTAGCTTAAAAATTTCTTTAAAATATATTTGTGCTAGACTTTGAGCGGTTCTATTGGATCTAACAGGTATGAAATGGGCAGTCTTCATGAAGCGATCTACGATTGCCCAAATACTGTCATTACCTTTCTTGGTTCGGGGCAAACCATCTATGAAATCCATGGAAATCTGTTCCCATTTCCAACCTGGGACTTCCAACGGTTGCAATAATCCGGCTAGCTTTTGTTGGTCGCTCTTGACTAATTGACAAGTAGGGCATCTGCTAACATATAAAGAAATGTCCCTCCTCATTTCCTTCCACCAAAAAGTGCGTTTGATATCATTTTACATTTTAATTACTCCAGGATGAATGCAAAGTTTGGATTTATGGCATTCATCGAGCACCTCTCTTTTGAGCTCTGGGATGTTGGGAACACAAATTCTCCTTTTCAGTCTCAGAACTTCTTCTTTATCTATCTGAAAACTTGAGGGCTCGCCCTTATATATTCTACTTCTGATCCTTTGAATGAAGTGATCGTTTTTCTGGAGAGCAGATATTTTATCAATCAATCCTGGAATAATTATAAGATTGGCAATGATTGTGGTTTTTCTACTAAGCGCATCCGCTACAACGTTAGCCTTTCCCGACGTATACAGGATATCTAGATCATACGCTGCAAGAAATTCTAACCAACGCTGTTGTCTCAAATTCAGATCTTTCTGGGTGAACAAATATTTCAATGATTGATGGTCTGTAAACAGTTCAAATTTCTCACCCAATAAGTAATGCCTCCAGATTTTCAGAGCAAAAACGATAGCTAGCAACTCAAGATCATGAGTTACATAATTCTTCTCATGTGGTTTTAGCTGGCGGCTTGCATAAGCGACTACTTGGCCTCTTTGCATTAACACTGCACCAAGACCTCTAATAGAAGCATATGTCCAAACTGTCAAATACTGATTGCCATTGATAATGGTTAACATTGGATCAGTTGTCAATTTCAATTTCAATTCCTGGAAAGCTTCCTCACAATCAGAAGTCCACTTAAATTTCTCGTGCTTCTTCATAAGCTTCGTTAACGGACCGGATATCTTCAAGAAATCCTTAACGAATTTTCGATAATAACTAGCCAACCCCATAAAACTTCTGACCTCTGTGGGTGTGGTAGGCTGTTTCCAGTCTTGAATTTCTTTAATTTTGCTCGGATCGACAGAAATCCCTTCCTTTGACACGACGTGGCCAAGGAACTTCACTTCTTCTTGCCAGAAGACACATTTAGAGAATTTGGCTTTGAAGACGTTCTTTTTCAAAATCTCCAATACTTGTTCTAAGTGTTTTTCATGCTTGGGTTTTGATTTGGAGTAGATTAAAATATCATTGATGAATACGAGGACAAATTTATTCAGAACTCCCCTGAACACTCTATTCATTAGATCGACAAAGTATGCTGGAGCATTGCATAGGCCGAACGGCATTACTAACCATTCATAAAATATATCTGGACCTCTGAATGCTGTCAAAGGAATGCACTCTTCGGCAATTCTCAATTGATGAAAACCCGTAGCTAGGTCCATTCGGGAAAATACTCTCGCCTCATTTAATTGGTCTAGCAAATCATCGATGCGAGGTAATGGGTTTTTTTTTAGCGTCTGTTTGTTGAGGTCTCGGTAATCAACACACAATCGAAGAGTACCGTCTGACTTTGGGACAAACACTACAGTTGCAACCCAACTAGAAAAGCTAGGTCTGGTCAGACCCTTCCATAGCAGTTGACGAGTTTGATCGCCTACTTCTTCCTTTTCCTTTGGAGTCACTCTGCGAAATGGATGTACTACTGGTCTGGCATTGGGAATTAGATCAATTCTGAATTCTATTTCTCCTTGCGGAGGTAAGTTTTCGACTTCTTCAAACACATCCGCATAGTTTCTAACAACAGGAATCTTTTCTAAGGAAGTGGGGATAACTTCTAACGCTGAACAAAATTCCTTTCTATCTGGATTCGAACCATGGCATGGTACAGTAATATATCCAAGCTTCGTTCGAATTTTTACTATCCTTTCAGCACACTTTACTTCCGCTTCGTACTTCATTAACCAATCAAGCCCGAGAATGATATCGAACTCAGGGAAGTCCATGGTAATCAAATCAAAAGAAAACTTGTAGGAAGAATAAGAGACTGGAACTCTACAATATGAACTGAGAATAAGAGATCCTCCTATCGGATAATGTACTTCGACCGATTGTTTAAGCTTTCTTTGTTTTAACTTTAATTTGTGAACTGTGTTACTAGCAATAAAACTACGTGATGCACCCGTGTCAAACAATACAGAAACAGGAATATTTTTAATTGCAAGGGTACCTCCCAAAACATCGAGTTTACCTACTCCATCGGAAGCAGCCGGCGGGTTCGTCCCGTCATATACGTGAGCTACTGTGGCCTTCTTAAGCAAAGGACAGTCTTTGACAAGATGATCTGTCCTGCGTTAGTTAAAACATGAGCGAGGGTTCTAAGAGCACTGGATTGAACCTTGAGAGTCGGCCTTCTGCCTTTTCGGGGCTGTGCAAACATTTGAGTAGTGCCCCACCTTGCCACAATTGTAGCAGCTTCCCTTTGGCGGTCTGCTAGTCTGTTGATTCGAGGACGCCGTCTTGCTTGATTCTGGCTGGTTTGTAGCAGGCTTGCGCTTATTCCCGGCCTGGCTCTTAGCACGGTCCTGATCCAGGTGCCTTTGATCCAGGTCCTCATAGTTACACACCATCTCCACTAATTCATTAAACGCCAGCTTGATGTGGGTCATTGCCCTGTCTTGGTACTGTCGCTTCAGCCCAAGGATGAACCTCTTGTTCTTGGACTTTGCGGTGGTGACGAGCTCAGGAGCATAGCGGATAATTGTGTAAACTTGTTCAGATAATCTTGCACCGAGAGATCCCCCTGCTAGAGGTTTGCGAATTCGTCGTGCATGCGCTCAAGGGCTTGCTCTGGGATATACTTCCCTTTGAATAATTCTTTGAATTCGTCCCAGGTCCTACCAGCATTTCTGTTTGTTGCGGTAAGAGCTTCCCACCATAGTTCGGCTTCCTTTGGTAGAAGCCAAGCGCCCATGAAATCTTTGTCTTGATCACCCAGCCTTAGGCCTCCTAGTATCTTCTCGCATGTTTTCAGCCACGCAAGGGCCTCAATTACAGTGCCCGTTCCAGAGAAGGTTTTGCCTCTTATGTTCTTGTACCTTTTAGCCATGTGGTCCAGCTCGAATTGTTGAGCGGCCGGGGGTTGTATCAAGGGTCCTTCTTCAGCTGGGACTTATCCTCGTCCTCTGCCACGGCCAGCTCGGCCTCCTCTACCAGCGGCTGCTCGAGTAGCCATTGTTCAAGTTTTGTATAAGCAAGAAAAGAGTCAGTCTACAGAAAAGATAATTTTATTGTATGGTAAAGCAGAAGAACTTAACAAAAGACAACGATGTACAGATCAAATTGTTTTTGCTATTCTACTTAGCTTATTCAAGGACATTAGTGGTCCTGTCTCTAATGAGCTACTCGCCTTAGAATACTACTGATTCTATTCTGATGAAGTGTTTAATGTGTTAAATTCTAGAACTAAGGTTAACCAAAGCTCTGATACCAGCTATGACGACCCCAAAACCCCGTGACATGGTGTTAAGGATAATCATTGGAATATAACACATTAATCATCATTAAAAGATCACAGATGATAGCATAAACAAGAAATAGAATAATTTACACAAATATGACAGTGGAATCATATATATATATCACCACATCAGAGAGCACAGTGTGGGATACAACTTAGTGCATAACAGTACATAATCAGTTTACATCGCCAGTGGCGGAATCATAATACATATACAATAATGGCGGAAAAGTCACAATCATCACAATGTAGTCAAGCCTCTCCATTAGCCCAAAAGTGCACCTCTACTGCGGTGCCAAGCAAAAATATGTCAGCTACCTGTAACTAGGCTGCCCGTGTGAAAATGAGGGCACCTGAGTTTGCAAGGTGAAACAAACTACGAGTCAGTCATGGGACTGGTATGAGAAATCTACTTAACTTATTAAACAACAATAATAAGGCAAATCAAAGGACCACACCACTTTCGCGGAATGGGTTTACTCCAATGAGTGCTAGTGCATGAAATAAAGTAAATGATTAAATCATCGCAATGCTTTTTATAAAAATGAAGCCATTATAAGACTCAGGTCCCATCACACAATGCAACGCAAGCCGGACGATAGAGTTTTACCTTATAATGGCCAAAAATGCTTCATATGTATAAAAACAAAAGTGTTTGATATTATTACTAGTGTATATATGTTTCAAAAGCAATTCAATCATAAATATCAATCCTAGACGGCATGGGTACCATATATCATGTCGCCATACTAGTAATACAATCACATCCGCAATTTCGTATTGGAAATTGGATTCCATCATGATTCGAGGCAAGGGGCAAGCTCCTCTCCATTCGAGACACTCTAGCAAAGGCCTCAGGACCGCACACAGCAATCCCTGGATCTTCAGGGCCGGTCATATCTTACTTTTGAGGATTGGCAATTCCTAAAGACACGTTTCCCGGTCCTTACAGACCTATAATCGAGGCGCCTCGCATTCCAACAACCACACAGGTGAAAAGTAGATATAAATGTCAGGGCTGGTAGGTCACTGACACCACCATAGCTAGAAAGAAACATCGTGCTCTCCCTGCAGTCACTATCCCGTTTTTGACTCATAGCGAGGTGCGAAGCTCGCGAATCCACGTTATACACAAAGCTACGTCACACAGACCATGCTTTGATCATCAACCACAAGACTTTGCTTTGCAACAGAAGCCTTGATCATATGCCACTTAGGCGTGCCACACAGGCAATCCACTCCATGCGACTGATTTCTATCAATATATAACCTCTAAGCTCGTACGTCTCAAAGAAGGACGTTAAGCAAGAGAATAAATTCGCCACCACCAGAACAGATATATATTTAACAGAGATCAATCAGCACAGAACAAAATCCAATGTCAGACACACAGTCCATTTACAAGTTCGTTCTGGGTTTGAACGAAACCGGAGGCACCAAATTCCTCGCATATCCGCACAATCAACAATACGTCCGGACGGCTACTACTTCAACTCCTTCAAGGTAGCTACTCCAATCACGAGCATCAGTAGCGTCCATCCATCCAATGTGAAGATCATCGGTCTTGAACCGTCTTCATCTCTTCGACTTCTCACCGTCGATCGATTATTCGAAATGAGAATTAACCCGGCCTTTTCAAATAATCCACGTATTTAGATTTTCAAATCAATTCTTCACATGGTTAAATTACTCAACATTCACATTTTAGTTTCTTAGTATAATTTTCATGTTAAATACATTCAACCATCACATATCAAGCAAACACAGCAAAATTGGTTTATTTCCACTCTATATCGTTTATAATATTTTATAACGATATATCTCCATTTTTGTTTATTTAAAAACGGCCATATTTAATTAAACGACATTTTAGGTCGTGCCAAGGCACTGGCGCTGTTTTTCACTAAATTTTTTTTAAACATATCTGAAAATCTAACCATTGGATCTTCACAAACTTTATTTCATCAGAAAGATCTTTTCAAAACGAACCCAACGGCTTTAGTTTTGGGAAAATCTGATGGTCGGATTTCCCACACTAGTCGATGAAGTTACGATTTCAAAATACGAACTGCAACGTCGTTATTCGATTCGATTTAATTATATTTATATTTATATATAAATATAATCGATCCTGGCACTGTTTTTCTTCAGATTTGAATTAAAAATTCCAGAGAATCCAACCGTCGGATCTTTACAAAGTTGGTGCCGTTGGAATGATATTTCCAAGGCGAACCTAACGGTTGCGGTTTCGGGAAAATCCGATGTTCGGATTTCCTGCGCTAGTCGTTTGAAATCACGGTTTCAAAACACGAACTGCACGGCCACGATTCATTTTAATTTTATTTATATTTATATATTTATATAAAAATAGTTCATTCGAAGATTTCTATATCATTTTCACTTCAAATATTTCACTAACGCCTTTAAATTTTGGAAAATTTCGCCATAACCTCCTTTGTACGGGAGGGGCTGGGAAAATTCCCAAATAGCCACATGGGTGTCTCATCTCAAAAAGAAAAAGAAAAAGCCAAGCGGCTAGCCAACAAGCTCATAAAAGTATCACCCAAGCAAAACAGTAAACATGTACCTATTTGTCGGGCAAACAATTTTAATCCTCTTCTCTAGCCTCTTTGCTATAACCTGTTCAATAAATATGCATGTACATATGTGCAATTCTTATCACCTATCATTTTTCCTTCAACTTCATATTTGATTCAATTTGGTTTAAAATCACCATTCATTACAATGTTGCATACACAAGCAAAAATCATATCATTAGCTAATTAATGAATATTTCAACTCATGCGTATTTATTTGAACAAGTGGTTATTTTTAACCTTCACATTTCAAAAATGATATTTTTGGCGAACTAAAATATATTTCAACACATGACTATTTTATTTAGTTCCTACACATGTTAAAAATAATATTCATTTCACAAATATTTATTTCAACACTCACATATTTTAGCAAATCACATATATGATAAAAATGGTATTTTTATCATCTAAAATTTTTATTCAACACATGAATGTTTTTAACACTTCATAATTTCAATAAAAATGTAATTTTTATTGTTCGGTCTTTATTCAACACATGAACCTTTTCAACACACGCACTTCTCAACACATTAGCATTTCCACACATGGATATAGTTTCAACACATGACTTTAGTTTCAACGCATGAAAATAATTTCAACATATGAAAATAATGGTAACACATGAATATTATTCAAAATTTCGGCAGCATAACGGCAGGGTAGTTAAAACCGGCACCGTCCCGAGTACGGCTCCTCGCTCTACCTTAAAACCTCGCGGTTTTTGACAATGGGGATTTCATGCATCTAGTTCGCACGCAGGCGGCATGTTTTATTTTCATTTCCACAATTATTTCCAATTTGGTTCAATCACCAATGGGTATTTTTCAACCACAACCAATCAATATCAACCATAAACAATTATTCAACCATTCGCATTATTCACCAAATTTTTCACGCCAATTCACAAACTATAAATATCATCCAAGGTTTGTGGACGAGGGGAGTATGTATATATATATATAAATTATTTCTATATTTCACTTGCATTTCAGCACACATATCATTTATACAATGCATGTATAATTCATACTTCGCTCATATAGCTTAAACAACGCATGTACATGAGGTATACAACATGTGTATAATTTATATTTCGCTTATATAATTTATACATGACATTTCCATTCACATTTCAATTTAGAAATCTCACATTGGTTGTCAAGGTGCTAAAAGTCCTAGCGAGCTCAGAAAAATCCGCGGTCTCTTCTAGGTGGTAGAGAGCCTCCTTGTGATCACAATGTTTCCTGTTTCATCGAATTTCGTCAACACACCATAAAGATATGATTTTTCAAAGTTTGCAACACTTAAAAGTGTTATTTTCAATTTAAATAAAATAAAATCGATACCTTTCACGATGGTTCAAAATTAGGTTTTCAGTTTTCGCGAATTCCGAGGCTCGATACGATGATTGGAGGGTACAGCGTGGAAGAGGGAAGAGAGGCGAGTTGGTCGGTGGTGGAGATGGCAAACTCGGTGGTCGTAATCGGCGGTGGCGGCGCAGGGAAGGTCGGGACTTTGGAGGCGTCGTTCTCGTCGATGGGGCGACGAGGTGGGTCAGGGTTTGGTCGGATTTGTAGAAGGGAGGCGGCGTTGTCGAGATTGGGTGGTGGCGAGGTCGGCAGGGGGCTGAGGCGGTCGGAAATCGCCTGGGAAGGAAGGAGCGACGTGCGTCGTTGATGTTGAGGGGTTTCTGTCGTTTTTTATGAATATTGAATTTTGATTGGCCCGTGGGTTTTATTAAATTTTAAAATAGCATTTCTCCACACGAACACCAATTCTAACCCAACGACTATCGTCCCTAGCTAAATACCCCCATCCCGGACACAATGGGATAAGTTTCATAGGCCAATTCGACTGTTACAGTCAGTTATTTTTCAAATTAATGTATGAAACATTTAATATTCAATTTGAACGTACATTTCAATTTGCCAGGGCCACAAACTGATTCGAAAAATTCCAGAAAATAAATCTAGCTATGTTTTGACGCTATGGTCCCAACAAAACTAGTTTCGTCGAATTCTGAGACTGTTTGAAAAATGGCCCTTTTTTGGCCGTTCCAATTTAACAGAAATTAACCAAACACATTTTCTTTTGCCACACTCACATACTAGCTTTAAAAATTATGAAATTTGAAACCTAGTAATAGTTTGACATCCCGGATCCAACAAAAGTGGTTTCGTCGGATTCCAAGGTCATTTGCAAAATGTCTATTTTCAAGGGCTATATATTCTATATAGCGACCTTTCTAAAAATTCATTTGGCCATAACTTTTAATTCCCGCTATGAAACTTCGATTTTTCAGATTCGTTAGAAATGTATTCATAAAAAGATTTAAATATTTTTGGTTTCAATAAAATCCGTTATATTTTGCACCCGGTGCAGTCAGTCAAAGTCTGAATTCAAATTTTCAAACTGCCCCACTATTTCTAATTCACTATTTTATTGAAATATTCTATTTCAATTGTTCAAATTCCTTTGAAATAACCAATTTAAAAGGTTTAAATTGGCTCGTATTTTCTGGGTTGTTACAATAGGGAGCTGAATAAGCTCACGAAGAAGGAGAGGCACCCATTTCCAAGAATAGGTGATTTGTTCGATCAGTTGGTTGGTGCTTATGTTTTCTCGCAGTTGGACTTAGCTACAGGTTTTTCATAAGTTGAGGTTAACTGAGGATAATATAGATAAGACTGCTTTTAGGACTTCCGATGGTTTCTTCGAGCGGCTCGTCATGCCTTTTGGTTTGACGAATGCACCCGCATATTTTGTAGATTTGATGAGTAGGGAGTTTCTAAACAAGTTCATGGTAGTCCTTGTGGATGATATCTTGATATTCTCTAGAAGCGAGGAAGAGCATGCCCTACATCTTAGGGAAGTCTTAGACACCCTTCGAGCACATAAACCCAGGGTTAAGCTCTCGAAATGCCATTTTTGGAGGAAGGAAGTAAGGATTTTTAGGGCACGTGGTCTCTAAGGAGGAGATAGCGGTGGATCCATCGAATGGGGTGGCAATCCAAGATTGGAAGATCCCAAAAGAATGCAACAGAAGTAAGAAGTTTTATTTTGGGCTGGAATCAAGAAGGATGTGGCAGGATTCGTTTCTAGATGCTTAGTGTGCCAGCAAGTCAAGGCTGAGCAAAAGAAGCCTAGTGGTTTGCTTCACCCTTTAGAGGTTCCATAGTGGAAATGGGAAAGTGTTTCCATGGATTTCATCGACGGGTTGCCGAGGTCAAGGAAGGGTAATACGGGGATTTGGGTAGTCGTAGATAGACTTAACAAGAGCGCCCATTTCGTTCCCGTTAAGAGTAAAAGAACAGCGGCACAGTTAGCATCTGTTTATCTCCGAGAGATAGTTCGTCTACACAGCACACCTTCTAGTATCATAAGCGATTGAGATCCCATTTTCACCAGTGTGTTTTGGAAGAGCTTGCAAGAGGCGATAGGAATGCAATTGTGTTTGAGCACCGCTTATCACCCTCAGACGAACGACCAAACAGAAAGAGTGAATCGAATTCTAGAAGTTCTTTTGAGATTATGCATCTTGGACATTGGAGGGACATAGGAGGAACATCTTCCATTAGTAGAGTTCGCCTACAACAACAACTATCAGACTAGTATTGGCATGGCACCTTTTGAAGCTCTATATGGATGACCTTGTCGATCATCGACTTATTGGTGGGAATCTATGGATAAGATTATGCTTGGGCCCGAGATGATTAGAGAAACTTCAGAGAAGATAGACTTGATTCGAAGACGCATGAAGACAGCACAGGACCGGCAAAAGTCATATGCTGATAAGAGAAGGACCGATCTTGAGTTTAGGGTTGGAGACATGGTCTTTATTAAAGTATCACCATTGAGGAATGTAGTTCGTTTTGGATCTGTAGGGAAATTGGCACCAAGGTTCGTAGGGCCATTCCCTATTACAGACGAATTGGACAGATGGCCTACAGAGTGAAGTTGCCTGGGAAGCTTAGTGGTGTTCATGACATATTTCATGTGTCGCATTTGCAGAAGTGTTTACATGATACCGCAGAAATAGTAGAGTCGAGCATGCTTAGGGAAGTGGAAGTGGAGCGAGATGCCACAATTAGACGAGCTCCTACATGAACCTTGGATCGGAGGTCGAAAAGCTACGCAATCGAGAGGACAAATTGGTCAAAGCTCAACGGGGAGATGATCAAGGAGATGTGAATTAGGAGACGGGAGACAAGATACGTGCATAGTACTATTTCCTTTTTGAGGATATGTTCTTAACTTCTCCTTTCCTACTAGCTTTGTTTATATTTGTTTCTGTCATTTAGTACATCCTCTCGATTATATCTTCGATCCTTAGGTAGAAGCCAATAGATGTAAACATGTGTTTGAGACATGTTATGATTGATGGTTGCGAGTGGATGCAAGTGTTTGCAAATGGTTGCTCATGGACGCATATTCACACACTTTAGGCACTAAGATCGGCTCAATCACCTTCATATTGCATATGAATGAGTTTGCATATTTAAAATTAATGGATGTATAGTTAATGTGTTATCATATGGATGTTGCATTTGAATGAATGGTTGTGCACGCATGTAGAAATAATATGTATCAATAGGATTCTTTTGCATACATAACGGACACATGGCACTAACATGATTGCATTAAGGAGGTCGACTGAATCAGTAGACCGCCTGATTTTGCATTAGGGTAAGGGCATATACATACACAATGCATATGTTCATGAAAAGCATTAGAAATCTTTTAAGGACAATGGATGCCTGTGATTGATGGTTGAGTAAGTGGATGTAGGATGGTAGGATATACATTCTTCTTAACTTGAAGATTTCAGGGACGAAATCCTTTAAGGAGGGGAGAATGTAACACCCCGTAATTTTAAAAACATGACATAAGGGATAATTAAAGAATACTTAACTTTTATAAGAAGAATTAAGGGAAACGGGTTGCGCCGTTACGTTCATCTCGGAATTCTGCTTGGAATAGAGCCCGAGTTTGCATAAATCAGGTATCATATGAAGAAGTTATGAAGCTTAGAAGATTTCAGCTTAAAGCAGAATTTAAATTAAAATAATAATTAAAAATCAAAAATGAATTCAAAAATCAAAATCAGATTTATCTGTGTGAGCAGGAAATCTCCCGCTCTAGGGTGTCGACCCCCCTAGGGGAGTCGACATAGGTGTCGACCCCCCTACATGTCCGCCAGATCTGGGCAGATGGGGGTCAACACCCCTATAGGAGTGTCGACAAGGGTGTCGATCCCCTTATAGGGGTGTTGACCCCCATCTTCCTAGATCTGGCAGACGTGTTTTGGTGGTCTAGGGCTGATGTGTCCTTCTGGGATTGGCTAGATGACGTGTTTTTTGGTTTGGATGGTTCAGATGGATCCTAATCTAATCTAAGGGTCCTAATTCACCTAGAGCATCTATAAAATACCCCTAAACCTAACCCTAATCTCATTGTTATTCATCTATGGCACCTCCATGCTGCTCTAATCTAAATTAATCTAACCTTTCTTCTCCACCAAAGCAAATCAGAATAGGAGTATTCAAATTGGAAGATAAAAATCAAAATCTACAACAACGGTTTAGCAAATCAAATTCAGAATTCAGAATTCAGATTTATTCTCTCTTCTAAATCCTGTTGCTATGAGTCTATGTTACTTTCACATATAATTGAATTTCAAAAAGTAACTGTGATAGGATTATGAATTGGATTTAATGAATATTCCTGTGACTGAGATGAATCTTATCAAGTTTGTAAATCATTATCCTTTAAATTCATACCTATAAATCTGTCATATGCCTTTTTGATCCAGTTTATCGTTATATGCCTGTTTATGTTCCATATGCATGTTCTTATGTTTACACTAATTTTGATGTTGATTCTCTTCTCCTCTTTTTTTTTCTTTTGTTATGAGATTAGGTTAACTTTGAGCCTAACATATTGCATTGAGATTTGCGTACGAATAACGTTTAAACGATTGGGAAAAGTTTGGGGCAATGTGTAATAAAATGAGATTATTGGCATAAATCAATTTGAGCATAATTGTGTATAAATTTTATAGATGAGATTTGGCATAAGTTGGATTGGGCATAATTGGATATAATTTGCACACATGAGGTTTGGCATAAATTGTTAATAACAATGGACGCAAATTAATTTGGGTGTGACATAACATGTATACATAAGATTATAGGCCTAATTGGATTAAAATTATAAACATTGGAAATTATGGGTAATTGGAATATATTTTAATCCAAGATTTAAAATTGGGACTTGAATCAAGAAAGTGGTAATGAACGCCTAAGACACGAGGTTAGATTCGAATTGTGGTATAATACTGCCCGGAACCGCCCGGCACATCCAGCAACCGCAATTTGGTAATCTAATGTGAGAGGTCAAAGGAAGAAATTAGATGCGTAATAATGCAAAGACACGAGGTTAGATTCCATTTGCGGCATAAGCTTGCCCGAAACCGCCCGGCATATCCAGCAACTACAAAACGACAATCTAATGTAAGGGGTCTTGCAAGATTACGGTTATAATAAATTAATGTACACTTAACCAAGATAAGACATGTGACTAGATATGGGGATGATAAAGGGTTAAGTGGGAAACATAGGTAGCATGTGAAACATAATTAAAGCACTTAATCAAGCTGAGACATGTAGTAAGACATGGGAATAGTAAAGGGGTTAAGTGGGCGACATGGATAACATGTGAAACATAATTAAAAACATTTAACCATGACAAGACATGTGGGAAGACATAGGAGCAGTAAAAGGGTTAAGTGGGTGACATGGGAAGCATGTATTGCATGGGTAGCATGTATAACATAAATAATAAGCACTTAACCAAGATAAGACATGTGGTAAGACATAAAGGGTTAAGGGGTAACATGGGTAGCATGTGAAACATAATAAAAGCACTTAACCAAGATGAGACATGTGATTAGACATGGGGATAAAGAGGGGTTAAGTGGGAATTCCTAGTAGGGACCAAGCTTAGGAGGGAAGCTTATGTCAAGTAGGTGGACCCTTTTCAACCAGTAACCCATTTTAGTATCTATATGAGCTCGAATTAGGTCGAGGACGGGGACATGCTTACTGGGGTTGATTGTAAGAGGTCAATAAAGAGTTAGCGATGGCAGTGCAAGTCCAACAGAGTCATGTGCGTGCGTGGGTCCAGGCTAGTAGGTAAGACACTGTTGCATCGTGTAGGTATAAGCCGTGCATTTCAGTAGTATCGGGTTGCCACTTTAGGGAGTGATACACCCTACTGTGGGACCAGCACGGGTATCTACGAGTTAGGGAGTCGATCGAATGGGGAGGGTAGTGGGTACAACTAGTGGAGATAGGAGCCGGCGGCACCTATGATAGCATCTAGGAGTACACGAAGCTACCATTATTATGATTAGTATGGAGGGTACAACTAATGGTGGTAGGACCATGTGGGGCACCTACAAGAGCAGCTAGGAGTACATAATCGAACAAGGAGGATAGTGGGTACATCTAGTGGTGATAGGTGCACAAAGGTTACCTATGATGGCAGCTAGAAGCACACGAAACTATCATCATTCTATTTAGCCAAGAGGGATCATCTTTTAGTTCGAAACTAGTATTGGTGTGGTGCAGAGAATATCTTATAGTGGTTAGAAGCACAGTCAATGTTATATCCTGTTCGTCTTGTTACCTTTCCATATCTGCTTATGTTGCATTCATCTATTATATCTAGTTTATGTTCTTATCATGTTGCTTTACTAATTATATTGTTAAAGTCACTGGACTCACTAGACTTTATGTCTGACCCTTTTTGTTTCGCATCTTTTCTTTCCTTCCCCCCTCCCCAGGTTCTCAGGGTAGGACGTTGAAGCTTGATTTGGAGTTTTCTGCTTGAAGTGCTAAAAGCAATGCTTAGCTTTGTTTCTCTTTCATATGGAATTTTGGATTGGGGATTATGGTTTTAAAAATTATGTACTCTGATGCCTTTTGTACAAGACTGATATTATGTACTTGCCTTTGATGCAATGGGTTTAAAGATGTAACCAAAATTATTTCTATTTCCGCTGCAATAAAGTTATAAATTTTTCAAGTACTATTTTATGTATTTGTCTTGTAACATTCTGTTTACTTATAACGCTCCACAGAACTTAATGCATTCCCTTACTAAGTGACATTAATAGATGTGGGGTATTACAATATACGCATCAACATCCAATAAAGTAAGTCCTTGTATTGAATGTATAACTATTGTTTAGGCTGCATGTTAAGAATAAAATAACACTTATTTTACTTCTAGTTATTATTTCTATAATATGCAACCTCATATGTGTATCTTCAAAAAAAACAATAGGATATAATTATGAACATATACATATATATATATATATATGTTTCATACACACACACACACACACACACACATATATATATATATATATATATATAATTTTATATGTCTAGGTAGACTAGTACCTTTCATCCATAAAGTATTCAATAACATGTATGGAAAGAAAAAAATTGCATCTCATTATATTTAATATGGCAGGAAAAATAAAAATTCTAAAATCTGCTTATTTAAACAAATACTATTTCTAGTATTTATTAATTAACCCATAATAAATATCTAAGATCATGTATCTTATTACATACATTATGCAACAGGGATCCAGACTATGTTAATGTTCACAAAACTAAATTCAAAGACCCAATTTATCTTAATATTAATAAGTCACACTTATTTTCATGTTGTTTCAATTCAGATGTTCGTTAATGAAAATACATAAGATAAATCATAGGCTGCTTTAAAATGCAGTGGATACATATAGTCTGTTACATCTTAATCTATCAAATATATTAGATGTTAATCTTTACAAAAGACTTTGCTTTGTATACATAGATAAAATCATGATTAATATATATACATATATATATATATCATAATATATATATATACATACATTGACCTGAAAGTTAACATGTGTTCATGATCAATACCACAAACTTGCAAAAATAAAAGGAAGTCAACGATGAATCTCATATGCAATCATGTGATCGTAAATCAAATTTGTTCCTTTTGATCAAAAGCATATATGTTTATTATTACGATTGTGACAAATCCAATTAAATCAACAAAAGGTTAAATAAAATAAAAAGGTTTAAATAATTCTACTTAACAAATTAGATTTGTCAAGACAGAAACCAAAGATCAACACAAATGATTTTTGATACTTGTAAAATAGTAGAAGTATAGTTTACATACATGTAATATTAAAATAATATCCAAATCTGTTTAATAAAGCATATAAAGCCAATTGCTAAACTAGATATAAACAAATCTTATATCATCCAATATGATAAATCAGATTTGGGTCTTAGTTAAAATTAATATCATATATATATTAATTTAAGATCCATCTCAGATTTATAGTAGAGATAAATCTAAGTTTATGCATAAAATATTTCATATCAGAATTTTAAATATTAATATATGATGGTTTGAACATTTTTAAACCAGAATAAAACACCTAATTTTTTTTAATCCAGAAATCCATTTATTTTCTTATCATATAAAAAACATTATCTAATGAAACAATTTCATCTTTGACTAGATTTATGTCAAATTATTCTAGCAACTGTGTTGAAAATACTTTCGGATTTGATATAAATAGAATAGCTCGAAACCCTAATCGAACTCAATATACAAATTAAAATGAACCTTAGCTCTGATACCATTGAAAAAAATTTGGGTCAAATTCACATTATGATAATGAAATTTAAACCAAATCTAATAGGATCTATATGATAATCTATAAATCGAGAGTTATACCTTGCTTAAGCTTCATCCTTCTTCATGCAATCGATTTCAGGTCTAAGTTGGTTCGAATCTGAGCCCTCTAATTTTCGAGCCTCTATGGAAGTCATGAACACTGGATCTCAAAAATATCGAACACAATCGAGAAGTAGGACGGCAGGTGCTAGCCAATTTAGGGTTTTCTTTGATTTCAAATTTTTTTGGTTTTGTTTTCTGAAAACATGAAAATGAAAACGTTGGCCTTCATTTCGTTATAAGGTAACTGAAAAAATCTCAAATAAAATTAGATCATCATACTCTTATGCCAATTCAAAAACAAAAGAACAGTCAACATTTGATCCCCTTTTTGTTGTGAACGGTTTCTCATCCTTTGCAAGCATTCTTATGTGTGACCCTATAGGTTATTACAACATTGGCAATGATTTTAAATCGTCAGTGATTGGCATCTATCAATATGTCACTGCTGCCCAAGTTATAATAAGATCATTAATTTGGTACAACCTTTCTGTCACTAGTGTCTCAATGCAATATAATCCTTTTAACCAATATATCCAGGATTAAACTCAAGGCATGGATCGTATCATCCTCTTTATAATTTAATCCTTTTATCTTGATTGATGAGTAGACTATATAAAACAAATCAATATTTGAGAACGACCACGCATTTTATAGTCTCACTCAATCAAGAGGCCTATGGATATCACAACAAATATATTGTAGGGTTAAATTCCATCTAGATCATTCATAATTTTCATTCAATTCGAGATGTATCCAATAATCGCCGTTATCGTCATAAAAGCAACTTTAGATGATATCAAAACACAGATATCCTCGAATGAAATTATAATGATTTCAAGTCTGAGGAACATTACATCACTGCCATTATGAGAATAACTTATGGTACTGTTAATTATATTCCGTGTAGTTTTCTCATGATGGGTCTGCCCAATACGCTATTCTCTAATACATATTTATGTCTTGACATTAATATCACGTATATTAATGATCAATGAGATGTGACCATCAGTCAATCAACAAACTAGTCTAAATGTTTCATTGTTGTGTTATATAAACAATGAAACATGACTAAGGACATTTAATAATTATAATACTTAATATGTTATATAATCTCAGGTTCAAGTCTTACTCGAACTATACAACTCTGTATTATTATTCTAAGGACTTCTATTATGTTAATATTTATATTACACAGTAAACGTAACATAACAGAATATTTTATTACAAATAAAACAATAACATCACCAATGTTATTAATCACATCAAATGGATTGCCTCTAGGGCATATACTCAAACATTATCCATTGTTGATCTAATGATTTTACATTGTGACAACAATGAAGCAATTTTTCAGGCCTAGAAACCTTGATTTCATTATCGATCTGGACACATTAAAAAAAATTCGTATGTGAAATAGTTCGCAAAGGAGATATACATATTTTCAAAGTACCAATAGATAATAATGTTGCAAACCCACTGACTAAAACTCTATCGCAGCAAAACAATGATAGTCACACTAGTTTCATAGGTATATGATACATGAATGATTGACTCTAGTGCAAGTGAGAGATTGTTAGAGTTTATGCCTCAGAGGCAATCCGTTCGATGTGATTGATAACATTGTTAATGTTATATTTTATTGTGAATAAAAGATTCTGTTATGTTATATCTACTACGTAATATAAATATTAAAATAATAGAACTCCTTCGAATAATAATGTAGAATTATATAGTTTTAAGTAAGTGACTTGAACATGAGATTATATAATATAATAATAAGTATTATAATTCTTAAATGTCCCTAGTCAAGTTTTATTGTATATAAGACAACAATATAACATTGAGATTAGTATGTTGATTGAATGATGATCATATCTCATTGGTCGTCAATATTTGTGATATTAATGTCAATACATAAATACATATTAGAGAATAGTGTATTGGGCTGACCCAAATTGAGAAAACTTCATGGAGTATAATTAATAGTATCATAAGTAATTCTCATAGTGACAGTGATGTAATTGTCCTCAAACCTGAAATCATTATATATATTTTTCGAGGATATTTGTGCTTTGATATCATCAAAAGATACTTTTAAATGAGTAGATGATAAAGGTGGTTATTGGAAACATCTCGAATCGATTAAATAATATAAATGATCTAAATGGAATTTAACCCTACAATATAAGTAGATATATCCATGGGCCTCTTGATTGAGTATGATTATAAAATGCATGGTCGTGCTCGAATATTGATTTGTTTTATATAATCTACTCATCGATCAAGATAAAAGGATTAAATTATAAAGAGGATGATATGTTCCATGCCTCGAGTTTAATCTTGGATATATTGGTTGAAAGGATGAAATTAGATTGAAATACTGGTCATAAAAAAGATTGTATCGAATAATTGATTTTATTATAACTTGGGTAACAGTGATGTATTACTAGGTGTCACTCACTATTTATAACTTTGAATATGATTTAAAATTATTGCCAATGTTGTAGTAACCTATAGGGTCACATAATTAGAACTTAATGAAGGGAGAACCATTCTTCGTACAAATATCAAAAAAGCTGATGTTGAAGTGGTGTGACTGATTAAATTTATTCGATCCTGTTTTCTCATCTCGTTTGTTTTAAAAGGAAATAAACTTTCCCTTTTAAAACACGTAGAAAAACCAAAAAAAAGGATCGAAGAAAATCATGTCGGCTAAGGCTAGTTCCCAATTTCTCTCTTTTCATTCGATTCGCTCGACGACTTCGAAGAGGCATTTGCGGATACCAATAGAGGCATCGCAGTTCGACAACACTAGAAATCGATTTGATTCTGAATCTTGTTCGACTTCGTGAAATAGCAAAATGGTCAAAGGTATACAGATCTAACTCGATTTATATATTTTCTGATTAGGTCATGTAGATTAGGGTTTTAAATTTTAATTTTCTTTGGTGATTTTGAAATAAAAACACCTTCACTTCTATATCCCAAAAAGCTTCAAGTTGTTAAGGATGCGGAATAAGGATCTTAAGGCAGAATTAACACTAGAGGAAGGTGAATAGTGTTTATAAGAAATTTATAGAAATCTTTAACAATCTTGAATTACTATATGAATCACACAATGATTATCACACCAGAAATGATCACAAACACAAAAACAATCACAGACACAGATATAAGTAAATATAAAATGCCGAGAAGGAAAGAACATACCTGATTTTAAACTGATTCGGATTACTCCTACGTCCAGACCAACGCAATGTTGGATTGCGCAGTTATTAATACTAGTATCAAACTTACAACACCCTTGATTTCACGGCTACAAGGTTGACACGATTCCCTTTCCTTGATTTACGGGCTACAAGGAACACTCCCTTTCCCAAACAATTCCCAAATGATTACAATAGCCCTTGAACTCTTGAATAGCACTTCCAATCAGAGAGTATTTGATAGAGATTGAGAATAGAAGAAGTTTGATATAATTTGTGTAGAAATTGGCAGAGTATAACTGTAGTAATCAAGAAATTAAAGTATTATAATAGTGGTAAGAAAAGGGATGAAGAAGAAGAAGAAAAAGTGATAAAAACTTCGAAATTAACCAATATTTATAGAGTTTGAAAGGTTGCAATGATTCTGAAGCATTTCAAATAATGAAAAGACATTTCCTTTGAAACTTGAAAAAATGACAGTTATATGTCGGCATGTCAAAAATGTATGTCGAAATATATGCTATATTTTTGAATTTTAAATCATTTTTTAAACCAATATATATATTCTGGAAATTCCCAAAATAAAATTATTTGTTAAAACATTATTTTTTTAAGTATAAAAACATAAGAAAATATTACTTAAACGTATGATTGGAAACTTTATATATAAGTGATATAAAAACTAGACAATATAATTATAAACATATATTTTTATATATATAGGAATTTATAAAGAGATATTTATAAACTATATAAAAAAAAGAGTTTATGAAAACTTGAGTTTGAAAATGAATATTTGAAATTATAATCAAATATAAACTTAGTATTATATATATATATGAATGATTTAATATATATAAAACTATAAAACTAAGAACTCTTATAAATTAGAAAATATATATTTGAAATCATGAGTTTGAAATCCTTGGATGATTAAAAATCATTTTGAGAGAAGTTTGAAATCAATTTGAAAATAGTTTGAAATCAATTTTAAAAAGAGAATTTGAAAAGAGAATTTTGAGTGTAACATCCCGTATTTTTATGGCCAATTATTCGAATTATTTTATTATTCAAAATATTGATTTGAATTTAAATAATTGAATTTAACCATTTTATTTTGAATATGTTATTAATATAAATAATAAAATAATATTTTAATTCCAAGATGGTTGGAAAATGTTGATTTTGCAATATAATGTGAACGGGCAGTTTATATCAATTTAACTTAAACATCAAAATATGTTCCAATATGTTTAAATAACAGTTAAAGCCTAGGATTTGTTGGTAACAACATTTTGATTAATGTTCGTAAATGCAAGATATTTTAAAAATAGGATCGTTTTCAGTGTACCTTTTTCAAATCTTTTAAAATCGCTATCACAATCATACTTAATATTTGTACGTTGGAATCACTGAAAGAAAAAAATGGTATGCAGATTTGAAAACAAAATTTCAGTCACGCTAAATATTTTGAGTCGTTTTCAAGGCTTAGTATGAATTTATATGAATTCACATGGCCAATACTGTACCTGTGAAACAAGAAAATATGGGCACATATTATGCTTTGGAATCTCGAGCACAATATGCTCAGAAGCTTTTGATTTATAATAAATTAAGATAAAAATCTTTGCACTCAAAATCCAGCAAATCCTTAGCTATCTTTGTACAAGATATGCTTCTTTATGTAGACTCAACTTAAATAAAATATCCTAGCAAATCCAATTCCTGTTGTGCATGTCTGTTTCAAATCTCGGCTTGGTGTACGTTGGACAAAAGTTTGGCTAAGCTTTGTACAATCACTCAGCATACATTTACAAGCTATCTGCATCAAAATCTACCCAAATACCAGCGCACATTAAATAATAAAATCTCAAGCTATCATTTTCGAAATCTACCCTTCCTGATTGGGTCTTATTCGATCTCTTCTATGATTGGCAAATAAGATTTCACATTTCATTTAAGAATTTAGGCTAACACTGTTTCACCATCGCTGGCAAAATCTAGCAAGCATTATCATTTCAATTAATTGTCGCTACTGATCTATAACATCAAAACAGAAGAGATTTTCGGATGTACAATCCCAGTTTTCACATGCGAACCTTCAGCTAAGTAAAATATGCCTGTACTTCGTCCAATACTGTTCTAAAAAGGAAAACATGTTCGCACATGCAACTGAACAAAATCGGCTGGAATGATTGAAATGGAGGTCATTCTTATCCCTCCTTGTCAGCAACTATATATATGCAGCAAGCGCCTTAGTTCTTTGCCAACTAAAGACACTGTTAATAAAATAAAAAACAAATACACAAATAAAACCTGCTACTGCAGTCTTAAAGCTTCAAAATATAAGCAAATAAAAGTGCGTGAGTTTCAGTGTTAGTTTAAGGCCTGGAAATGATGGAGTAAGGCAGTCGGAGATGCTCTCATGATCAGCGGCAGGTGTGGGTATCATTGCATTTGTTGAGCATTGACATGAGGTCAGCGTCCAGTGCTCGGTTGCTGTGATTCTCCTATGGTGCGAGGGTATGTTGCTGTGTGGAGCTCGAGTAGGGAGAGTGGAAGGGCTGCGTGGGTTTACTGGTGGCCGTGGTAATTATTGGTGGTTGTGATCTAAAGTCGAAGTGAAGGCCGATGGGAGGGGCGTCGGATGGCGGAGGTTCGACATGCTACAACGACCGATAGTCGGAGAAATTGGCCCCCGTCCTTTTTCCATTCAAATGAGAAGTCAAGACAGTTGGAGGGGTGTTTGGGTCAGGGTTTCCGGTCGATGAGCGTTGGCGGAGCGGCGATGTCTGGATCAGTGTCAGGTGGGGGTCTGAAGTTGTCAAGGTGGCGCGGCATGGTTTTGGGGGAGGCTTGTGGAGTTCGAATAACAGTAGACGATGGCAGATGAACACGAGGAAGGTAACGGTCGGGTTTCAAAAGGCCAGAAACAAGAAAACGCGTAATGAAGTCTGACGTGGAGTATTTAATGGCTAATGACAGGTTAGGAAAATAGTTAAGTAATAAATAGTTTAATTATTTTATTTATGTTGTTTTAAAAATTAACTCGATATTATAATTGCGATAACTTCTTCATTTGTTAACGAAATCTGACGAAACAGGACTCGTTGGGATCGTGGCGATGAGCATTACGCTATCGAGCTGGTATGATCTGAAATGGAAGCAATTGGAGATTCGTGTAATTTTAAACACTAGTTTAAAATTATATGATATAACGCGACAATCTTCAATCGTCAAAAATGGTGAGTTAATTCTCACACTTTTCTAGACTGCTATGATGTGATAAATCCATAAAATTTAAAATATCATAAAAAAAAATATATACTAGTTGATTGGCTGTTTTGGTTTCTTATGGTTGATTTAGTGGTTGACGTTAATTATATTATCGTCATTAATTTATTTATTTAAAATTATATTCTATCATGAAATGTTATAATAATCTATGATGCAGGGAAGGACAAGTTGGAGGGATCCGACTGGATTCCTAAAATATTATGTGTGTTGTTTATTTTTATATTGCTTACACATGAATTGATTGAATCCCAAATAACATTGAAACCTGTATGAATGCTGATGGTTGAATGGATTTGTAACGACCCGGATTTTGGCCGTTGAATTCTGAATATTTAAATTTGTTTTAATTGAATTACATATAGGAATTTATTGATTAAAAACGAAGTTTGAACGTTAATTTATAATATGATTATAAAACGAGCTCGAAATCACGCGGTAGTTCGTAATATAGAGTTTTGAACTTCAACTGAGGATACAGGATCCGATATAAGTCGGATTTCTGTGAAACAAGACACGTTGGAACCGTATTGATTATAATTCTCATATGAAAGAGAAAAATCTAGATTTCGTGTTATAATTTGTTAGTTATGGTCAAATCAAATTTTGAAATAGTCGCTGTGGAAATCGTTATTTAAAATATACGTGTTAAAATAGCCGTTTTGCAAACGGACTCTGTTTTCGACGAAATCAGTTTCATTGGGACCGTATCGTTAAATTATTGTACGGTGGTGAGTGGCGTGGAAAACCGATGTCGTATGTAACCACGGTAGCCGTAAACGCTCGTTCAGTGCAATTAAATTAATTCAACTGAATAAAGGGATATTAGAGTGTAACTTGAACAGACGATCGAATCAGGACACGAAACCAGTTCCAGTGAGTTCGTAGCATCGGATATAGTCAGGGTAGGTATATAGTTTGTTATTTTTAGAGATCGGCAAATTTGGTGTTCAGAGGGGCAGTGCGGTACGCGTTGAAAATGGCCTACCGGGGAAACAGTCTCAGAATGCGACGAAACTAGTGCCGTTGGGTTCGTATCGAAAAGTTATTGTCGCTGTTCGCAGTTTCAAGTTGTTTTGATTTATCTGGTGATCGTGAAAAAATTAAACGCGTGTTGATTTCCGGTTTTATAAAGGAAATTTTTTCATACGATGTCAGAATTCGACGAAACTTGTCCCATTGGGTTCAGAATACTTTTTACACCAAGATTAGTTTTTTTATCAGTAAACAGAAGTCGACTGTGGTTAGTGTCACTGATACTTCACCGCGAAATTTCGCTATAATATAAATAATATAATAAAATAAATATGCATAATACGAAAATCGATATTGGTTTTGTTGAGACTGTAATGGGAAATTTCATTTATAGATATATGTGTTTGTAACCGTTTAAGCATATTTCCATTTATATAATCTGCGGACATAAAGAAATGTTTCAAGCCGACATAAGAGGTGCTATACACATACCTATTTTATACCTAGCAGCAAACATGTAAACAGGAAATACTGAGGCCATTTAATAAATTATACAGTGCCACCCTATATTTTCAAAGCGTGTAGACAAAGGAGTCATAAATCACATGCCCCATTAATTCTTCCGATTCACCTATGTTCTACTCTACTGACCTATTACTTCTCACCCACGTTTTACCATATTATAAATATACACTGCCTTCCTTTTCAATTTCTTCGGGGAGAAATATTTCCAAGCCGAAGCTCTCTGGAACCGATGCCACGACCAACGACTAGCGTTGCAAAGGAGATCGATGGGGGGCCGGGATCGCCAGCGAGTGGACCTGGTGGTGAGACCAAAGCGGTGGCAACCCCTGGCGGTGGTCCGGTCAAAAACACTAATGGCACGGCGGTGGTAATTGTTGAGGATGGGCGCAGCGTGAAGAGTGTGCGGGATTTGGGTGATGAGGTACGAACTGTGTTGGAAGCAAGGCTTAATGTGGTGAGGAGGGTCAGTGCGGATTTTCAATTACTGAGGATGCTTGAAGTTTCAGCGTGGTTTCACGTTTTCAGCATGGGATTCTCGGGTCATCATGGTGTTTGCGTTGGGTGCATCTGCGGGTAAGGTGATGGCGGAGATTAAGGGTGTATGGAGGTTTACTGTTGGTTTTGCAAAGGAATTAAGGGGTTTTGATGTTGGGGCGTAAGGCCATAATCGGGTTGCAGCAACTTCAAACTGGAAAAGGCATTCTCGTGAACTTAAACTGTGAGTTTTACGTAAGGGAGGAAGGATAGGGTAAATGGCTTCACTGATGCGACAGTGGTTAATGGATACTGGATGTGAAAATCATACTGGGAAGTTTTGCAAAACTGTTTTGAAGTGAAGGGGGCGTACATGAGGTCACGCTTGGCCAGTAAACGAAGGGAGCTGTTTGGCCAACTTGAAGTGCGAAGAAAGGTTGGTAAATGGGGTTCAATGGTTGCCAGGACGTGAACCTATATGTGCACCGGTTAGTGGTCTTAGTTTTGGAAAAATGAAAACAAAAAGGGATGTTGTGGAAGCATGAGCAAGAAGTATGATGAAGCAACGATTTGGGTTGTTTTTATGGTGGGGAGTTCTGAATGCAAATGGAGGAAGAACGCATGGATATATTATACGACAATGGTGAGAGAACGGGATCGAACCGCTCGGAAGAAGAAGATTTCCAGTGAATTGGACGTGACTGGATTATTGGAATCACGACCATGAAATGTACATTATGGAACCATAGTAGCCGAGAGCATAGCTATCGGTATTTCATGACAAAATCAGGCGTTGTTTGATTTTAAACGAATCAAAAGGCAGAATCATCAACTGCAAAACCAAGGTGAGTAAACTCACTTACTCCCTCTCGTTTATATTTTAATATATAAACGAGTTTTAAATATTTTTATAATGTGCAATGATTGATTGGTTGAATAGTTGGTAAATTTGGTTGAATTGGTTGATAGGATTACACCATTAATTGATCATTAGTTCTGATATTTCATTTTGATGTGAAATAATATTATTGATGTTATTAACATCTGTGGATGCAGGGAAACAGGTTGGAGGGATCCAACTGGATCCCTCAACATTTTATTTATTGTTTTATTTGATGGTGATATATGTTATGCTACATTATCCATGGTTGAATTTGTGTGTTTGGTTTACCCTGGCCTTAGGAACCTGGTATTTTAGATACCGTAAAATATCATCGAATGTGAAAAAGGAAATTAGAATTTAAAAGCAGAGTTTATTTCCAAATTAGAAATAATTTCTTTTTCATTGAGTTGCAAATGGAAACCTATTCCATTGGGTAAACCAAGAAAAATGTTATAAATAAAGATATAAATTAAGTGGATCATTAACCATTGGATAAATTAAAAGGTAAGTTCAAATATGAATGTATATTTGAAAGTGAGTATCGGTTTTGAAACCAATATTTGGAAATGGATCCGAATTTAGCAAATTACAGAGGAAAGTTTAAAGAAAGATTTTCAAATGCTTAAAATAAAAGAATAATAGTTTAAAACAAGGAAATATTTTGCAAATAAAATGTATATAAAAAGGGGATTTATAGAAATCAAATTAAGTGGTTAGAAAAATGTATAGTTTATAAATATGTTTAAAGGAGAACTTGAATTGTTTAAAATAAACAGAGTTTATAAATGAACAACGGAAGCATGTGCGCCGCACACGGTATTTTATTCAAAACAGCAATCATAATGCTGTTGTTATAAGAAATGCTTTTAAACAGCGACTATAATGCTGTCTTTGTAAGAAATGCTTTTATAAAACTAAATAGCGATTTTAGCTCTGTTGTTATAATAGATGTTGTAAATCTATACAACAAATTTTAGACGCTGTTGTTATAATAAATGTCTTGGTAAATCTAAATAGCAATTTTAACGCTGCCGTTATAATAACTGTTTTAATAGCAATCTTAATGTTATGGTTATGATAAGTGTTCTATAATGCTAGACAGCGGTTTTAACGTTGTTGTTGAAAACAATGTTTTATAAATCAAACATTTGAAGACAGCGATTATAACGCTACCGTTATAATCAATATTTTTATAAAGAAGGTGTGTTCGTAGATCAAATCCGAGAGTCGCGTAAGCAATGTTTGGTTTAAAGTTATGAGCTCTGACTATTTCAAAGTTAAGAATGTCGTTCAGTTAAGGTCTGAGAGGTAATTATACCCCAACTTGACTGACTGCATTATTGACGGAGAAATGGTTAAGGCTCGATAGCAAGGGTTGGTTAGTGATATCGTTAGTTAACGAATGATTTATGATTTGAATTATAATAACGATGTTTATAACATCAGTTAATTCAAAGGATTTAGAAATGTTTTCTAACTGGAGTAAAGGATATTTTCTCAATAAAGGAATTATATATATTGGAAATGTTTCCCAATAATCGAGAGAGAAAATAGTGCTTTGAAGAACGCGAAAGGTGGAAAATGGGAATTGGAAACGATAATGTAACAAAAAACTAATATAAAAAGGGCCCAGTGTTGTTTAATGCTTGATTGATAGAATTTCCATTTGGAAATAGAACCGTTGATTGTATGGATGTTTCTTTGATAGTTAAATCACCGACTATCAAAGTTTTATTTTTGTATATACCTCCGTTGTCAACATGGAGAGACCGGGATCAGATTTGATATCTGAAAACCACTCTGTATTGGCGTAAGCGTTATGAAGCAACTTATGCTAAAGAAAATTGAAGACGGAGTTATGCAAGGGCTATCCTGTTTACGGGTTAGTGCCTTCGGTTTGTCCAGACCCAGGACAACTTGTATGGACGAGTGTCTGACAGAGTGTTTCCAAAGGGGGTTACGTACATTGATTCCTTCAAACGTACGAAGTTAGTGGCATAGAAGGGAAACTTCTTTAGCCTAACAATCTGAGTATTTTTGTGGGAATCAATTAGTGATTTCCGATGGATCTGACGATGTGGCATTCCAAGTGAATGATGGCCAGATGTTCTGGAAGATAATTCAAACCTCAAGCCTCATCAACCCGGAATTGGACAAAAATCGGGCAGGCAGCATGGCTATGTGGGTCGCACCCATTAGGATGTATGACCATCTATCTAGAGAAATTCCTTTTGCTTCTTAAATCTATCGATGTTGTCCCTTATCGGGAGGCGGTTGCTGATCCCAACCGTCGGTGGTATACATTCGATACACTCAAGCGAAATGAGTGGTCGGTCATGTGTGGGCCGGGTTGCAAGATGTTCTTGTTGAACCCAGTGTATTCGTCTCTAGAGATACACTATCGGCAGGTGGTCCCATACCTTGTCATGTTGGAAATCCAATCTCCAATAAGAGCCCTGCGGTTTTTGATTTAATATTATATATGGAGCGTGAGATGCAAGCGTTCCGCTAGATTCTATTTATTTGATGTAGACATTATTATAATAGCACTGGATTTGATATCAAAATATTTTTGGTTATCGTAAGATAAAAACCATCCGTGTTTATGTGTGGATCGGTCTTACGATTATCATTCCTTTCGAAAGGATTTTGAAAGTTAAACAAGTGGTTGGAGTTTACTCACACCAGTCCCATGACTGACCCAGAGTTTATTTTGTTTGTTTTCCCTAAACTCTTGGGTGCCCAAATTTGTGCGGGCAGTCAAGTAGTCGGGATTTTTCAGATTCACTTGGAGAAGATTGAAGCAGGAGGCTTTACCTGTTAGTTATAGACTATCATACTTCCCGCTGTGTATTTTGTTGTATCTGGAAACAGGTGTTTATAACTGTTCCAAAGATAACTGTTGTGCTCTGATGATGGTATGTATATATACAGTTATTGTTTTATATTTCAAAAGTATGTTATCTAATATATTTCATTCGTTCCGCTGTGAGTTTGTGATCTTCGTTTTTCTTCTATTCTAATATTTCTTTCTTTCTAATTCTCACCCTCTAACTTCTTTCTAATAATGATTCGTATTTCTGTGCAATTTGAGTAGGACGTGTGGTGTTATTAGTCGACTCAAAGGGTACGGATTTGCGGGTCGTTTCATTTGGTATCAGAGCTGAAGGTTAAGTGATTACCTTGGCTCTGTGGCGTAACTCAATAGAGATGGGGTTAGTAATACCCTAGATTGGGTTTGAGTGTATATATATATATATGAGGGAGCGTATTTGTAGATTTGATATAAAATTGTTTTATATTGTGTTGGCTGGTTTGTTGAGTTATTTATGAATTCTGGTCGATACAGGATGTGCAACTGTATCGATAGGTGTTTCTAAACTCTCGAACAAAACAATTCGACGCAGTATTGTTTTAAAATGGGTAAATGAAATAATTTGCCTAAAAGTTATTTTGATATAAAGGGAGATTTTTCTGAAATTATCGAATGTGTTGATTGTTGTTACAATCAAATGGAATTATAAGATATTGAAATGGTTATATAACCAAGATAAACTAGAATTAAATTCAAACCATAAGTTGGAATTTAAATCCCGGATATTTTGAAAATATTCCTTGAAGTATTTTAAAGGTGATATAGCATTGGTTTGAAGAGATTTTTGAATTAGAATGGTTGTAAATGGGTTTTTAAAAGGATTAAGCACTGAAATCACTTCAGTGGCGAGAAAATAATTCGGATAATGGGTCGCGACATTATCGGTATTCATTTTCAAGTTTCTGGGTGACGGATTGCTACCATGGTAATTTAGGAATGAAAAATTTGTTTGCAAAGGACAAGTTGTTTTAGAAATTCAAATGTTTTGAATTGAGTCGATTATAAATATATGTGTACAAATATATATGATTTCGAACTAATTTGAAATAAAACCCGGAAATTTGAATTCTAAAGATTTAAAATTTAACTTGTATAAGTTGAATAGATTGAAATGGTCAAAATGTATCAAATGAATTGGGATTTAACTTAAGTTAAATAAAACTGGATTGAATTAGAAGTAATCCCGAATGAAATTAAATATATAGATGTTGAAATTCGAAATATTAAAATAGATTCGACTTATACTAAACAAGTTGAATACTTATATTGTATGTCGTTAATTGGAGTTAAGTTATTTTTGAGCCCAAGCAGAATAAGAGGGTTGACTTTGGAAAATAGAACTCAGTTTGGATTAGTGAATGGAAGTGATCCAATCAGAAGTTAAAGATCAAAGGTTGGATTGATTTGAAACCAGCTGGAAATGGGTATATGTATGTGAGCAGATATTGAATGGAAACAAATGCAAGAGATAGAATTATGCCTGACAAAAAGGTACATGTTTACAATATTGTTTGGGTTGATGATTTTATGAGCCTATGAGGCAAGCCACTTGGCTTTTTGATTTTCTTTCGGATTGGAGAAGGCCTAGAAAGGCGAGTTGGGGTTGTACCGATTGAGCTGTGCAGAGGAGATGCTGCCGAAATTTTTCAGAATTTAAATTGTTAGAAAATTTTCAGAATTTTTTTTTTCGTTAGTAGGAATAAATGAATATTTTAATTGAAATAAATTGGTCCAGTTAAACTGGAGTTAAGAGGTGAAAAAAACAAAAAGGATTATTGGACCTAGTTAACAGGGTACGTAGCATCTTTTCCTACCTTAGCAATTTCGAGGACGAAATTATTTTAAGGGGGAAGGAATGTAACGACCCGGATTTTGGCCGTTGAATTCTGAATATTTAAATTTGTTTTAATTGAATTACATATAGGAATTTATTGATTAAAAACGAAGTTTGAACGTTAATTTATAATATGATTATAAAACGAGCTCGAAATCGCGCGGCAGTTCGTAATATAGAGTTTTGAACTTCAACTGAGGATACAGGATCCGATATAAGTCGGATTTCTGTGAAACAAGACACGTTGGAACCGTATTGATTATAATTCTCATATGAAAGAGAAAAATCTAGATTTCGTGTTATAATTTGTTAGTTATGGTCAAATCAAATTTTGAAATAGTCGCTGTGGAAATCGTTATTTAAAATATACGTGTTAAAATAGCCGTTTTGCAAACGGACTCTGTTTTCGACGAAATCAGTTTCATTGGGACCGTATCGTTAAATTATTGTACGGTGGTGAGTGGCGTGGAAAACCGATGTCGTATGTAACCACGGTAGCCGTAAACGCTCGTTCAGTGCAATTAAATTAATTCAACTGAATAAAGGGATATTAGAGTGTAACTTGAACAGACGATCGAATCAGGACACGAAACCAGTTCCAGTGAGTTCGTAGCATCGGATATAGTCAGGGTAGGTATATAGTTTGTTATTTTTAGAGATCGGCAAATTTGGTGTTCAGAGGGGCAGTGCGGTACGCGTTGAAAATGGCCTACCGGGGAAACAGTCTCAGAATGCGACGAAACTAGTGCCGTTGGGTTCGTATCGAAAATTTATTGTCGCTGTTCGCAGTTTCAAGTTGTTTTGATTTATCTAGTGATCGTGAAAAAATTAAACGCGTGTTGATTTCCGGTTTTATAAAGGAAATTTTTTCATACGATGTCAGAATTCGACGAAACTTGTCCCATTGGGTTCAGAATACCTTTTTACACCAAGATTAGTTTTTTTATCAGTAAACAGAAGTCGACTGTGGTTAGTGTCACTGATACTTCACCGCGAAATTTCGCTATAATATAAATAATATAATAAAATAAATATGCATAATACGAAAATCGATATTGGTTTTGTTGAGACTGTAATGGGAAATTTCATTTATAGATATATGTGTTTGTAACCGTTTAAGCATATTTCCATTTATATAATCTGCGGACATAAAGAAATGTTTCAAGCCGACATAAGAGGTGCTATACACATACCTATTTTATACCTAGCAGCAAACATGTAAACAGGAAGTACTGAGGCCATTTAATAAATTATACAGTGCCACCCTATATTTTCAAAGCGTGTAGACAAAGGAGTCATAAATCACATGCCCCATTAATTCTTCCGACTCACCTATGTTCTACTCTACTGACCTATTACTTCTCACCCACGTTTTACCATATTATAAATATACACTGCCTTCCTTTTCAATTTCTTCGGGGAGAAATATTTCCAAGCCGAAGCTCTCTGGAACCGATGCCACGACCAACGACTAGCGTTGCAAAGGAGATCGATGGGGGGCCGGGATCGCCAGCGAGTGGACCTGGTGGTGAGACCAAAGCGGTGGCAACCCCTGGCGGTGGTCCGGTCAAAAACACTAATGGCACGGCGGTGGTAATTGTTGAGGATGGGCGCAGCGTGAAGAGTGTGCGGGATTTGGGTGATGAGGTACGAACTGTGTTGGAAGCAAGGCTTAATGTGGTGAGGAGGGTCAGTGCGGATTTTCAATTACTGAGGATGCTTGAAGTTTCAGCGTGGTTTCACGTTTTCAGCATGGGATTCTCGGGTCATCATGGTGTTTGCGTTGGGTGCATCTGCGGGTAAGGTGATGGCGGAGATTAAGGGTGTATGGAGGTTTACTGTTGGTTTTGCAAAGGAATTAAGGGGTTTTGATGTTGGGCGTAAGGCCATAGTCAGGTTGCAGCAACTTCAAACTGGAAAAGGCATTCTCGTGAACTTAAACTGTGAGTTTTACATAAGGGAGGAAGGATGGGGTAAATGGCTTCACTGATGCGACAGTGGTTAATGGATACTGGATGCGAAAATCATGCTGGGAAGTTTTGCAAAACTGTTTTGAAGTGAAGGGGGCGTACATGAGGTCACGCTTGGCCAGTAAACGAAAGGAGCTGTTTGGCCAACTTGAAGTGCGAAGAAAGGTTGGTAAATGGGGTTCAATGGTTGCCAAGACGTGAACCTATATGAGCACCGGTTAGTGGTCTTAGTTTTGGAAAAATGAAAACAAAAAGGGATGTTGTGGAAGCATGAGCATCAAGTATGATGAAGCAACGGTTTGGGTTGTTTTTATGGTGGGGAGTTCTGAATGCAAATGGAGGAAGAACGCATGGATATATTATACGACAATGGTGAGAGAACGGGATCGAACCGCTCGGAAGAAGAAGATTTCCAGTGAATTGGACGCGACTGGATTATTGGAATCACGAGCATGAAATGTTCATTATGGAACCATAGTAGCCGAGAGCAGAGCTATCGGTATTTCATGACAAAATCAGGCGTTGTTTGATTTTAAACGAATCAAAAGGCAGAATCATAAACTGCAAAACCAAGGTGAGTAAACTCACTTACTCCCTCTCGTTTATATTTTAATATATAAACGAGTTTTAAATATTTTTATAATGTGCAATGATTGATTGGTTGAATAGTTGGTAAATTTGGTTGAATTGGTTGATAGGATTACACCATTAATTGATTATTAGTTCTGATATTTCATTTTGATGTGAAATAATATTATTGATGTTATTAACATCTGTGGATGCAGGGAAACAGGCTGGAGGGATCCAACTGGATCCCTCAACATTTTATTTATTGTTTTATTTGATGGTGATATATGTTATGCTACATTATCCATGGTTGAATTTGTGTGTTTGGTTTACCCTGGCCTTAGGAACCTGGTATTTTAGATACCGTAAAATATCATCGAATGTGAAAAAGGAAATTAGAATTTAAAAGCAGAGTTTATTTCCAAATTAGAAATAATTTCTTTTTCATTGAGTTGCAAATGGAAACCTATTCCATTGGGTAAACCAAGAAAAATGTTATAAATAAAGATATAAATTAAGTGGATCATTAACCATTGGATAAATTAAAAGGTAAGTTCAAATATGAATGTATATTTGAAAGTGAGTATCGGTTTTGAAACCAATATTTGGAAATGGATCCGAATTTAGCAAATTACAGAGGAAAGTTTAAAGAAAGATTTTCAAATGCTTAAAATAAAAGAATAATAGTTTAAAACAAGGAAATATTTTGCAAATAAAATGTATATAAAAAGGGGATTTATAGAAATCGAATTAAGTGGTTAGAAAAATGTATAGTTTATAAATATGTTTAAAGGAGAACTTGAATTGTTTAAAATAAACAGAGTTTATAAATGAACAACGGAAGCATGTGCGCCGCACACGGTATTTTATTCAAAACAGCAATCATAACGCTGTTGTTATAAGAAATGCTTTTAAACAGCGACTATAACGCTGTCTTTGTAAGAAATGCTTTTATAAAACTAAATAGCGATTTTAGCGCTGTTGTTATAATAGATGTTGTAAATCTATACAGCAAATTTTAGACGCTGTTGTTATAATAAATGTCTTGGTAAATCTAAATAGCAATTTTAACGCTGCCGTTATAATAACTGTTTTAATAGCAATCATAATGCTATGGTTATGATAAGTGTTCTATAATGCTAGACAACGATTTTAACGCTGTTGTTGAAAACAATGTTTTATAAAACAAACATTTGAAGACAGCGATTATAACGCTACCGTTATAATCAATATTTTTATAAAGAAGGTGTGTTCGTAGATCAAATCCGAGAGTCGCGTAAGCAATGTTTGGTTTAAAGTTATGAGCTCTGACTATTTCAAAGTTAAGAATGTCGTTCAGTTAAGGTCTGAGAGGTAATTATACCCCAACTTGACTGACTGCATTATTGACGGAGAAATGGTTAAGGCTCGATAGCAAGGGTTGGTTAGTGATATCGTTAGTTAACGAATGATTTATGATTTGAATTATAATAACGATGTTTATAACATCAGTTAATTCAAAGGATTTAGAAATGTTTTCTAACTGGAGTAAAGGATATTTTCTCAATAAAGGAATTATATATATTGGAAATGTTTCCCAATAATCGAGAGAGAAAATAGTGCTTTGAAGAACGCGAAAGGTGGAAAATGGGAATTGGAAACGATAATGTAACAAAAAACTAATATAAAAAGGGCCCAGTGTTGTTTAATGCTTGATTGATAGAATTTCCATTTGGAAATAGAACTGTTGATTGTATGGATGTTTCTTTGATAGTTAAATCACCGACTATCAAAGTTTTATTTTTTTATATACCTCCGTTGTCAACATGGAGAGACCGGGATCAGATTTGATATCTGAAAACCACTCTGTATTGGCGTAAGCGTTATGAAGCAACTTATGCTGAAGAAAATTGAAGACGGAGTTATGCAAGGGCTATCCTGTTTACGGGTTAGTGCCTTCGGTTTGTCCAGACCCAGGACAACTTGTATGGACGAGTGTCTGACAGAGTGTTTCCAAAGGGGGTTACGTACATTGATTCCTTCAAACGTACGAAGTTAGTGGGATAGAAGGGAAACTTCTTTAGCCTAACAATCTGAGTATTTTTGTGGGAATCAATTAGTGATTTCCGATGGATCTGACGATGTGGCATTCCAAGTGAATGATGGCCAGATGTTCTGGAAGATAATTCAAACCTCAAGCCTCATCAACCCGGAATTGGACAAAAATCGGGCAAGCAGCATGGCTATGTGGGTCGCACCCATTAGGATGTATGACCATCTATCTAGGGAAATTCCTTTTGCTTCTTAAATCTATCGATGTTGTCCCTTATCGGGAGGCGGTTGCTGATCCCAACCGTCGGTGGTATACATTCGATACACTCAAGCGAAATGAGTGGTCGGTCATGTGTGGGCCGGGTTGCAAGATGTTCTTGTTGAACCCAGTGTATTCGTCTCTAGAGATACACTATCGGCAGGTGGTCCCATACCTTGTCATGTTGGAAATCCAATATCCAATAAGAGCCCTGCGGTTTTTGATTTAATATTATATATGGAGCGTGAGATGCAAGCGTTCCGCTAGATTATATTTATTTGATGCAGACATTATTATAATAGCACTGGATTTGATATCAAAATATTTTTGGTTATTGTAAGATAAAAACCATCCGTGTTTATGTGTGGATCGGTCTTACGATTATCATTCCTTTCGAAAGGATTTTGAAAGTTAAACAAGTGGTTGGAGTTTACTCACACCAGTCCCATGACTGACCCAGAGTTTATTTTGTTTGTTTTCCCTAAACTCTTGGGTGCCCAAATTTGTGCGGGCAGTCAAGTAGTCGGGATTTTTCAGATTCACTTGGAGAAGATTGAAGCAGGAGGCTTTACCTGTTAGCTATAGACTATCATACTTCCCGCTGTGTATTTTGTTGTATCTGGAAACAGGTGTTTATAACTGTTCCAAAGATAACTGTTGTGCTCTGATGATGGTATGTATATATACAGTTATTGTTTTATATTTCAAAAGTATGTTATCTAATATATTTCATTCGTTCCGCTGTGAGTTTGTGATCTTCGTTTTTCTTCTATTCTAATATTTCTTTCTTTCTAATTCTCACCCTCTAACTTCTTTCTAATAATGATTCGTATTTCTGTGCAATGTGAGTAGGACGTGTGGTGTTATTAGTCGACTCAAAGGGTACGGATTTGCGGGTCGTTTCAGGATTTGGGTATTGTTGTGATTTTAGTCAATCGACAGTATTGATTAAGTGGTTGGTAGTGAGGGCCTGAATCTACTATTTTAAGATGTCGTTCTACTGCAAACTGACACAGTTTTTAATTTATGAAATTTATTTTATAACTAAACTGAAGTTTTGAGTTTATTTTATGTAAGAATTGAATAAGAAGTTTATAAAAATATTTATACGTTATAATCATGTTTTAATAGAAATTATTAAATAGTTTAAAATAAGAATTTTAATGTCATTAATAAGATTTATGAACTGCAGTCCGAAACTAACCTACGGGTTAGTGAAAAGGAATAATTGTTTTTATAAAACAATTAACTGATGTTTTAAATTCATTAAGTTATTTAAGTAATTTGAGGAGGAAATTATAACAGAAATCAGTTAACGGTTAACTGATATGTACAATTGGCAAAAATCAACCGTTTTAATTTGAAATTGACAGTTGGGTTAATTTGATTTGAATTAACCTAATCAATGGTTTCAAAATATTCGTTAACTGGACGAATGTTGTTAAAAGCTAGTTAATCTTCGATTTACTATATTTTAAAATGATTATTGAACTGTTTATTTATAAATTTAATTATTATGTAATAACCTTTTTAAGATGATTTAATTATTTTGTCTTTGTTTAATAGTGAAGTCAATAATCTTTACTGTATTTAATAATGAAGTTAATTGATGAATGATTAACTATTGAAATAAATTACCTTTATTCGGCTAATAATGGAGTTAATTATTATATTAATAATAATTAAAGCTATTGTTCCCATTATCGGCATTCCTTACCAAAAGGAAATCGAATCATAATAAGATTCTAATTAAGTAAAAGTTATACAAATGTTTTGTTGTAAATCCCAGGATTTTATAAACATAAGGTTATAAAGGAAGGATCGAGCTACGACGATGTTTAAGATAATGTTTTAATTAATAAAAGCGATGCGATCGGGAAGGGATTTATAAAATAAAAGTGATGAAATAGATTAGCATAAAAGGGTTTCAAATTTAGTTCAAATCGTATAAATAAAGTGTAAATGGAATTTATAAGCTAATGTGGGCATTGCGATATGATTAAGTAAAATGAAGGGGATTAAACAGGGCTTCTTAGAAGAGGATTAAATGTGTTCGTTCAAAAAGAATATTAAACCGTTTAATATGCAAGTAAAGAGATTATAAGCCAATTACCAATATAAGATATGGAATGAAAATCATATTGAATTCGAATGGTAAATGAGATTGGGAAGTTTACTTAAGTAAAGGGAATGGACATGGAAAGCGGGGTTTTCAAATATAAAGAAGTGGTTTATAAAACTATAACATATGGAGATGGGAATAATATATTGGATTATTGAGATAATATTGGTTTTAAATTACAAGCTTGTATCTATCTTAAGATGAGAACGCTGTCGATCAAGGTCTGAAAGGTAATTAGAATACCCCAACTTGAACGACTTCACTATTATCAAGAGATAATATTAGTTTGTAATGGGTAGGAAGGTGATTATCGAGTTATTTGCGATTAATAGAATTTACCATTTATTTAAATAACCTTTTAAAATGGATTAACTATGCTAGTTTTAATTAATTGGAAATATAAATACTTTTATTTAGTAATAACTAATGCAAGTACTTTACGATTATAATTCTTTTCTTAAATTAAAGTTACAGAATGGATTAGTATGGGAAGGATTTAAAGTTAATTCAAATCATATAAACAAGGTGTAAAAGGGTTTTACCCAAAACGATGATTTTAAAAATAAGCGTTCACCTGGGAATGGAATTAAGTGAAATGGTTTAATCGAAATAAGGGAAAGATTTTGGTAACTAATCATATGCCATTTGATTAAATAGAAATATAACAATATGCCCAAAGATAAAGGTAATGGAAAGTATGTTTATAAAGCTATAGCGATATTTTTCAAATATAAAGGATACAAAAAGGATTTTGAGATTATATATATACACGATGTTCCAAGATAAGGAAGATAAAAGATGTTTTATAAAATATACTAATATTCTTTGACAAAGGAAATAAAAAGAGAATTGAGTAATGTTTTCAAAGTAACGAAACTAGAAGAGTTTGATAAGATAAAATTCATGAAATCGATTATAATCGATGAAATGGTTAATGAAATAATGTATATGAAAGACCTGAGCTGCCAATGTACTTAACGATAATGTTATGATTTGATAGTTAATAGCCAACTATCAAAATCTGGCCTTTTATCGATTGTTGTACGGAAAGACCGGGATCGAATTTATATTCGAAAACCATTCCGACCAGCAAATACGTAACGTTGAAGAAATCAGAAGATGGTCGAGATGGAGTATTGAAGATTGTTGATCTTCATGAGCGGAAGAACTACTCGTTTAATTTCTCTGGCTAGCTACCAGAGTTATGATGACTTGTGATTCTATCGTGATTGAAATCTTCGGATTGCAATGACTTCTTGCTATAGATCTATAGGGTGATACCTAGGATGCGGTAGGAGGGTGCCTTCGGTTCATCCTGTTCCTGGATGACTTGTATGGACGAATGTCTGACAGAGTATTTCCTTAAGAATCATGTACGTTGATTTTTACAAATATACCAAGTTTGGTGGCGGAGAAATTCTCTTGCTTAACACCGAGAGTGTATTTGTGGACGTCAATTAGTGATTTGGCGAATATGGCGATGTGGCGTTCAAAGTGAATGAAGATGTACTAAACGTGACCTCAAGCCTCATCAACCGAGAAATGGCACAAAAATCGGGTAGGCAGCATGGCTATGTGGGTCGCACCCATTAAAAGGGTATACCATTACCTGATCTGGAGAAATCAAATGCCTTTGGTTGTTCTTTTATTTTATTTGTATGCTATCGGTTCGGTTGGCTGGCCCCCAACCGTGGTAATGATATATTCGGTACTCTCAAGCGAAACGAGGGGCCGGTCATGTGTAGCCGGATTGCAAGACGTTCTTGTTGAACCCTAATGTACTCATTTCCGGAGGTACATTGTCGGGAGGTGGTCCCATACCTTGCCAAGAAATCCATTCTCCAATAAGAGCCTGGGGTTTTGATTGTATACTATATATGTAGAGCATGAGATGCAAGCATTCTACTAGATTATTATTTATTTGTTGTTTGATAGACATTATTATAATATCATAAAAGATATCGATTTCAAAAATGTTTTGGGTTATAGTAAGGTAAAAACAGTCTGTGTTTATGTGTGGTTTGGTCTTACTATTATCCTTTTATTCCAAAAAGGATTTTTCAAAGTTAAACAAGTTGTTTGTGCTGTGAATTTATCACTATTCCAGACTGATCTGGGTGAATTTTGCTTTGCTTCAAATGTGCTCGGGTCAAACCGAGTATACTTACAGGTTAGGTTTTCGCTTGGAGTTTCAGGAGCCGGAAGTAGGGGCTTTCATTGTTAGTTATACAAAGTTTATTTCCGTTGTGATTGATGTATGTTGTACTCTGATAAATGGTATGTGTTTATACAGTTTCTTTTATAAAGAGATTTGTTATATTATATTTCTCGTTCCGCTGTGAGATTCTGATGTGTTCTTCTTCTTTCTTCTATTCTAGTATTTCTTTCTTTCTACTTCTCATCCTCTAACTTCTTTCTATTAAGAGTCTGAAATTTTCGATACTTGGATTTTTGACAAGTAATACGGGATTATGTATTATTGTTGAAAATTTGAGCATCGAATTTTTTTTGGGCCGTTACATTGAGATTGCTAACCTGAGCTTTACATACTAACTAGACTCTATTACTTTGATAACCTTGAACTCTTGAAATCTTGATATCTTGATACTCCTTTGAAATCCTGAATCTCCCATGCATGTACGCATATATATATATATATATATATATATATATATATATATATATATATATATATATATATATATATGTTCTGGATAAAGATGTCAGTATATATTTTATAGTCAATAATGGAAATGACTATAACAAGGCTGTTATCAAAATTTCATTCTCCGACGATCTCCCTTTTTTGTTTGATGACAACCATGGTTTATAAAATATTCATACCTGATATTACCTGTTAATACAATTCTTCAATTACTCTCCCTTTCACCATGAATTCCTTCTAACTCCCCCTTAAACTATACTATACCTATTTTATAATTTATCCCCTTTTGTCATTAATAAAAAAGTATATCTATCCTAACTCAAAATAATCCTAGTGGCTAATTCTATTTGTAACTCTCCCTAAATCTATAACTCACCCTAAATCTATAACCCCTAAATCTAATAATTTATAACTCTGCCAAAACGTATGGCTATACCATTGCAATTTCGCTAAGTAAACTAAATAGGAGTATAATCAAACATTGCATAAATTAAACAAGCAATTCAAACAATTTTTACAAGCAATCCAGACAATCAAAACCAAATCAACCAAGGTAAAAATATATGTCAATTCAAAAATACTCCTTGAAACTTCAACTAATCCTAGAAACTATAAAGCTCCCCCTTAATCTTGTTGACGATATTTTCCGTCAACACCCGGATTAAGTTATTTAGGACATGTGTTCATGGGATTTGACACCGCCATGATTCAGAGTTAACAAAGGTCATTCTGAAACCTGTGAATTTAAGCTAATTTACCTCCCTTTAGGCAACGGAATTTTGGTACTACGATTAATTATCTGGCCTTAAGGGGTACATGCCACACATGCTATGCAACGGTGTTCCGAAATGACCTTAAGAAGGTTATTTAGCTTAATATTGTTAGGTCTTATGAAATCAGTTGCTCTCTAAATCATGAAAGTGATACTATGTACTGTGATAAGAAGTAAACAGGCTAACGTATTCCCCTATTTGGGAAACAAGGCATTGCGATGTTCATTAACTTAGACAATCAATCTGCGTCGGACCATCACAAAAAGGGGTCCGGATTGCGTCAGAAATTGAGTCACGAACTCATAGATAACCCCCTTTCACTGAGGTCAGGAAGCGTTAGGCTAATCATGAGAGTGCCGATCAACATGGTAGACCCTCAATGTACGAAAAAGGAGACTTCGTATTTCTACACAGCCCCACCTCCATTGCTAAGGTGCCATGATTGATTTTCTCATAAGAAAGGTTTGTAACGACCCGCATTTTTCAGCGATATAATTAATTTATTTAATTATTTAAAAAAAGTGATTTAGAGAATTAAATGGTCATTGGATTAAATTATAATGATTTATTTAATTAAAATAAATAATAGAATAATATATTTAATTTAGAAATAAGCAAAAATAGTGGAATTCACAATATAGTGTGAATAGGATTATTCAATATATATATATATATATCAGTTTAGAGTTGAATTATATTAGCGAATATATTATTTTAACGACAGTTTAAACGTATAATTATATTATAATTATAATCGAGCTCGAAATGGCGAGGTAATTCGCTATTTGGCGATTTGAACTTCTATTGAATGTACAGGGTCCATTTTAAATCGGATTTCTGTGAAACAAGAAACGTTAGGAGCGGGTGAAGTATATTTTTCTAGTGGAAGAGAAAAATCAGGATTTCATCGTGTAGATTTTGATTTATGTCCAAATCAAATTTTAGAAAAGTCGCTATGGAATTTATATATATGTATATATATATATATATATTATAACGATATATAAAAGGAATTTCATTATAAATTGAATATCGATTTAACCGGGATTTGAAATATTGAGCTAGAAATTCATATAGGAATATTATGGAGCTGTATGATATTCTAGTGTGAATATATACGATAATATTAATTTATTAATATTGTTAGACCAAAAAGTGGTTCTAACACCCAAATTGACTAAAAGCAGAATGAAATAAGATCAAAAGTAAAATGGAGACACAGAATTTATAGTGGTTCGGCGTTAAAAAGCCTACGTCCACTTGTCAATCATTATTCTCGACGATAGAGTTGCAATTACAATGAGATATTCACTCAATTTCACTCACAACTCACATACATTCACTCTCTTGTTTCAAAACAAATATTGACAAACAATTTGGATTATCCGGGAGTGCTGGAATTCGGTTTTTGAAAGTGGTTGAATTCTCAAAGTGCCAAAAAGAAGATCCTTTTCATTGTCTCCAGACAGGGTATTTATAGGTGAAAATTTACTCAGAATCCGATCCGGATCGGAGCCACGTGTCTTCCATCCCATCAGCCTCGGGTTCGGATGGATTTCAGTGTTGACAACGCATCAGAGCAGTGGACGTTGTGGGCAGGAAATGGTCATACCCGCTCCGCATATTCAGGCGATCGTGGGGGAATGTGATGTGGAATATGGGTTCGGATCGGAGGAGCGTGCAGAAGGGGTTCGGATCGGGACATCCGATCCGACCCGAATTATGCTGAAACTAAACTCTTATCCGTTTCTTTCTGCTCCGTCCCTACTTGGTAGAAGCTCGCCGATTTGATTGATGATAACTCTCCGATCCGACTGGTGATAGCTCTCCGACCCGAATAGTAAGTAGACCTCCGATCCGAATAGTAGTGTCTCTTTGATCCACATAGTAGCAGCTCTCCGATCTGAACAGCAAAAATCTCTCCGATCTGATCCGCTACATCTTTCCGATCCGATCCGCTATGATACTTTCCAAGTTTTTCAACGTTTCACATTTCGACTTTGTGTTGCCCAGTTCACAAAGTGGGCTAACATTTTGCCCCCTCAAAGAATGCTCCTGTTGGAAATGGAGCATGCTTTGATTATCACTGCATATCGCCTGCTAGGTAATCTTTCCTTTGACTTTCCTCGTGCTTTCATCCTCTTCTTTAAATTTTAAATTTATTCATATGCCAAGCTGAGATATGACATCCTGTTCGGTTCGGACTCCGACCCGAACCGATCCCCTTCTTCTTTCGATTTCTCTTTGGACTTGTGGGCCAGGCTATGCTACTGAGCTTTCGATCTGGTCCGAACGGGGATACGAATAGTCACTTTGTTTTTATATAAGTTCAGCCTTGATTTTCCTTTCACTTTCTTTTTATCCCATCGCTTTGCGAGTTCTGTTCTGAAGCTCCAGAGTTCAAAAGAGTAAAACTTTTTATAATTCTCGCGCGAATCTCCAACTTATACACCTCGGTAGGTTTAAATCCCTGATCGACTTCTTGATAACCGATTTTAGTTGAAGTCTATGGTCAATTCGACCGATCTAGATGTGGTTTCCACGCTACAGCATCCTCTTCCTTCGTTATTGTTGGTGGTGGCTTCGTTGCTACTTCGAGACATTGGAAGGGGAAGCTGTAATTGGTTCGGTCATGACTGGGGCATTGGAAATGATTTTGGGTCTAAGGCTAAAGAAGAGGAAGAAGAAGATAGCAGGGAGTCGGTTCGGGCGGTGGAATATGGAAGGTGGAGAAAGGGGAAAAGAAAAGAAGTTCAGGAAGTCGGATCGGGTCGGGGAAAGTAGAGAAAGGGAAAAAGAAAAGAAGTCCAGAAGATCGGATCGGGTCGGAGCAAGTAGTTAAAGAAGGGGGAAGGGAGCTCACCTAACCGGATCGGGTCGGACTGTAAGATAAAGGAGGAGAAGCATGACTACGTGATCCGATCCGAACCGTCAGGGGAATCTACCTCCGAGCCGATCCGATTTTGATTTCTGAGTTTCAAAGTTTATCCGAGCCCAAGACGAGGCCACGCCCCCGACCCGATCCCAATGAATGCGCCCGAACCGAACCGAAGGGCAGTCCATCTTAATGCATAAAAACTTGTTTAACTGGCCCAATCAACTTTTGGCATAATCTTCAACTTAATGGACAGTTAGGATAGTGCCTTGCGAACGTAACTGGACATCAAGAACTACTTCAATCCTTTATACTTTGCCAAAATTTTGCGTCGCACTTTCAAACATTTACTTTACACTTTCCGCATACACTGTTTACACTTTAGTTTGCACACATGCACGGGGGGATACGGGCTAATTTACTCTAACTTGTGCTATTTCTTCTTCAATAGTTTTATGACCATGAGACCCAGACGCTCTTCTAGACTAGCTGAGAAGAAAGAGGCCCCGGAGACCTCCAACAAAGTTACTCTCGAGGACATATCTTCTCCCTCGGATCCAGAATGGAATGATGAGGGTTCTGACTACGAGGTTGGGAATCGCGAAAGTGACAATTTGTCTTCGGAGGGTGAAGTTTCTCTAGGTTTTGAAGAGGAAGGAGGGATTGGTGACGACCGAGCTCCAGATGAGTTTGAATCGGCTGTCATATTGGAATCACCCCAAGATTCTGTTGAATCAACAATCGACAACGACAGACTTATCCGAATTTGTTTAAAATACGGAATACTAAAAAGGGACACCCTGGTGCCTTCGAGAACTGACCGTCCCCACAACCCTCCAGAAGGGTATATGGCAATTACTCGGTTGATGTGCATGGTCGGTGCTATCCCTCCATTTTCCCCTTTCATCGTCGATTTCCTAAGACAAATGCGGATTGCCCCCATGCAGCTGCACCCTAATTCTTATGCTTACTTATACAGCTTATATGTAGCATACCGTGAGATCTTAGGCATAGAGATCACTTTTGATGACGTTCATTTCGTCTACAACTTCAAGCATCGGACTCGAGAGACTCCTTCTTTCTGCTACTTTGAGTTTGTCCCTAAGAGGAAGATAATTTCAGCGCCATTCAGTAGTAAAGCTGGAGATTCCAGGCTGGAATGGTTTTATGTGAAGCGACAACCAGGGTGTGCCAGGAGATGGATGAAATCAAGTAAAGCACTGGTTTTCTAAATCTCGGCTCTATACATTCAAGTCATCGCCTTAACTCGTTTTTCTTTTTGTTTGCAGTCGATAACCCAAAACAAATATTTGACCAAGTATTCTTTGACCGGATGCACCATCTCCTTAATGGCGATCAAAAGTTCTTGACTATTGATGAAGTCCTTAAGGATGAATATCTTCATTTTCATGGGTTGCTATCTGTGACTCGGAGCATTGGTCACGGGACAGCTCCATATGTTTATATTCCCCCAGTGGATGTAATCCCCGAAACGGGCGAAAGTTCGAGAGCTCCTACAGTGCCTCTTCGAGCTTCACCTTCTCCTTCTTCTACCCAAGATGATGAATTGGCCAACATGGCGGAAAAGCATCGCGAAGGGTACACTATTCCCGAGGATGCCATTTCTTCAGAAAAGTCAACGTCTTCCAAAGAATCACTGATCGATGCTTCTGAGGGAGATGTCCCTAGTACTGATGACCCACTGTTTCAGGGTTTGGGGGACCTCCTCTTACCTGAAACCATTTACACTTCAGAGGATTTTAGGAAGAATCCTTTAGTTTTCATCTCCTCCGAAGAGACCACTCCTGCTAAGGCCAAAGAGCCCTCCCGTACTAGTCTAGCTTCGGACTCGGGTTGGTTGGGGGGAAAAACACCACTTAGGACACACTTTACACAATAACATTACAACTCACTGCATCTTTCTCTTTGTGAAAATGTTGATCCTGAATATCATTTGTCTTATTGTGCAGGCAAGATGTCCCGATCTTACTATGATATCAGGAAACTCCGCCGCAGCATGTCTAATCCACCTTATGATACTGAGTATGATCGCCGCGACGATCGCGGTAGGGAGGAGAGAAGGCCTTATGAACCCTATCGCTCTCGAACCTCGCGTTCTCACTCTCCTGTTCGGACGGACCCAGAGAGATATAAAGGTTACCAAGGTCATCGGGAAGAGGACAGGCCGCAACCGAAAGACTCCACCTCTTCCCAAGAAAAGCGCAGCAGGGAGAGAAGTCCGCCGAAAGATACTGAGTCGCGAAGTAAACGCAAGGTCTCTGCTAAACGGCCTAGAACAGACAAAGAGACTATTGAATCCTCCACGCACAGGGATACTGAGTTGACGATCCCCGCCCCTCCACCACTAGATGTTGAAACTGCAATCAAACGGGCGTATTTGGAGGAGCAATTTCCCAAACATTACTTCGAGAACTTGAATTTTTTACGTGCCCTCGAACCTATTTCTTCCAGGTGGGAAGATGAGGCCAAAGCAAATATAGATGCGGTCGAAAAACAGTATTCTGAAATGTTCAAATATTCACGCAACCTTTCCAGAATCATCCGTACTCTAATCACGAATGCTGATTCGATGCAAAAAACCGCGGAAGACGATGCAAAGGCCTTAAAGAATCTAGGAAAAGATTTGGAGGACACACAGGCCCAGCTTGCTGTTGCTCAAAGGGATGCTACTAGCTTCAAACAACAATTTGAAGATATGCAAAAATGTTACCATGATTTGCTTGAATCTCACACTCAAGAGCGTTCTGAGTTAAAAAAGCAAGCTGAAGATGCTAAGTCAGATGCCGCTAAAACGCGCCTTGCTTACGCTGACCTTGAACGGAAAAATGCCGAGTTAGCAAGGAGGAATGCTGAGCTAGAAAAGAAAAATGCTGACTTGGCTTCTAAGTTAATGGAGGCGGAGAACAGAGCTGCCCTGGCGGAGGGCAACGACGAATGTGCTATCAAAGCCGCTGAGGAGGCCCGCAAACAATTGTCAGAGGCGGAGGCAGAGATTCAGGGTTTCGGCGAATTAATGATTGAATTCTTTGCACATATCATCCGTCGCCGGAACATTTCTTGGATTGAGGATTATCCATCTACTCTAGTGCAAGTATGGAGTCAGATCGTTGAGTGGGAGAAAGAGGAGCTCAAGGTTGATTCCATTGATGAGGACAAGCTGATGGGGAAATATTTAAGGGATGATGAGCCAGAACGCCTAGCTGAAGGGCGCCGCCTCATTGCTGATGCTGTGGAAGAAGAGAGGCGGAGGACTAAGCAGAAGAACATTCCTGAGGCTGGTTCCTCTTCTACTGCCCCCGCAACTTCTGAAGTAGAGGGGTATGATCCTGAAAACCCGGGAATCCCTCGAACAACTTTGCTATCCCCTATTCCCGGAACGGCATCGGAGACAGCAGTTACCCCTGCCGAGAAGTCTTCGGAAGGTATCCCTACATTTTCACCTCAATTCGTCAAGGCTATTTCTACCTTTCGCCACGTGATTGAGCAATCGATGAAAAACCCATTATTTTCTCCTGAGTTGATAACTGTTGCTTCTCACTCTGTAGGTATTGAGCCATCCGGAAAGACAGATGTGACTCAGGGAACCGCCTCTGGGGCAGAACCTACGGAGAAGGCAAAAGGGGGAAAGGACAAGGCTGCTCTTATAGATTTGGGAGAAGGAAGCGAACCGTCTAAGGCTGACACTCCCCGTGATGAAGAAATGATAGCCGCCTTAAAGGATGATTGCGGCGACGGAGGACATGAGGAAGATCCAGAGGTGGCAATAGTCGGGGAGTCGAAAAGTGCAGATGATGTTAGTTTGGCTGCAATGAAAGCTGACCAAGATAAACGCTTGCGGTTAAAAGCTGAAGACTTAGACCCTGAAATCCTCAAGCCTCTCGCAGCTGTGGATGCGGGATCATGGTTAGTTGTTAAGCTTTCAACTAGATCTATTACAGAGGAACTTGCTAAAAAGTCTTCTCTTGATTCCAGCGCTCCGCCCTCTGGGAAGAAGTCAACCGATTCCAGCGCCGCATCTTCAGGAAAGAAAAAATCAAAGCGCATCTTGACAAAGGCCGAGAAAGAGGCGAAGGATGCGGAGAAAGCAGCCAAGAAGTCCAAGCCTCACTCGAAGTCTAAATAGTGGGCTGTCTTGCGTTGTTTTAGCATTTGGTGGACCAACAATTGCTGCTATAAGTGTGGCTCTTGCACCTTCTTTTTGGCTATTTTCCTGTACAAATTAATTCATTCGTAAATAAAAAATAATTCATTTTCCGCAATGTCTGTTAGTCATTAGTTCTGCACTTATGTAAGAATGCATGTCTTACTATAGTTATGTAATGAAGTTATGGTGGGAGGAAATATGTGTATACATACATGCCCCCAGTCAATCTCAAAAAACTATTCGAGACTTAATCAAGTAGTTTGAATGTCCCCGATTTTCTGACTGGGTCGCATTTTCTGTGTCGTTAATGCCTGTCGTTTTTTCTGGCATTTTTTTATACTCTCCTATCATATACTCAGGTTAGAGTTCTTACTGAGGCGGTCTCTTGTCTGGGTGCACCTTCACGCCTCAGAGGACGTCGTCTTCCCGTCCTTTTATACTCTCTCTCAATTCTCGAGAGTTAGAGTTAAGAATGTCGTTTTCCCATTCTTTTATGTCTTATCGCACAAATAGTCGTTGTGCTTTTTCTTACGTTTAAACTGTTTTCAACCTTTCAGGTTTTGAATCATCTTATATTCCATAATCGCAACAGAATAGTCGATGAAGGTATACATATAATGCATGAAAGTAAATAACACACGATATTTTTATAGTGGTTCGGCTAAGTCGTAGCCTACATCCACTTTATAGTCCTTTATTCATATCATCGGATTTTCCTAAGGCAAGTCGTGCCCTTTTACAGAGTTCATAAGAAAAATGACAAAGAGTACAACATTTCTAATCCAAATATCGCATCAAATGTTGGGCATTCCATGCCCTAGGTACTTCTTCGCCATCTACGGTCGTTAACTTGAAGGTTCCTTTTTCAAGTTTCCGTTGGATGACAAAGGGTCCTTCCCACTTTGGACCGAGGTGAGGAAGGGATGGAAAGACTCTCTTTAGCACCAAATCTCCTGGTTCAAAAGTCCTAAGGCGGACTTTTTTGTCATAATGGCGTGCCATCTGACGTCGATGTCTTGCCGCACGCAAATCCGCTTCGTCCCTTTTTTCTTCGATTTCATCAAGAGACTCGAGTAAGAGTGCCCGATTCGTCATCGGGTCATAATACGTCACCCGGTGGGAAGGAACTTCAAGCTCTACTAGAATTACTGCTTCTGAAACAAAAGAGAGAGAGAAAGGGGTATGACCAGTAGCCGTCTTAAATGTTGTTCGATATGCCCACAAAGCTAAAGGCAATTCGTCAACCCATTTTGCCTTTGCGCGCTCTAACCGTTTCTTGAGGATGGATTTTATAACTTTGTTTATTGCTTCAACTTGCCCGTTCGACTGCGGATAAGCAACCGCAGTATACCGTTTGTGGATCTTATATTTCTGGCAGAAATTTCTGAATTCAGCACCATCGAACTGGGTTCCGTTGTCAGTTATAATGGTCCTTGGGATCCCGAATCGGCATATAATATTTCTAACCACAAAACTTATCACCTTTCTCGCCGTGATCTTGGTTAGGGGCTCAACTTCCACCCACTTCGTAAAATAGTCCACAGCGACTATTGCATATTTCGCTCCTCCTTTAGCAATTGGTAGAACTCCGATGATATCAATTCCCCACGTGGCAAAAGGCCAAGGACTCACCATCGATTTGAGTTGGGTCGACGGTGCTCTGGGGATTTTGGCGAACCTCTGGCACTTATCGCAGCGTCATGAATAATCAGCTGCATCTTTATTAATTGTGGGCCAGAAGTATCCATAACGCAATATCTTTTTCGCTAAAGTCTGACCACCTGTATGATCTCCACACTCACCTTCGTGTACTTCTCTTAGTACACGTTTGATGTCGTCGTGTGCTATACATCGTAACAGGGGCATAGAAAATCCTTGCCTATAAAGAGTATCATCTTGTAGGACATATCTGGTAGCCTTGCGAACTATAGCCCTTCTCTCACTTTTCTTTGATGGGAGTGTCCCATTCTTAAGGAAGTTCTTAATTGGGGTCATCCACGACTCCTTCTCCGGTTCTGCTTCGAAAGCGAACTCAATTTCCATCGACTCAAAGCTTGGTGATTCCAACGTTTCAATTGGAATTATTTCAGTTTCTTCTGGATTGTCGGAACTAGCTAGCTTTGCCAGCCTGTCTGCCTTCTGGTTTTCGGCTCTTGGGATATGCGTTATACTGTACCGCTCCAGGTTGCTCAACAGCTTTTCCACTTTCCCGGGGTAGGCGATGAGTCGAGGTCCCCGAGCCACAAATTCCTTTCGCACTTGGCAAACAACGATTTTGGAGTCGCAGAATATGTCCAACATTTTTATTCCGAGGTCTTTAGCAAGCTTCAACCCGGCAATCAGGGCTTCGTATTCAGAGTCATTGTTAGTCGCCGAAAATTCTAATCGTAGAGCGTAATATAACGATCATCCTTTAGGAGTAACTAAGACGATTCCAGCTCCGGACCTTCGGTCGTTCTTGGCTCCATCTGTGTATAGCTTCCATGGATCTATCTTTAACTCATCTTCGGACTTGACCACTCTGTCATCGATTACTTCCTTCTCTGGGATGGTGAACTCTGCTATAAAGTCTGCCAGAGCTTGCCCCCTGATCGACCTTCGTGGCTGAAAATTTAAATCAAACTAACTTAATTCAATATTCCATTTGATCAATCGTCCCGATGCTTCGGGTCTCTGCAACACCTGCCTTAGAGGTTGGTCAGTGTGTATGGTTATTGGGTGAGCTTGGAAATAGTGATGAAGTTTTCGGGAGGTGATTAGGAGGCTGTAAGCGAGCTTCTCAATCTTTGGGTAGTTGCGTTCTGCCGCTGCCAATTTCTTGCTTACATAATATACTGGCCTTTGCACTTTGTCTTCTTCTCGAACCAAGGCTGTGCTAACAGCGTGAGCCGAAACTGCCAAGTAAACAAACAATTCTTCGTGGTCCACTGGCTTTGACAAAATCGGTGGTTTTTCTAACAATTCCAATATATTTCGAAAGGCCTCAACACAGTCCGGGGTCCACTCAAAGTTCTTCTTTCCCCTTTTAATCAAATCAAAAAACGGGACGCATTTGTCTGTGGCTTTGGAGATAAATCTACTCAACGCGGCTACTTTCCCTGCAAGACTTTGGACATCTTTAATTCTCCTCGGCTCTTCAATGTTTCTAATCGCTGCTATTTGGCTGGGATTGATTTCAATTCCTCGGGAGCTCACAATGAAGCCTAGAAACTTTCCCGATGCCACTCCAAATGAACACTTCAAAGGATTCAACTTCATCCGATACTTTCGCAGGATACCGAACATTTCTGCCAAGTCTTGTGTATGGAGGGAGGACTGTTTCGATTTGACAAGCATATCATCTACATAAACTTCCATAGTCTTCCCTATTTGATTATAAAACATTCTGTTCACTAAGCGTTGATAAGTGGCTCCGGCGTTTTTCAACCCGAACGGCATTACAACATAACAATATAACCCCAAATTTGTAATGAAGCTCGTATGTTCTTGATCTGGCACGTGCATAGGAATTTGGTTGTACCCGGAATATGCATCCATGAAAGAGAGAAGTTCATGTCCCGCTGTCGAATCTACAAGCTAGTCAATCCTAGGAAGTGGGAAACTATCTTTCGGGCAAGCTTTGTTCAAATCTGAAAAATCAATGCAAGTCCGCCACTTTCCATTCGGCTTCTTTACTAAGACGGGATTCGATATCCAGTCAGGATATGTCAAATCTCGAATAAATCCGTTTTGTTTCAGCTTCTCCACTTCTTCTTTCAGAGCAGCCGACCTATCTGGGCCCAGCATACGTCTCTTCTTCTTCACAGGTGGGTGTTTCGGGTTTACATTTAGTGAGTGACTTATGATGGATGGCGATATCCCACACATGTCAGCGTGGGTCCAGGCAAACACGTCCAAGTTTGCCTTCAGGAAGTCAGCTAGTTCTTTGGCCCGACGTGGATCCAACTGGGATCCAATCTTCAAAACTCTTGTTGGATCAGCTTCATCAATGGGAATGTCCATTGTCGCTTCATTAGGAGTTGCATTTCTAGTCTCTGGTTCCTCGTCTTTTCTGGGATCCAAGTCTTTAGGCGTTCCTTTGGGCAACTCCTTCGAGGCCGATCCCTCTAATTGCTACGCCGAGCCTTCCTTTGGAGGAGGCAAGGCATCTTTACTCTCGATGTTAAGTCCTTTCATCAACATCTTTAATTCGGCAACATAGCAGGCCCGTCCGGAGACTTGATCCCCTCTCATTACTCCAGTTCCGGCTTCAGTTGGGAACTTAAGCAATAAACACCAAGGGGCGATGCAAGCCCTGAACTCAGCAAGGGCAGGCCTTCCCAAAAATGCATTATAAGGCGAATCTACGTCCAACACTATGAACTGAAGCATCTGTACTCTTCGGCATTCTCCTTGCCCCAAGGTTACGGGCAATTCTATGTACCCCATTGGAGCTGTTGACGCCCCGTTGAAGCCTCGGATCCAACCTTCGCATGGCTTCAAATCTTTAGATTCTTGCTTCATCTGATCGAATGACTTTTTAAATAAAATATTAACAGAGCTTCCGTTGTCTACTAACACCTTATGAATCAAGGCCGACCCAATGGTGGTAGTAATGACCAACGGATCATCGGTGGGTGACTAGATCCCGGTATTATCTCTGCTACGGAATACCACGTCGTCAAACATTGTCTTCTGTTGCTTTATGGGGGCGGTATATTCCAAATCATCACATTCATCCACATCTACGTGCTTGGCAGCATTTACATATTGATCCATTGCTCTAAAACTGCGGATTGCTGGGTGGGGTTCACCCACTATGGAGTTAGTAACAATTCCCTTGCCTTTCTGCTGCGCTGTAGGCTTGGGAGCAGATTGAATCTGTTTTGGAGCCTGCTCTCCTTGCCCCCTGTCCCTCGGGGCAACCTTATATTCATCCAGTTTCCCTTCGCGCAGCAGCTTCTCAATCACGTCTCTCAAATGTCGACATTCATTGGTTGAATGCCCATGAGTTCCATGAAACAAACAAAACTTTCCAGTTGCCATTTCTTTCTCCGTTGAGTCGCGAGGTGATGGTCTTTTATATTGCAAAACATTGTATGTATCCAAGTAAATGTTCTCCAGATTGTCGTTCAACGGTGTATAATTCTCATAAGTCTGGAATCGGGGTCTTTTGTTAGGATCGCTTCCCCTATTTCTATTTCTTCTGTTACTACTCGCGTTACGGTTATTGTTGTTGCCCCCATTTCCAGAATTGTCGTTTCCACTCTTGTTTCCCACATTCACTTCAACTTTTCCGGAACTTTCTCCAGACTGCTTCACGGCGACATTACTCTGAACATTTTCTTTTGAAGCCGCTCCAGACTTTCTCTTTCGGTTTGCCCTGGCCTCCTCTCGCCTTAAGTGAATATCGGCCTTTTCATAGAATAACTCTCTCGTGGAAGGTGTCTTCCCAGAAAGGTAATCTCCAAACTCGGAGTCAGGATCGACTCCTTCCATCAAAGCCATCAAGATAGTGGGCTCATGCGGGTCACTAACTTCAGTCACAGCTAAGTTGAAACGGTCAAGATATGACCTCAAAGACTCCCCTGGCGCCTGCTTAATTCTTGATAATTCAATAACACTTTTAGACTTTCAGGTATGGAGTCGGAACTGATTCATAAAACGTTTGCTCAATTCCCTATAATTCGATATCGAATGAGGGGGAAGTCGGATAAACCATAGCAGCGCCACATCTTCTAAATAGATCGGGAATGCTTTACACTTCACCGTGTCAGGAGCAGCAGCAGCATTCATGAGCCACGAGTATCGCATCAAATGCTGTCCCGGATTGGTTCTCCCATTGTACTTGTCCATCTGCGGCAAGTTAAAACGTCGGGGAAACTGAAAATTGAGGATGTCGTCAGTGAAAGGAGTATGGCTTCGCTCAATGTCATAATCTTCATTGGTATAATTCCGGCTTTCGGACATAATCTGGCGTACCATTGCCTATACGTTAGCATTAGTTAGGGGCCGTTTAGGCTCCCTGGCCCTGGTATCCGGGTTCTTTCTGGGCTCTTGTTCAGGAGATGCCCTTCTTCTTTGAGCTGCATCTGCTCTGCTTCGTTCCCTACGCTCCCGGTCGATCTCGGGAGGAGGGGGCTGGAGCATTTGCCCCTGAGTGGGATTAGTATGGTTAGGGTCTCTCAAGCTTGGATCATTGGTTCCTAGTGCTCGCGCAATATCCTCGCGGGACCCCAAAGATCCGAACATCAGTTGCTCCAAATTCTGAGGTCGTTCGAGCGGCCTTCTTTCACGGGGCCGTTCTTCCTCGGAAGAAGAATACTGATCCATTGGTGTGTGGCGAACCGGGGATGGAGTTCTCTGTCTACGGAGTTCCCTAATTTCCCTGCTCATGAGTCTCATGTTTTCTTGCATCATGAGATTGGTGCGCTCGTGGATTTTCATAGCCTCCCTAGTACTTTCAAGCATGTCAAGTAGGCGCGAGAAATCTCCTTGAGTAATAGGTGCGGATGGATTGACCTGATCATTGACCCTGGTGGCTGGAGTCGGAGCATTTGTGGGGGCTCGGGTAGAGGTTCCAACATCACCAAGTGTTGGTTCGGTTCGGAGATGGGAGGCCTGTTCGGGTCGGAGCTGGAAAGCCAGGTCGGGTCGGTGTAGGGCGAGCTGCTCGGGTCGGTTCAAGTTGGGGGAGTGCACTGCTTTAGATTCTCCTACCTGGATCGGATCGGAGCTCTCCCCCTGAGTGCGGTTCGGATTTCCTGTATCAATCCGTTCTGCTGCTGAGCTCTGCCCACGAGACCTTGTCACAACTGCATTTTGCTGATCTTCTCCAACTCCGTTCCCCCGACTAGATTGAACTTCCTTGCCTTTTCCTTTGGCCATAGTTCTCCAACAATCACTTCAACAAATATTCAAGAGCGTCGAAACTTGAGGATTAACTTCTTTGAACTCAACGGTCCAAAAAGTAGAACGATAATCCCGAAAAACAGAGAATTCAGATGGTTCTCAGTGGAAGCACCAAAATGTTAGACCAAAAAGTGGTTCTAACACCCAAATTGACTAAAAGCAGAATGAAATAAGATCAAAAGTAAAATGGAGACACAGAATTTATAGTGGTTTGGCGTTAAAAAGCCTACGTCCACTTGTCAATCACTATTCTCGACGATAGAGTTGCAATTACAATGAGATATTCACTCAATTTCACTCACAACTCACATACATTCACTCTCTTGTTTCAAAACAAATGTTGAAAAACAATTTGGATTATCCGGGAGTGCTGGAATTCGGTTTTTGAAAGTGGTTGAATTCTCAAAGTGCCAAAAAGAAGATCCTTTTCATTGTCTCCAGACAAGGTATTTATAGGTGAAAATTTACTTAGAACCCGATCCGGATCGGAGCCACGTGTCTTCCATCCCATCAGCCTCGGGTTCGGATGGATTTCAGTGTTGACAACGCATCAGAGCAGTGGACGTTGTGGGCAGGAACTGGTCATACCCGCTCTGCATATTCAGGCGATCGTGGGGGAATGTGATGTGGAATATGGGTTTGGATTAGAGGAGCGTGCAGGAGGGGTTCGGATCGGGACATCCGATCCGACCCGAATTATGCTGAAACTAAACTCTTATCTGTTTCTTTCTGCTCCGTCCCTACCTGGTAGAAGCTCGCCGATTTGATTGATGATAACTCTCTGATCCGACTGGTGATAGCTCTCCGACCCGAATAGTAAGTAGACCTCCGATCCGAATAGTAGTGTCTCTTTGATCCACATAGTAGCAGCTCTCCGATCCGAATAGCAAAAATCTCTCTGATCCAATCCGCTACATCTTTCCGATCCGATCCGCTATGATGCTTTCCAAGTTTTTCAACGTTTCACATTTCGACTTTGTGTTGCCCAGTTCACAAAGTGGGCTAACAAATATCAAATTTAAATGTTTTTAAATATATTTATATATTTAAATGGTTTATTTTGAACTTTCAAAATAGCCACTTTTGCAAACGAACACAGTTTTCAACGAAAATAATTTTGTTGGATTCGGAATGTTAAATTATTGTTATATTTCAATTTCCGTGATTTTTGAAGTCAGTGTGTGGCCGTACGGGATTTTAAAGTGAAAAATATTCAATTTTCTAACTTTAAAAATATGCTGTGTGAGCAAACGGAGTCGGAATTTGACGAAACCATTTTTGTTGGGTCCGCAATTTCAAACTATAACTGCATGTCCGTTTTCGTGATTTTTGGGGATTGTACGTGATCACAGGAATTTTAAAACCCAAGTGGAAACAACGATAGCATGAATATAAATATAATAATCAAATAAAAAATTAATATTTCTATGTTATATATTATCTCAACTCACCAAAACCCTTCTCACAAATTTCTCTGGTCAATTTCTTTTGGCCGCCGTGTTTTCATCTAGAAACCCAAATTCGTAATACTCTAAACTCCAAAATAAATTCCACAAAAATCTATAAATCATAATTCATACACATATGAATTTCTGGTGAATAGAGCTTTCTCCTGGTACAAGTATTACTTGGTGCGATCAGTTTTTTTCCTATCGTCGGTAAGCCAGCGAATTAGGGTTGATCATTTTGATGGATTAGGGCATTATTAGGGAATTTCGAGTTCGTTTTGGGAATCAGGGGATCGAGTGTCGTGATTTCTGAATTTTTGGGATTTTTTTAAAATAAATCATGTCGATACATTTTCCTGTGATTTTTCCGTGGGCGGTTGGGATGCAAGAACAAGGCACCGATCGAGTTGTGGGTATTAGATTCCGGTACAAGAGGGAAAATCGGGGTTGTATGCATTTTTTTGGGATGATCGGTGATAATTGGTGTCGATGGTTTCTCTGCACCGTGCCTTGAGGTGTTCAGGTCGCGATACAGGGGAGGCTGTCGAAAGTGATGAAAATGGCATGGATGAGGGGAGTAGTTGAAGAGATTAACAATGGTAATCTCGGTTTTGTAAAAGAAACAAGATAAGGAGAAGGAGAATTGGACTTAAGGAGTTTGGATAATGGCCATTGGAGATTCTGTACAGCGTGCATGCAGAAGATGAGGAGCAGGCATTGAAAACACGTTTAGGGGTTAAAAGGTGAATAGAGTTATAATTTATTTAAATTATTAGTTATTAATGACTTATATATGTAATAAACTTATAAAAAGTATATCTTACTCGTATGATATCGGAATTCAAGAAAACAAGATCCGTTGGGATCGTATTGAAGGTGGCTACACCATGGAACTGGCCGGGAGTGAATTAGAGCTCATTTGGATTTATGCTGAAATTAAATGCCTGAATCAGATCATTGACCAATTATCGTTATTTAACGATAAACCGTCCAATGTGAGTAAACTCACTAACTCTGATCAGTTTATATTTTTATAACATATTTTTTGAATTGATAAATACTGGTTGTTTGCTATATGTTGGCTATTTGGTTGAACTGCTAGTTATTCGTTAATCGAATATTGATTCTATTTGTTAGAATACTTCATATTCGTGTTATTCATGTGATTAACATCTGTGGATGCAGGGAAACAGGTCTGAGGGACCCAACTGGGTTCCTCAACAGTTATTTTACTTTTTTCATATATTGTGATATATGATGTGATATATATCCAATTATGGATTTTGTGTGTGGTATGATATTGATCCTTATTATATAGTGTTTTAATGCCATAAGAAATACTGAAATGTGAAAAGAGAAATTTCAAAATATAATTTGAAATAAAATAATTATATATATAAAATCAAAGGGTTTTATATAAAAAGGAAATTTGAAGTGATTATTAAATTGTGGAAGTTTATAAAACCAAAATGGGTTTTATAAAAAAAAAAAAAAAAAGGAATTTGTGAAGTAGATATTGAATTCATGAATTTTATAAAAATCAATAGAATTTATAGAAGGGAATATTTGGAAATTAATAAGAAATTTCTGGGGAAAATTATAAATAGTTAGATGGAAGATGTAGAAGCCGTTGGTGTGAAGAAACTTAAATAAGAGTAATAAGAAGGAAATAAATGATTGTATGTAATAGAGGTGATATTTTGGAAATTATATAATGTTAAAATGAAATTGCCAATTATAAAGGAATTATGGGAAAATGGGTTTTAAAGTAAATATATAATAGAAATCTATTTTTAATAGATAAATTGAGTATGATAATTTATAAATGATGTTTAAAATTAAGGAAATATTCATCATTTGATAAATTGAATATATTAACCTAAATTTTTATAGAGAAGTACAAATCGGTTTTAACACCGACATGTTTACTAGAATTTGAACGTAGCATTTATAAAAGGGATTATAAATGAGATTTAAGTATTGGAAGTAAAAAGGGGATTTCGTATGTATAATTCTAAATAGAAGTATAAATAGAAGTTGGAATTTGGATATTATTTTGAAATAAGAAATCAAACTAAATGGATTATATAAAAGGAATATTATTCACATTTGATGTGAATAATGGATTTAAGCAAATATTTTGCTGATATAGACATTTTCAAAGGAAAGTGGATTTTGAAATAGAAATTAAACAGAAATGGAATCTCAAATGGTGAGAAACCGATAACTTGTTTTATAATGAAAACAAGTGTTGTGATTTATAAACAAGGTTTATAAATGAAATAAAATATAATTATCAGTGGATAATTGAGATTTGCAAATTCAATAGTGAATTTGGAGAATGGGGAAATTAGAGTTGTTTTAAAAAAAAGGGAATGATGAAATCCAATTCGATATTTGAAATGTAAAAAGGATTAAATAAAATCCGTAAAGATTTGTAATTAGAATTTAACTACGCTAGATGTTTTAAAAAAAAAAATTTGAAGAAATTATATATTGAATAAAACAGGATGTAACACGGAAATTAGTATTCGGTTGGAAACCGATAATTGATTATCAAATATGTTTTATTCGAAGGAGAGAATTATCGAATATGGTTTATTCGAAGAGAGATTATCGAATATGGTTTATTCAAAGAGAGATTATCGAATATAGTTTATTCGAAGAAAAGGATTATCGAATATTAGATATTCGAACAGTGGACTCGAATATAGTTTATTTGAAAGAGAGTTATCGAATAGTGATTATTCGAGAGTGAGTTGTACATTGGAATTCGATTATATCGAATTAAGGAAAGTGATATTTACTTTCCGTTTCAAATCAAGTTTTACTTATTTGTTAATAAATGAGTTGTTTGTTTATTTACCCAAATTAAGATATAAAGGTTATACTTAAGTTATTTCATTTCGAAAGCCTGGGATCATAACACTACTATTATAATAAATAAAAAATCGGTAAAAGAAGTGGATTCGTAAATAGAATTCGAGAGTTACATAAGGAAGTTTATTGAAGATTTAAAAAGGGTGAACTTTGTCTATTTCGAGGTTAGAAATGTTGTTCAGTTAAGGTCTGAGAGGTAATTATACCCCAACTTGATTGACTTCGTTTTTAACTAAGAAGTAGTAAAGGTTCGATAGTGAAGATTGGTTAAGTGAACTTAGTTAGCGAGTGAAATGGTTTGAATGGGCAAAACGATGTTTTATTTAAACATCAGTCTAAATCCGATAAAGAAGTTTGGGAATGTTTTATTTTCAAATAAGAACCAGAAAAGTTCTCTAAAGTTAGAAGATAAGAATTTAAAAATATATCGAAATGGGGAAAAGGATAAATTAAAGATAATTTAATATAAAGAGATAATTGTGGATTGATGATTTGATCGATCGAATTTCTATCTGGAAATAAGATCGTTGGTTGTACACTTATTTTCCTTTGATAGTTAAATCACCGACTATCGATGTTTTCGACCATTTTTACGTCGTCAATACAGAGAGACCGGGATCAGGTTCATTATCTGAAAACCACTCTGTATGGACGTTAGCATTGCGATCAAATATGATGGAGATAATGAAGATGGAGTTATGCAAGGGCTATCTTGTTTATAGAATAGTGCCTTCGGTTTGTCCAGTCCCAAGACAAACGTGAATGGACGAATGTCTGACATAGTATATCTAACGGATCGCGTAAGTTGATCTCTTCAGACGTACTTACGTTTGGTGGCGGAGGAATTTGTTTCTCTTAGCTTTATACCCGTGGTATTTTTGGGGAAATCAATTTGTGATTTGACGGGTATGACGATGTGGCATTCAAAGCGAATGGTGGTCAGGTGTATCAAAGATACGTTATGACCTCAAGCCTCATCAACCGGGAAATGACAGAAATATGGCAGGCAGAATGGCTAAGTGGGTCGCTCCCATTAGGGTGTATATCACCTATCTAGAGAAAATCCATTTCATTCTTTTATATGTGATCGATGCTGTCCCTTTTCGGGAAACGGTGGGTATCTCCCAACCGTTGGTGATATACATTCGATACACTCAAACGAAATGAGTGGTCGGTCATGTGTGGGCCGGTTTGCAAGATGTTCTTGTTGAACCCAGTGTATTTGCCTCTAGAGATACACTATCGGCAGGGGGTCCCATACCTTGTCATAGTTGGAATCCAATCTCCATTAAGCGTCGCGGTTTTGTTTGTATACTCTATATGTGGAATGTGAGATGCAAGCGTTCTGCTAGATTCTAATTACTTATGATTAGACATTATTATAATATCAGAGAGGTAGTGATTTCCAAAAGTGTTTTGGTTATCATAAGGTAAAAACTGTCCGTGTTTATGTGTGGATCGGTCTTACGATTACTTTTCTTTTGAAAAGGATTTTGGGAAGTTAAACCAAATGATTTGAGTTTACTCACACCAGTCCCATGACTGACCCAGAGTTTATTTTGTTTTTTTCCCTAAACTCTTGGGTGCCTAAATTTGTATGGGCAATCTAGTAGTTTATGTCTTTACAGATACACTTGGAAGGAGCTTGAAGCAGGAGGCTTCAGGATTATATAGCTATTGATATTTCCGCTGTGTGTAAGTGTTGTACTCTGATAATGTTATTGTATATATATACTATTTTATTGCAAAGTTATATTATATAATATGTTTTATTCGTTCTGCTGTGAGATTCGTATTACTCCGATTCTGTTCTGTAGTGATCTCCTTCTTCTTCTATTCTAATTTTCTATCTTGTCTATTCTTACCCTCTAACTTCTTTCTATAAATGATCAGGAATTTCCGATGTCTGAATAGTCAACATGGTAGTTTTGTATTGATTTTCGAAGTCGAAAATCCTAGTTCGTTACAGTGGTATCAGAGCTGGTTGCTTAATTGGTATGGATGATAGGGGGTTCTCGCTTCGCGTTAGGTGGCGAACGGGAGACTCTTACCCCTACATCTCCCAACAATGTGGGTTGGTCGAGTGGCGAGGCTGGCCGTAAAAGCAGTTCTGAGGTAACAGTGTAAGCCATGGGGGGAGGTTAGCCCTCTGCCTTGGGGTTGAGGGATGGTTGAAAAGCCTACCGAAATCTCCGGGCCATTACAGTGGTATCAGAGCTGAAGGTTAAGTGATTACCTTGGCTCTGTGACGTGACTCGGTAGAGATGGGGTTAGTAATACCCAAGATTGAGTTTGAGTAACGAGTGAACATACTTGTAGATTTTATAAAAATTGTTTATATATTGTGTAGATTTATTGGTTGAGTTGTTTATGAATTTTGGCCGATCGGTTTGATCCGCTGTATCGATAGGAGTTTCTAAACGCTCGATTACGATGAACCGACACAATATGTTTTGAAAGAGCGTAAATGAAATAATTTTTCCCAAAATATATTTTGATATAAAAGAAAGGTATATCTTGGAATTATTATCATATATTGGATATGTTGGTTGATTATAATTGAAATGATTATATAAATAACCATTTTGAGTTCGTATAATATAAAATCAGATGAAGTAAATTTGAATTTTTAATCAAAATTGGAATTAAAACCCTGGAAGGTTATAAAAGTGTTTGTAAATGAATCTGGGTTAAATATATGTGAATTTTAAAATCCTGGGAGATTTTGAATTGTTTTCAAGCATTGAAAAGGATATTTTGAAATGTATTTCAAAATGAAAGTGTTTAAATATGGTTTTGATAAGTGATATAGTATTAAACTCACTTCGGTAGCTGGGAAATAACTCTGATGATACTGGCCACATCATCAGTGTTCATTTTCGAGTTGTAAGTGACGGATTACTACTAAAGATTTTGTTTTCAAATTATTTTGGGGAAAGAAAGTTGTTATGAATCCCGAAAGGGAATAACTTATTTTAGAAAAACTAAACTGTTTAAAATTCCCAGGAAGATAGTATGAATTAAAAGCAAATTAAAGAAATTCGTGAAAGAAAATATGCATTGAATTGAAACCAATTAACTGGAAATTTAATTGGAATATAATATATGATGTAAAATCAGATTTTGAATTGTGAGATAGAATCTGAAATGGTATTGGATTGGTGGGTTAGGAATTTGGAATCGAGAATGAAACTTGAGTTTGAGATGGTAATTGGCTTGTTTAAGCGAATAGCTATGTTGAGGATAAATTGATCAGAGATTGACAGGGATGACTTTGGTATATGCTGAATTGGCAGCAGAATGAAAGGATTTAATGATATGCCCGACAAAAAGGTACACGTTTATTTTTATGGATTTGGTGATTTATGGGCCGATTTGGCAAGCCGCTTGGCTATTTGATTTTCTTTTGGATTGGAGAAGGCCTAGAGAGGCCAGTTGAGGTTTGAACTATTGACCAGTACAAAGGAGGTGCTGGCAAAACTTTCCAAAAATCTACAGTGTTCGAAAATTTTCAGGATTTTTACAAAATTTCATTGATAAGAATTAATTAATATTTTAGTTGAAATTAAATTGGTTCAGTTGAAAATAAGGTTGGTAGTAAACAAATAAATTTGTACTAGTTAATAGGGTTTGTTTTCTATCTTAGCAATTTCGAGGACGAAATTATTTTAAGGGGGGAAGAATGTAACGACCCGCATTTTCCAGCGATATAATTAATTTATTTAATTATTTAAAAAAATGATTAAGAGAATTAAATGGTCGTTAAATAAAATTATATGGATTTATTTAATTAAAATAAATAATAGAATAGTATATTTAATTCAGAAGTAAGCAAAAATAGTGGAATTCACAATATAGTGTGAATAGGATTATTTAATATATATATTTCAGTTTAGAGTTGAATTATATTAGCGAATATATTATTTTAACGTTTGAATGTATAATTGTATCATAATTACAATCGAGCTTGAAATGGCGCGGTAGTTCGCTATTTGGCGATTTGAACTTCAATTGAATGTACAGGGTCCATTTTAAATCGGATTTCTGTGAAATAAGAAACGTTAGGAGCGGGTGAAGTATATTTTTCTAGCGGAAGAGAAAATTCAGGATTTCGTCGTGTAGATTTTGATTTATGTCCAATTCATATTTTAGAAAAGTCCCTGTGGAATTTATATATATATTATAACGATATATAAAAGGAATTTCATTATAAATTGAATATCGATTTAATCGGGATATGAAATATTGAGCTAGAAATTCATATAGGAATATTATTGTAACGACCCGCGTTTTTCAACAATACGAATAATTTATTTAATTATTTAAATAATGGTTGGTTATTTAAAATGACCAGAATTAAATAATATTGAATATTTAATTAAAATAAATAATATAATAATATATTTAATTTCTGAAATAGTCAGAAATAGTGGAATTCACAAAATGGTGTGAATTGAATCATCAATGATATTTAATTCAGTTTAAAATTTGAGTAAAATAACGAATATATTATTTGAATGACAGTTTGAACATATAATTATATTATAATTAAAATCGAGCTTGAAATGGCACGGCAGTTCGTTATTTGGCGATTCGAACTTTAAACGAGTATACAGAAGCCGTTTTAAGTCGGATTTCTATGAAACAAGAAACGTTGGGGGCTGGTGAAGTATATTTTTCTAGTGGAAGAGAAAAATCAGGATTTCGTCGTGTAGATTTTAATTTATGTCCAAATCAAATTTCAGAAAAGTCGCTGTGGAATTCCTTTATAATTTATAGTGATTTATTTTTATTATAAAAGGATTTTCAATATAAATCGAATATCGATATAATTGGGAATTTTGAAATATCGAGTTATAAATCTCAGTGGAGCTGTATGGTATTCCACTGTGAATATATACGATAACATTTATTTTTAAATATTTAATTTAATTGTTTTTAAATATATTTATATATTTAAATGGTCTATTTTGAGCTTTAAAAATAGCCAGTTTTGCAAACGACCCCGATTTTCGACGAAACTAATTTTGTTGGATTCGCAATATTGAATTATTGTTAGATTCCAAGTTTGGTGATTTTTAGAGTCAGCGTGTGGCCATATGGATTTTTAGAGTGAAAAATAGTCAGTATTTTAACGATTAAAAATACGATGTGTGAGCAAACAGAGTCGAAATTCAACGAAACCAGTTTCGTCGGGACCGTAATGTCAAACTCTAGCTGCATGTCCAGTTCCGTGATTTTTGGGTATTGTATGTGATCACAGGGATTTTTAAACAGCGTGTATAGACAGCGATTGATTAAAATAAAATAAATAATCGAATAAAAAAATATTTTACCCACCTATATATACCCTCCTATCTCACTAACCCTAAATCTATCTCTCCAGTAGTCAACCACATTTTCCGCCACCGCATTTTCTCCTTCACAGCAAATTCGCCATTTCTAAAATGGAGAGAAATTCAAATATAACTTTATAAAATCCAAAACTAGAGTTTTTGAGTCCAGGAAGTGACTCTCTTTCTTCCTATATGATTTTTTTTGAGTTCGACGTCCCTTGAGGGTGTATTGGGTTTCAAGGGAGAACTAGGGTTCTATTTTTTTGGGGTTTTGGCGAATCGATGTGAATTTTGGAGGGTATAGTTGAATTTGGGATGGGATTTGGCATTAGCACTTGAATTTTGGTGGGTGGCGGTGACAAAAAAGTGACGCGGTCATTTGGATTGCTGGAGAGTGTCGCACTGGGTAGCTGGCGTGCGAGTGGTGATCGGTGGAGACGAAGTTGAGGAGATGACGAACGCAAGGAGAGTGGTGATACCGGATTGTCATTTCGTGAATCATGGGTATGTATAAGTGGGTGCTCGAATTTGAAAATGGTTGGAATGGGTTTCTTGGAGCTCGGTATTAGGTCTTGAGGGAGATGGTACTGTTGAAAACGAGTGGAAGAAGTTTGGGCCAAGAAACATTAAGGTAACGGCCCATATAGTTTAATTTTAATTCAAAGAAATGTATACAAACTTGAAAATTTTATAACATCGTCATACGGTATCAGAATTTCGAATGATCAGATCCGTTGGGATCGTATGGACGGGCACTACACCATGGAACTGACCGGGAGTGGATTGGAGCTCGTTTGGATTTATGGTGAAATTAAACACCTGAATCAAATCAATAACCGATATATCGTTATTTAACGACTACTGTCCAATGCGAGTAACTCTCACTAACTCTGTTCAATCTATATTTTTACAACGTATTTTTAGAATCAAAAATATTGGTTGATTTGCTGTGTGTATGTTGGTTGTTTGGTTGAACTGCTAGTTAGCGATTAAAAACATCGATAACGATATATATAAGTCGTATCGAATTATTGATTCTGTTATCAGAATATTTTATATTATGTTATTTATGTGGATTGACATCTATGGATGCAGGAGAACAGGTTGGAGGGACCCAATTGGGTTCCTCAACATTTATTTTACTGTTTTTTTTTTTCATATATTGTGTTATATGATGTGATATGAAATCTGTTGTTGATTTCGTATGTTTGAATGTTACCGATCATTGTTGTATGGTACGTTAAATACCATAAAGAATACTGGAATGTTAAAAAGGAAATTTCCAATGTTATATTAAAAAAGAAATATTTTTGAAATCAATAGATTTTATAAAAAGAAAACTATTTATTTAGGAAAATAAATAGATTAAAAAAATATTTATTTGTTAATCAACTAGACAGAACTGAAAAGAAATATTTGTAACTATTTATAAATAGAATTGGAAGGGGTATTTATTTGAAAGTAAATAGAATAGAAAGAGGAAATTTGTGTAAAACGAATAGAAAAGGAATAGTTTGATTATAAAAGGAATCACTTATAAAATCGATAGATTTTATAAATAGCAAATATTTTATAGGTAAATAAAATTATCAGAAAGGGATTTATTTGGTAAACAAATTGATTTTAAAAGGGAATAATTGAAAAGTGACCAGAATTGATTTTAAAAAGAGAATTTCACATTTGAAATGTTTAGACTCGTGCTTCGCACACGGGTATAACGTGTTATGGTTTTAAAGAAAAGTTTTTAAATAAAATCTATTCTAACAGATAGATGGAGAGATAAATTTATAAATATTATTTTATAAATTAAATAAAATGTTTATCATTGGATAAACAGAATATATAGCTCAGGAATTATATAGAGAAGTAAGAATCGATTTCAACATCGATATTTGAAACTGAATAAAAGTATAGCTAATTAGATAGATTAAATCGAATTAGAATTAATTGAATATTAGTTTTTTTTTCAATTAGAGTTGATCGAATATAGTTATTTGAGATAGAGTTAGTCAACATAGTTATTTAGGATATATTGCCATTGCGTACGACTGCTAGCGAAATTCGCAAGGCTGCAGATAGCCTACGGCGGTCGGATGTTTCCTGAGGGAATCAGGCGTAACCATTGTGATCGATGTGATCTAAAGTCAAGCGAATGGAGTTAAATAGAATATTAGCTAATCGATAGGAGTTAAATAAGTCGATTTTGAGTTAATCGATCATAGTAAATCAGTAGAGTTAATCGGTAAGAGTCAACCAGTTAGAGTTAATCAGTTAGAGTTAACCAGTTATGGTTAATCAATAAGAGTAAATCGATTGGAGTTAAATCGAATTAGAGTTATTCAAATAGAACTAATCAAGTTCGAGATAATCAAGTATTAGTAGATTAAATAGAGTTAGTAAAAAGGAAGTAATCGGATATCGCTTATTGGAAGTACAGTTATCGAATAGCACTTATTCGAAGTAGAGTTATCTAGTATAGTTTACTCGAGAAGAGTAATCGAATATAGTTCATTCGGAGTGAGTTAAATTGAATATAGTTATTCGAAGAAGAGGATTATCGAATATTAGTTATTCGAACAAGAGGAATCGAATATAGTTTATTCGAAAAAGAAAGTTATCGGATAGTGATTATCTGAGAGTGAGTTATACATTGGAATTCGACTATATCGAATTAAGGGAAGTAATGTTTACTTTCCGTTTCAAAATTAAGTTTTACTCATTTGTTAATAAATTAGTTGTTTATCATTTATCCAAATTAAGATATAAAAGCTATATTTAAAGTTAATATATTTCGAAAGCATGGAGTTATAACATTATAGTTATAATCAAATGATTTTGTCAAGGGAGTGGATTCATAAACAGAATACGAGAGTTTCGCAAGAAAGTTTTCTTGAAGATTTAAAGTTTGAACTTTGTCTATTTCGAGGTTAGGAATGTCGTTCAGTTAAGGTCTGAGAGGTAATTATACCCCAACTTGATTGACTTCAGTTTTAACAAAGAAGTGGATAAGGTTCGATAGCGAAAGTTGGTTAAGTAAATTGAGTTAATGACCGTAATGGGTTAAGTTGGCATAACGATGTTTTTTAAACATCTGTTTAAATCCAATAAAGGAGATTTGGACATGTTTTCCAAATAAGGATCAGAAATGTTTTCCAATACAGGAAATAAGAAAAGGAAGTAAATACGGTAATGTTTCCCTAATGATCTATAAAGTATATTTTCAAAATTTAGAAAATAAGAATTTACAAATAGATAGAAATGGGGAGATGGATAAATTAAAGATAATTTTACAGAAAGAGAAAAATGTGGAATGTTGATTGATCGATAGAGTTTCCATCTGGAAATAATATCGTTGGTTGCACACCTGTTTTTCTTTGATAGTTAAATCACCGACTATCGAAGTTTTCGACCATTTTTCCGTCGTCAATACGGAGAGACCGGGATCAGATTCATTATCTGAAAACCACTCTGTATGGACGTTAGCGTTGCAATCAAATATTGAAGACGAAGTTATGCAAGGGTTATCCTGTTAACAGAATAGTGCCTTCGGTTTGTTAAGTCCCAGGACAAACGATAATGGACGAATGTCTGACAGAGTATATCTAACGGATCGCGTAAGTTGATCTCTTCAAACATACTTACATTTGGTGGCAGAGGAATTCGTTTCTCTTAGTTTTATACCCGTGGTATTTTTGAGGAAATCAATTTGTGATTTGACGGGTATGACGATGTGGCATTCAAAGTGAATGGTGGTCAAGTGTTTAAAACATACGTTTTGACCTCAAGCCCCATCAACCGGGAAATGACAAAAATCGGGCAGGCAGCATGGCTAAGTGGGTCGCTCCCATTAGGGTGTATATCACCTATCTAGAGAAAATCCAATTCATACTTTGTCTATTCGATGTTGTCCCTTTCCGGGAAGACGGTGGGTAGCCCCCAACCGTTGGTGGTATACATTCGATACACTCAAGCGAAATGAGTGGTCGGTCATGTGAGGGCCGGGTTGCAAGATGTTCTTGTTGAACCCAGTGTATTTGCCTCTAAAGATACACTATCGGCAGGTGGTCCCATACCTTGTCAAGGTTGGAATCCAATTTCCAATAAGCGCCCGCGGTTTTTGTTTGTATACTATATATGTGGAACGTGAGATGCAAGCATTCTGCTAGATTGTTAATTACTTGTAATTAGACATTATTATAATATCAGAAAAGTATCGATTTCCAAAACTGTTTTTGGGTTATCGTAAGGTAAAAACCGTATGTGTTTATGTGTGGATCGGTCTTACGATTATCTTTTCTTTTGAAAACGATTTTGAAAAGTTAAACCGATGATTTGAGTTTACTCACACCGGTCCCATGACTGACCCAGAGTTTATTTTGTTTTGTTTTCTCCCTAAACTCTTGGGTGCCCAAATTTGTACGGGCAGTCAAGTAGTTCAGGTCTTTACAGATATACTTGGAGGAGCTTGAGGTAGGAGGCTTCAGGATTATACCACTATTGTTATTACCGCTGTGTGTAAGTGTTGTGCTCTGATAATGTTGTTGCATATATATACTGTTTTATTTCAAAGTTATGTTATATATTATATTTTATTCGTTCCACTGTGATATTCGAATTACTCTGATTCTGTTCTGTGGTGATCTTCTTCTTCTTCTATTCTAATTTTCTATTTTATCTATTCTCACCCTCTAACTTCTTTCTATTAATGATCAGGTATTTTGATGCCTGAATAGTCAACACGGCAGTTTTATGTTGATTTTCGGAGTCGAAAACCCCTGGGTCGTTACAATTATGGAGCTGTATGATATTATAGTGTGAATATATACGATAATACTAATTTATTAATATCAAATTTAAATTTTTTTAAATATATTTATATATTTAAATGGTTTATTTTGAGCTTTAAAAATAGCCACTTTTGCAAACGAACTCAGTTTTCGACAAAACTAATTTCGTTGGATTCGAAATGTTAAATTATTGTTATATTTCAATCTCCGTGATTTTTGAAGTCAGTGTGTGGTCGTATGGGATTTTAAAGTGAAAAATAGTTAATTTTCTAAATTCAAAAATACGCTGTGTGAGCAAATGGAGTCGGAATTTGACGAAACCATTTTCGTTGGGTCCGTAATGTCAAACTATAACTACATGTCCGTTTTCGTGATTTTTGGGGATTGTATGTGATCACAGGAATTTTAAAACCCAAGTGGAAACAACGATAGCTTAAATATAAATATAACAATCAAATAATAAATTAATATTTCTATCCTATATATTATCTCAACTCACCAAAACCCTTCTCACAAATTTCCCTGGTCAATTTCTTTTGGCCGCCGTGTTTTCATCTAGAAACCCAAATTCATAATACTCTAAAATCCAAAATTAATTCCACAAAAATCTATAAATCATAATTCATACACATATGAATTCCTAGTGAATAGAGCTTTCTCCTGGTACAAGTATTACTTGGTGCGATCAGTTTTTTTTTCCTATCGTCGGTAAGCCAGCGAATTAGGGTTGATCATTTTGATGGATTAAGGCATTATTAGGGAATTTCGAGTTCGTTTAGGGAATCAGGGGATCGACTATCGTGATTTCTGAATTTTTGGGATTTTTTTTTAAATAAATCAAGTCGATACTTTTTCCAGTGATTTTTCCGTGGGCGGTTGGGATGCAAGAACAAGGCACCGATCGAGTTGTAGGTATTAGATTTGGGTACAAGAGGGAAAATCAGGGTTGTATGCCTTTTTTGGGATGATCGGTGATAATTGGTGTCAATGGTTTCTCTGCACCGTGCCTTGAGGTGTTCAGGTCGCGATACAGGGGAGGCTGTCGAGAATGATGAAAATGGCATGGATGCGGGGAGTAGTTGAAGAGATTAACAATGGTAATCTCGGTTTTGTAAAAGAAACAAGATAAGGAGAAGGAGAATTGGACTTAAGGAGTTTGGACAATGGCCATTGGAGATTCTGTACAGCGTGCGTGTAGAAGATGAGGAGCAGGTGTTGAAAACATGTTTAGGAGTTAAAAGGTGATAGAGTTATAATTTATTTAAATTATTAATTATTAATGACTTATATATGTAATAAACTTATAAAAAGTATATCTTACTCGTATGATATCCGAATTTAGAAAAACAAGATCCGTTGGGATCGTATTGAAGGTGGATACACCATGGAACTACCGGGAGTGAATTAGAGCTCGTTTGGATTTATGGTGAAATTAAACGCTTGAACCAAATCAGTGACCAATTATCGTTATTTAATGATAAACCGTCCAATGTGAGTAAACTCACTAACTCTGATCAGTTTATATTTTTATAACGTATTTTTTTGAATTGATATATATTGGTTGTTTGTTGTGTGTTGGCTGTTTGGTTAAACTGTAGTTATTGGTTGAAATTATCGATAACGATATATTTAAATCGTTAATCGAATATTGATTATGTTTATCAGAATACTTCATATTCATGTAATTCATGTGATTAACATCTGTGGATGCAGGGAAACAGGTCGGAGGGACCCAACTGGGTTCCTCAACATTTATTTTACTTTTTTCATATATTGTGATATATGATGTGATATATAACCTGTTATGGATTTTGTGTGTGGTACAATATTGATCCTTATTATATAGTGTTTTAATGCCATAAGAAATACTGAAATGTGAAAAGAGAAATTTCAAACTATAATTTGAAATAAAATAATTATATATATAAAATCAAAGGGTTTTATATAAAATGGAAATTTGAAGTGATTATTAAATTGTGGAAGCTTATAAAACCAAAAAGGGTTTTATAAAGAAAAAGGAATTTGTGAAGTAGATATTGAATTCAAGAAATTTGTAAAAATCAATACAATTTATAGAAGGGAATATTTGGAAATTAATAAGAAATTTCTGGGGGAAATTATAAATAGTTAGATGGAAGATGTAGAAGTCCTTGGTGTGAAGATACTTAAATAAGAGTAATAAGAAGGAAATAAATGATTATATGTAATAGAGGTGATTTTTTGGAAATTATATAATGTTAAAAGGAAATTGCCAATTATAAAGGAATTATGGGAAAATGGGTTTTAAAGTAAATATATAATAGAAATCTATTTTTTACAAATAAATTAAGTATGATAATTTATAAACGATGTTTATAAATTAAGGAAATATTCATCATTTGATAAATTGAATATATAAACCTGAATTTATATAGAGAAGTAGAAATCGGTTTTAACACCGACATGTTTACTAGAATTTGAACCTAGCATTTATAAAAGGGATTATAAATGAGATTTAAGTATTGGAAGTAAAAAGGGGATTTCGTATGTATAATTCTAAATAGAAGTTGGAATTTGAATATTATTTTGAAATAAGAAATCAAACTAAATGGATTATATAAAAGGAATATTATTCACATTTGATGTGAATAATGGATTTAAGCAAATATTTTGCTAATATATACATTTTCATAGGAAAGTGGATTTTGAAATAGAAATTAAACAGAAATGGGATTTCAAATGGTGAGAAACCAATAACTTGTTTTATAATGAAAACAAGTGTTGTGATTTATAAACAAGGTTTATAAATGATATAAAATATAATTATCAGTGGATAATTGAGATTTGCAAATTCAGTAGTTAATTTGGAGAATAAGGAAATTGGTGTTGTTTTAAAAAAAGGGAATGATGAAATCCAATTCGATATTCGAAATGTAAAAAGGGATTAAACAAAATCCGTAAAGATTTGTAATTAGAATTTAACTACGCTGGATGTTTTAAAAATAATTTATTTGAAGAAATTATATATTGAATAAAATAGGATCTAACAAGGAAATTAGTATTCGGTTGGAAACCGATAATTGATTATCAAATATGGTTTATTCGAAGGAGAGAATTATCGAATATGGTTTATTCGAAGAGAGATTATCGAATATGGTTTATTCGAAGAGAGATTATCGAATATAGTTTATTCGAAGAAAAGGATTATCGAATATTAGATATTCGAATAGAGGACTCGAATACAGTTTATTCGAAAGAGAGTTATCGAATAGTGATTATTCGAGAGTGAATTGTACATTGGAATTCGATTATATCGAATTAAGGAAAGTGATATTTACTTTCCATTTCAGATCAAGTTTTACTTATTTGTTAATAAATGAGTTGTTTGTTTATTTACCCAAATTAAGATATAAAGGTTATACTTAAGTTATTTCATTTCGAAAGCCTGGGATCGTAACACTACTGTTATAGTCAAAAAAAATCGGTAAAAGAAGTGGATTCGAAAATAGAATCCGAGAGTTACGTAAGGAAGTTTATTGAAGATTTAAAAAGGGTGAACTTTGTCTATTTCGAGGTTAGAAATGTTGTTCAGTTAAGGTCTGATAGGTAATTATACACCAAATTGACTGACTTCGTTTTTAACTAAGATGTAGTTAAGGTTCGATAGTGAAGATTGGTTAAGTGAATTTAGTTAGCTAGTGAAATGGTTTGAATGGGAAAAGCGATGTTTTATTTAAACATCAGTCTAAATCCGATAAAGAAGTTTGGGAATGTTTTTTTTTCAAATAAGAACCAGAAACGTTTTCTAAAGTTAGAAGATAAGAATTTAAAAATATATAGAAATGGGGAAATGGATAAATTAAAGATAATTTAATATAAAGAGATAATTGTGGATTGATGATTTGATCGATCGAATTTCTATCTGGAAATAAGATCGTTGGTTGTACACCTATTTTCCTTTGATAGTTAAATCACCGACTATCGATGTTTTCGTCCATTTTTACGTCGTCAATACAGAGAGACCGGGATCAGGTTCATTATCTGAAAACCACTCTGTATGGACGTTAGCGTTGCGATCAATTATGATGGAGATAATGAAGACGGAGTTATGCAAGGGCTATCCTGTTTACAGAATAGTGCCTTTGGTTTGTCCAGTCCCAGGACAAACGTGAATGGATGAATGTCTGACAGAGTATATCTAACGGATCACGTAAGTTGATCTCTTCAAACGTACTTACGTTTGGTGGCGGAGGAATTCTTTTCTCTTAGCTTTATACCCGTGGTATTTTTGGGGAAATCAATTTGTGATTTGACGGGTATGACGATGTGGCATTCAAAGCGAATGGTGGTCAGATGTATCAAAGATACGTTACGACCTCAAGCCTCATCAACCGGGAAATGACAGAAATCGGGCAGGCAGCATGGCTAAGTAGGTCACTCCCATTAGGGTGTATATCACCTATCTAGAGAAAATCCATTTCATTCTATTATCTATGATTGATGCTGTCCCTTTTCAGGAAACGGTGGGTAGCTCCCAACCGTTGGAGATATACATTCGATACAATCAAGCGAAATGAGTGGTCAGTCATGTGTGGGCCGGGTTGCAAGACGTTCTTGTTGAACCCAGTGTATTTGCCTCTAGAGATACACTATCGGCAGGTGGTCCCATACCTTGTCATAGTTGGAATCCAATCTCCATTAAGCTCCGCGGTTTTGTTTGTATACTCTATATGTGGAACGTGAGATGCAAGCGTTCTGCTAGATTCTAATTACTTGTGATTAGACATTATTATAATATCAGAGAAGTAGTGATTTCCAAAAGTTTTTTGGTTATCGTAAGGTAAAAAACATCTGTATTTATGTGTGGTTCGGTCTTACGATTACTTTTTCTTTTGAAAAGGATTTTGGAAAGTTAAACCAAATGATTTGAGTTTACTCACACCAATCCAATGACTGACCCAGAGTTTATTTTGTTTTGTTTTCCCTAAACTCTTGGATGCCCGAATTTGTACGTGCAGTCAAGTAGTTCAGGTCTTTACAGATACACTTGGAGGAGCCTGAAGCAGGAGGCTTCAGGATTTTATAGCTATTGATATTTCCGCTGTGTGTAAGTGTTGTACTCTGATAATGTTATTGTACATATATACTGTTTTATTGCAAAGTTATGTTATATAATATATTTTATTCGTTCCGTTGTGAGATTCGTATTACTCTGATTCTGTTCTGTAGTGATCTCCTTCTTCTTCTATTCTAATTTTCTATCTTGTCTGTTCTCGCCCTCTAACTTCATTCTATAAATAATCATGAATTTCTTATGTCTGAATAGTCAACATGGTAGTTTTGTGTTGATTTTCGGAGTCGAAAATCCCAGTTCGTTACAAGGTTAGTGTTAACTCCCTGTTTCATCATTACGGCACGACAAGATTATCAAATCGCAAGATGTCTAAGACCTAGAATTCTTCATTTATAAATTGCAGATGTATTACAAGAGTTGAGGATTTGCTCCTTTAGAAGAAAAAACTTAGACTGAGAAATAAAAAGTTCGTCCTCCTTTGCGTGGCTCCTGGGGTCTTATTTATAGAGAGATAGGGGCCCCGTCCACTACTAGGCTATTGGGCCTGCAAGGGCCTTGGCCAGCCGCTTTTTTCCTTGCTCTTGGACGATTGGCTTTTGGATGTTTTTGTTGTGCTACTTATAGCCTTCAGAGTGAGGGTCCCGGTCAACTGGGGCTTTTCTGAGACTGACATGGGCTTGTCACCGTGGTGGGTTTTCGGATAGAATCTGAACTCCCGGTAGCGGCTCTTGGGTGAAGGCTCCCAGATGCAAGCTTTTAGATGTAGGCTTCCGGCTTTCTCTTGGATACTTAGAGGGGCCTTCCCTCGTGACGTATGTAGAAAGCTGCCAGTTTGAAACCGTTATTCGTTCTTGTACTAAGTAAATCAGGACTGATAGCCTATATCTATGTTAGGGTTCCGGTTAGCCTTCCGGTGGAGCTTTTGGGACAATCTGACTTTTTGGAAGATAGATTTTGGTGATGCCTCTGTTATCTGTCAATGTGACCTTTCTTCGTTCATGAAGTAGCTACTTCGGAAGCTGGTTCCAGATAATCTTCTGACTTGACATCTCTTGCTTTAGGACTCTCTCATCGGGTAGACCCTATCGGATAGACTCGATCAGATAAACTTCACTACCGTTTGTAGATAGCTTTCGGTCATCTCCATTTGCTCCTTTGGAAGGTACTTCTATGTTTTCGTTCCTCCGATACCCCTTCAGTGTCGGCCTATGCTAGGGGTTTATTTTTGTTAGTAACATTCCCCCCTCCCCCAGTGAAGGGGTGTTTTCGACTTTTCAAGTCAAACTTTTTTTCTAGGCTCTTTTCCATTCATTTTTGAACTATCCCCTAACGCTTTACTCAGATATTTTGAAGCTTGAAGACCAGTAACCCCCTTCCGGTTTTTGTGAAGAACTGAGTCAACCCAGATTCGGGCGTTAATGTAGATGGAAAATAGGAAACCCCTTTCGGCATTTATGGAGATTCGAATCATACCAGATTCGGGTGTTAACGTAAGTAGATGACTGGGAAGCTTTTCTAGTGTTTGTAAGCAGTTGAATCGAACCATATTGGGTATTAGTATGTAGAAGGCCGGAACCCTCTCTGGTATTTGTGAGGAGCCGAATCGACCCAGATTCGAGTATTAATATAGGTAGAAGACTGGAAGCCCCTTCCGACATTTGTGAAGAGCAGAATCGGCCCAGATTCGGGTATTAATATAGATAGAAGACTAAAAACCCCTTCCAACATTTGTGAAGAGCCGAATCGACCTAGATTCGGGTATTAATATGGATAGAAGACCGGAAATCCCTTCCGGTATTTGTTGTTTTGGCATCCCTTTTGGATTTGATTTGTGAAGCAGAGGTTGTACGTGATCCTTGAGCCACTCCTTGGGATTTTGATGCCAAAGCAGAGGATGTACGTGCTTTGTTGGCAACTCTTTGGGCATGTGCATCCGGTGCACTTTGCTAGCTTATCCACAAGCAGGGCCCAAGGACTTACCCAACCTCCCTCCAGGAGGCGCCTTATCCTAACCATTTTATGCGATGATAAGGTCTTAGAAACTTAGATGGGCTATCGTAGGCACATAACTAAGGTTTTCTCTTTTGATGCTCTATACTGACCATCATAGGCTCTGATAGAGGCTTATACACTAACCCCCTTTAAGGGGTGCCCTATCCTGACCATTATAGGTGATTATAGGGGTTTGTGTTCCCTTCTACGGGTAACGCGGAACATAAGCAGACGTAGGTCGTGCATAGTTCTAGTAGAGGCAGGGCGTATTCTTCTACGAGCAGAGGCAGGGCGTGTTAATTTTAGATGCACTGCCACGACCATTTCTTGTGTGAAACGTAGGCTCTCGCTTTTGATGCTTTAACCCTGCCCCTCTGATTTGGGCATGGAGAAAGACTAACACACCATCCCCCTCCGGGAGATGCTTCGCCCCTGACCAATTTGGCGATGACGAGGGATTTGATCCTTTTTTTAGCTGGACCTCGTTTGGGTCTCTCTTGAGCTACTGGAAGGGTTTCCATGCCCTTAACTATGTAATTATCTTTGGAGGAAAATCTTTTTCTTTATTCCCTTACTATTGAGTAATATGGTCTAAAATGTTCTGAGTTCCATGTTCTCGGAATAAGATCATCGTTGGATCAACATAACCAATATGTTTCGGGCATAACTTCTTGATGGATGATCAGGGGTCCTTCCCAATTTGGACCAAGTGGGACATCTGCTGGGCTCTTAGTGTTAGCCATCACTCTTCGTAACACTAATTCATCTTTTGCGAATGTTCTAGCTTTGACCTATGTGTTGTAGTATTTCGTAATGCTCCTTTGATATTTGTTGGTTCTGATTGCAGCCTCATCTCTAAGTCCTTGTATTAAGTCTAGTGATTCCTTTCTCAACTCTTGATTAGGGTCATACGCATATGCTATCCTTCTATGTGACGGGATTTCGAACTCAACTGGAAGCATATCTTCGCATCCCTAAGTCAGGGAGAAGGGGGTGTGTCCCGTGGCTGTTTTGGTAGAGGTTCTGTATGCCCAAAACATTGAAGGCAACTCTTCTACCCAATTTCCTTTGGCTTGGTTTAGGCGTTTTTTAAGGATTGTCTTAATTGTTTTGTTGGCGGCTTCCACAGCTCCGTTAGCTTTCGGATGGGCTACCGAGGAAAAACTTTTGAAGATTCCATTTTTCTCACAAAATCGGGTGAATTTTTCGCTCTCGAATTGTGTTCCTTTATCTGATATGATTTTATGAGGAATTCTGAAGCATGTAACAATATTTCTTATTACGAATCTTAATACCTTTTTGGATGTGATCGTCAGAAGGGTTTCTGCCCCCACCCACTTGGTGAAGTAGTCAATAACTACTACAACATAATTAGCTCCACCCTTGGTGAGTGGTAAGGGTCCAATTAAACGTATTCGCTATACTTTAAATGGCCAGGGGCTTGATATGGTGGTTAGTTCGTTAGGAGGAAGTCAGGGCACCTTAGAGTACTTCTACCACTTATCACATTTCTTGACGTACTCAACTGCTTGACCAATCATTTGCGACCAATAATAACCTTGTCGCATGATCCTTTTGGCTAGTTTAACTCTGCTAGAATGGTCCCTACACCATCCCTCGTGAGCTTTTTTTAACAAGCTAAGTCCATCTTCAGAACTTACATATCTTAAATAAGGAAGTGAATGTCCTTTTTTATAGGGTATGTTATTCACAATCACAAATGTAGGAGCTTGGTGTTTTATCCTTCTCGCGTCTTTCTTACCAAGGGGTAAAGTCCCTTTTAGGAGGTAATCTACTATGGGAGTCATCCATGTGATTTCCTGCTGGCAGTTCGTTTCCGTTATGGGAGGTCCCCGATTGGAGTTTTCCTCTTAGTTTCCTTCGTCTTCCCTTCTCAAGGCTTGGGATATAGTTAAGACCAATAACTCTTTCCCTATTTCTGATTACTCCCGTTCGATGCTAGGCCTTTCTTGATATCCCACGGAGATTATTCGAGTTTCAGGGGCCCCTTGGGAGCTGGCTAACTTAGCCAGTGAATCCGCTTGGGCATTCTCCCCATGGGGTATTTGATGAACTGAGAAGTCCTCAAATCGAGAAAGCATTTTCAGTACCCTCTTCATATATAAGAACAGTTGCTTATCCTTAGTTTGATATGTCTGTTTTATTTGGTATATCATTAATTGTGAATCATTGAAGATTTCTATCCGTGGTATCTTCAATTGTATTGCCAGGTTCAAACCAGCTATCATTGATTCATACTCGGCCACGTTGTTAGTTGTCGGGAACCCTAACTTCATAGTGTAGTGCAAGCGGTGTCCGTCAGTGGTAATTATAACATAACCCACCCCCCTTCCCTGCTCGTTGGAAGCTCCATCTACAAAGAGATGCCAATTGGTCGCTAGGTCGTTTTCTTTAACTGATTGTTCTGAAATAAAGATCATGCACTCGTTCACGAAATCTGCGAGAGCTTGTCCTTTAATTGCTGCTCAAGGATGGAACTCGATCTCGTATTGGCTAAGTTCGACACCCCATTTGATTAGCCTCCACGAGGTTTTCGGTTTCCTGAACACTTGCTTGAGCAGAAAACTAGATAAAATTCTAACAGGGTGAGCTTGAAAGTAACCTCTGAGCTTTCGCGCAGTAAGGATTAGGCAATACACTATCTATAACAGGGTATCAGATTTATGCATCCTTTATCCTTCGGCTAACATAGTAAATGAGGTGTTGAATCCCATTACTCTATCTTATTAGGATTGAGCTTACCGCATGTTCCAAAACCGCCACGTATAGGTACTGCACTTCTCCTTTCTCGGGACTGGATAAAACCTGAGGCGTCCCTATATAAACTTTTAATTCCTGTAATGCTTTCCTACACTCTTCATTCCATTCGAAATTCTTATTTTTCTTTAAAACATCGAAGAAATGAACACATTTGTCGGTGGCTTTGGAGATGAACCTGCTGAGGGCTGCTACTTTCCCGTTTAGGCTTATGACTTCCTTGCTCATCTTAGGTTCCTTCATATCTTTGATAGCTTGGATTTGTTCAGGGCTAGCTTCAATCCCTTGTTCGCTCACCACATACCCTAGAAAATTCCCAGATTGAACTCCAAAAGAACACTTTTGAGGATTTAGCTTCATTTGGTAACTTCTTAAGACATCGAACATTTCCTCCAGATCCTTTAGATGGTTTTCTATTTTGGTGGACTTCACCAGCATGTCATCCACGTATACTTCCGTATTGCGCCCTATTTTCTCTTGAAACATCATGTTTACCAGTCTTTGGTATGTTGCCCCGTGTTCCTCTAGCCGAAGGGAATCACTTTATAGCAAAAACGTTTCCCAGTCAGTGATAAAGCTCGTATGCTCCTCGTCAGGTTTATGCATCAGAATTTGGTTGTACCCCGAGTAAGCATCCAAAAGGGATAGTACCTTCTGACTACTCGTGGCATCAACTAATTGGTCAATCCACAGAAGGGAATAGCAATCTTTCGGACAAGCCTTGTTTAAATCCGTGTAATCAACACATGTCCTCCACTTCCCACTAGATTTCTTCACTAGCACGGGACTGGCAAACCATTTCGAGTAAAGGACTTCCTGGATAAACCCATTAGTTTCCAACCTTTTGACTTCCTCTTTCAACGCCTCTATCTGGTCTCTATTATATTGTCTCTTATTTTGCCAGACCGAGGTCACCAAAGGGTTAATGTTCAAGGCATGGCTCATAACAGAAGGGTTGGTACCGATCATGTCTGAATGGGACCAAGCGAAAACATCTTTGTTAAGCTGTAGGAACTGGATTAAGTCGCTTCTGAGGGGTTCTGTTAGCCTTTTTCCTATGTTGACAATCTTCGATTTGTCCTCCAAATCAACATTTACTTCTTCTATTGGTTTTATTCTTTGTGGTGTCAGTGCAGTGCAACTTCATCCTTAGCTACACTAGTAATATATATATATATATAGCTTTTGAAAACCAAAATAATCACAAATACGCGCTCTCATATATGTATTATCTCTCCCTAGTGTCTTTTCCTAGGTTAACTACGCAACCTAGAGCTCTGATACCAAGTGTGACGGCCCGCCCCGCACCAGCCGGCATTTCCTCCGAAAGTGCGCTGTACACATGCCCGACTAGCATGGAACGGTCGCCAAAGAAAAGGAAGAAGAGAATCAACTGATCAAAAACCTCTAGAATGTCTCACGGCGCATGGAACAAAATATAATAATAATATATTTGACATAAAACAGGCGAGACAGTGCACAAGCTGATAACTAAAATCAACATCAACATCATCATTCGAGTAGTGGAAATCCAAATACAGCTTATTATAACTTCCCAAATTACTGTCTCTAAACAAAAGAAAGGAAGGGTACACTACTAAAGCCCAAAGTAGTGACCAGTAGCGGCACAGGGAGAATATATATATATATCATACGTGGAAGCCTCATGCTCGTCTCCGGTACAGCTACTCGTGCATACCACCTAACATGTCTCTAGTCTGCTCGTGAGAGCACCCATAGTAATAAGAAGAGACATAAAACTCTGGGTCAGACAAAAAGTCTGGTATGAGCGATAAGCAGCTAAACAGAACAATAACAGGTACACTAAACCAAACCTGAACCTGGACCTGCAACCAAAGAGTTAGCACTACATACCGTACAACACTCTAAGGTGCCACTGACATATGGTGTAAAGAATACGGGGGTGGGGGTGTACATGTCATAATGATGGCAAACAAATCAAACATAGCAACCATCCTCACGTCTCTCACTCGGTGCGTAAAGCATAAGATGTCCACCACTGTCAATCACTAGATCCATCGAAGTAGTGACGGAGTACGACTTGTACAACTACTGCTACTACCAAGATTACCACATGGAGTCATGACCCAATCTTTACAAATGACCCCACTTCATTGGTATATAGCTCTTTATTCATACCTAGGCCACTGTGGCCCTGAATCCGTCCACGTACCTCCCATACATAGTAATCCAAAGTCATAGACATCGACAACTCCTTGGCACACGTCTCGCAGCAAAGCCCAATCTTGAAGTGAACTCGTTGGTTCCCAACTGAATCCTGAGATCTAACTTCCTATTTGGACTACTCTTGCATCTCGGGTTTTTGGTCATCACTGGATCGTTCGGGTCTCTCCCTAGTCATCGGTTCGGTTCGGGTTGCCCCAATCACTGGCCATCATCTCGGTTCGGATCCTCCACGTCGCATTGATTCGGTTCGGATACACATGCTTCGGTTCGGTTTGGTGTGCCCTTGCTCTATCGGTTTGGTTCGGGTTCCTGGTCATGGTCCGATCCACGTCCTCATTCTCTTCCGCTCCGATCCCCCTCACTTCCCTTCAAGTCAATCTGGTTCCCCCTTCCTTAGCTCGATCCGATCCCAGTTCAACCATAGTGGCCTTCCTTTTTGCCCTACTCTCTCTTGTGCCAAGCCTCGGTTTGGTTCGGTGATCTCTTCCCAGTCCACTATCCGGTCCGAGCCCATCCATCCGGTCCGATCCGGAAACCTGCACCAATTTCCTGCAACTTTTCCAGCGAGTGTTTTATGCCATTCGATGGCATTTTCGACAATTCTAACTATTCTAAACAATCATAAGTCATACCAAATAGTCATAGCAACAAGTAGAAGTGACCCCAAACACCAAAACATCAATATGATCGGTTAAAATGGATTAAACGTAGCCAAAACCTCATATTTCCCTTAAGCATGTTCTAGCATAGTTAATTATAGGGTTAGTAAAACTTAAACAAATTAATCCAAATTTATAACAGGGGTCTAAAACATTATTTTCGAATTTTATAAATATTTTCTAGAATTTTATCATGTCTAATTTCGTTAATCTTCACTAATTACCCTTAATTAACTGTAATTAGTGCAAAACTATGCAAATCACCCACCGTTGCCACAAATAAAATTTGCAGAACTGAAACCTAGCAGATTTGGGCGAATACTGATGTCTAACAGCAGCTCTAATACTGATTTGGCGAAGATCTTCTTTGATTTTGTGTTGCTAAGCTTAATCCTAGATTAGAAAGTGATTTGGGGATGTTTTAAAGGTTGGAGGCCATTATTAGGATTCTTAGGAGGTAAGTGGCGGCTAGAAAACTGAAACGAAATGAAAACCTAACTCATTTCAGCCTCCCCATAACACTAATCCCGAAACGGGTTATGGGCCCATTTACTAATCACCTCATTTGGCCCGGTTAAGTAGTTTTTCACCTTCTGAAACTTGTTTCAGCCATATCTCCCAAACGGTTTGTCCGTTTTTCACATGTGACCACTCTACGGAAAGGTAAATCATCATCCGAATCCAATGGAAGTGGTTTCGGGTCAAAACTCATTTCCAATCAAAAGTTATGGCCAAAACAAGATCAGCTAGGGGCAAAACGGTCATTTAAAAATCGACAAAAATCATGAACATGGGAAATGACTACAATAGTCGTCTCCCTAAGTTACATGACCATGCGACTCCGTATGTGAAAGAAATAAATATTCTACGATCCTACGATGCGTAGAATGCGGGTCGTTACACTCTCCCCCCCCCCCCCCCCCCCACCCCCCTTAAGAAATTTCGTCCCCGAAATTCCTTAACCACAAACATACAAAGGATCCCGCATGCCTACCAGCCACAACCAACAATCAAACATGCAAAACAAACAAAACAAGCTTATCCTAGCATGTGGAAAACTAAAGCGAAAATGAAATCTTACCAGGCGAAGAGTTCTGGATACGTCTTCCTAATGCTCTCCTCTGTCTCCCAAGTACAATCATTCTAATTCTCGCCTCACTGAACTTTGACTAGATTCACTGCTTTCCTTCGAAGTTGCTTCGTATCGTTCCCACTAATACGCATAGGCTTGCGGTTCCCAACCGCCTCGGGTTCAACTTCGATATCATCCAACTGATCAGGTGAAATACAGTCACATCTGGGTCGTATACGATCCTTAACTGGGAAACATGAAATACGTTGTGAACTCCTGCCATCTTCTCTGGTAATTCAACTTTATATGCCAAATTCCCAATTTTCTCAAGAACTGGGAATGGACCAACAAATCTTGGTGCTAACTTGCCTCTCATGCCAAATCGTATCACGCTCTTCAACGGAGGAATCTTGATAAACACCAAGTCGCCAATGAAGAACTTCAATTCTCTTGTCCTTTTATCAGCATAACTCTTCTTCCTATCTTGGGAAGCCTTCATTCGCTGTTGGATAACCTTAATCTTGTCTGAAGTTTCTCTTATCACATCAGGTCCAAGCACAAACTTCTCACCAGTTTCTACCCAACATGACGGTGAGTTGCACGGTCTTCCATACAAAGCTTCAAACGGAGCCATACCAATACTGGATTGATAACTATTATTATATGCAAACTCTACTAGATGCAAATGGTCATCCCATGATCTACCAAAATCCAATACACAAGCTCTCAAGAGGTCTTCTAACACTTGATTCACCCTCTCTGTCTGTCCGTCAGTTTGAGGATGATACGCGGTACTGAGATGTAATTCTGATCCTAACGCCTCTTGTAAGCTCTTCCAAAATCTACTAGTGAACAACGGATCTCAGTCACTCACAATGCCTTTGGGTATTCCATGAAATCTCACTAACCACTTTATATACAGTTCCGCTAACTTAGCTGCCGTTCTATTCGACTCGACGGGTATAAATCTTACACTTTTGGTCAATCGGTCCACAATCACCCAAATGCTATCATGGCCCGATCTTGTCCTTGGTAACCCATCAATAAAATCCATTGCCACTTGTTCCCATTTCCATTCTGGAATTTCTAATGGTTGTAGCAAACCACTAGGCTTCTTTTTCTCAGCTTTAACTAGTTGGCAGTTCATGCATTTGGATATAAACTTCCCAATGACTCTTTTTATCCCTTCCCAGTAGTAGGTCTGCTTCATGTCTCGGTACATCTTGTTACCACCGGGGTATATAGTCAGTTTTGAGTGATGACATTCTCTAAGCACTTCGTCTCTCAATCCATTGACATTGGGTACAACTAGTCTTCCATTCTTTCTAAGCCATCCATCTCGATCAAGCTCATACTTGTTCATCTCTCCGTCAATTCCCATCTTTAACTTTGAGATGATTTCCAATAGGTTAGGAACGTTCCTCTGACTGGAACCAATCCGCTCAATCAAAGTGGGTCTGATCGTCAAACTTGCTAACATTTCTGGATCCAATTCCCACTTTGGTCTGAAATCATATCCAGCGATGTACTCCAATTGCTTCCATTCTAGAAACATAGCCCCTAAACTGGCATGTCTTCTACTCAATGCATTAGCCACCGCACTGCCCTTTCCTGGTGTATATGCGATGTTGAAATCATAGGAAGCCAAGAATTCTAACCACCTTTGCTGCCGGAGATTTAGATCTTTCTGAGAGAAGAGATACTTTAACGATTTATGATCAGTAAACAACTCGAATCTTTCTCCCAAGAGATAATGTCTCCACATCTTCAGTGCAAACACGATTGCTGCCAATTCCAAATCATGGGTAGGGTATCTTTTCTCATGCGGTTTCAGTTGCCGGCTTGCATAAGCTACAACCCTACCTCCTTGCATCAATACAGCACCTAGCCATGTGCCACATGCATCCGTATATATTGTCATCTCTTCATTCCCCTTGGGAATGACTAACACTGGTGCACATGTCAACTTTTCTTTTAGGCTCTTGAATGCATTCTCGCACTTTTCTTCCCAGACGAAAGCTTGATTCTTCTTGGTCAACTGAGTTAACGGTGCTGCTCTCTTGGAGAAGTCTTGGATAAACTTACGATAATATCCAGCTAACCCCAAGAAACTTCTTATGTCTATCGCATTCTTGGGCATAGACCAATCTTGTACCATAGCCAACGGCAATACCATTCTCTAAAACAACATGGCCCAAGAATCTCACTTCCCTCCTCCAGAAGTGGCACTTAGCAAACTTTGCTTTTAGTTGGTGTTTTGTCAACACCTCCATCACTATTCTTAAATGTTTCTTGTGTTTTTCCTCTGTCCTCGAATAGACTAAAATATCATCCACGAACACAAGGACAAACTTATTCAACTGATCTCTGAATACCCTATTCATAAGATCCATAAAATATGCTGGGGCATTGGTCAGCCCGAATAGCGTGACCAACCACTCATAAACTCCAGACGGCGTCCGAAATTCCGTTTTAGCTATACTTTCAGCTTCCACTCTAAGCTGATGAAAACCTATCGCGAGATCCAATTGAGAGAATACCCTCGCGCCACACAACTGATCAAACAAATCATCTATCCTTGGTAGAGGATACTTGTTCTTCTTCGTCACTTTATTCAACTCGCGGTAGTCTACACACAAACGAAGGGAACCATCCACCTTTGTAGCAAACACAACTGGTGCTCCACATTCAGAAACACTCCTTCTGATAAATCCCTTCTTCAAAAGATCGTTGACTTGCACCTCGAGCTCTCGCTGCTCCCTTGGTGCCATGCGATGAAGTGGCATCACTATAGGTCTGGCATCTTTCACTAAATCAATACGGAACTCAATCTCTCGGTGTGGTGGAAGCCCGATCACTTCCTCGAAAACGTCCGGATACTAGCCAACCACGGGCAAGCCTGACAACTCACTATGTGAGATGTCGAGGGAATTTAGAAAACTAGCCATTAACCCATCACCGGGTAGACCACCAAACACTACCCTCCGCCCATCATCTGCTCTAGCTGTCACCAAAAAGCCCTCACAGTCTACCACCACCCCGTATCTTTGGAGCCAATCGACTCCCAAAATAATGCTAAACCCAGTAAAACCCAAAACAAAGCAATCACAACTAAACATGCATCCATGACTCGATAAGACCACATTACGACAAATCATGCTAAGGTTAGTTGAACCACCAATCGGGTTCATCACTTTTAAAGGCCTATCGACAATCTCGGGCTCCAATCCCAACCTATCTACCAGGTCACTAGATATGAAAGAACTGGAAGCTCCGGTATCAAACAAAACTCTAACAGGAACATCATAAATAGAAAGCATACCTTGAATGACGACATTCTTTCCCTTCTCTGCCGCAGTTGGGGCATTCGACGAAGAAGGAATAGCATTAATGGCATATGCTTTCACCATCTGCTTTTCTTTAGGGGGTTGCGGACACTTGTCCTTGTGATGTCCCACTTGGCCACAGTTGAAGCACTTCCTATCCACTGGCTTGTCCCGACAATTACTAGCATATTGGCCCTTCTTACCACAGCTGAAGCAATCAACATCTTTCTTCTTCTTTTGGCCATCCTTATTCTGGTACTGCTTCCTCTTATTCTGGGAACCACTCTTGCCTCCACCACTTGCTTGTGGATTTTGCCCCTCTGCAGATGCAACCTTAGTCTTCGACTTAGGGCAAAGACTCTCGGACCTCAATGCTTTTCCCACAATCGAGTCAAACATCTCATTGATGTGGTTAATAAGCCTTTCCCCCAAGTATCCATCCAAGCCAGTTATGAACTTCTCATTCTTCTTCTCGGCAGTATCAATAAGAGATAGTCCATACTTCGATAAAGTATCGAATTCTACAATATACTCCGAGACAGCTCTGCCATTCTGCTTGAGTTCCAAGAATTTCTTAAACAGCACTGACATTTGAGCAGCTGGAATGAACTTATCGCTAAAGCGAGCCTTAAACTGCTCCCAAGTAATCTGATCATCGGGAGTAGCTGCCTTTATAGCATTCCACCAATTCATTGCCTGTCCTTGCAGCTGACGGGATGCAAACCTTCTTTTCATTGCATCCTCGATACCCAAATCTTCGAAGATACGCTCGCAGCTATCCAACCAATCTTGAACATCCATAGCTGACTCTGTTCCGTGGAACGGCTTTCCACCAAGACTAGTATAATCCTTATTCAGCTTGGCGAAATCGGCCCTAGGCGCCTGTACTATTGGACCACCACCATTACCATTATTAGGAGCTGCCCTCTGCACATCCCTAAGCATCTCTCTCACGAGGTCAGTAAACATCGTCCTCATGTCAGCAGCATTCCCATTATTGGCTCCTCTACCGGTACCCCTTGCGTATCGGCTCATCGTTCAATCTGTAAAGAGAAAACGATTAACCATCCTCTTTGTGGTGTCAGTGTAGTGCAACTTCATCCTTAGCTACACTAGTATATATATATATATATATATATAGCTTTTGAAAACCAAAATAATCACAAATACGCGCTCTCATATACATATTATCTCTCCCTGGTGTCTTTCCCTAGGTTAACTACGCAATCTAGAGCTCTGATACCAAGAGTGACGGCCCGCCCCGCACCAGCCGACATTTCCTCCGAAAGTGCGCTATACACATGCCCGACTAGCACGGAACGATCGCTAAAGAAAAGGAAGAAGAGAATGAACTAATCGAAAACCTGTAGAATGTCTCAGGGCGCATGGAACAAAATATAATAATAATATACTTAACATAAAACAGGCGAGACAGTGCATAAGCTAATAACTAAAATCAACATCAACATCATCATCAGAGTAGTGGAAATCCAAATACAGCTTATTACAACTTTCCAAATTACTATCTCTAAACAAAAGAAAGGAAGGGTACACTACTAAAGCCCAAAGTAGTGACAACAGCAACACAGGGAGAATATCTGTATATATCATACGTGGAAGCCTCCTACTCGTCTCTGGTACAGCAACTCGTGCATACCACCTAACCTGTCTCTAGTCTGCTCGTGAGAGCACCCAGAGTAATAAGAAGAGACATAAAACTATGGGTCAGACAAAAGTTTGGTATGAGCGATAAGCAGCTAAACAGAACAATAACAGTTACACTAAACCATACCTGAACCTGGACCTGCAACCAAAGAGTTAGCACTACGTACCGTACAACACTCTAAGGTGCCACTAACATATGGTGTAAACAATACGGGGGTGGGGGTGTATATGTCATAATGATGGCAAACAAATCAAACATAGCAACCATCCTCACATCTCTCACTCGGTGCGTAAAGCATACGATGTCCACCACTGTCAATCACTAGACCCATCGAAATAGTGACGGAGTTCGACTTGTACAACTACTGCTACTACCAAGCTTACCACATGGAGTCATGACCTAATCTTTACAAATGACCCCACTTCATTGGTCTATAGCTCTTTAGTCATACCTAGGCCACTGTGGCCCTGAATCCGTCCATGTACCTCCCATACATAGTGATCCAAAGTCATAGACATCGACAACCCTTAGCACACGTCCCGCGGCAAAGCCCAATCATGAAGTGAACTCGTTGGTTCCCAACTGGATCCTGAGCTCTAACTTCCTATTTGGACTACCCTTGCATCTCGGGTTTTTGGTCATCACTGGATCGGTTCGGGTCTCTCCCTAGTTATCGGTTCGGTTCGGGTTGCCCCAATCACTGGCCATCATCCACATCGCATTGATTCGGTTCGGATATACATGCTTCGGTTCGATTCAGTGTACCCTTGCTCCATCGGTTTGGTTTGGGTTCCTGGTCACGGTCCGATCCACGTCCCCATTCTCTTCCGCTCTGATCCCCCTCACTTCCCTTCAAGTCAATCTGGTTCCCCCTTCCTTAGCTCGATCCGATCCCAGTTCAACCATAGTGGCCTTCCTTTTTGCCCTACTCTCTATTTTGCGAAGCCTTGGTTCGGTTCGGTGATCTCTTGCCCAGTCCACTATCTGATCCGAGCCCATCCATCCGATCCAATCCGGAAACCTATACCAATTTCCTGCAACTTTTCCAGCGAGCGTTTTACGCCATTCGATGGTTTTTTCGACCATTCTAACTATTCTAAACAATCATAAGTCATAGAAACAAGTAGAAGTGACCCCAAACCCCAAAACATCAATATGATAGGTTAAAATGGATCAAACATAGCCAAAACCCCATATTTCCCTTAAGCATGTTCTAGCATAGTTAATGATAGGGTTAGCAAAACTTAACCAAATTAATCCAAATTTCTAACAGAGGTCTAAAACATTATTTTTGAATTTTATAAACATTTTCCAAAATTTTATCATGTCTAATTTCGTTAATCTTCACTAATTACACTTAATTAACCGTAATTAGTGCAAAACTATGCAAATCACTCACCTTTGCCACAAATAAAATTTTTAGAACTGAAACCTCACTGATTTGGGCAAATACTGATGTCTAACAGCAGCAGCTCTAATACTGATTTGGCGAAGATCTTCTTTGATTTGGAGTTGCTAAGCTTAATCCTTTATTAGAAAGTGATTTGGGGATGTTTTAAAGGTTGGAGGCCATTATTAGAGTTCTTAGGAGGTAAGTGGCGGCTAGAAAACTGAAATGAAATGAAAACCTAACTCATTTCAGCCTCCCCATAACCCTAATCCTGAAATGGGTTATGGGCACATTTACTAATCGCCTCATTTGGCCCGGTTAAGTAGTTTTCCACCTTCAGAAACTTGTTTCAGTCGTATCTCCCAAACGGTAAGTCCGTTTTTCGCATGTGACCACTCTATAGAAAGGTAAACCATCATCCGAAGCCAATGGAAGTGGTTTCGGGTCAAAACTCCTTTCCAATCAAAAGTTATAGCCAAAACAAGATCAGTTAGGGGCAAAAAGGTCATTTAAAATTCGACAAAAATCATGAACATGGGAAATGACTCTAGTAGTCGTCTCCCAAAGTTACATGACCATGCGACTCCGTATGAGAAAGAAATAAATATTCTACGATCCTGCGATGCGTAGAATGCGGGTCGTTACAGGTTACCAGTAGGATTGTCAATATAATGGGATGGGGCATTATGCTTGCTAGGATTAATACATTTATTTGTGAAAAGGTTTTTCACACTATGTATAATAGTAAAAGAGGATTTTCACATATGAATGCATTTTTGGTTATCATAAGGCAAAACTCGCCCATCTGGTGTGCGCTTGCATTGTGTGATGTGGGACGAGCTTATGATAGCTTCATTTTTCAAAAAATCATTGCGGATTTCTATGCACTGGTATCCACATGGAGTAAACCCGTTCCGCATTAGCGGCGTGGTCCGGTAAATTTCCTAACTTTAAAATAAACCCTAAAGACAACTGTTTTGAGTTCTCACACCAGTCCCACGACTGGCCTGGAGTTTATTGTTCCCTCACCTGCTCTGGGTGCCCATAATTTTTACACGGGCAGCCTAGTAGTTTGGTTCGCAAATTTAGCCTTGGATTTAGTTGGAGCAGGATTCTTGTAACGGTAAGGAATTCCGCTTGATCTTAATCGATCGTTAAACCGACCAAGCCCGTTCAAAACCCCTGATCGTTTTGAGAACAGGACGAATTGGAACGCAAACAGAAGTACATTTCATTGCTATTACAACAATTCCATCAGATACAAGAATATACAGAGTATAAATGAACAAAATACATTCGATAAACATTAGAGATTACAATAAATTACATAGCAGCGGAAAAATATACAAAACACAACTGAAAGTGACACACGAATACAGAGCTTTCCGAACATCGTTCCAGCTGTAAATCAGGATCCTGTGAATATAAATTTGCAAAACCAAACTACTAGCTGCTCGTGTGGAAAATAGGGGCACCCAGAGTTTAGGTTAAAACAATAAACTCCAGGTCAGTCATGTGACTGGTGTGAGAACTAAAACAGTTATTTAAAACTTTACTTTAAAAGAGAGTAATTCAAGGGACCACGCCATATAACACAGAACGGGTTTCCTCCCAAGAATACCAGTGCATATAACAAAACAGCGCAGTGCTTTTTGGAAAAATGAAGCTATTATAAGACCTAGGTCCCATCACACAATGAAATGCAAGTCGGAGGATAGGGTTTTCCCTTATAATAGCCAAACATGCTTGGTACGTTTAAAACAAATCATTTGATACTATTATAAGTGTATAGTGTCAAAACAATTCCAATCATAAATATCAATCCTAGGCGGCATGGGTACCATCTATCATGTTGCCATACTAGGCTCTACAAATAAAACCGCAATATCATGTATTGGAAATTGGATTTCCATCATGAGTCGAGGCAAGGGGCAAGCTCCTCTCCAATTCGAGACAATCTAGCAAATGTCCCAGGACCCCACTATGATCCTTTGGAACCTCCAAGGTCGGTCCTCTCTTACTTTTGAGGATTAATTATTCCTGAACACACGTTTCCCGGTCCTATAGGACCTATATCTGAGGCGCCTCGCATCCAACAACCACACAGGTGAAAAGTATATAAATGTCAGCTAGTTTAAGGACTGACACCACCACTAGCTAGAAAGAAACGTCGTGCACTCCTTGGGTCCTTATCCCGTTTTTGACTTATACCGAGGTGTGAGGCTCGCGAATTCACGTTATACACAAAGCTAAGCCACACAGGTCGTTCTTTGATCATCAAACACAAGACTTTGCTTTTCAACAGAATCCTTGATCATTTGCCACTTAGGCATGCCACACAGGCAATTCACTCCGTGCGATTGATGTCCATCGATATACAACCTCTGAGCTCGTACGTCTCAGAGAAGGGCGTTAAGCAAGAGAATAAATTATCCGCCGCCAAACAGACGTATATTTAATAGAGATCAATCAACACAGAATGAAATCCAATGTTAGACACACCATCCATTTACAAGTTCGTTCTGGGTTTGAACGATATCGGAGGCACTTTGCTCACGTATCCATCGATCTCCAAGTACGTCTGGACGGTCACCAACTGTTTCCCTCATCCTGGGTGTACAGCCCAATCGAGATCATCAGTAATCACCCAAACGATGTGAAGACTTCCGGTCTCCAACCACCGTCTTCATCTTCGACATCTCGTCGAATCGATTATTCAGAATGGGTATAAACCCGGCCTTTCTGAATAACCCACGTATATGATAAACAAATGTTACACAAACACAACATACGCCTCATTCCAATTCAGAATATTCTTTTATTCAAATTTTCACATTCTTAGGGATAGGTTCCCATTAATTTTATCAAAGATGAATTCATTAAAGTTTACTCTTTAATCTTCCTTTGGATATCAATTCAAACCATATTATGGTTTTCCAAACTAGTCGGGATTAGCGAACCACACCGAAGTAATTACTTATTTTATTTCCCTATCCCAACCTATTTATCCCCTGGAGAAAACTGGTAATACTCCATATCTAACACCACGGTGTTATCGGTAAATATTAATTACCATTTCACGTTCAAATCTAATTAAAGATTTAACTATCGCTTTGGAGCAAAACTGGTGATACTCCATCCTCGATCAATTTTCAGATTTGATAATTTAAATTATCAATTCACTTTTAATCTAATTAAAGATTCATTAAAACTCCACTTAGTTTTAATCTTCTCAAAAATCAATATCCTGTCTTTAACTGGGTTAAAGAGCCAATGTCACCTAAAACACGATTCACGACAAACCCAAATCACATTTGGTATTAAATACAAGGCTCTGAATAGAAAATATACTGGCTTATATTCAATATCAAATTATGAAATTAACAAATATCATATTGGAAATAACGATATAAATATATCTTTCAAATTCCCATAACAATATCTGTATAATCACGGAATCCAACATCGAAATATTCCAAAGACAATTTCGATTCAAATCCACTTCCACTTTATATATATTGGAAATTCTGGTTATTTTCAAAACCAATTCAAATTCAATTTATTTATTTCAAAAATAAATTGATTTTACACAAATTATTGATATTTTTAATAATTTTATCAAGGCTCGTACAGTCGATTTCCATCAATGGCCATCGAACTGCACTTACAGCGACCTTTTCCAAATTTGATTTGGGCATAATTCCAAATCCAACCGTTAGATTTCAAATTTCAAATATTCATTGGAAAGCTCTTTTCGATACGAACCTAACGGTTCCGGTTTTAGGAGAATCCGACGGTCAGATCTCCCGTAACGTCAATTCGAAGTCAATGGTCGAAATTCACGAACTGTCGCGGCGCGGCGCGTTCTATTCAGGCCATTATATATATAATATATATATATTATATATTTCGTCGATTTCCTTTTTAAAACGTATTTTATAAATCGTTTTAAATTCGTTTTCAAAACCTTTTCAACTTCATATTCAATTTCAAATCAAAATTCAATATTTCATATCATTACTATATAAATGATAATATTTTCAAAACGTTATATTTTGAAATCACTACCATTTCTATATTTATTATAAAAACGAATATATCGATATAAATATCGATCACATCAAAATAGCGCAACTCCAATCAACACGGCTTTATATATTTCAATAAATTCGTTATTCTATTCAACAAATGAATATTTATTCTATTCAACACACGACTAATCTCAACACGTGAGTACTGTCGACACATGACTATTTTTGTTATGTAATATATTTTATAAAATTATGGTATCTATCATTTGATTTCTAATCAGATTCCAACCGTAAAGTAGTTTCTAATTTTAAATATGATAAAAATGTAAATTTTATTATTAAAATATTTTACTCAACACATGAATAGTTTCAACACATGAATATTCTCAACACATGACTATTTTTATATTCTAATATTCTTTATTTTCCCAATTGGAATGAGGCCCAATCAATTACCATATAATGTTAATTATATGGATTCCACCCAACACATGTATATAATAGCAACGATAAACAATCAACCATCATCCAAAGTGCACCACACAACTGCATAAGCATCAAATATAAATAATTAATGCTTACACAGCCTGTCGACCAATCGATCGACATACGATTAAATAATTGGGATTAGTGTACGCCAAATATCATCCCAACACCCGTGTGGGGTTTCAAATCAACAAGCACTGAATATTATTTGTGCAGTTTGGCGATGTGTAAAATTTATCGTCCCAATCAATATCTTTCAAATAGGTGTACATAAACAAACCGTCCGGTTTGTAGATGAATATTTATTTATTCACATTCACGTTAAAAATTATATTTTTAACGATAATTAATTTATTTCAATACATGAATATATTTCATTATCTATTTCACATCAACATCACAAACAATTTCCACAACACATCAATCAAACAAATAAGCCGTCCATGGTCTGTGGACGACGGGTGCCGGGTGCTACTAAACACCGTCTACATCCTAGTATATATATTTAAACTAGAAAACAAGAATTAAAGTGAGAAGCTCTCACCGACTAGCTAATCCAATACCACGACTCTTCATATGTAGAAATCTTCATCGTGCTCGCCTTTGTTACTTTCACTGCCCGTAGTCACTACATACATAAAAATACATTTTTATATTGTAGTTATGTATATAAAAATTCTATTTTTACACAGCTACTTTATAAATAAAAATTCTATTTTTATAACGGTGTTCATATAACAAAGATTATATTTTGATTCTCCATACATAATAAAAATCATATTTTTATTATCTCTCTACTATAAAAATCATATTTTGATTCCAATAAAAATCTTAACTTTGTGCATATAAAAATTGCATCTTTCCCTATTCACAAATCAAAACTTTATATGAATAAAAACCGAATCTTTGTTCAAGTAAAAATCAAAACTTTGTTACTAAAAATCTAATCTTTGCTAATATAAAGATTCAAACTTTATTCGCCTTCATAAATATAGCTTTACATTTATTAAAAATTACATTTTTAAAGTCATATAAAACTGAAAATAACTAAATGTAAATAAATAAAAAGGAAAACTCACTTTTCTTTGTTGTTCGAAGGGAAGGAGGGTTCGTAGCCGGAGTTGGATGGTGCAAGGGGGGTTTGCTCTGGCCGGCGGACGCCTGTGGGTGGCATCGACTGGCCGTGGCGCGGTGCTTCAGGTGGTTGGGGTTTAGACGGTGGCGCGGTTTAGAAGAAGGGGGGCTAGGGTTCACGCAGGAGAGGGAGAGAGAAAGGAGAAGAAGAAGGGGAGGGGCGGTGGCCCCGCCTTGGGCGGCGGCGGCGATTTGAGGGGGGAGGGGGGTCGCGCGGCTCCACCTACGGCTGCGTGGGCTGAGGCGCCATCGATTTGGAGGGCGACGAGAAAAGGCAGCATTTTTTTTATCTCTGGTAAATCGAATTGAACGAAATGTGAAAGAGGGAGGGTGAAGTTTGACCGGTCATAAGGAATAAAAGGGGAGAGAGTATATTATTTAATTATCCACTTAAAGTTGACTTTTTTATTCGAACTCGAAACGAGACCCAACGTATGTCGTCCCTAGCTAATTACTCCCATTCCAAACACAATAGGATATGTACCGTAAGCTGATTCGACAATTTCAATCAGTTTTCGTCAAAATCAAAATATAGCTCTATACATTGAATTTGAATGCGCATTTCAATATATCGGGGCCACACACTAACTCTAAAAATTCCAGAAAAACTATTTCTAGCTTCGTATTGACGATACAGTCCTAACAAAACTAGTTTCATCGAATTCTGAGACCGTTTGAAAAATGCCAATTTCCAGTCGATTAAAATCAACTAAAATTGGTCAAACGCGTTTTCCTTTGCCACGCTCACATATTGAATTGAAAAATTACGAAATTTGGAATCTAGCAATAACTTGACATCACAGATCCAAAAAAAGTGGTTTCGTCGAAATCCGAGGTCGTTTGCAAAATTTCCATTTTTAAGGGCCTGAAATTCCATAGCGACTATTCAGAATTTTCAACTGGACATATCTTTTGATTCCCGCTATGAAAGTTCAATTTTTCGGATTTGTTCGAAAGAAATTATCAATTAGATTCTAATATTTTTGGTTTTGCTAAAATCCGGTTTATTTTGCACCCGGTACATTCAATTGAAATTTGAAATTGAATTATCGAACTACCGCGCCATTTTTAATTCCTTTTATATATATAAATAAAATATTTACATTCTAACGACGATCTATATAATATATACGTTCTATTCTATTCAAAATAAATTTCTCGTAGATATTATTTAAAATAATTCATTTTAAATATTCGAAATTCATTAAATTAGCCAAATAAAAATTTTAAATTGGCTCGGATTTCCGGGTTGTTACAATCTCACCCACTTAAAACTTTTCGTCCCCGAAAAGGAACGAAGCCGAAAGTTGTTTAACTAATCAACTCAACTTTCAGTATTTTTCTCATGGCTTAAGTTCTTCAACTTTTTAGTTTCTAAGAACTTTTCAAATTCTTCAAAAATTTGGCTAACACCCTAAATTTTCGAAAAATTTCGCCATAACCTCCCCTGCACCGGATGCACAGGGAAAATCCCGAAATTGCCATACAGGCCCTCTGATCTCAAAAAGAAAAAGAAAAAGCCAATCGTCTCATAAAATCATCATCACCCAAACAAAACAGTAAATTATGGTAAACATGTACCTATTTGTCGGGCTAACAATTTTATTCTCTGCTCTAGCCTCCTTGCTATGACCTGTTCACAAATATATATATATGTACATGCATGCAATTGCAAATAATTTTCGATACAATTCAATATTTGATACAATTAGGCATAATGGTTCAAAATTATCAAACAAATAAACAAACAACACAAACATCAATCATTTAGTGGATTATCTTTTCAAATTCATAATTTTGATACATATACAGAAAATCATGTTTTTGATGCCAATTCACAACAAATAATTCTATCTAATTTTGGTTCTCACACCAGTCTAATGGAAATATATAGATATCACACCTTCGTCACTCGAAAATAAATATTGACGATGCCATGGTCATTATCAACATCATCTCCGGGCGACTAGAGTGTGATCCTATATCTATCCAGTATATTAAAACTTCGAATATACGTTCATGACGCGTATACGCGAAATCTTTATATACTCGATTGTCCAAAATCAATATTAATAAAATATTCAAATACGTATACCTGAATTTAATTTTCAAAACAAAATTCGTTTTTATTTGAAAAATATACTCTTCACACTCATTCTAGGATACTACTGATCCTATCTCTAACGAGTCATTCTCACTGGATATTACTAATCCATATCTGATGAATTCTTTCATTCAGTTCTAATGTGTCTTGTTCTCGAGCTCTGTAAACCAAAGCTCTGATACCAAATGTAACGGTAAGGAATTCCGCTCGATCTTAATCGATCATTAAACCGACCAAGACCGTTCGAAACCCCTGATCTTTTTGAGAACAGGACGAATTGGAACACAGACAGAAGAACATTTCATTGCTATTACAACAATTCCATCAGATACAAGAATATACAGAGTATAAATGAATAAAATACATTCGATAAACATCATAGATTACAATAAATTACATAGCAGCGGAAAAATATACAAAACACAACTGAAAGTGACACACGGATACAGAGCTTTCCGAGCATCGTTCCAGCTGTAAATCAGGATCCTGTGAATATAAATCTGCAAAACCAAACTACTAGCTGCTCGTATGGAAAATAGGGGCACCCAGAGTTTAGGTTAAAACAATAAACTCCAGGTCAGTCATGTGACTGGTGTGAGAACTAAAACAGTTATTTAAAACTTTACTTTAAAAGAGAGTAATTCAAGGGACCACGCCGTATAACACAGAACGGGTTTCCTCCCAAGAATACTAGTGCATATAACAAAATAGCGCAATGCTTTTTGGATAAATGAGGCTATTATAAGACCCAGATCCCATCACACAATGCAACCCAAGCCAGAGGATAGGATTTTCCCTTATAATAGCCAAACATGCTTGGTACGTTTAAAACATATCATTTGATACTATTATAAGTGTATAGTGTCAAAACAATTCCAATCATAAATATCAATCCTAGGCGGCATGGGTACCATTTATCATGTCGCCATACTAGGCTCTACAAATAAAACCGCAATATCATGTATTGGAAATTGGTTTTCCGTCATGAGTCGAGGCAAGGGGCAAGCTCCTCTATGATTCGAGACACTCTAGCAAATGTCCTAGGACCCCACTATGATCCTTTGGAACCTCCAAGGCCGGTCCTCTCTTACTTTTGAGGATTAATTATTCCTGAACACACGTTTCCCGGTCCTATAGGACCTATATCCGAGGCGCCTCGCATCCAACAACCACACAGGTGAAAAGTATATAAATGTCAGCCAGTTTAAGCACTGACACCACCACTAGCTAGAAAGAAACATCGTGCACTCCTTGGGTCCTTATCCCGTTTTTGACTCATACCGAGGTGTGAGGCTCACGAATTCACGCTATACACAAAGCTACGCCACACAAGCCGTGCTTTGATCATCAACCACAAGACTTTGCTTTTCAACAGAAGCCTTGATCATTTGCTACTTAGGCGTGCCACACAGGCAATTCACTCCGTGCGACTGATGTCCATCGTTATACAACCTCTGAGCTCGTATGTCTCAGAGAAGGGCGTTAAGCAAGAGAATAAATTCTCCACCGCCAAACAGATGTATATTTAATAGAGATCAATCAACACAGAATGAAATCCAATGTCAGACACATCGTCCATTTACAAGTTCGTTCTGAGTCTGAATGAAACCGGAGGCACTTTCCTCGCATATCCATCGATCTCCAAGTACGTCTGGACGATCACCAATTGTTTCCCTCATCTTGGGTGTACAGCCCAATCGAGATCATCAGTAATCACACAAACGATGTGAAGACTTCCGATCTTCAACCACCGTCTTCATCTTCGACATCTCGTCGAATTGGTTATTCAGAATGGGTATAAACCGGCCTTTCTGAATAACCCACGTATATGATAAATAAATGTTACACAAACACAACTTATGCCTCATTCCAATTCAGATTATTCTTTTATTCAAATTTTCACATTCTTAGGGATTGGTTCCCATTAATTTTATCAAAGATGAATTCTTTAAAATTTATTCTTTAATCTTCCTTTGGATATCAATTCAAACCATATTATGGTTTTCCAAACTAGTCGGGATTAGCGAACCACACCGAAGTAATTATTTATTTTATTTCCCCATCCCAACCTATTTATCCCTTAGAGAAAACTGGTAATACTCCATATCTAACACCACGGTGTTATCGGTAAATATTAATTACCATTTCACGTTCAAATCTAATTAAAGATTTAACTATCGCTTTGGATCAAAACTGGTGATACTCCATCCTCGATCACTTTTCAGATTTGATAATTTAAATTATCAATTCACTTTCAATCTAATTAAAGATTCATTAAAACTCCACTTAGTTTTAATCTTCTCAAAAATCAATATCCTGTCTTTAGCTGGGTTAAAGAACCAATGTCACCTAAAACACGATTCACGATAAACCCAAATCACATTTGGTATTAAATACAAGGCTCTGAATAGAAAATATACCGGCTTATATTCAATATCAAATTCTGAAACTAACAAATATCGTATTGGAAATAACGATATATATATATATATCATTCAAATTCCCATAACAATATCTGTATAATCACGGAATCCAACATCGAAATATTCCAAAGACAATTTCGACTCAAATCCACTTCCACTTTATATATATTGGAAATTCTTGTTATTTTCAAAACCAATCAAATTCAATTTATTTATTTCAAAAATAAATTGATTTTAAACAAATTATTGATATTTTTAATAATTTTGTCAAGGCCCGTACAGTCGATTTCCATCAACGGCCATCGAACTGCACTTACAACGACCTTTTCCAAATTTGATTTGGACATAATTCCAAATCCAACCGTTAGATTTCAAATTTCAAATATTCATTGGAAAGCTCTTTTCGATACGAACCCAAAGGTTCCGGTTTTAGGAGAATCCGACGGTCGGATCTCCCGCAACGTCAATTCGAAGTCAATGGTTGAAATTCACGAACTACCGCGGCGCGGCGCGTTCTATTCAGGCCATTATATATAATATATATATATATATATATATTATATATTTCGTCGATTTGCTTTTTAAAACGTATTTTATAAATCGTTTTAAATTCGTTTTCAAAACCATTTCAACTTCATATTCAATTTCAAATCAAAATTGAATATTTCATATCATTACTATATAAATGATAATATTTTCAAAACGTTATATTTTGAAATCACTACCTTTTCTTTATTCATTATAAAAACGAATATAATCGATATAAATATCGATCATGCCAAAATAGCGGAACTCTAATCAACACGGCTTTATATATTTCAATAAATTCGTTATTCTATTCAACAAATGAATATTTATTCTATTCAACACACGACTAATCTCAACACGTGAGTACTGTCGACACATGACTATTTTTTTTATGTAATATATTTTATAAAATTATGGTATCTATCGTTTGATTTCTAATCAGATTCCAACCGTAAAGTAGTTTCTAATTTTAAATATGATAAAGATGTAAATTTTATTATTAGAACATTTTACTCAACACATGAATAGTTTCAACACATGAATATTCTCAACACATGAGCATCGTCAACACATGACTATTTTTATATTCTAATGTTCTTTATTTTCCCAATTGGAATGAGGCCCAATCAATTACCATATAATGTTAATTATATGGATTCCACCCAACACATGTATATAATAGCAATGATAAACAATCAACCATCATCCAAAGTGCACCACACAACTGCATAAGCATCAAATATAAATAATTAACGCTTACACAGCCTGTCGACCAATCGATTGACATACAATTTAATAATTGGGATTAGTGTACGCCAAATATCATCCCAACACCCATGTGGGGTTTCAAGTCAACAAGCACTGAATATTATTTATGCAGTTGGGCGATGTGTAAAATTTATCGTCCCAATCAATATCTTTCAAATAGGTGTACATAAACAAACCGTCCGGTTTGTAAATGAATATTTATTTATTCACATTCACGTTAAAAATTATATTTCTAATGATAATTAATTTATTTCAACACATGAATATATTTCATTATCTATTTCACATCAACATCACAAACAATTTCCACAACACATCAATCAAACAAACAAGTCGTCCATGGTCTGTGGACGACGGGTGTCGGGTGCTACTAAACACCGTCTGCATCCTAGTATATATATATTTAAACTAGAAAACAAGAATTAAAGTGAGAAGTTCTCACCGACTAGCTAATCCAATACCATGACTCTTCATATGCAGAAATCTTCGTCGTGCTCGCCTTTTTTACTTTCACTGCCCGTAGTCACTACATATATAAAAATCACATTTTTATATTGTAGTTATGTATTTAAAAATCACATTTTTACACCGCTATTGTATAGATAAAAATTCTATTTTTACACAGCTACTATATAGATAAAAATTCTATTTTTACACCGCTACTATATAGATAAAAATTCTATTTTTACACCGCTACTATATAGATAAAAATTCTATTTTTATAATGACGTTCATATAACAAAGATTATATTTTGATTCTCCATACATAATAAAAATCATATTTTTATTATCTCTCTACTATAAAAATCATATTTTGATTCCAATAAAAATCTTAACTTTGTGCATATAAAAATTGCATCTTTCCCTATTCACAAATCAAAACTTCATATGAATAAAAACCGAATCTTTGTTCAAGGAAAAATCAAAACTTTGTTACTAAAAATCTAATCTTTGCTAATATAAAGATTCAAACTTTATTCGCCTTCATAAATATAGCTTTACATTTATTAAAAATTACATTTTTAAAGTCATATAAAACTGAAAAAAACTAAATGTAAATAAATAAAAAGGAAAACTCACTTTTATTTGTTGTTCGAAGGGAAGGAGGGTTCGTAGCCGGAGTTGGATGGTGCTGGGGGGGTTTGCTCTGGCCGGCGGACGCCTGTGGGTGGCGTTGACTGGCCGTGGCGCGGTGCTTCAGGTGGTTGGAGTTTAGAGGGTGTCACGGTTTAGAAGAAGGGGGGGATAGGGTTCACGCAGGAGAGGGAGAGAGGAAGGAGAAGAAGAAGGGGAGGGGGCGGTGGCCCCGCCTTGGGCGGCGGCGGCGATTTGAGGGGGGAGGGGGTCGCGCGGCTCCACCGGCGGCGTCGTGGGCTGAGACGCCGTCGATCTGGGGGGGGGCGACGAGAAAAAGCCAGCGTTCTTTTTTTTAATCTCTGATAAATCGAATTGAACGGAAAGTGAAAGAGGGGGGTGAGGTTTGACCAGTCATAAGGGATAAAAGGGGAGAGAGTATATTATTTAATTTATTTAATTATCCACCTAAAGTTGACTTTTTTATTCGAACTCGAAACGAGACCCAACGTATGTCGTCCTTAGCTAATTACCCCCATTTCGAACACAATGGGATATGTATCGTAAGCTGATTCGACCATTTCGATCAGTTTTCGTCAAAATCAAAATATAGCTCTATATATTGAATTTGAACGCGCATTTCAATTTACCGAGGCCACATACTAACTCTAAAAATTCCAGAAAATTTATTTCTAGCTTCGTATTGACGATACGGTCCTAACAAAACTAGTATCGTTGAACTCTGAGACCGTTTGAAAAATGGCCAATTTCCAGTCGATTAAAATCAACTGAAACTGGTCAAACGCGTTTTCCTTTGCCACGCTCACATATTGAATCAAAAAATTATGAAATTTGGAATCTAGCAATAACTTGACATCACGGATCCAACAAAAGTGGTTTCGTCGAAATCCAAGGTCGTTTGCAAAATTTCCATTTTTAAGGGCCTGAAATTCCATAGCGGCTATTCAGAATTTTCAACTGGACATATCTTTTGATTCGCGCTATGAAAGTTCAATTTTTTGGATTTGTTCGAAAGATATTATCAGTTAGATTCTAATATTTTTGGTTTTGCTAAAATCCATTTTATTTTGCACCCGGTACATTCAATTGAAATTTGAAATCGAATTATCGAACTACTGCGCCATTTTTAATTCCTTTTATATATATAAATAAAATATTTATATTCTAACGACGATCTATATAACATATACGTTCTATTCTATTCAAAATAAATTTCTCGTCGATATTATTTAAAATAATTCATTTTAAATATTTGAAATTTATTAAATTAGCCAAAATAAAAAATTTAAATTGGCTCGGATTTCCGGGTTATTACAATTCTGGTTTTAGCTGAAGCTATTATGACTTGGAGCATTCGCATTCTTCTGCTGAGTTAGTATCTCCTCCCTGTGAAACCAATGTACTTTGATGTATTCCTTGTAACTCTAATGTTATATTATGGTAGTGAAATGAAAAGTTCTTTTACTTTTTGTGCAAATATGTAAGCACCCATAACTATCTGTCTTTATGAACGGTTTAAGTTGGTTTAATTACAGGCGAAAACCGGTCAAAAAGTCGGGTCATTACATTTTTTATATCAGAGCTTTGGTTTATACAAAGCAATGGGGTATGACATATTTGAACAAAAGGAAAGACCCATCATAGTTATATATCTCATTAGAATAGGGTTAGTAATGCCCTAGAATGAGATTTTGGAGTATTATATTTGAGAGAGCATATTTGAAAATATGAAATGAGTTTTGAAAAGTTATATTTTAAGAAAGAAACATATTTTGGAAAAATATGTGGTTAATTATAACCTGGATACTTAATCAAATGATTAAGGTTAAATTTACATTTTGTGATTATAATTACACATAAAATAATTCTTATTGCACGGTAATTAAGCCCCTTCCACTGATCAGAAAATTGATCCAAGTACAAATGCCTTTTGGATTTAATTTCACTATTGGGTAACATTTTGAAATATCGATAAACTTGGGTCAAATTTGTTAAGGTAACTAATCAATATGGTTAGAAATTAAAAATTAGAATTTGAGTATTTTATTTGATGTTGAGGTTGGACTATCGAGTATAAGAAGATTTTGCATATACGTATGATCAACGTATATATGAAGTCTTATGTATACTAGATAGATATCGAATCACACTCTAGTCGCTTGAAGATGATTCTGTTGATGACTGCAGCATCATCAGTATGTATTTTCGAGTTTCGAAAGTGGGATGACTAAATGATTCCGATTAAAATAGAAATATATACTTAAACCAATTTAGGTAAGTGTTTGAAAATATTGGATAAATTGATGTGAATTAGAATAAGTAAGCGAGATATTGAAAATTTGATAAGTTGTAAGAATTATATCAGGTAAACCTGTAATAAGGATAAGCCAGTAAAGAGTATATGAGAAAGTGCATTTGTGACATAAATATATATATAAAGGTTTTGAAAAGATGTATAATTTGAAAACTCAAATCAAAATTTTGAGTAAGAATTGGCAGTTACTTTGGAATTGATTTTAAAAGAATATATTTTGAATATAAAGGAAAAAGTTCTTTGAAAATATTTGAAAATTAAAAACTTGAGCACGGACATCTTGTGATTAGAATTTCTCAGTTGATTAAAAGACGTCTACGTAAAGTTGTAATTAACATAAGCAATCCAAGTAGTTTGGGAAACAATTTAAAGGCTAAGTTGGAATTAATTAATCAGGATATTTTATAATTAGTCCTCCCCAACTAATTAAATTTAAAATGCAAATATCTTGAGAATTCAATATGACAATATGATATTTTGGTTAAGGACAACATTGGTTAAAGTTGTTTCTCTAAAGTTTGAAGGAAATAAGTTTTGTAATCTTGAATTAAGAATAATTAATGAGGATAGCCAAACTTAAACAATATAAGGAATTAAAATCTGGAATTATCGGCGAATTTGGACAGTCGATAAGTTTTAAAGTATATTGTGACAACAAAAGGAACTGTTTAAGTGAGCATGAATACCTTGTGAATTAAGTTTCACAATTTGATTAAAGGATATTTGGAAAGTGGGAATATTAAGAAGATATTACCTAAACTAAAACGTTTAGATAAGATGAGTTCTGAGATGATCGAGTTTTCCATGTAAAGTATAATAGTAATTTTGGAGAACTGAAAAGGAATATGTTTCATAATCTTTGTATTTGCAAGATAAGATCTAAGAGAATAAATTTATAACTATGAATTTTTTTTGAAAGAAGTAAATGGTTAAGTATAAGCAATTGGCCCAGTAACGATGAATCGAATATAATGGGTAACTGGAGGTTATCGACGAAGGACATGTAGATATGGTTGTCCATAAATATGTGTGTTATAATATTTTACCCGATATATCCATTATAAGAACTGGGAGCTTTGGTATAAAGAATCTTAATCTTGAATTTGTTGAATGAGTAGTTACAATTCCCTTTCCTATTCGAGGACGAAAAGTTTTAAGGGAGGGTGAATGTAATGATCCAGAATTTTGAACCAATTTGAAATTGGAATTTTTAATACTTAATTTAAATTTTCTGAACATAAAAAAAGTTTGAGAAGATTTAATAATTTTGATAGGTTAAACAATAGGTTTTATTTGAATTATAACATTTATAAATGGAAATGATTATTAATAAGTTTGGATTTACTGATATTATTTGTCATTCGATCGGATTTGTCAAAAGATAACATAAATTAATAGCATTAGTATTATGCATTGCTCTTTGTTTTCATAACGTTTAAGGTAAATGCTACCAAAAACACATTCCTTCACCTTTTTACAAGTGTTAAGACACTTGTAATTTTGCATGCAACATTCCATGCATAAAATACACATGTCCTATGATGTGTCACTCTCTCCTTACTCCTCTTTTCCTATAAATACCACCCTTTCCTTCCACTTTTTCATTCATTCTCACTTCTTTTCTTTCTCTCTTCTTCTAAAAGCTTATGGCCATGGTTTCCATGGCATAGGTCTTCCTCTTTTCCACCATCACCTTGCCAAAGTTCGTCATTCTCCTCCTCCTCTTATAATATAAATAGAGATTAGTGTATATTATATTATATATATTTTGGTGAAGAAGATGTTGCGTTGAAATGTTGCCCGACGATTCGTTTAGTTAGGCTCGCCTACCGTGAAGATTTGGAAAGTTGTTAGGTGAGAACTCTTTAACCATGGTTTATATATTTAATTAGTAGCTAAACTAATTTAAATATAGTGATTTGTTAATGATGATTGATATTTGTTGTGATGGATGATGGATGCGAAGTTTAGAACACACACTATTAAGCGTTAGTGTTATAACGCTTGTGCACAATTATGATTTATTGAATCATGTTGATGATGGTTGCTATGGATGTTTAAATGGTTGTTGATGTTGTATTGCACACACTATGACACAACAATTATGGTATCACATTGATGATCGAAAAATCTCCTTTATAATTAAAAGAAATATCATTATTGATATTGAAGATTATTAATTGGAAAAGACCATATGTATGAATTCACATATATTGTTAAAGTCCTTTAAGTGAATAAATAAATACCAGAACATTCTAGGATGACAGAGAGGATATTGTCTATGCTTGGGTTTGGAAATGCAGTTTCCTGCTCTCCCTGGCTATCCCTAACTGATCCGACGAATGGGAAGGTTAATTTGAAGTTATTTGAATTTAGAAATGAACTGGAATTTATGAAAGTTGAATTTTAGATCCAAAATAATTTGGAAAGTAAATTTAAGTGATTTTAAAAGGGTTATATAAGGATATAATTGTTTTCTAAGATATTTTGAAGTATCGTAGAATATTGGTTATTATGGTTAAAATAGATCTTGTTGCATAATGGCAATTTACGTATTTTGCATGCAAACTTTAAACGCTTATAACTTTTGCAATCTAAATTGGATTTCAATAAAATGAAAAATGTTTGATTTCCATTAACAAGAACTTCAAATGAGTGAAAGCAGATTTTAAATTCGAGTTATAATTTTCAAGTCATGTTTGAAACCGTTTTGGAAAGGATCGATGTAAGAACAATTGTTGACCATGATTATAAACAGCTATTTTTAAATGTTTTCAAATTATGGAAAAAAATTAAAATCATTACAAATTATGTAAAAGTGTTTTGAATTGTAAATTTTAATTTTTGGCTAAGATAAACGATGTTTTTACCAAAGTAGTTAAGATAACTATTTTGTAACGCTTTTGTAACACTTTTGAAGCATTATTGTAATGCTTTCTTTGAAAACAACCTATTTTGAAGTATTTAAACCGTGAAATGTTTTTCGAACTATAAGTAATCATTTATAAATGATTTGTTGAATGTTTTCAAAGGTTTAAAAGTATTGAAAATAATTTTTTTGGAACTTAAATTGATTTATTTAATAATTAAATGTGTTTTTTGAATTTTAAATAATTGGATATGGTTGGAGATAAATCTTCGGATGTTTGATATTAATTCGGTAGAAGATGATTCGTACTATTTGTGGAATTGAAAAGATAGTTCACCATTATTCCGCTTATAGTGTGAGTTGGATATCGAGATTAATATTAAGTATAAGTTGATGGTATTTCTATCCAGATCTAATGTCAAAGAGTTGGATAAATCTTTTAATTAAGATATGAGTTTCCTAAGTTGACTGGGATAAGTTGGATAGAAATCAACTTCAGATATTTGATATGAAATTATATGGTGTAAACGTATACTATTTCAGGAATTTGGAAGATATTATTATATCGTTATTCCACTTATAGTATTCGTTGATTATGAGAATTGATATCGAATATAAGTAGATACAATTTATGTGTAACTTATGTTCAATATCAATTGATTTGGGTTTTGTCGTGAATCATATCTACAATAATTACATTCTTGAAACCCCATAAGATTGAGTTATGGAAATTCATATTGTAATTTGAGGATTTAATCAGATCTTTGATTTGAGGAAATTAAAAGTGAGGAATTAGAAAGAAAGTATATTCTTTTAGTTAAGATTAAAGAATGGAATGTTGGAAAATCAATTTAATTGGAAACTATGGTTGAAATGTGGATTAAGAATTTTCAAAAGAAATTGGATTTTGATAAAGAGTTATCAAACGGAAAATTAATTAAGGCATTAAGGCTAAATCATCTTTGATTTAAGGGATGTGTTTTAAAAGAGAAAGGTTAAATATGGATTTTGTAATAATTTGAGAATGGGTTTAAAGAAGTTTAATTTTGACAAAATCCAAGACGAAAGGAGATTGGTAGAAAGTCTGTGTGTTCTATAATTGTGTTTTTTTAAAATTGCGCCTATTAATTGGAAAGAGCGGGATCGGATGTATGTCTAAAAACCATTCCAATTAATAATACGACGTTGTGGAGCAATTGAAGATAATGGAGACGACATTAAAGACTGGGACCATTCATATTATAAGGACGACTTGCTGAATGTCTCGAATGGGTCGCTCCTATTTGCAGATGGATTTTATATCAGTTAAGTGGCAAGAAGCCCGAACGTATGTGAAGGAATTCCGGATTGTGGTTTCGTTCAGACCCAGAACAGAAATGTATGGATTGTGTGTCTGACATTGTAATTGACTACGTAGCACTGATCTTTGTTAAATATAAATCTGCTTGGTGGCGGAGAATTTATTCTCTTGGTTAACACCCTTCTCTAAGACGTATGAGCTTAGAGGTTATATATTGATGGAAATCAGTGATGAGTATTGAATGGACAATGCGGCACACTTAAGTTATGTGATGAGCTATGGATGATCAAAGCATGGCTTATTTAAGCGTAGCTTTGTGTATATCGTGACCTCGACGAACCTCACACCCCAGATTGATGGTAAACTGGTGGTGAGATTTTTATGTTTGTTTCGTATGTTCGGTGCACTGGGATGTGATGATGAAAGGGTACTGCAAAGTCCCCAGTCTGGGACGCTATTTGTTGGGTACTCTAATTCTTGTATGGTGGGTTAGTATAACGGAGTCCGAGTCTGGACGTTATCCGCGAGTACTGGGATGATGCGCGCAAGAAAGTTTGTGAGACCACGAATGATCTTTCGTACTAGGAACCATCATGTTGGAAACCTAATCTCTACTACGAGCCCGTACGATTTTGATTGTATAGCCTGCTGGTTACCAGTAGGATTGTCAGTATAATGGGATGGGGCATTATGCTGGCTAGGATTAATACATTTATTTGCGAAAAGGTTTTCACACTATATATAATAGTAAAAGAGGATTTTTACGTATGAATGCATTTTTGGTTATCATAAGGCAAAACTCGCCCATCTGGTGTGCGCTTGCATTGTGTGATATGGGACGAGCTTATGATAGCTTTATTTTTCAAAAAGTCGTTGCGGATTTCTATGCACTGATATCCACATGGAGTAAACCGTGGTCCGGTGAATTACCTAACTTTAAAATAAACCCTAAAGACAACTGTTTTGAGTTCTCACACCAGTCCCACGACTGACCTGGAGTTTATTGTTCCCTCACCTAAACTCTGGGTGCCCATAATTTTTACACGGGCAGCATAGTAGTTTGGTTCGCAGATTTAGCCTTGGAGTTAGTTGGAGCAGGATTCTGGTTTTAGCTGAATCTATTATGATTTGGAGCATTCGCATTCTTCCGATGAGTTAGTATCTCCTCTGTTGTGAAATCAATGTACTCTGATGTATTCCTCGTAACTCTGATGTTATATTATGGTAGTGAAATGAAAAGTTCTGTTATTTTTTGTGCAAATATGTAAGTACCCATAACTATCCGTCTTTATGAACGGTTTAAGTTGGTTTAATTACTGGCGCAAACCGGTCAAAAAGCCGAGTCGTTATAAATTTGACAAAGAACCATTTATATGTTAAAACAATAAAAGAAATTTATACTCATAATAAAATTATTCTTGATGAAATCTGGTAATAGTGTAACGACCCGGATTTTTAGCCGTTAAGATCTCAATATTTAAATTTGTTTTAAATATTTTATTTGAATTATATATAGGAATTTATTTAAATGATATTTCAACGTATAATTTATAAAATAATTTAAAATGAGCTCGAAACAGTCGTGGTAGTTCATAATTTTCGATTTAAACTTCAACTGAGTATACAGGATTCGTTATAAGTCGGATTTCTTTAAAACAAGAAACATTTGAGTCTACTGAACTGTATTTTTCTAATGGAAGTGTAAAATCGAGATTTTGTTTTATAGATTGTAAGTTACGTCCAAATCAAATTTTCAGAAAGTCGTTGTGAAATCGTATATAGGCCATAACGGTTATTTAAATATATTTAAATATCGGTCTTGAATTTGAACAAGGTTCTTTTGAGATGCAGTTATAATTTAATTTTTAGAATTTTACTGAAATTTTTAATTAATTAAATACGCAATTTTTTTATTTGAAGTATTTTGCACCCTATATCGGTGATTTTGGGTTTTCAAAATATAAGTTAAACAACCGGTATTATTATATTTTTGGGATCGTGGTACCTCGCAGGACACGACCGTATTCTTACTTTTGTCGTTTGAGGCTCGAATATAAACGATTACGGAGTACCTGTATTTTCTAAATTTATATGTGCAGTTGTTTTATCCTATTTTCTAAACTACATTAATATTTCTGTTTGCCTCCTAAATGGACCAAACCAACAAGGAGTACAAATTACATACAAATGTTGGAACCAGTAAGAGTTGATTTCCAACACAAAACATGGACACTGTCTACTTTAAGGAAGAGAAAAATTAAAAGGGAAAATTTATAAATAAGGAACAGCGTGATGGCCAATCTGTAGACACCGTGCTCTCCACACTTTCGATTTCTTGTTCCGCAAACCAAAATAAGCCGTGCCTTCCAAGCTATTTCATTTCGTGACAGCCACGCCATTAGCCCTTTAAATACTGCTTTACTCTTTCCTCCTGTTTTTACTTTCCAGACATCAAAGAGAAAACAAAACAAACCAAAAAAAAAAACAGCTGCAAAATCATATAAAATTAAACATAGAAGGAAATCGCATGTTCTTATATTGGTCTGAATCTCATGATGACGCCTTCTGTTGGGGTGCGAGCGCGACTGGTTTTTTTCCTTGATCCAATTCTTATTACAACGACGAGGGGAGAAGCATGTATTGGTGGCAGGCCGGCGATCGGTGGAGCTGTCTATTAGTCGGAAGGTTGCGATAAACGGAATTGGGTATTTGAGTCTGGCCGACGTCGTGGAGGAGTTTTGGAGGCCAGGGGTTCCGGCGTCTAGGTCTGGTGGAAGGAGCTATTAGTAGGCGGTGGTCTGATGATTTCAAAGGGGACTTTTTGGTGCGTTTGATGTTGCGTGGTGACATAGGGGGAGAGAGGTTTGATTTTGCTGTAGGAGGGGATCATGATTTACACGGTGAAGTGGGTTTGAGGAAGGGTGGACCAAATGGACTGATAAAAGGGAACGGTGGTTTGTGTTTCACGGAAACATGAGTTTGATGTTGGTTTTGTGGGAATGGCAGAAGCTGTACGTTGAACATTGGTAGAAGAGCAACGGCGTTTGAGGGACAGAACAGGTTTTAAGTGGGGTCTGGCAGTTGGAAAACGAAGTGATTGGGGGCGGTCAGTATTTGTAGCAAGGGGAGAACCGTGATGTGCTAAGTATAAGGAAAAGATGCATTAAGGCAAGAATTCCAACAGTATATATATTAGATATATTGAAATAAAGAACAGGTGCGGTGAAGCCAAGCTTTATTTTTGGGTGATGATCAAATGTGCAGGAGATGGAGGACTTCAGGGATTAAGGTATGTTTGATTTGGAGTAACAGTGGGTTAATACACTTAGGTTGGTCTGGTTTTGGGTTAACAATAATCACGGCATTTAAGAGGGGATAACATGGTTGGGTTTTTACTATGGTGTCAGGTCCGAATAACTTCCGTAGAGAAGGAGGTGTTAAGGAGTTAATAAAGAATTTAAGACCTGAGTTATGGGATTTTGTTTAAACAAAGCACATGAGCAAGAAGGCCTGATATTGGATTAAAAAAGAATTGAGGCGAAACAAGTCATCTTGGGATCATAACGACGAAATCTAGGTTGTGGTACGACTTTGGTAGAGAACAGAGCTATTGGAATTTCATGATAAAATCAAACTCTTGTTTGATTGTGAACGAAATAAAAGCAGAACCGCCAACTGCGAATCAAGGTGAGTAAACTCACTCGTTTGAAATTATTTTATAATGTGAAATGGTTGCTTGGTTGAATAGTTGATAAATTGGTTGATATAATCACATCGTTGATTGATTTTTTCATTAATGCGATATTTTTGATGTTACTAACATCTGTGGATGCAGGGAAACAGGTTGGAGGGATCCAACTGGATCCCTCAACATTTTATTTACTGTTTTATTTGATGGTGATATATGTTATGCTACATTGTCCATGGTTGAATTTGTGTGTTTGGTTTACCCTGGCCTTAGGAACCTGGTATTTTAGATACCGTAAAATATCATCGAATGTGAAAAGGGAAATTAGAATTTAAAAGCAGAGTTTATTTCCAAATTAGAAATAATTTCTTTTTCATTGAGTTGCAAATGGAAACCTATTCCATTTGGGTAAACCAAGAAAAATGTTATAAATAAAGATATAAATTAAGTGGATCATTAACCATTGGATAAATTAAAAGGTGAGCTCAAATATGAATGTATATTTGAAAGTGAGTATCGGTTTTGAAACCAATATTTGGAAATGGATCCGAATTTAGCAAATTACAGAGGAAAGTTTAAAGAAAGATTTTCAAATGCTTAAAATAAAAAAATAATAGTTTAAAACAAGGAAATATTTTGGCAAATAAAATGTATATAAAAAGGGGATTTATAGAAATCGAATTAAGTGGTTAGAAGAATGTATAGTTTATAAATATGTTTAAAGGAGAACTTGAATTGTTTAAAATAAACAGAGTTTATAAATGAACAACGGAAGCGTGTGCGCCGCACACGGTATTTTATTCAAAACAGCAAGCATAACGCTGTTGTTATAAGAAATGCTTTTATAATTTTAAACAGCGATTATAACGCTGTCTTTGTAAGAAATGCTTTTATAAAACTAAACAGTGATTTTAGCGCTGTTGTTATAATAGATGTTGTAAATCTATACAGCAATTTTAGACGCTGCTGTTATAATAAATGTCTTGGTAAATCTAAATAGCAATTTTAACGCTGCCGTTATAATAACTGTTTTAATAGCAATTTTAATGCTATGGTTATGATAAGTGTTCTATAATGCTAGACAGCGGTTTTAACGCTGTTGTGGAAAGCAATGTTTTATAAACCAAACATTTGAAGACAGCGATTATAACGCTACCGTTATAATCAATATTTTTATAAAGAAGGTGTGTTCGTAGATCAAATCCGAGAGTCGCGTAAGCAAATGTTTGATTTAAAGTTGTGAGCTCTGACAATTTCAAAGTTAAGAATGTCGTTCAGTTAAGGTCTGAGAGGTAATTATACCCCAACTTGACTGACTGCATTATTGACGGAGAAATGGTTAAGGCTCGATAGCAAGGGTTGGTTAGTGATATCGTTAGTTAACGAATGATTTATGATTTGAGTTATAATAACGATGTTTATAACATCAGTTAATTCAAAGGATTTAGAAATGTTTTCTAACTGGAGTAAAAGATATTTTCTCAATAAAGGAATTATATATATTGGAAATGTTTCCCAATAATCAAGAGAGAAAATAGAGCTTTGAAAGAACACGAAAGGTGGAAAATGGGAATTGGAGATGATAATGTAATAAAGAACTAATATAAAAAGGGCCGGTGTTGTTTAATGCTTGATTGAGAGAATTTCCATTTGGAAATAGAACCGTTGATTGTATGGATGTTTCTTTGATAGTTAAATCACCGACTATCAAAGTTTTATCTTTTTATATATACCTCCGTTGTCAACATGGAGAGACCGGGATCAGATTTGATATCTGAAAACCACTCCGTATTGGCGTAAGCGTTATGAAGCAACTTATGCTGAAGAAAATCGAAGACGGAGTTATGCAAGGGCTATCCTGTTTACAGGATAGTGCCTTCGGTTTGTCCAGACCCAGGACAACTTGTATGGACGAGTGTCTGACAGAGTATTTCCAAAGGGGGTTACGTACGTTGGTTCCTTCAAACGTACGAAGTTAGTGGGGCATAGAAGGGAAGCTTCTTTAGCCTATCAAATCTGAGTATTTTTTGGGGAATCAATAAGTGATTTCCGATGGATCTGACGATGTGGCATTCAAAGTGAATGATGGCCAGATGTTCTGGAAGATAATTCAAACCTCAAGTCTCATCAACCCGGAATTGGACAAAAATCGGGCAGGCAGCATGGCTATGTGGGTCGCACCCGATAGGATGTATAACCACCTATCTAGGGAAATTCCTTTTGCTTCTTGAATCTATCGATGCTGTCCCTTTTCGGGAGGCGGTTGCTGATCCCAACCGTCGGTGGTATACATTCGATACACTCAAGCGAAATGAGTGGTCGGTCATGTGTGGGCCGGGTTGCAAGATGTTCTTGTTGAACCCAGTGTATTCGTCTCTAGAGATACACTATCGGAAGGTGGTTCCATACCTTGTCATGTTGGAAATCCAATCTCCAATAAGCGCCATGCGGTTTTTGACTCAATATTATATATGGAGCGTGAGATGCAAGCGTTCCGCTAGATTCTATTTATTTGTTGTAGACATTATTATAATATCACTGGATTTGATATCAAAAATATTTTTGGTTATCGTAAGGTAAAAACCATCCGTGTTTATGTGTGGATCAGTCTTACGATTATCATTTCTTTTGAAAGGATTTTTGAAAGTTAAACCAATGGTTGGAGTTTACTCACACCAGTCCCATGACTGACCCAGAGTTTATTTTGTTTGTTTTCCCTAAACTCTTGGGTGCCCAAATTTGTACGGGCAGTCAAGTAGTCGGGATTTTTCAGATTCACTTGGAGGAGCTTGAAGCAGGAGGTTTCACCAGTTAGCTATAGACTATCATATTTTCCGCTGTGTACTATGTTGTATCTAGAAACAGGTGTTTATAACTGTTTCAGGGATAATCATTGTGCTCTGATAATGGTATGTATATACAAATACTGATTTGTGCTTCAAAGTTATATTATCTAACATATTTTATTCGTTCCGCTGTGAGTTTGTGATCTTCATTTTCTCCTATTCTAATATTTCTTTCTTTCTATTTCTCATCCTCTAACTTCTTTCTAAAAATGATTCGTATTTCTGTGCAATTTGAGTTGGACGTGTGGTGTTATCAGTCTACTCAAAGGGTACGGATTTGCGGGTCATTTCAAATAGAAAGTAAACTATAAAACTATAAGTTCTTATATTTTAACTGCAATTTTAAGACATAAAAAATTATATATGTGTGTGTGTATATATATATACCAAATATTAAGTTAAATATACAAGTTTTATAAATCTTAATAAAATAAGAAATCAAAAGTAGTATTAATTTACAGATGGTATTAGTGATTGTGTATTCCAAAATTGTTATGAAATTATATATGAAAAATATATAAGTTAAACTATGTATGTTTAAACTTCATACAAAGGATATATAAATTTATGTTCTATAACTGTATCAAATGTTTGAAAATTTTATATTAACATATCTATGCACTATATAATTTTATTGATTTATATACTTTCAATATATATATATATATATATATATATATATATTGAAACAAAATATATGAAACATAAGTAGATGAACAAAATTGATAACTAGAGTTTGAACTAACATTTTCTTATTGAAAAGATGTCCTTTCAATTTTTGAAATTAAAGCAAAGAGTCCTGAAATTTGAATTTATAAGAAAATAACCCTTTTGAAAAACATTAGATTGGTATATTGATAAGTGTACTATGGCGTATTGTTGTAAGAACCTAAATATCTAAAATTATAAAAGAGATAAATTTTTATACCTAACTATGTGCATAGATCTATATTCTTAAATATAATGATAATTATGAAATTATTATAAAGCATACCACTTTTTGCAATCCTCTATTTTGTTGTCCTTCCATTGTCATCAACCACACATTCACATCTTTTAGAATTTGAAGATGAGATATGTTCTATTGCGATGGGCTCGTTTTTCTGATTAGCATAGTATATTCGTTTGCTGAATTTGAAGATCGTATGAGAAAGAAATTGATGATTTAGTAGTTTAACCATCTTAGCGCCAAAATTTTAAATTTGAATTATGAATTTTGAATGAATGGACACTTCAACTGTTATAAGCCCAAAAGTCATATCCCTTCATAAACTTTTTTCCTCTTGATTGATGAACGATCGTCTTGTTGTCTTTCGGCAAGTAGTCATCAAACATAACTCTTCCTTGCAAAACAACACAACTTTTCAAAGAATCAAGTGTATTTTCAAAATAACAAAATGTAATTTTAAATAATAACATCATGATGATTATGTGACATATCCATATGAAAAATAGTGTTGAAAAATTACTATTTTAATCTTTTAAAAAAATAGTTTATGATAACTTGATTTTTCAACATAATAAAATGCAGACCTATCTAATACTGATGTAATGCATGAATTTAAACTAGTGTTACAAATCATTTTTAAATTTGCCAATAAATATTTCCAAAATTCAGATGATGAACTTTTGAAAACCTATTCCGTGATACCCATTGTTAAGGATGCGGAATAAGGATCTTAAGGCAGAATTAACAGTTGATGGGTGGTGAATAGTGTTTAAAAGAAATTTGTAGAAATCTTTAACAATCTTGTATTACTATATGAATCACACAATGATTATCACACCTGAAATGATCACAAACACAAAACAATCACAGACACAAATATAAGCAAGTATAAAATGCAGAAAAGGAAAGAAAATACCGTATTTTATACTGGTTCGGATTACTGCTTCGTCCAGTTCCACGCAACGCTGGATTGTGCAGAGTTTCATTAATACTAGTATTAAGCTTACAACACCCTTGATTTCACGGCTACAAGGTTAACACTGATTCCACCACCCTTGATTTCATGGCTACAAGGTTAATACCGCTCCCTTTCCTTGATTTACAGGCTACAAGGAACACACCCTTTTCCAAACAATTCCCAAATGATTACAATATCCCTAGAACTCTTGAATGCACTTCCAATCAGAGTGTATTTGATAGTGATTGAGAATAGAAGAAGTTTGATACAATTTGTGTAGAAATCGGCAGAGTATAAGTGTAGAAATCAAGAAATTAAAGTATTATAATGATGGTAAGAGAAGGGATGAAGAAGGAGAATAAAAAGTGATAAAAAAATCGAAATTAACCCATCTTTATAGAGTTTGAAAATTTGCAATGTTTCTGAAGCATTTCAAATAACAAAAAGACACTTCCTTTGAAATTTGAAAAAATGACAGTTACATGTCGACATGTCAAAAATGTATGTCAACGTATATACAATATTTTTGAATTTTAAATCATTTTTAAAGTATTTAAACCAATATATATATTATGGAAATTCATGAAACAAAAATAGTTGTTAAAACATTAATTTTCAAGTATAAAAACATAAGAAAATATTATTTAAACATAGGATTAAAAACTTTATATATAAGTGGTATAAAAAATAAATAACATAATTATAAACATATATGTATATAGGAATTTATAAAGAGATATTTATAAACTATATAAATGAAAAGAGTTTATGAAAACTTAGAGTTTGAAAATGAATATTTGAAATTATAATCAAATACAAACATAGTATTATATATATATATAAATGATTTAATATATATATATAACAATAAAACTAAGAACACTTATAAATTAGGAAATAAATATTTGAAATCCTTGAATGATTGAAAATCATTTTGGAAAAAGTTTGAAATCAATTTGAAAATAGTTTGAAATCAATTTTAAAAAGATAATTTGAAAACAGAATTTTGAGAGTGCTAACTAGAGTATTACGTACCAACTTGACTCTATTGCTTTGATAATCTTGAACTCCTGAAATCTTGATATCTTGGTATCTTGATGCTCCTTTGAAATCATGAATCTCTTAACTGTACAGTCTTCAAAATCTACTACCTGCACATAAATCCTGATGTACATAAATATATATATTCTGGATAAAGATGCTAGTATACATTTTATAATCAATAATGATAATGATTGAAACAAGGTTATTGTCATCAAACTTTCATTCTTCAAAAAAAAGTATACTCTAATGTCGAAAAAGCAAGTCAGATCCAATCCAAATGTCCAGATGATGTTAGGAAATTTCTAAGTGAGGTTTATAAGTCCAAAAGACCTTCTAAAGCCATAGAATCAAAGAAAGTAGTCATTAAAATTCTCTAAAACAAAGCTTCTCGCGTGCAGGAAATGAACCACCAAAAGATCCTGAAATAAGGCAACCCAAGAGGTACATATAGAGGTACGGATACGAGATTTTGTATCCTCAAAATTTTTGTATCCTAGGATCGGCCTATATCCCGGATATGAAGCCAATCGAAACTGCTTCGATGTTGAAGTACTTCAAACCAAGATAAGCTTCATATTGCGTGATATGAAGCACACTTTTTATCTCTAAAATTAAAAAAATCCAATCTCGAACTTCGTATCGTATCCCAAGATACAAAATACATTTGTATTACCAATCAGACTAAAACCATTCCATGCCTTTGTATCCCCAAGAGGGATACGAAGTCCCAGAATTGATATCCCTAAGTGGGATATGAATTTGTATCCCCAATGCATGATAAGAAATAGTATCTTCGTATCACTATCCTTAACTAAACTACATGAAGTGCCATGCCACTTCGTATTCCTTAAGCCAACGAAATCCAGACCATCCAAGAGCCATTATTTCCTATCACTGAGTTGGATACAAAAAGATCCAACAACTCCAGATATGAAATAATTATTTTGTATCCCATGAGTCGAAGAACCAACCAAGAATGCAATGCCTCCTTTTCTCATCCCCAAAGAGAATACGAAATCCTTGTTAAGAATCCAGGATATGAAAATACGACTTCTATCCCATGCCTTGATGTTTTATCCGAGTGTGAAGGGTGGATACAAATTTGTATCCCTAAGGATGATATGAAATGATGACTTTGTATCACGTGTTTTTCCAAAGCCATCCACCACCGGATACGAAAAACCGGAGACAATTCCATGATTTCGTATCCCTAAGTGGGATATGAAATTGCTGAAACCCACACAAGCCGAAGAATACCAACTCGGAGAATTGAAGTGCAAATGCCGATCCGAAGCTACTTTGAATCACACGAATTTTGGTCGAACCGAAAACATCAAACCCAAATTCACACCGATCTGGTCCCTATTTGTCAATCCGAAAACTATCAAACCAAAATGGTTAAGCCCATGCCAACATGTCGAGCCGGCCTTACTGGACCCAAGCAATGTCGAACCAGGACTCACTGATCCGAAGTATAAATGATACTTCCAAGAATTTGAATACATTGCGACTTCGACCAAATCGCTAAGCATTTCTACGAACTCGTACTCGAGATCCGAGTATTCAAAAAACCATAAATTCGTTGTATGACTTGTTGCTAAAGGTGGGTCAACACTTACATCCCAAAACATGCCTTTCATGTAAAAGGAAGACCTATTTTGAAGAATCTAGAAAACCGAGAATCCAAAAGTCGCAAACTAAGAGGGTCCGTAGAGAAATCCAATAGTCGAAAGCCAAGATCGCAAGGGATCGTATTAGTGGAAAAATAGAAATCCAGAAACCAACCACTGCTCCAGATCATACTAACCTGGAGACCAAAACCAAAGAGACTCGACGATCGCTTGGTATTGTATTATGAGAGAAAACTAGAGAAACCGAGAACTAGGAAACCGGAGTAACCCAAAATCCTGAATAGCTAATAATCGGATAACTATATGATCGAACGAATCTAAAAGCCAGAATAACCAAATGAATCCAAGACGGCCTCACCAGGACCTGGTGAGACGACCAAGGAAAGTCGGAAGAGTCCAAGATGACCTTGCAAAAACTGACAAGAGTACCAAGGAAAAGACAAAAGAGTCCAAAATGTCATTCTCAAAACTTGACAAAAGGACCAAGGAAAAGACAGAAGAGACCAAGACCCCTTGCCAGAGTGTGACAATAGGACCATTGGAAAGTCGAACGGGTAAGGCTTTACCCACCCTAGATAAGGCGGCCTTACCAAGTCCTGATAAGATGGCCCATCTTTCCAAAGTAAAGTCTTTTCCTAGGGACCAGATATTTTATACTTAATGAGCAAAGTCCTTACTATGCTAAGTTCTTAAAGTTTGATATTCTGATTCCATATTTCCTTACTTTGCAAGCAGCATCCTAACGAGCAAAGTAATTTTATTAAAGTTTTCAATGGTTGGAGTTTTTAGTAAAACCAGAGGAAAATCCAGTGGTTTATCGTCGAGCAGAAAGCATGCCTAGGGTTTAAGGCCTAATTCCGTACGTAGATGAGTCGACTTAGCAGCTTTTGATTTTAATTTCATTTAGTTCCGTTAAGTTTGAACGGGACGAACTGGCACCGGGTATTGAGCATGCTAAAGGGTCGCACCGGTCCTTATATATGGTAGAACGACGTAGCCATCCTAAGACAAAAAATGGAAAATAAACGGAGGAGATTGGATGGTTATTGCTTGTAAAGTGCATACCTAGTGATTAAGAACTAATCCCGTACATGGACGGGTAGGCTTAGCCCTCCAAACTTTCGAGCCAAGTAACCAGAACCGAGTGAAGGAAGGCAAAGGGTTTATCATCCGTAAAGAGCATGCCTAGAGATTAAGGTATAATCCCATACATAGGTCAGTGAACTTAGCCCTCGAAAATTCCAAGCTAGAGAACCAAAGGTAAAAGTTAGAGATCAGACGATTTGTCATCTACAAAAGGAAGCCTAGGATAAAGACCTAATCTCGTATATCAATAAGCAGACTTAGGCCCTCCGAACTCCCAAACCAGACAGCTAGAAACGAGTGTAGGAGACTAGATGGTTTCTTGTCCACAAAGAGCATACCTAAGGATAAAAGCTTAATCCTATACATGGGTAGGAAAACTTAGGTCCTCTGCCCTTCTATAATCATGTAAGCCAAAGCAATTAGTTAATTATGAGGCGAATGGTTCATAGTCGGGTACAGAGCATGCCTTTGGATTAAGACTTAATCCCGTACATGTGTGTTCTGACTTGAACTCACCTACAACCGAAAAAACAGAGAAATAATAACCAGAAGGATAATATCTAGGAGGTCGGAGGAAAAAAAAAACTAGAATCCAGATCATAAGCCAGAGTTTTAATCGCCAAATAGCCAAATAAAAGAGCCAGAAACCGAGATAAAATTAGGGTCACATCCACAAGACGGAAGACCAAATAACCACATCCACAACCCAAAAAGACAAAAATGCCATAAAACAGAAAGACATAAGTGCCATAATCCAAAGACAAAATGCTAAGAGACGAGAATCCGTAAAGCCAAAAATCCAAAGTGTGGAGAGATGAAAACCCAATAAACCAATAAGCCAAGAAAACCTAAATCCAAGAAATCCAAAGTCTAGGAGCTGCAAAAGCATAAAATCCAGAAACTAACGTCATCCGATGACCAAGCCACCAGGAGTGGACCCTGATGCATTCCTATTCCGAGTTGGAGCAAGTAGCTGTGCATGTCTCGATACTGCTGGGTCGACTCCCTAGCGGGAGGCTGCCTGAAGGGAGAAATTGGATGAACTTCCAAATAAATCTCCTCTAGAGGACGATTAAGCTCCACATATGAAGTTAACTTAGGATGATTCCACTGATACGAACTCTAGTCATTACGGGGAGCATCCCTTTCTTTTCCTTTGCCAAAACCGGACGATCCTTCGCATTGAACCAAATTAGCCTCAAGAGCCTTCTTATTAGTCTTTGCATCCTCTTCTCTAAGAAATCGGTCTGCCTTAAAGCAGAATTCACTAAGATCCCTTGGTGGACCCCGTTGAAGTTAGACCCTGAAATCCTTCTTGTCTAAAATAACAGAAATCGCAACCATCAAAACCATAGAAGGATTTGGTCGATCGAGCAATGCCACAGCTGCATTAAACCATTCCAAGAATTTTTTAGAAGTCACGCCAGCCCTTTGCTTTACCTTCGTAAAAGTCATCATGTTGTTGGGATAAGCAACATAAACCTTGATTTTTTCGATGAATTTCCCAACCAAGACATTCAAAGAATTAAACGATTCATTTTCTAGTTGTCCAAATCACATAGCAGCAATATCTGTAAGATAAAGAGGGAAGCACTTTGCCATTACGTTCTCCAAAGCTAAAAGTACTTCCTTGTTGCACATATAGCACATTAAATGAACCGTAGGATCCTTTATACCATCAAAATCTTACGACATCAGGAATTTGAAATTCTATAGGTTTCGAAAATTTTGAATATCCTGAGTGAATGGACTATGTATAACACATCCCATATCCATATGAGAAGCTCCACTTCTAGTGCATCGTCGAATAATATCGATGGTCTGACTGCCAATAACATTACCAAACAAACGATTCCAATCATTAAAATCCACGCAGGTGCCCCTAGTGTCAAGTCCAATATTAGTGAACTTTTGAGCACCAACAAAGATATCTGTCTCAACCCTAACCTGAGGTGCATAGATTGGCACAAACCTAGCTTCTCGAACTACAGGAGTTCCAGCATCCAGAACTTCACGCATCGGTGCTTAAGCGATATTACCAACTCTATAAATAGAAACCTGACCAACCAAAATCTAAGTCGAACCTCCTTCGGGATAGGGGTGTTGCTTCAGCGTCTAGTCGATCCGATGCTAATCAATAGATTGGTGTCGACACAGACTCGTTCTTTGGGAATTGCCCCCAAGTCCTAAGTTAATTCTTGAGGAATACCGACACTTGTTCCTGAAATATTATCGAGGCCCAATGGCCTTCTATTACCGTCAATCCTAGAAAGAATAGTATTCATAGTAGCTTCATGTCTTCGGAAATGATCATCTTGTTGTTCCAACCGAGACATCAAATTTATAGTTAAATCTTTAAGCACTCTGTCAATATCCTCACAACTAACATAGTTTGACGGATGCCCACTAGAGGATACCTCCTAACTTTCCTTCATTCCTGCTACTTCCAAGCGTGCTAAAGAGATCTATTCCTTTAAACCATTGAGAAATCCAAGAGTATCTACTTCCTCAAGCAATCCAAATCAAAAGGCAATTCAATGCCTCTTCCTCATGTACCAAAATGTTGACATAGGGAATTGGCCACTCGCACATGCCAACACCCAATAGGTTGATATGATGTTAATTATCCAATCAAACCAATCAATATAGGCATATAGTGCAGAAATGTAAAAAACACCAAATTTAAAGTGGTTCGGCACTAACGCCTACGTCCACTTTATAGTAACTATTCATCATCATTGTTACAACAACAAGATTGATCCAAGTCCAAAGACTTTGAATTTACAAAGTTATGATTGGAAAGTGAAAATTTCCTTACCAAATTTCAACAAGGCCCAAATTGCCATTAAAATCCTTCTATGTCCCAAAAAGCTTCAATTATGCTTCAATGTCCAAAAAGAAAATCAAGATCCAATCCAAATGTTGTTAGAAAACTTCTAAGGGAAGTTTATAAGTCTAAAAGACCTTCCAAAGCCATAGAAACTAAGAAAGAAGCCATAAAAATGTTCAAGACAAAGCTTCTCGCATGCAGGAAATAAACAGCTAAAGATCCTGAAATAAGGCAAGCTAAGAGGTATATATAGGAGTGGCTGTAACAACCCAAGTTTTTAACAAACAATAATTAATTAACGAATTAAGTAATTGAGGAATAAAATTGAAAAATAAATATTAATCAAAAAATATTCAGAATTAGTCAAAGAGGATTTCACTGTTGCAACCATTACGAAATTCTGATTCAAATAGATTTTTAATTTGCGTAAATCGGACAATAAATGAATTTGTTATGATCAGTTAAAGTTTGAAATTAAAACTAGAAAAATTAATAAATAATCAAAATTAAACAAACAGGGTATGGGCAACCTAGCCCATATTTGGGTCGACCCAGGGGTCGGCACATGTATCGACCCACATAAGAGGTGGATCAACCCATATACATGGCAGACACATTTTTGGCCGGGCAAGATGTCAAGCTAGTGCTATAAGTTTTTGAAATTTTCTATGATGATGTGTCTTCTACGGCTAAGACTAAAAACCTAAAATTCTATGGTCTAAGATCTTAACATAAAATATAATGAAATTGGAAATAAAATCCAATGAAATTGGAAATAAAATCCAATGAAATTGGGAATAAAATCCAATGAACTTGGACTCCTAACTCTATTACAAATAGCATCTAAAACCCAACCTAAACTTCACTACTCCATTTCTATACCTCTCTCAAATAACCTTCATCTCAAACTTTAATGGAGTATTGGGAGGCTTGGTTCTACACATATTTCTGGGGGATATTCGTAGATAGAGAGGATCTGCCAAGACTTGTTGTATTTGCTCAAATTTATGTGAGTATTACTGTAATTACAAGATTTCTTCCAAATTGAGGTTAAAATTGCTATAATAGTTGTTATACTCTTTCAATTCTAAATCTTTCTGTAGTTGTACACGGATCAAGTTCAGTTGTTGTTTATTTACAGATCCAACTATCCCTGATTCTTTTCTTTGTAAATAATTCTTTTAGATCAAACTTTTGTTGTTGTCCTTCTCATTTTATTTATTTTAGTAAATCCATTGTTGTAATTTATTTCAGTTGTCTATAACTTTGTTCTTCGTATGAAATTTTATTTCAGTTCTGTCATTAACCCTGTTTTTATTTCAAATCTATTGTAACGACCCGCATTCTGCGTACGGAGGATCGTAGAATATTTAATTTATTTCATATGAAGTCATATGGTCGTGTAACTTTAGGGAACGACTGTTGGGGTCATTTCCCATGTTCACGATTTTTGTCGATTTTTAAATGACCGTTTTACCCCTAGCGAATCTTGTTTTGCCTATAACTTTTGATTGGTAAGGAGTTTTGACCTGAAACCACTTCCATTTGATTAGGATGATGGTTTAACTTTCCGTAGAGTGGTCACATTAATCAGATGGACTTAACGTTTGGGAGATATGGCTGAAATAAGGTTTGGAAGGTGAAAAACAACATAATTGGGTTTAACCGGGTGATTTGCAGCTAAGCCCATAACCCATTTCGGGATTAGGGTTATAAGAGGGCTGATAGGGTTTGGAAAATCAATTTTATTCATTTTTCTAGCCGCCGTTTACCTTCCTCTAACCCTAGTCATGACCTCCAACTTTGAAATCACCTTCTAATCACATATTAAGCTAATCAACATCAAATCAACGCAAATTAACATCAAATTGGAGGTAGAGATGCTATGCTGCATTGGGATCCATGCCAATTTAGTTAGAGTTTCAGATCTGAGATTTATTTGTGGCTAAGCTGAGTGATTTGCACTTTTATTCACTAATTATGGCTAATTAGAGGGTGATTAGTGATAATAGCGAAATTATGCATCATAGAAATCTAGGAAAATATGTAGAAATTTTTAAATATTATTTTATGCCTCTGGTGAAAATTTAGGTTAATTTGGATTAAATTTGCTAATCCTATAGTTAAAATATGGTTAAGGGGATTAAGGGGGAAAATCATGTTTTTTTGGTATGTTTCATCTAAAATATTTCAAGTTATTGATATTTTGGTGTTTTTGGTTGATTCTACATGTTACTACTATTGCTTGGTATGTTTTCTGACTTCATAGTAATATTATAATGGTTGAAAACGCCATCGTTTGGCAAAATTAGCTTGTTGGAAAAACTACAGAAAACCGGTTCCTGAAAGGGGTATGCCTCACGAACCGCCCAGGAGAATTTCAATTCCTGAAGGGGGTATGTCTCACGAACTGCTCCAAATTGATGGTCATGAACCATTCCAGGATGATGGTCACGAACCGCTCCAAGATGATGGTCCCGAACCGCTCCAAGATGATGGTCACCAACCTCTCCAAGATGATGGTCACGAAACGCACCAATATCTGGACTCACGAATCGGGCAAGAGTATCACGAGCCGGGAAGGGGTGGTCACGAACCAGGGGGTGGTCACGAACCGAGAGTGTGATTTCGAGAGTGGGATTCCAAGAGCCGGATTCTGGGAGTGGGATTCCAAGAATGGGACTTCGAGAGTAGGATTTTGAGAGCGGGATTCCGAGAGCGGGATTCCGAGAGCGGGACTCCGAAAGCGGGACTCCGAGAGTGGGATTCCAAGAGCAGGATTCTGAGAGCGGGATTTCGAGAATGGGATTCCGAGAGAGGGAATCTGAGCTTTCCTATACTTTGTCACTTCATCCAAGATGATGACTCCAAGCTGAACTGGATTCATACTTCTGCCATGCGATGACAATTGTGAACTCTTATGAAGATCAAAACCAATTCAACCAAAACACGAGATGCAAAGGAGGTCCAAACGAGAAGTTATTACTCAAGATCCAGCTGGAAACCAATGAGATAACTTTTAGAGTTGGGCTTTGCTACGGGACGTGTGCAAAGGGATTATCGGTATCCATAATTTTGGTTCACCACTGAGAGACAGATTATGGGCTATGGATCAGTGCAATGGGGTCATTGTGACTCCCAAGGGCAAAGTGATCATAGCAAAGGATTGGGTGATTGAAGTGATGGATATCGTATGCTTTACATGCTGAGTGAGAGATGTGAGAATGATTGTTATGTTTGATGTTCTCTATCACCATGACATGTGCACTAACACTTTACACTTAATGTTAGTGTTACCTTGGAGTACTGTACATCTTGTTTTGCTAACTCTTTGGTTACAGGTCCAAGTTTAGGTATGATTATTTATACCTATTATTGTTTTATTTTGTTGTTATCGCTCATACCAGACTTTTGTCAAGTCCAGAGTTTTATGTCTCTTCTTATTACTTTGGATGCTCCTAAATGAGCAGACTAGAGACAGGTTAGGTAGCTATGCACGAGCAGCTGTCTGGAGACGATCAGGAGGCTTCCACATACTATTTACACATATTCTCCCTATGTTGTTGTTGGTCACTGCTTTGGGCATTAGTAGTGTACCTTTTCTATTTTGCTTTAGAGACAATATTTTGAAGTTGTAATAATGATGGTTTGGATCATAAGCTATACTTTGGATTCCGCTGCTTTGATGGTTTAGTTTTAGCTTATGCACTGTCTCGCCTGTTTTATGTCAAGTATGTTATTGTTATATCTTATTCCATGCGCTGTGAGATATACTACAGGTTCTTTGGTGATTCATAGTTTTAAATCCTTTTCTTTTGATGACTGTCCTATGCTAGTTGGACATTAGCACAGCGCATTTCGAGGGAAATTCCAGCTGGTGCGGGGCGGGCCGTCACACTTGGCATCAGAGCTTAGGTTGCGTAGTTAACCTTGGGGAAGACACTAGGGAGAGATAATATACGTATATGAGAGCGCGTATTTGTGATATTTTGGTTTTCAAAAGCTATATATATATACACCATTAATATAGCTAAGGATGAAGTCGCACTGCACTGACACCATTAAGGAGATGGTTTGTTTTCTCTTTACAGATTGAACGATGAGCCGATATATGAGGAGTACGGGTTTAGGGGCCAACAATAGGTATGTCCCTAATATAAGGATGATGTTTACTACCTTCATGAGAGATGCTTAGGAATGCTCAGGGAGAAGTTCCTAATGCTGCTAACGGTGGTGATGCAGTGGTGCAGGCGCCTAGAGCCGATTTCGCCAAGCTATGAAAGGATTATACTAGCTTGGTGGGAAGCCATTCGACGGAACGAAATTGACTACAGAGGTTCAAGATTGGCTTGATAGTTGTGAGCGCATCTTCGAGGATTTGGGAATCGATGATGCGATAAAGAGAAAGCTAGCTTCACGTCAGCTTCAAGGATGGGCGATGAATTGGTGGAATGCTATTAAAGCAGCTACTTATGAGGATCAAGTTACTTGGAATTAGTTTAAGGCTCGATTCAGTGATATGTTTATTCCAACTGCTCAGAAATTGAAATTGTTTAGGAAATTCTTGGAGCTTAAGCAAAATGGTTGGGCAGTCTCGGAGTATGTTGCTGCATTTGATACCTTATCGAAGCACGGAGTGTCCCATATTGATACGGTCGAGAAGAAGCACGAGAAGTTCATAACTGGCCTAGATGAGTACTTGGGGGAGAGACTCATAAACCATATCGATGAGACTTTCAAATCTATTATGGGAAAGGCATTGAGATCTGAGAGCCTTTACCCTAAGTCGAAGACTGAGGTTGCTATTACATCTGTAGAGGAGCCAAAGCCGCAGGCAAGCGGTGGAGGCAAGAATAATTCCCAGAATAAGAGGCAACAAGACCAAACCAAGGATGGTCAGAAAAAAAAAAGAATAAGAAAGATGGTGAGTGCTTTAGTCGTGGCTAGAAGGGCCACTATGCCAGAGATTGTCGGGAAAAGCCTGGAGAAAGGAAGTGCTTCAATTGCGGCCAAGCGGGACATCACAAGGATAAATGTCCGCAACCCCTTAAAGAGAAGCAGATTGTGAAAGCATATGCTATCAACGTTGTTCCTTCTTCGTCGAATGCCCCAACTGCAGCGCAGAAGGGAAAGGGTGTTGTAATTCAAGGTATGCTTTCTATTTATGATGTTTCTGTTCAAGTATTGTTTGATACCGAGGCTTCCCATTCCTTCGTATCTAGTGACATGGTAGATAGGTTATGATTGGAACCCGAGATAGTCACTAGACCTTTAGTTGTGACGTGCCCGATCGGTGGTTAGACTGGCCTTTGCATGATTTGTCGTGATTTGGTCTTATCGAGTTATGGATGTATGTTGCTTGTGATTGTTTTATTTTGGGCTTTACTAGGTTTGGCATTATTTTGGGAGTCGATTGGCTCCAATAGTATAAGGTGGTATTAGGTAACTACCTAGTGATGGAAACAATAACTGGAACTAAGGAAACAAAGAGATTCGGGTCGGCCATGACTCGTGAAGGAAGGGCCTTTGGAAGCATTTTTAAATGTTGTGGTGAATAGCATGAGCGTTGTGGTATTCCATAGTAAACGAGTGATTGCTATGGATTGTTTAGGACTTTATGTTGATATTCTACTTGGTTCAAGAATGGTAATAACTTCGGAGTAAAGTCAATGGGGAAATCTTGAAGTGATAAGATGTGTTAGTTGATCGTGGGGATTCAACGAAGGTTAGGATGATTCAAGTTAGACTTGAACTCGTAAACAATGGTTGTTCATTATTCTTGGAGATGCAACGAGTAGGGAGACGACTCAAGTTGGACTTGAGTTTGTGGGTAATGGATACTCGAGATTGGGCCTGAATTTGCGGATAGTCACTAGCGATGCCAATAAAAGATATAGAGAGATGATCATTGTCGTAAGTTCTAGTAGTCTCTGGGAGGCAAATGTATGTTGGACGTGCAGTAGTCTGGCTAGAGCTGGGGTCGCTATTTACCATTGACATATGGCATGGGCCGTCATGCGATCAAAGATAATTTCGAAACAGAATTGGCGAGGATAGCCAGAGTTAGTTATGAGTGCTCGAGTGTTTGGTTGTTTTGTTCATATCATCCCACGTAGATTGTCTGGATTCGGAGGAGATGTTTCTTGAGTGCATGTCTAATATTGGTTTAGCCCTTTGGGGATTGTGCTTGTGGAATGTCGAGTTCGACTAGGATGGTTTGCATGAGATATAAGTAGTTGTTGTGATTTCCATTGAATGATGTTTTGGTTTATTCGAAGAGTGATGGGCAGCTGTGACATGATAAGACTGTTCGATGATGTGGACTACCCGAGATGGACTTGATAGGGCTATGAGATGACTCGAGTGGGACTCGAGAAGGATGCAAGATAATGGATTTACTTGGGTTGGACTCTAGTTGAAGATGGAGTTGTGGATAGCTCTTCTGATGAGGTGCCAAGGAATCGTCAATAGTTTGGAGTGTTCTAGGCAGACTCGAAGCAGGGGTATTTAGGGATGCCCATTTACCTTGGATCCATTGGACGTGATCTAGTTATCCTTGGAAGATAAACGTACGTTGGACGTGCGGTATTCTGTTTGGGGCCGGGGCTTCCATTGGCCCTTGATATTGGTTGGACTAGTCATACAGGTATCGACGTACTCATGGCTTTAGCAGGTGATAGATAGGAATTGTTTGATGAATGCTATGGTGCTATGTTTTTTCCTATTTTCTTCTCTTGAGTAGACTATCACATGTTGGATTCTGGCAATGGGAAATAAAGAGATGATGGTATACATGGATACCACCGGACTAAATGTGGTAGCTAATGCATTGAGTAGGAGACATGCCAGCTAGATGCTATGTTTCTTGAATGGAAGCAACTTGAGCATGACGCGGGATATGATTTCAGACCTAAGTGTGGATTGGGTACAGAGATGTTAGAAAGTTTGACGATTAGACCGACTTTTATTGAGCGGATTGGTTCCAATCAGAGGGACGATCCTAACCTAATAGAAATCATCTACAAGGAAGAGATGAATATCGATGGTGTGATAATGAGAATGAATGTACTTGGGAAACCGAGAAGAATATAAGGAAGCCATATCTAGAGCTTTTTGCCTTGTAAGATTTTAATAATGATAGTATTCCCTTGTTAGTAAAACACATGCTAGGATAGGCTTGTTATGTATGTTTGATTGTTTGTAAATGGTTGATAGGCATGCGGGCCACCTTTGTATGTTTTGGTTAAGGAATTTCGGGGGCGAAATTTAGTTGGGGAGAGTGCAACGACCCACATTCTATGTACAGAGGATCATAGAATATTTATTATATTTTCATACGAAGTCGTATGGTCGTGTAACTTTGGGAACGACTATTGGAGTCATTTCCCATGTTCACGATTTTTGCTGATTTTTAAATGATCGTTTTACCCCTAGCGAATCTTGTTTTTCCTATAACTTTTGATTGGTAAAGAGATTTGACCTAAAACCACTTCCATTGGATTCGGGTGATGGTTTACATTTTCGTAGAGTGGTCACATTAATAAACGGACTTACCATTTGGGAGATATGGCTGAAATAAGGTTTGGAAGGTGAAAAACAACATAATTGGGCTTTACCGGGTGATTAGCAGCTAAGCCCATAACTCATTTCGGGATTAGGGTTATGGAAGGGCTAATAGGGTTTGGGAAATCAGTTTTATTCATTTTTCTAGTCACTATTTACCTTGCTCTAGTCCTAGTCATGGCCTCCAACTCCCAAATCACCTTTTAATCACTTTCTAATCACATATTAAGCTAATCAACATCAAATCAAGGAAAATTAACATCGAATTGGACGCAGAGATGCCGTATTGCATTGGGATCCATGCCAAATCAGTTAGAGTTTCAGATATGAGATTTAATTGTGGCTAAGGTGAGTGATTTGCACTTTTATTCACTAATTACAGCTGATTAGGAGTGATAAGTGATAATAGCGAAATTATGCATCATAAAAATCTAGAAAAATACGTAGAAATTCTTAAATATTATTTTATGCCTCTGGTGAAAATTTGGGTTAATTTGGATTAAGTTTGCTAATCCTACAGTTAAAACATGGTTAAGGGGAAAATCATATTTTTTGGGTATGTTTGATCTAAAATATTTCATGTTATTGATATTTTGGTGTTTTTGGTTGATTCTACATGTTACTACTGTTGTTTGGTATGTTTGTGACTTCATAGTAAGAATAGAATGGTTGAAAACGCCATCGTTTGGCAAAATTAGCTTATTGGAAAAACTGCAGAAAACCGGTTCCGAAAGAGGGTATGCCTCACGAACCACCCAGCAGAACTTTGATTCCTGAAGAGGGTATGCTTCACGAACCGCCCAAGAGAATTTCGATTCCTGAAGAGGGTATGTCTCACGAACCGCTCCAATTTAATGGTCATGAACCGCTCCAAGATGATGGTCACGAACCGCTCCAAGGTGATGGTCACGAACCGCTCCAAGATGATGGTCACGAACCGCTCCAATATGAGGACTCACAAAACGGGGAAGGGTGGTCACGAGCCGGGAAGGGGTGGTCACGAGCCGGGAAGAGGTGGCCATGAGTCGGGGGGTGGTCACGAGCCGAGAGTGGGATTCTGAGAGCGGGAGTCCGAAAGCGGGATTTCGAGAGCGGGATTCCAAGAGTGGGATTCCGAGGGCGGGATTCCGAGAGCGGGAATCCAAGGGCGGAATTCCGAGAGTGGGATTCCGAGAACGGGATTCCAATCCGAGCTTTCCTATACTTTGTCACTTCATCCAAGATGATGACTCCAAACTGAACCGGATTCGTACTTCTACCACGTGACGACAATTTTGAACTCTTCTGAAGATCAAAACCCATTCAACCAAAACTCTAGATGTAAAGGAGGTCCAAGCGAGAAGTTATTACTCAGGATCCAATTGGGAACCAATGAGATAACTTTTAGAGTTGGGCTTTGCTGCGGGACGTGTGCAAAAGGGTTATCGGTATCCATAATTCTGGTTCACCACTGAGAGACGGATTATGGGCTATGGATAGGTGCAATGAGGTCATTGTGACTCCCAAAGGCAAAGTGATCATAGCAAAGGATTGGGTGATCGAAGTGATGGATATCGTATGCTTTACGCGCTAAGTGAGAGATGTGAGGATGATTGCTATGTTTGATGTTTTCTATCACCATGACAAGTGCACTTCCACTTTACACTTAATGTTAGTGTTACCTTAGAGTACTGTACATCTTGTTGTGCTAACTCTTTGGTTGCAGGTCCAAGTTCAGGTATGATTATTTATACATGTTATTGTTTTATTTTGTTGTTATCGCTTATACCAAACTTCTGTCTGACCCAAAGTTTTATGTCTCTTCTTATTACTTTGGGTGCTCCTAAACTAGCAGACTAGAGACAGGTTAGGTGGTTATGCACGAGTAGTTATCTGGAGACGAGCAGGAGGCTTCCACGTACTATTTACATATATTCTCCCTGTGTTGTTGTTAGTCACTGCTTTGGGCATTAGTAGTGTACCTTTTCTATTTTTCTTTAGAGACAGTATTTTGAAGTTGTAATAATGATGGTTTGGATCATAAGCTGTATTTTGGATTCCGTTGCTATGATGGTTTAGTTTTCAGCTTATGCACTGTCTCGCCTGTTTTATGTCAAGTATGTTATTATTATATTTTATTCCATGTGCTGTGAGATATACTACAGGTTCTTTGGTGATTCATAGTTTTAAATCCCTTTCTTTTGATGACCATCCCATGCAAGTTGGACATTGGCACAACGCATTTCGAGGGAAATGTCGGCTGGTGCGGGCCGGGCCGTCACATTTATCTCTGTCCATCTGAGCCTAAGCCATACAAGAACCTAGACCATTTTCTTTTTATTTCTGATGTTGTGTTTAGGCCTTTTATGCCTAAACCTTTCATTAGTTCTTATTTTTGCGCAAATTGGGTTAAACTACGTAATAAGACGATAATAGTGCAATTGGACAATAATGAAAATTATGCATAAAAAGGAATAATCGAGGCTTAGTGAAATTTTATAAAATAATGGGTATAAAAGAGACATGTTGAAATTTGATTAAAAAGTGTAATCAACAAATAAACTGTAATATTGGGATAATATTGAAAGCATGTTAAAAAGATGACTTTGGTCATAAATATTATATTCAAGTAATGGAATATAAATTGGGATTAATTGCACTTAATCAGACATTAAGTAACCTGTATTTGGAAAACATGTTAATCAGAATAAATTATGCTTAATTTGAAATTAAGTAACCTATATTTGGAAAACATGTTAATTGGAATAAATTGTACTAAATTTGACATTAAGTAACCTGTATTTGGAAAACATGTTAATTGGTATGAATTGTACTTAATGTGACATTAAGTAACCTAATTTGAAAAACATGTTAACTGGAATGAATTATACTTAATTTGACATTAAGTAATCTATATTTGGATAACATGATAATTGGAATGAATTGCACTTAATTTGACACTAAGTAACCTATGTTTGGAAAATGTGTTAATTGGAATGAATGGCATTTAATTGTACATTAAGTAACTTGTAATTGTAAAACATCTCAGCGGTGATGCATTGGACCTGTCTGACTTGGGGAAGGGTTGTATAATAAGATTACATTTAATTAGAAATGTTAATTACAACCTAGGAATATAACATAAGGTTATATTGAGCTTATTATTGAAATTTAATGTGCTAAGTTAAACATGTCTGATTAATAAGCTAAGGGTCCATTTCGGTGAGATATGTGGGGCTCGTAGAAATCCTAGTTAACTTGCGGACCAAGTCTAGAGGTGATTTGTGTCAAATACTTGCTTGCTTGTCTTGAACCTGTATTAATCGGTACCCTTGTTATTTTCATCTGAGTCGCACTAGGAAGGGACTAGGGCACGCTTTACTGATTTGGATAGTAAGAGTTCGAAATCTGAGATGGGTATGGGTGTGTTCCGGCAGAACAATGAGCATGCATTGTTACAAACAGGGAAGATAAGACATTGTAATTCCTTTGATTAAAGCTATGTCTTTTTAGTTGATGGGTTCGGGACTGATAACCCTGAATTCCGTAGCTGGTATAGGCTATTCACATCTGGGAAGTCGGTCGATGGTTAGTATTAGGAAATTCCTTCCTAGTTACATGTTTTTGTCCGAAGTTTTAGAAGTGCAAAACATTCAGTTTGCTTGATATGATCATTGTCCTTTTGACATGAATAGCCAATCCTTATTATCAGTTCATATCAGTTATTGTTCAACTTTAGATGTGCACAGACACCTACTCTTTTGTGACACTAGAACTATTGTTTAACTATTTTTTTCCTTAACTTAGTAGTCGTGCTAGCAATCATAGTAGTTCATCAGGCTTTATGTCCGACCCATTTCCTTTCTTTCTTTCTCTTTTCTTTCCTCCAGGCTTATAGGGATAAAGGCCATAGTTCAGATTTCTTTGTGATTTAGTCGTAAAGGATTTTTGCAAGAGATAGATTACATCATGTTCTATTTCCAAGGTTAGGTTGTATCTTTTTGACTATTCGGGGGATAATATTATTTTGTACTCTGATGTTGTTTTGACTGAATTTTGAGACATGACACTTTGTAACTATTTAGTTAATTGAAACAAATATGGTTTTGTATTTTAAACAAATGAAAGTTTCTTCTTCCATTGTAAGTTTACTACTTTTATGTCTTGTGAAATCTTAGGCTTTGTGATGTTTATGTCTTTATAACTATAATGCTCCATAATTTCTTACTAAAATCCACATAGGGGACATTAAGGAATATGGACTGCTACATTTCGTATCAGAGCCAGGTTACTAAGATCACTAAAGTTTTGTTTAAAAGAAAGTATTTTCAAAAGAAAACACATTTTTGGAAATCAAAAGTAACTTTTGAAGATAAAATATCCCCTACAGTCAGTTACAACCTTCCTTTGACTCTTTCGAATTCTAATCCTTTACCTTTTTAGTTGAGTTATATATAAGGCGACCTATGTAAGTTTTTCTTTATAAGTTGAAAATTTTATTAGTGGACAAATTTGTTAGCTCAGTAGTTGGGAAAGGTTGAGGTTTGAATGGAACTTATTGGTTAACAAATATTAAAAAGGGTTAATCATACATGGAACAACCTTATTAGTTTAGTGATAAAAGGATAGTTTGGAAGTAAATAATAACATAGATTGATTGGTTAAGAAAAAGAGATGTATTTCCAAAGTTTGGTTTGACAAAGAAAACATCATTGCAAGAATGAATTGACTGGTGCGGAATAGGTTTTTTTATCGTATTGCGCACTACCCACCAACTTAAAGATAATTAAAAAGAAGTATCTTGCAATTACATGTTTCTATAAAATAGAATGTCTTATGCTATGGAAATAGATTTTATACATTTTCGGTAACCAATCAATTAAGGAACTTTCAAAAAGGAAAATTTAAGGATGGCAAGTGAAAGATCAACATGAGTATATTAATGTCGAAGAGATCATGAGGAAAGGTGTTGGTCAAAAGTGGTCGAGGAATGGGAGAAGGAAAGGGTTAGTGAAAGAAGGAATGTTATCTATCTTTAGTTCTTTCTAGTTATCTATCTTTAGCTCTTTCTAGTTTTCCTATTTGTTTTAGAAATATTTTGTTCTTTTTCTTTGATGTATTGACTTGGATGGCCGCGTGGAGACATAACCACGATAAGAAGAGTTTAGCAACTGTGTTATAGGCCTAATGAGGTAGTCCTTTACAGCTATGGTAAATTCTCGAGTGTGTGGGGATAGCACCCGTGACTGTTTTGCACTTAGGCCCGGTAGTGGTTCTTGAACCCCATAGGGAGATCAGCTTGATTATCCATTGTGAGCCGGGGTTGAAACTTGAAATCTTGATTTAGGAGATGTTTGGGGCATTTCCAGGTATGGGATAGTTTTCGGCTTAGATAGATCAACCATATAATTGGTTATCCTAGATTTTTGCACTAGTAGTAGAGTTCGATTGAGATGCTTATATTCTAAGGTTTTGAAGTAGGAAAATTTGGAAGATAGTGTAGTTAGCCAATTACGGGCTAATTTGACTGCAAATAGGAAACTGGTCAGGTTAGGTTATGCGATGGACTAATTTTTGAGACTTCTTGCGACCCGAAGGATCAATCATGTTGATATTCCTATTTTACTTAATGCATCTCTAGGCAGTATCGATTCAGTTCTCTTTGTGATACATATTTTGAATATAATAAGTGACTGAAATATTATCTCTAGGAAAGGGAGAGATTGATGTTCGGATCTTTGTTTGTGACAAAGCTAAACTTTTAGCATTCTAGATAAAGCACATGGTTTTGGGATTGTAAGCGAGGTTTGAGTTTTATGCCTTTGACTGGAATATTTTACTCCTTAAACCATATTTTTTGAAAAAAATAGTGTGACTTTTATGTTGGAACCTTTCGCACGTATTTTGAGGAAATAGTTGGACTTCAGTTATAGGTTTTGGGAAAAGCCAAATAGAGAACTTTTTAAAAATGATTAATGAGTGTAGGCATTTTTGGATTAGAAGTGTCATTCATCAAGGATGGATAGTTCCCTTGGCTTAGAAGTAGTCAAAAGTGAATTGTGTGGAAAAAAGAAATATCGGAGCAAAGGTTGTTTGACGTCCAAAGAACTTTTGAACTAGTTATCGTACTCTTTTTTGGCTAGCTTGCACCTAAGCCTAGTTATTGACTTGTGCAGTAGGGCGATTGGTAAAGACTGTGTTGGTGGCATGGGAAAACCTTTTTCGGATTAATTCTTTAGTACTAATTATATTAAAGTAACATTGGTTAGAAAACCTGTAAGAGTAGTTATGTAACACCCCACGTCCATTAATGTCACTCACAAAGGGAATGCATTAACTTCCATGGAGGTTATAAGTGAATATAGTACAGAAAATTTACAACAAGACAGATAATAAGTAGTACTTGGAAATCTAAAACTTCATTTTATTGCAGCGGAAATTAAACATGTTTGTTTACATCATAAAACCATAAATTAGAGTCAAGTACAATATCCATCTCCATAAAACAAAATACATAACCCCATTACACAAATAGCCATTAAAGAAGATAACAAGCTGGAATTTACTTCAACGGTCCAAGCTTTCCAAGCGAGATAAAGCAATCCAATCAAACTCCACTAGAGCTGGGTCCAACCTGAGGACCTGGAGGGGAAAAAGGATAGAAATGGAGGGGGTCAGACATAAAGTCTGGCGAGTATGATAATTCTAACAATACTATTACCAAAATAACTAGACTAAGGCATAAGCTGGAGAACAAGGAAATGTCTATGAACTATTGGGTATGGAAGAGCAGATAAAGATAACGTTGAAGATAACGTTAAAGGCATACCTAATTACTAACAAATAATTACTACACTGCACCGCACATTACTACACTGCACTGCACCAGTCATCCTAAAGGTTGATCTCGTTTGCTTCACACAGAAACTATATAAATAGCCTTGCGTACCCCTAGCTGACTACATAGGTGTCGTCTGCCCCTATCTTCACTAGGTGTACCCCACTACCCACTTTCGATCGGCTCCCTACTCGTAGATACCCGTGCTGGCCCCACAGTGGGGTGTATCACTCCCCTAAAGTGGCAACCCGATACAACTTGAGAATGCACGGCTTATACCGACACGATGCAACAACATCTTACCTACCAGCCCGGGTCCACACACGCATATGAAACCCGTTGGACTTGCGTTGCCACCGCTCCCCGTTTTGGCCTCTTATAGTCAAACTCAGTATGCGTGTCCCGTCCTCGACTTGGGTCGAGCCCACAAAGATACGTTTGGGATACTGGTTGAAATGGGCCCCCACAAGCTACCCACCTAAGCTTGTCCACTACTATATCCCACTTAACCCTCTTAGTCATGTTCATTTACATGTGTGTTTGGTTAATGTTAGCCTACTTTGTGAACTAGGCAACACAAAGTCAAGAAACCAACCGTTGAAGAGTATTTCAAGTTATGCGACTCCGGTTCGGATCGGAAGGAAACACCACAATTCAGATTGATAGCAGCGTATCGGTTCGGATCGGGTAAAATTCTCTGTTCGGATCGGATATCTCTTACTGGATAAATTGGCAGAGCATACCTGATCGGATCGGAAGGCCAATGAATCTCAGGTGGATCGGAAAGCCGTCTGCTTGCCACGACTTCGGAGCGGAGCGGAGTATGATTAGAGAAGAAGAGACGTCCAAGCTACTCCAGTTCGGATCGGGTATTCCGATCCGAGCCCCCAACCTGCACGTCTCCGACCCGCACCCTTGATCCAGGAAAATCTCCTATAAAGTCGCCTGGAGAACCGGACCGGATATGACTAATTCCTACCCCTAACGTCCATCTCATGGATGCGTTGTCCGCCTGATAGCCCATCCGAACCCGAAGAGAGTGCGATGGATGACACGTGTTCCGACCCGGATTGAATCTCAGGCAAATTCACACCTATAAATACCCCATCTAGAGACAAAGAGAAGGATCTTTTTCAGCACTTTTGACAATCCAAGTACCTCCATCGTCCGAATTCCTTTACTCCCGGAAAATCCAAACCATCTTTCATTTCCTGTTTTTATCATTTTGAGTGAATAAAAGTGAGTTGTGAGCGAATCTTACACTGCATTTGTAACTGAATTACTGAATATAGTGAAAACTAAGTGGACGTAGGCATTTCTTCGCCGAACCACTATAAACCTTGTGTGTCCCTTTTTATTTCTGCCTTACTTTATCTTGTTTCTAATCAATTTGGGTGTTAGAACCATATTTGGGTCTAACATTTTGGTGCTTTCACTGAGAATCCTCATCTAAATTCTTTATTTTCCGGGATCTCTTTCTACTTTTTGGACCGTTGAGTTCAAAGAAGTGAATCCATAAGTTTCTCCACTTTCTTACATTCGTTGAAGTAATTGTCAAAGACTCATGGCCAGAGGAAAAGGCAAGGAAGTCCAGTCTGTTCAAGGAAATGGAGCTGGTGAAGATCAGCAACATGCTGTTGTAACAAGGTCTAGGGGGCAGAGTTCAGCAGCAGGGAGAATCAATGCAGGAAATCCGAACCGACAGCAAGGGGAAAGTTCCGATCCGATCCGGGTTGGAGACTCTGAAGCAGTGCACTCCCCCAGTCTGAACCGACCCGACTTGCTCGCTGCACACCGATCCGACCAGGCACCCCAGCTCCGATCCGACCCGACTTCCTACCTCCGATCCGACCCGATGCTTGGTGAAGCTGGAACATCTACTCGAGTCCCCGCGAATGCTCCAATTCCAGCTGCCAGGGTTGGAGACCAGGTCAATCCATCTGCTCCCATCACTCAAGGAGATTTCTCGCGCTTGCTTGATATGCTTGAGAGCACGAGGGAAGCTATGAGAGTTCATGAGCGCACTAATCTCATGATGTAGGAAAATATGAGGCTCATGAGTCGGGAGATCAATGAGCTCCGCCGGCAGAGAACTCCGTCACCGGTTCGTCACACACCCGTAGATCAATCTTCATCTTCCGAGGAAGAGAGGCCCCGTGAGCGAAGGCCACTCGAACGACCTCGGAACGTGGAGCAGCTAACGTTTGGATCTTTGGGATCTCGCGAGGATATCGCACGAGCATTGGGAAACGATAGCCCAACTCGGGGGCAAAGACTCCAATCCCCTCTTCCCGAGATCGACCGGGAACACAGGGAAAGGAATCGAGTAGAGGCAGCTCGAAGAAGAAGGGCATCTCCAGAACAGGAGCCCCGAAGGAACTCGGACACTAGGGCCAGGGAACCTGAGCAGCCCCTAACTAGTGCCGATGTACAGGCAATGGTTCGCCGAATTATGTCCGAGAGCCGGAATTATACAAATGAAGACTATGGCATCGAACGAAGCCATACCCCGTTCACTGACGATATTCTAGACTTCCAGTTTCCCCGACGCTTTAACTTGCCACAGATGGACAAGTATAACGAAAGGACTGATCCAGGACAGCACTTGATGCGGTATTCGTGGCTTATGAATGCCGCTGCTGCCCCCGATGAAGTAAAGTGCAAAGCGTTCCCAATCTACCTAGAAGATGTGGCTTTATTTTGGTTTACCCGACTTCCTCCTCGTTCAATTTCTAATTACAAAGAACTAAGCGAGCGTTTCATGAACCAGTTTCGACTACATGCCCGCAAGTCCAAGAGTGTTATTGAATTGTCGAGGATCAAACAGGCACCCGGAGAGTCTTTAAGGGCATATTTAGATCGTTTTAACCAAGCTGTAACTGAGGTCAGTGACCCGCATGAGCCCACTATTCTGATGGCATTGAAGGAAGGAGTCGATCCTGAATCTGAGTTTGGAGACTACCTTTCTGGGAAGACACCCCCCACAAGGGCGATATTCTACGAAAAAGCCGATATTTATCTAAGACGAGAGGAGGCCCGGGCAAACCGGAAGAGAAAGTCTGAGACAGCTTCAAAGGAGAATGTGCAGAGTAATATTGCAGTGAAGCAGTCTGGGGAAAGTTCTGGCAAGGTTGAAGTAAATGTAGGAAACAAGGGTGGAAACAGCAATACTGGAAGCGGGGGAAACAACAACAACCGTAATTCGAACGGTAACAGGAGAAACAGAAATAGGGGAAGCGACCCAAACAAAAGGCCCCGATTCCAGAATTACGAGAACTACACACCATTGAATGACACATTGGAAAATATTTACCTGGACACGTATAATGTGTTGCAGTACAAAAGACCGCCACCTCGTGATTCGACCGAGAAAGAAATGGCGACAGGGAAATTTTGCTTGTTTCACGGAACACATGGACATTCGACCAATGAGTGTCGACATTTGAGGGATGTAATTGAAAAGCTGCTGCGTGAAGGAAAGTTGGATGAGTACAAGGTTGCCCCGAGGGACAGGGGGCAAGGAGAGCAGGCTCCAAAGCAAATCCTACCTGCTCCTAAGCCTACCGCGCAGCAGAAAGGTAAAGGGATCGTCATCAACTCCATAGTAGGCGGACCTCACCCGGCAATCCGAAGCTTTAGGTCAATGGACCAATATGTGAATGCTGCCAAGCATCTAGATGTGAATGAAGGTGACGAGTTGGAAGATGTCACCCCCATCAAACAACAAAAAACCATGTTCGATGACGTGGTGTTTCGCAGCCGAGACAACACGGGAATACAATCTCCCACCAATGATCCGTTGGTTATTACTACCACTATTGGGCCGGCTTTGGTCCATAAGGTAGTAGTAGACAACGGAAGTTCCGTTAATATTTTGTTCAAGAAGTCATTTGATCAGATGAAGCTTGAGCCTGAAGATCTGAAACCTTGTGAAGGATGGATTAGAGGTTTCAACGGAGCGACGACAGCTCCTATGGGATATATAGAGTTGCCTGTGACCCTAGGGCAAGGAGAACGTAGAAGAGTGCGAATGCTTCAGTTTGTAGTACTGGACGTAGATTCGCCATATAACGCATTTTTAGGGAGGCCTGCCCTCGCTGAGTTTAGAATTTGTATCGCCCCTTGGTGCTTGTTACTAAAGTTCCCAACCGAAGCCGGGACTGGAGTAATAAGAGGGGATCAGGTTTCTGGACGGGCCTGCTATGTGGTCGAACTGAAGATGTTGATGAAAGGAGTTAATGCTGAGAGTAAGGATGCCTCATCTCCCTCAAAGGGGGACTCGGCATAGCAATTAGAGAGGTTGAACCCAAGGGAGTTGCGAAAAGGAACGCCTGAAGACCTGGATCCTAGAAAAGACGAGGAACCAGAGGCTAGAAATGCAACTCCTAATGAAGCAACAGTGGAAATTCCTGTTGATAAAGCTGATCCGACAAAAGTTTTGAAGATCGGTTCCCAATTGGATCCACGTCGTGCTAAAGACCTGACGAACTTCTTGAAGGCGAACTTAGATGTGTTCGCCTGGACCCATGCTGACATGTGTGGGATATCGCCTTCCGTTATCAGTCACAAATTGAATGTAAATCCGAAGCATCCGCCTGTGAAGCAAAAGAGACGCATGCTGGGCCCAGAGAGGTCGGTTGCTCTCAAAGAAGAAGTAGAGAAATTGAAGCAAAATGGATTTGTTCGAGATTCGACTTATCCCGACTGGATATCGAATCCTGTCTTGGTAAAGAAGCCAAACGGAAAGTGGCGAACTTGTATTGACTTTTCAGATTTAAATAAGGCTTGCCCAAAGGATAGTTTCCCACTTCCCAGAATTGACCAGCTTGTAGACTCGACAGCAGGTCATGAACTTCTCTCTTTCATGGATGCGTATTCTGGATACAATCAAATTCCTATGCATGTGCCAGACCAAGAGCATACGAGTTTCATTACGAATTTGGGATTATATTGTTATGTTGTAATGCCGTTCGGATTAAAAAACGCTGGAGCTACTTATCAGCGATTGGTAAATAGAATGTTTTACGATCAGATAGGAAAAACTATGGAAGTTTATGTGGATGATATGCTGGTTAAATCAAAGCAGTCCTCCAGTCATACGCAAGACTTAGCAGAAATGTTTGGTATCTTGCGAAAATACCATATGAAATTGAATCCTTTAAAATGTTCATTTGGAGTGGCGTCGGGAAAGTTCCTTGGCTTCATTGTGAGTTCCCGAGGAATTGAGATCAACCCTAGCCAGATAGCGGCGATTAGAAATATCAAAGAACCAAGGAAAATTAAAGACGTCCAAAGTCTGGCAGGGAAGGTAGCGGCGCTAAGTAGATTCATCTCCAAAGCCACCGATAAATGTGTTCCATTTTTTGATTTGATAAAAAGGGGAAAGAAGAACTTCCAGTGGACTCCCGATTGTGTCGAGGCTTTTCAAAATCTGTTAGAACTGTTAGAAAAACCGCCAATCTTATCAAAGCCCGTAGACCATGAAGAACTATTTGTTTATCTAGCAGTCTCGGCTCACGCTGTCAGCACAGTTCTGGTTCGAGAAGAAGACAAAGTACAAAGGCCAGTATACTATGTGAGTAAGAAATTAGCAGCGGCAGAGCGCAACTACCCAAAGATCGAGAAGCTTGCTTACAGCCTCCTGATTGCATCCCGAAAGCTTCGTCACTACTTCCAAGCCCATCCAATAACCATATACACCGATCAGCCGTTAAGACAAGTGCTGCAGAGAACCGAAGCGTCGGGAAGGTTGATTAAATGGAACATAGAACTAAGCCAGTTTGATTTGAATTTTCAACCACGAAAGTCAATCAGGGGGCAAGCTCTAGCAGACTTTATTGCGGAGTTCACCATTCCAGAGGAAGAAATAATCAATGACCAAGTGGTCAAATCTGAGGATAAGCTAGAGATGAATCCGTGGAGACTATATACAGATGGAGCTAAAAATGACCGAAGATCCGGAGCTGGAATTGTCTTAGTCACTCCGGAGGGACGGTCGTTATATTACGCCCTACGGTTAGAATTTTCGGCCACTAACAACGACTCTGAGTATGAAGCCCTGATTGCCGAGCTGAAACTTGCTAAAGACCTCGGAGTAAAAATGATGGACATATTTTGTGACTCTAAGATTGTTGTTTGTCAAGTGCGAGAGGAATTCGCGGCTCGAGGACCTCGACTTATCACATACCTCAAGAAAGTGAAAGAGCTATTAAATAGCTTAGAACGGTACAACATAACACATATTCCCAGAGCAGAAAACCAGAAAGCGGATAGATTAGCAAAGTTGGCTAGTTCCGACAATCCAGAAGGGACTGAGGTAATTCCAATTGAAACATTGGAATCGCCAAGCTTCGAATCAATGGAAATTGAATTCGTTCTTGAAGCGGAACCAGAGAAGGAGTCATGGATGACTCCAATCAAGAGTTTTCTTAAGAATGGGACTCTCCCATCGAAGAAAAGTGAGAAAAGAGCTGTAGTTCACAAAGCTGCCAGATATGTTATGCAAGACGATACCCTCTATAGGCAAGGATTTTCTATGCCCCTGTTACGATGTATCGCACACGACGACATCAAGCGTGTACTGAGAGAAGTACACGAAGGTGAGTGTGGAGATCATACAGGAGGTCAAACTTTAGCAAAGAAAATATTGCGGTACGGATACTTCTGGCCTACGATCAACAAGGATGCAGCTGATTATTCACGACGCTGCGATAAGTGCCAGAGATTCGCCAAAATCCCCAGGGCACCATCAACCCAGCTTAAATCGATGGTGAGTCCTTGGCCATTTGCCACATGGGGAATCGATATCATTGGAGTTTTACCGATTGCTAAAGGGGGAGCTAAGTATGCCATAGTAGCCGTGGATTATTTCACGAAGTGGGTGGAAGCTGAACCCTTGACTAAGATCACCACAAGAAAGGTGATAAGTTTTGTGGTCCGAAATATTATATGCCGATTCGGAATCCCAAGGACAATTATTACCGACAACGGGACCCAATTTGATAGCACTGAATTCAGAAACTTTTGCCAGAAATATAAGATAGACAAACGATATACTGCAGTTGCCTATCCACAATCTAATGGGCAAGTAGAGGCAATAAACAAGGTAATAAAATCCATCCTCAAAAAGCGATTAGAGCGTGCAAAGGCAAAATGGGTTGATGAATTGCCCCTAGCTTTGTGGGCATATCGAACAACGTTTAAAACGGCTACTGGTCATACCCCTTTCTCCCTCTCCTTTGGTTCAGAAGCAGTAATTCCAGTTGAACTGGAAGTTCCTTCCCACAGGGTGACATATTATGACCCGATGACGAATCGGGCACTTTTACTTGAGTCTCTTGATGAAGTCGAAGAGAAAAGAGACGAAGCAGACTTGCGTGCAGCAAGACATCGGCGTCAGATGGCGCGCTATTATGACAAAAAAGTTCGCCTCAGAACTTTTGAACCTGGAGATTTGGTGCTCAAGAGAGTTTTTCCATCCCTTCCTCACCTCGGCCCAAAATGGGAGGGACCCTTTGTCATCCAACGGAAACTTGATAAAGGAACATTCAAGTTAACGACCGTAGATGGCGAAGAAGTCCCTCGAGCATGGAATGCCCAACACTTAATGCGATATTTGGATTAGAAATGCTATACTTTTTGCTGTTCTTCCTGTAAACTCTGTAATAAGGCACGACTTGCCTTTGGAAAATATGACGATATGAATAAAGGACTATAAAGTGGACGTAGGCTATGACTTAGCTGAACCACTATAAAATATTGTGTGTTATTTACTTTTATGCATTTACATTCGTTAGTTATTCTGTTGTGATTATAAAATACAGGACAACTTAGAGCCTAAAAAGGTTGAAACAGTTTGGGAATAAAAAGAAGCACAATGATTATTTGTGCAATAAGACATAAAAGAATGAGAAAACGACATTCTTAACTCTAACTCTCCAGAGAAAGAGAGAGAGTATAAAAGCGTCTCAGACTGAGCGCTGAAAAAGAAATTCTATTCTGAACTCTAACTCTCCAGAGAAAGAGAGAGAGTATAAAAGCGTCTCCGACTGAGCGCTGAGAAAGAGGTTCAACTCCGAACTCTAACTTTCCAGAGAGAAAGAGAGTATAAAGGCGTCTCCGACCGAGCGCCGAGAAAGAAATCTTTTCCCGTTGAACGACCGGGGGATAAACAAATAACTGAACTCGAACTCTAACTCTCAAGAGAGTGAGAAAGAGTATAAAAGAAATGCCAGGAAAAACAACAGATATTGATGATACAGGAAATGCTATCCCGTTAGAGAATCGGGAGCATCCAGATTGCATAGTTAGGCACTGAATAACTTACGGAGATTGACTGGGGACACATACCCATACACATATCTCCCCTCTTCACAACTTTGTTTCATAACTATAGATATGCATTTTTACATAAGTGCAGAGCTGCTAACAGATAAACATTGCAAAAAGTGAATTATTTTTATTTACAAATGAATAAATTTGTACAGGGAAATGACTAAAAAAGAAAGTGCGGGAGCTGCTGTTGTGGCAGCACTTATTGATTTACAAAGATGCTAAAAGGACACAGGAGAACCCACTATTTGGGTTTGGGATGAGCCTTCGATTTCTTGGCAGCTTTTTCCGCATCCTTTGCTTCCCTCTCTGCTTCAGTCAAAATTCGCTTTGATTTCTTTTTCCCTGAAGGTGTAGCACTGGAGCCGGCAGACTTCTTCCCGGAGGGCTGGGCACTGGAATCAAAAGAAGATTTTTTAGCAAGTTCTTCGGTGATAGATCTAGTTGAGAGCTTAACCACTAACCTTGAACCTGCATCCACAACTGCAAGGGGCTTGAGGACCTCAGGGTCTAATTCTTCAGCCTTTAATTGCAAGCGCTTGTCTTGATCAGCCTTCATGGCAGCCAAGGTAATGTCCTCAGCGCTTTTCGACTCCCCGGTTATTGTAACTTCTGGTTCCTCATCATGCCCCTCGTCTCCTCCGTCGTCTTTTAAAGCTGCAATCATTTCTTCGTCATGGGGAGTAGTCACCTTAGTTGATTCACTTCTTTCCCCCAAGTCTGTGGAAGCAGCCTTGTCTTCTCCTTCTTTGACCCTATCAGCGGGCTTTGTCCCAGTGGTAGCTCCTTGAACTACATCTGTCTTCGCGGAGGATTCAACGCCTACAAAATGAGAAACATCGGTTATCAACTCAGGCGAGAGCAAAGGATTTCTCATTGAACGTTCAATCATGTAGCCAAAGGTAGTAGTAGCCTTGACAAGTTGAGGAGAAAAGACAGGGATACCTTTTGAAGACTTCTCAGCGGGGGTGACTACTACCTCTGGAGTTATTTCAGGAATGGGAGATAGTAAAGTTGATCGGGGAATTCCCGGGTTTTCGGGATCATACCCTTCCACTTCAGGAGTTACAGGAGCAGAAGAAGAGGAGCCAGCTTCAGGAATGGTTTTCTGTTTAGACTTCCGCCTCTCTTCTTCCATGGCCTCAGCAATTAGACGGCGACCTTCAGCTAGGCGCTCCGGTTCGTCGTCTCTCAAGTACTTCTCCATCAACTTATCTTCATCGAGGGAATCGACCTTAAGCTCTTCTTTTTCCCACTCAACGATTTGATTCCACACATGAACCAAAGTGGATGGATAGTCCTCGATCCAGGAAATGTTTCGACGACGAATAATGTGCGCGAAGAATTCGATCATTAGCTCCCCGAAGCCCTGAATATCGGCCTCCGCCTCTGATAGCTGTTTGCGGGTTTCCTCCGCAGATTTAATAGCGCATTCAACGTTGCCCTCAGCCAGAGCAGCCCTGTTTTCCGCCTCTAACAATTTTGAAGCCAAATCAGCGTTTTTCTTTTCTAACTCAGCACTCCTTTTCGCTAACTCGGCATTTTTCTGCTCAAGCTCAGCATAAGCGAGACGTGTCTTAGCAGCCTCTGACTTGGCTTCGTCAGCTTGCTTCTTCAACTCGGAACGTTCCTGAGTGTGGGATTCTAGCAAATCATGATAGCGCTTTTGCATGTCCTCAAACTGTTGTTTGAAGTTAGAAGCGTTCTTCTGAGCGATAGCTAGTTGAGCTTGAGTATCTTCTAAATTTTTTCCTAAGGTTTTTAGGGCCTTAGCATCTTCCTCTGCAGTTTTGTGCATTGAGTCAGCATTTGTCATTAGCGTGCGGATGATTCTAGAAAGAGTGCGGGAATACTTGAACATCTCGGTATATTGTTTTTCCACCAAATCAATCTTTGCTCTGGCCTCCTCTGCCCAATTAGAAGAAATAGGTTCAAGGGAAGGTAGAAAGGTCAGAGTCTCGAAGTAGTGCTCGGGAAATTGCTCCTTTAAATATGCCAGCCTTACTGCGGTTCCCGCATCTGGTGGAGGAGGGGCGAGGATGGTTAGTTCAGTGTCCCTTCCTGAAGAAGATTCTGTAGAACCCTTGTCTATCCGAGGTCGCTTAGTAGCAGGGACTTTTTGCTTACTTCTAGACCCAGTTTCCTTTGGAGGTGTCTTCTCTCTACCCCGCTTTTCATAGGAGGAAGTGGAATCCCTAGATTGTGGTCTATCCTCCTCTCTACGACCTTGATAGCTTTTGTATTTTTCCTGTTCCGGTCGAACTGGTGAGCGGGAGCGTGAGGATCGAGATCGATAAGGATCATAGGGTCTCCTTTCCTCCCTGCCGCGGTCATCCCGGCGGTTATATTCGGCATCCTGGGGAGGATTAGACATGCTGCGGCGAAGCTTTCTTATGTCATAAGAGGATCGAGACATTGTACCTGCACGATAAGTTAAACGAAGTTTAGAATCGACGGATCCATGGAAAAAGAAGTGCAATGAATGCTAGTGCTACGGTGCAAAGTGCATCCTATGTGGTGTATGTGTCCCCCCAACCAACCCGAGTCTGAAGCTAGACTGGTGCGGGCAGGCTCTTTGGCCTTAGCAGGAGTAGTCTCTTCAGAAGAAGTGAAGACTAGAGGGTCCTTTCTGAAATCTTCCGAAGTGTATATAGTCTCGGGTAAAGGGAGATCCCCCAAACCCTGAAATATGTGCTCGTCGGCGCTAGGAACATCCCCTTCGGAAGCGTGAAGTGGCGACCCTTGGGGAGATTTTGATTTGTCTACCGAGGTAGTTTCCTTGGGGGCAATATATCCTTCACGATGTTTTTTGGCCAGATTAGCCAGTTCATCATCTTGAGTGGAAGAGGGAGAGGGTGAAGTTTGAAGAGAAGCTGCGGGAATTCCCGAGCCTTCTCCTATTTCTGGAACTGTTTCCACTGGAGGAATATATGCATAAGGGACCGTCCCATGACCAATGCTACGGGAGACGGATAGCAGCCCGTGAAAATGAAGATACTCATCTTTAAGAACCTCGTCAATAGTAAGGAATTTTTGGTCGCCATTGAGGAGACGGTGCATTCGATCAAAGAACGCTTGGTCTGATACCTGTTTGGGATTATCGACTGCAAATAAAAAGGAAAACAGGTCAGGGTGATGATTCAAGTGTATAGAGTCCAGGGTCAGAAAATCAGTGCTTTACTTGATTTTGTCCATCTTCTGGCGCATCCAGACTGTTGCTTTATATAGAACCACTCCAGTCTGGAATCTCCAGCCTTGCTGCTAAACGGCGTAGAGATTATCTTCCTCTTTGGGACCGACTCAAAGTAACAGAAAGAAGGGGTTTCTCTAGTCCGATGTTTGAAATTATAGAAGAAATGAACGTCGTCAAACGTAAGCTCCACGCCTAGAATTTCACGATATGCTATGAATAAGGTATGCAGATAGGCATATGAATTGGGATGCAGCTGCATGGGGGCAATCCGCATTTGTCTTAAGAAGTCGACGATGAAAGGCGAGAAAGGAGGAATAGCGCCAACCATGCACATCAGACGAGTGACCGTCATATATCCTTCTGGAGGGTTATGTGGACGATCAGAACGTGAGGGCACTAGAGTGTCTCTCTTCATTATTCCATACTTCAAGCAAATTCTCACGAGTCGGTCATTGTCAATTGTTGATTCTACGGAATCTGGAGGTGATTCCAATATAATGGCTGAGTCAAATTCATCGGGTGCTCGGTTGTCACCAATCCCTCCTTCCTCCTCAAAGCCTAGGGAAACTTCATTTTCTGAAGACATTTCATCGTTTTCCCGATGACCAACTCCGTAATCCGGACCCTCGCTATCCCATTCTGGGTCAAATGAAGAAGATATATCCTCGAGAGTGGTTTTGTTGGAAGTTTCTGGAGCTTCTTTCCTCTCAGCTAAACGAGAAGAGCGTCTGGGCCTCATTGTCGTGAAACTATTGAAGAAGCAATAGCACTGATTAGAGTGAATTATCCCGTGTCCCCTTTTTTGTGTATGTGTGTGAACTAAAGTGTGTGCAACAAATGCGGGAAGTGCAAAATAAGAGTACAGCAATGTAAGACGAAGCTTTAAAGAGAAAGTAATAGTCCGAGTTGTCCTTGATTCTCATTTATGTTCACAAGGCACTATCCTAACTGTCCGCGAGGCATATTCGTCTAGAATAAGTGTTAGTTGAGTTAGTTGGGTGGTCTTTATGTGTCAAGTTCAATATGTTCGGGTCGGTTCGGATATGCATATGATGACTAGCTCGACGCAGGCACAGATAACAGTCGGTTCGGGTGCCTCACTAAAGCATGGTCAGTTCAAGACAAGGAAAGCAATGAGTTCGGAAGCAGGACTGATCTGTTCGGATCGGGTAGCCCGATCCGAACCGAACCAGCACCACCTAACCGATCCGTTTACTTCAACCTCTTATCCCATTTACTTTTCCGACCCGAACCGACTTTTTCTTTCCTTTTCATCTTTCCAAAGAACGAAACCCGAGCCGATTCCCTTTCCCTCCTTTTCCTCTTTGCTCCTTCGTCTTCTACCCGAACCGACTCCAGCTTGTCACCCCATTCTTCATCTCTTTCCTCTTTTCCCATCTACTCACAGACGAGTCCGCTTTATCACCGAAGCCGCCGTTAAGAACAAATATTCGCCCTCTTCAGCCTCGCAACGCCTCGAAGCAATGGCGCATCCACCAGCAGCGGCGGAGGGTTCGAGTGATGCTTATGGCCAAACCATCCTAACCCAACGCTAATTGAAATCGAGAACGGTTACAACAAAATTATTTGAGATTAGAAAAGCTACCTATATGTTTGATTCGGGAAATCTACAGGAAATTGTTTTAGAATTTTCGAGTTTCTGGCGTTTCAATATTAAGGTCGGGAGCGGCAGCAAAAAAGAAGAAGGAAGGAATGAAGGCAGTAACGAGTTTATAAAGGGAATGTTGTTGACTCCTCGTCTTCCTATTTTGTCTCACCCGCTCGGACCGGAATGAAGGCCCAGAAGCACAACTCCCTCTGAAGGCCCAACGTCCAAAAACCTAACTCACGAAAACGCTTCGGATCGGAATCCGAACCGAGCGGAAATCTCACGCGATTGATTTAACGTCCGACTCGAATTGAAGAGAAGGGAAGTAAAGGAGGAGCATACCTGCAAGAAGCATTACACGGCGAGAAGAGTTCCCAAATTTGCTCAGAAATAAAGAAAAGGCACTCGGATCGGACGCCGAACCGAATAGAAATCAATGCATTACTCTTGACAATTCTGGTTAAACGACATCAAAGGACGCTTTGTACAACGAAAGCATCCTTTGAGGGGGCAAAATGTTAGCCTACTTTGTGAACTAGGCAACACAAAGTCAAGAAACCAACCGTTGAAGAGTATTTCAAGTTATGCGACTCCGGTTCGGATCGGAAGGAAACACCACAATTCAGATTGATAGCAGCGTATCGGTTCGGATCGGGTAAAATTCTCTGTTCGGATCGGATATCTCTTACTGGATAAATTGGCAGAGCATACCTGATCGGATCGGAAGGCCAATGAATCTCAGGTGGATCGGAAAGCCGTCTGCTTGCCACGACTTCGGAGCGGAGCGGAGTATGATTAGAGAAGAAGAGACGTCCAAGCTACTCCAGTTCGGATCGGGTATTCCGATCCGAGCCCCCAACCTGCACGTCTCCGACCCGCACCCTTGATCCAGGAAAATCTCCTATAAAGTCGCCTGGAGAACCGGACCGGATATGACTAATTCCTACCCCTAACGTCCATCTCATGGATGCGTTGTCCGCCTGATAGCCCATCCGAACCCGAAGAGAGTGCGATGGATGACACGTGTTCCGACCCGGATTGAATCTCAGGCAAATTCACACCTATAAATACCCCATCTAGAGACAAAGAGAAGGATCTTTTTCAGCACTTTTGACAATCCAAGTACCTCCATCGTCTGAATTCCTTTACTCCCGGAAAATCCAAACCATCTTTCATTTCCTGTTTTTATCATTTTGAGTGAATAAAAGTGAGTTGTGAGCGAATCTTACACTGCATTTGTAACTGAATTACTGAATATAGTGAAAACTAAGTGGACGTAGGCATTTCTTCGCCGAACCACTATAAACCTTGTGTGTCCCTTTTTATTTCTGCCTTACTTTATCTTGTTTCTAATCAATTTGGGTGTTAGAACCATATTTGGGTCTAACAGTTAAGTCTTACTAATCGTATTTCACATGCCACTAAGGGCACCCACTAGATTCCTCATGCCACCCAAGGCACCTACTTAACCCCCATGTCCCACTTTACATGTTTATCTGGTTAAGTATTTCTTAATTCATTCAGGTCATAACCTCATAAAGACCTCTCACATTAGATTGGCATTTATGGCAGCTGGATTTGTCGGGCGGGTCCGGGCAGTCTTACACCATAAAAGAGTCTAACCTCGTGTCTTTACAACTGTTATGCTTTAGTTTAGGCCTAGGACCTCTCACATTGGGCTGACATTTGTGACCACTGGATTTGCCGGGCGGGTCCGGGCAGGTTTACGTCACAAACGAGTCCAACCTCGTGTCCTAAGCATTGATTATCACTTATAATCTTTTACCCCAATTTTAATAATTCCCTATTCAAAATATTAATTAAACTACAATTTTAATGATGTCCATAATTGACTCAATTATGGTCATTCACTCATGGCATGCAAAATCATATCAATTGCACCCCAACTTCTTATTATTAAATCCTTAATATTACCCCTACCCCACGTTTATACGTTCGCTTATTCAACGCAGAATATACATTAGACTCGAATAGTCTAACTCATAGCATAGAAATAAATTATCACAACATATAGACAATTAAAATGAATCTAATCATAATAGGGGTGAAACTTTCATAAACTACACATGTTAAGGATCTAAAGGTGTCAACTTGTTAAATGGCACAATTTACATGATATGATCATAACCCAAATTTATGTATAATCTTGCATATGGGGTTTTAGGCAACATAATGATGGTGTGAACTAGCATAGATTTCACATATGTCACATCATAGTTCTAGATGTCATAATAGATGTCATAGCATATGTTCATAACTTTTACTAATCAACCTAAACTTGCATATGTGACTTCTCATATAGATCAACATAGCCCAAATAATATCAACATCATGATTTGATTAACATGAACTAGTTAGCATAGGTAGTAACATCATGGCTTTTTAACATGTATGATTCATCACAACTTAGCATAGAAACTCTCAACATACACAACATCATCATAGCATGATTTACAACATATAGGATATCATCACCACATAGCATAGAATTTATAACATACATGATAGCATAAGGTTTACACAACATATATGACAATTCACATCATCTACTCATAATCCATTCATGACTTAACCTAATTAATTTAATAATAATCTTGTTAAGATCATCATACTCACAATTTAGAAGAGAAAAGATAGTCTAAATTTGCTTTAGAGTTGAGTAGAATTAGGTCTTGATTAGCTTTTCTTCCTTCTTAGTTGGTGGCGGCTCCACTGAGTTCCATGGCGGCGGTATGACAGTAGCTAATCTATTTTTCTTATGAATTAGGGTGAGAGACTGCCAAGGTATTTATAGAGTTTAGGGTTTATTTAGACCGTCAGATCAACACAGAACTAATCCCAGCCAACCAGATTAGGTCAAAACCCTAATGGGTCATCACTCTGTCAAAAACAGACTCAGCCAAAACCCTAGCCGACTGACCAGGTCGACACCCAGGTCGACACTGTAGTCGACCTGGGGGGGAGGTCGACATGGTAGTCGACCTGGGGGGGAGGTCGACACTAGTGTCGACTCCCCGGTCAACATGCCTGGGCGGGAATTTTTCCCGCTCAACCCGCTTCTGCACTTTTGGTTTTGAATTTTAAATTTCCTGCGAGCTGTTTTGAATTTTCTGAAACTTCCGATGGCCATAACTTCTTCATACGAAGTCCAATTCACGCAAACTCGGACTCTATTTCAACCAGAATTCCGAGACGAACACAATGGCGCAACCAATTTCCCACAATTCTCACGTCTAAGATTAGTTATTCTTCAATTTGTGAATATTAATATTAATAGAATTACGGGGTGTTACATTCTCCCCTCCTTAAAGGATTTCGTCCCCTAAATCTTCAAGTTAAGAAGAATGTATATCCAAACATCCAATCGTCCATCTACTCAACCATCAAACACAGGCATCCATTGTCCTTATAGACTTCTAATGCTTTCATGAACATATGCAAAAAGTATGTGTATGTTCCTTATCTAATGCAAAATCAGGCGGTCCACAGATTCAGTTGACCTCCTTAATGCAAACCATGATAGTGTCATGCATCCATTATGTATGAAAAAGTTCCCTAATGCAACATATAATCTCTATATGCGTCCACAACCATTCACCAAAATGCGGTATCCATATGATAGCGCAACCGTTATACATCCATTTTACTAAATACAGCCATTTATATGCAATATGCAGTATGAAGTGACTGAGCCGATCTAGTGCCTAATAGTGTGTGTATATGCGTCCACGAGCAACCACTAGCAAACACTTGCATCCACTTTGCATCCATCATACATAACATGTCTCAAACACATGTTTCAACCTTAGGATTATCCTAACTAAAGTTCAAGAATACTAGCGAGAGGATACTCTAAAGGTAAGATAAGTACAAGATAAGCGATAAAGGAAAAATTAAAGGACATACCCTCAAAAAGGAAAGGGTATCGTGAACGCATCTTCTCTTCTGTCTCCCAAGTAGCGTTGCTCTCATCATCTCCCCATTGTACTTTGACTAGTCTGACCTCTCGATTTCTCAGCTTCTTAATCTTTGACCCAAGGATGCGCGTAGGAGCTCGTCGAATCGTCGCATCACGCTCGATCTCCACCTCTCTAAGCAAGCTCGGCTCTACCACTTCCGCGGTCTCATGCAGGCACTTCCTCAAATGTGACACATGGAATACGTCGTGTACACCACTAAGTCTCTCGGGCAGCTCCACTCTATACGCCATCTGCCCAATCCTTTCCTTAATAGGAAACGGCCCTACAAACCTTGGTGCTAATTTCCCAACGGACCCAAAGCGAACAACGTTCCGTAATGGAGACACTTTGACAAAGGCCATGTCCCCAACTTCAAACTCAAGATCTGCCCTCCTCTTATCTGCATAAGATTTCTGCCTATCTTGCGCTGCTTTCATCCTCCTTCGAATCAAGTCGATCTTCTCTGAAGTCTCCCTAATCATATCGGGCCCAAGTAAGATCTTATCCATAGATTCCCACCAACATGTAGGCGAACGACAAGGTCGTCCATAAAGATCTTCGAAAGGTGCCATGCCAATGCTGGACTGAAAGCTGTTATTATATGCGAACTCCACCAATGGAAGATGCTCTTCCCATGTACCCCCAAAGTCTAGGATACATAGCCTCAAAAGATCCTCTAGAATGCGATTCACCCTCTCGGTCTGGCCGTCCGTCTGAGGGTGATATGCGGTGCTCAAACATAACTGAGTCCCCACCGCCTCTTGCAAGCTTCTCCAAAATTCGCTAGTGAAAATAGGATCGCAGTCGCTCACTATGCTAGAAGGAACACCGTGCAACCGAACTATTTCTCGGACGTATACAGAAGCTAACCATGGAGCAGTCCTATTACTCTTCACGGGAATAAAATGGGCGCTCTTAGTAAGTCTATCTACTATAACCCAAATTCCCGTATTACCCTTCCTTGATCTTGGTAATCCATCCACAAAGTCCATCGAGACACTTTCCCACTTCCATAGTGGAACCTCCAATGGGTGAAGCAACCCATCGGGTTTTTTTTGCTCCGCTTTTACTTATTGGCACACCAAGCATCTAGCGACATACTCGGCCACGTCCCTCTTCATGCCGGCCCAAAAGTAAACCCGCTTCATGTCTTTGTACATCTTGTCCCCGTTGGGATGAATGGTCATCTTCGAACGATGTGCTTCGTCAAGAATAGTCTTCCTTAGGTCATCGTCTTTTGGTACACAAAGTCTACCGTCCCTACGTCTAGGGTATACCTACGGAGATGGCTTGATGACTCCCCTCCTTTGAGCTTTTCTACTAACTCAACCAACTGCGGGTCGTCTCGCTGTGCCTCGCCAATCCGTCCCAAAAGCGTAGGTCTGACCTCCAAGGATGCTAGCAAACCGGGTACAAAGTCAATGTAAGGTCTAAAGTCAAACATCGAAATGAATTCTAAGCTTCTCCGCTCAACAAAGGACTTAAGGATAATATTTTTCTACTTAAGGCATCTGCCACTACGTTACCCTTGCCAGGGGTATATGCTATCTCAAAGTCGTAGGACGTTAGGAACTCCATCCACCTTTGCTGCCTTAAGTTCAAGTCCTTTTGAGAGAATAAGTATTTTAGCGATTTGTGGTTAGTGAATAATTCGAATCTCTCCCTAAGAAGATAATGACGCCAAGACTTAAGCGCGAAAACAATAGCGGCCAACTCTAGGTCATGCATAGGGTAATTTTTCTCATGCGCTCTCAACTGTCGTCCACCATAGGCTATTACCCTTCCCTCTTGCATTAAGACTGCGCCTAGTCGTGTCCCACAAGCATCGGTATAAACAGTAAACGGCTTACTCCCGTCTGGCAATACTAAGACTGGGGCTGAAGTCAAAGCTCTCTTCAAACGTTGGAACGCATCATCACAATCTACGTCCCATGTGAAAACTAGGTTCTTCTTCGTCAAGCGTGTCAATGGAGTTGATATCTTTGCGAAGTCTTTGATAAACTTCCTATAGTAGCCAGCCTAACCCAAGAAACTTCTTACTTCGGTAGCATTTTTAGGGACCTTCCAATCTTGGATGGCCACCACCTTCGTGGGATCCACGGCTTTCCCTTCTTTGGAAACCACATGCCCTAAGAATCGTACTTCTTTCCTCCAAAAGTGACACTTGGAAAATTTAGCTTTAAGATTATGCGCTCGTAGGGTCTCCAACACTTCCCTAAGATATAGGGCATGCTCTTCTTCATCCTTAGAAAAGATCAAGATGTCGTCTATAAAGACTACCATGAATTTGTTAAGGTACTCCCTAAACACCCAACTCATCAAATCAATAAAGTATGCGGGGGCGTTTGTCAAACCGAAGGGCATCACTAGCCATTCATAGAAACCGTCCGGAGTCCTAAAAGCAGTCTTGTCTATGCTATCCTCAGCCACTCTCAACTGATGGAAACCAGTGGCTAAGTCCAACTGTGAAAACACTGAGGCGCCAACTAACTGATCGAAGAGATCGTCAATCCTCGGCAGTAGGTGTCTGTTCTTCTTAGTAAGCTTATTAAGTTCTCTATAGTCCACACAAAGTCTAAGGGACCCATCCTCCTTCGTGGCAAATACTAATGGAGCACCCCACTCCGATATACTATGTCTTATGAACCCCTTCTCAAGCAACTCCTTCACTTGCTTATCGAGTTCCCTCCTTTCACGTGGAGCCATGTGGCGCACTGGAAAAGATACTGGTTTTGCATTATCCACAAGATATATTTGAAAATCTATCTCCCGCTTCGGAGGCAAGCCCTTCACCTCAAACACATCCGAATATTCTCGGACCACTCTAACAGATCGTAGATTTTCCTCAGATGCGTCAAGCGATTCTAGATAACTTAGCATAACAGAATTTATGGGATTACAAAAGATTTCGAGAGTGTTGCCAAGGCGAGTCACGAGCCTAACTACTCTCCTTTCACAATCAAGAACGGCCCTATTTCTGGATAACCAATCCATTCCTAAAATTAGCCCATAGCCCGTGAAGCCTAACACAAAAGCATCACATCTAAACTCAACGCTAAGTATAGAAATTTTCAAATCCAAACACATCATGGACAAATAAGCTGAGCCCCCAATTGGATTCGAAACAACTAAGGGATCCTCTACTAAACTGGTGTTTAAGTGCAGCGATTCAACTAATGATGTAGAGACAAACGAATGCGATGCGCCCGAATCGAATAAGGTAGGGACAGGATGATCAAACAGAAAAACTAAGCTTTCAACAGAAATGGTTCTACCTCGTTCTTACAGCGGTGGGACCGCGAGAACCTGAACTTGTCCCCTTTCCTGCCTTGGTGCCATAAGAGCCTGCACCTGTCCTCCCGAGGTAGCTCCTGCCCTCTGCCCCTTCTTTGGGCAGTCCTTCACTAGATGTCCCGCTTCACCACAATGAAAACAGCCAGTCTTCTTTTTCTTTCGGCAATCATTGCTGAGATGGCCTGGGGTTCCATAGTTAAAGCATTTCTTCTTTCCCTTGCCATTATTGTCCTTACCACCCTTCTTGTTTTGCTGTTGGGGTTTCTTCTGATCCCCTTTCTTCTCGGGTGCCTTATCAGCTTTAGCGCCTTTCTCCTCATGCATGAGTGCCATGTCTACAAGCCTCTCAAAGGTGGCCCCCATAGGGATGTGGGTCATAGCCAACCCTTCCAACGGTTCATTCAATCCATTAACGAACCTCAGAGCCTTCTTCTCCGGCGTGTTCACTAAGTCCAAGCCAAACCTTGCTAACTGATTAAATTTGTTAACATATTCTTTCACTAATGAGCTTCCTTGCTTCAATGTCAAGAACCTTTCCATATATAGATTTTCTTCTGCCCTTGAGAGAAACTTCGCCTCAAACCTACATCTGAAATCCGCCCAAGAGTCAACAGGACGCTCCCCATTAGTGACCTCCCACCAAAACGAGGCCTCTCCCTTCATCAACCAAGCTGCTAATTTGACTCTCCTCCCTTCTTCTACTTCAAAGATTTCTAGCAATTCTTCCATCTCCCTAAGCCAATCTCTATCTTCCATAAACGTTTCTGACCCTTGAAAAGGTTTTCCACCTATAGCCTTAAATTCCTTGCACGTCTTTGCAAAAGTATCTACGCGAGGAGGAGGAGGAATGGGTGCAACTGGTGGTGGAGGAACATTGGCCGGACCTGCGGCGGCCCTAGCCTCTAATAGCCTCCTATACCATCCTTGTATCGTTACAACGTCAGGTAGGTTAAGATCTTCAGCCATGCTAAAATGAAAAAGGAAAGATACAAAATGGAGAATTCGAAAGATAAAGATATGGCTATTGGGGATTATGTTTTTCTTAAAAAAAACTTTCCTCTTTAATTTACTCATTAAGACATGTTTTGAAAACACTTCTTCCAAAAATACTTTAGAAAAATAGTTTTTCTAAAAAAATTATCTGTTCTGGTAACCTTAAGCTCTGATACCACGTGTAACACCCCACGTCCATTAATGTCACTCACAAAGGGAATGCATTAAATTCCATGGAGGTTATAAGTGAATATAGAACAGAAAAATTACAACAAGATAGATAATAAGTAGTACTTGGAAATCTAAAACTTCATTTTATTGCAGCGGAAATTAAACATGTTTGTTTACATCATAAAACCATAAATCAGAGTCAAGTACAATATCCATCTTCATAAAACAAAATACATAACCCCATTACACAAATAGCCATTAAAGAAGATAACAAGCTTGACTTTACTTCAACGGTCCAAGCTTTCCAAGCAAGATAAAGCAATCCAATCAAACTCCACTAGAGCTGGGTCCAACCTGAGGGCCTGGAGGGGAAAAAGGATAGAAATGGAGGGGGTCAGACATAAAGTCTGGCGAGTATGATAATTCTAACAATACTATTATCAAAATACCTAGACTAAGGCATAAGCTGGAGAACAAGGAAATGTCTATGAACTATTGGGTATGGAAGAGCAGATAAAGATAACGTTGAAGATAATGTTAAAGGCATACCTAATTACTAACGAATAATTACTACACTGCACCGCACATTACTACACTGCACCGCACCAGTCATCCTAAAGGTTGATCCCGTTTGCTTCACATAGAAACTATATAAATAGCCTTGCGTACCCCTAGCTGACTACATAGGTGTCGTCTGCCCATATCTCCACTAGGTGTACCCACTACCCACTTTCGATCGGCTCCATACTCGTAGATACTCGTGCTGGCCCCACAGTGGGGTGTATCACTCCCCTAAAGTGGCAACCTGATACAACTTGAGAATGCACGGCTTATACCTACACGATGCAACAACGTCTTACCTACCAGCCCGGGTCCACACACGCATATGAAACCCGTTGGACTTGCGTTGCCACCGCTCCCCGTTTTGGCCTCTTACAGCCAAACTCAGTATGCGTGTCCCGTCTTCGACTTGGGTCGAGCCCACAAAGATACGTTTGGGATACTAGTTGAAATGGGCCCCCACAAGCTAACCACCTAAGGTTGTCCACTAGTATATCCCACTTAACCCTCTTAGTCATGTTCATTTACATGTGTGTTTGGTTAAGTCTTACTAATCGTATTTCACATGCCACTAAGGGCACCCACTAGATTCCTCATGCCACCCAAGGCACCTAGTTAACCCCTATGTCCCACTTTACATGTTTATCTGGTTAAGTATTTCTTAATTCATTCAGGTCATTACCTCATAAAGACCTCTCACATTAGACTGGCATTTATGGCAACCGGATTTGCCGGGCGGGTCCGGGCAGTTTTACACCATAAAAGAGTCTAACCTCGTGTCTTTACAACTGTTATGCTTTAGTTTAGGCCTAGGACCTCTCACATTGGGCTGACATTTGTGACCACTGGATTTGTCGGGCGGGTCCGGGCAGGTTTACGTCACAAACGAGTTCAACCTCGTGTCCTAAGCATTGATTATCACTTATAATCTTTTACCCCAGTTTTAATAATTCCCTATTCAAATTATTAATTAAACTCCAATTTTAATGATGTCCATAATTGACTCAATTATGGTCATCCACTCATGGCATGCAAAATCATATCAATTGCACCCCAACTTCTTATTATTAAATCCTTAATATTACCCCTACCCCACGTTTATTCGTTCGCTTATTCAACGCAGAATATACGTTAAACTCGAATAGTCTAACTCATAGCACAGAAATAAATTATCACAACATATAGACAATTAAAATGAATCTAATCAAAATAGGGTTGAAACTTGCATAAACTACACATGTTAAGGATCTAAAGGTGTCAACTTGTTAAATGGCACAATTTACATGATATGATCATAACCCAAATTTATGTATAATCTTGCATATGGGGTTTTAGGCAACATAATGATGGTGTGGACTAGCATAGAATTTCACATATGTCATAGCATAGTTCTAGATGTCATAATAGATGTCATAGCATATGTTCATAACTTTTACTAATCAACCTAAACTTGCATGTGTGACTTGTCATATAGATCAACATAGCCCAAATAATATCAACATCATGATTTGATTAACATGAACTAGTTAGCATAGGTAGTAACATCATGGCTTTTTAACATGTAAGATTCATCACAACTTAGCATAGAAACTCTCAACATACACAACATCATCATAGCATGATTTACAACATATAGGATATCATCACCACATAGCATAGAATTTATAACATACATGATAGCATAAGGTTTACAACAACATATATGACAATTCACATCATCTACTCATAATCCATTCATGACTTAACCTAATTAATTTAATAATAATCTTGTTAAGATCATCATACTCACAATTTAGAAGAGAAAAGATAGCCTAGATTTGCTTTAGAGTTGAGTAGAATTAGGTCTTGATTAGCTTTTCTTCCTTCTTAGTTGGCAGCGGCTCCACTGAGTTCCATGGCGGCGGTATGACGGTAGCTAATTTATTTTTCTTATGGATTAGGGTGAGAGACTACCTAGGTATTTATAGAGTTTAGGGTTTATTTAGACCGTCAGATCAACACAGAACTAATCCCAGCCAACCAGATTAGGTCAAAACCCTAATGGGTCATCACTCTGTCAAAAACAGACTCAGCCAAAACCCTAGCCGACTGACCAGGTCGACACCCAGGTTGACACTGTAGTCGACCTGGGGGGGAGGTCGACATGGTAGTCGACCTGAGGGGGAGGTCGACACTAGTGTCGACACCCCAGTCGACCTGCCTGGGCGGGAATTTTTCCCGCCCAGCCCGCTTCTGCACTTTCAGTTTTGAATTTTAAATTTCCTGCGAGCTGTTTTGAATTTTCTGAAACTTCCGATGGCCATAACTTCTTCATACGAAGTCCAATTCACGCAAACCCGGACTCTATTTCAACCAGAATTCCGAGACAATGGTGCAACCCGTTTCCCACAATTCTCACGTCTGAGATTAGTTATTCTTCAATTTGTGAATATTATTATTAATAGAATTACGGGGTGTTACAAGTTATCTCGGGTTAACTATCATTGGTTTATTATAAGATAAGGACCATTAACTACTATGTGAGAAGTCTGAGTTTTCAGTAAACATAAGTTGTTAGATAATCGTTTCCTTATTTGGATTAGGGATTTAAGATAAGGAAAATATATCAAATTTGAGTATCTAATGATTTTTGAGATAATAAACAATTTTTGGCTTTTTGGAAAGGATGCATGTAATGGAAATATTTTGTGAGCCAAGGGATTTAACCGAAGATTATATCTTAAGATTGGATAGGAATTCACCATTTGTTAAGATATGTTATTGGAATTTGATACTTATCATTATTTTTTCATTTGGACAAGAGAGGTAGATTTTGGAAGTTTTGACTAAACCTTTATATAACAACAACATTGAGGCAAGTAACAAGTTTGGTTAATGGATAAGTGAATAAAGATAATATGGAGATTCCAAATGAATAATTATGTTCCAAGACAAGGGTGTAACAAAGAGAAGTTTTATGGAATCTTGTGGAACCACTTTGAGTCGAAATCCCATGTATTAAATTTTAAGAAATGGGAAATTTGAAAGACTAATGTATTTTGATATGAAATTTGTATTTTGGGAATTTCATAAAAGCAGCTATATATATATATATATATATATATGTATATCAAAAAGAAAATTTTGTAACTTTTGCTTCACTAAGATTTTTCAAATAAAGTTTTGGAAAAATTGTAACAACTCGCCCGGAATGGGCCTAAATTTCGACCCTAAAAAGGCAAATCGAAACTTAGAGCCACTCTAAACGGATTGTCGATTCCAATAAGTAAATGGTATAACAAATAATCAGAGCATGCTATAATGATATCAGAATCTCACACAGCGGAAGGGATGAAATATAATAACTTAAAATAGATGTACCTTTAGTTTAAAACCATCATAAATATTAACTGCAGTGAGTCCCATGCAATAATAGGTACACCAGTGTCAAATATCCCAATACAATAAAACTGTATAACGCCTAATAACTACCATCATTAGACTCCATCACCATTTCGTCCATCGAGTCGCTACCCCACCAAAATACCTGTTGGGTATGTTGAGGAGAGGGATCGAACATAAAGTCTCGTGTGACTGAAAATAGATTTACTAAATGACCATACCCTAGATTTAGCAGGTTTATATATATATATATATATATATATATATATATATATATATATATATATATCAAGGTATGTCTACGCAACACCCAAACATTCACATAAACTAAAAGTATCTAACCAATGAGGTGGCTATCTGAATCAATCGCTTAAGACCTTCATTAGTGCATTTAGGGTAAAGACCTAATGAGGCGGGCATCCTCGGTTACTTAAGGCCCTGTTAAAGGTGGATTCTTATGATCTCTTATAACCTAGAGGTGGACCCTATCCCCTTAAGACCCCGTCCTAATACGTCAATGTTTTTAAGTTCATACTCTCACTTGTAATATGAGAAGTAGTATTTCGAATGTTACTACTTAACTGATATTACGGTAGAACACCTATGTCGCTTATCCCTTAGACAGTTGGTGAGCATGATATGGCCACATATCATATACAAACTAGTCTTGTCCCTAGTTTAGCCCTTACAAGCAACTAGAGGAAGTGGACAACCCCCATGAACTACCTAACTCCGTTACCGTTATGCTTAACCACTTTCAGAGAAGGAGAACCCATAGACTTACTTCAAATCTAATAACGGTGGGTCTCATGATTTGGTACTTATCGAAGGAATAAACCTTCGGAGAGGTTCCTAGTCCTAACCACTTAAGACCCAAACTAGATAAGAAGAGAGTCAGCCACTTAAGACCTTCTCAAGGTGTAGTAAACCTGCCTATCCTTATGGGCAATAGGTTTATATATACATATACACTAGACCTCTCACATTAAACCATATACATGCAGATGCTAGACATGGCGGGCAGTTATAGGCAGACTTCTACTACAAGTAGGTTTAACATCATGTCATAGTGTACTAGAATTCGAATGGCCCATGGCACCCAGACCTCTCACATTAGTTAGGCTCACTTGTGGTTACTGGATTTGCATGTCGGTTCTGGGCAGACTTATACCATAAATGGCAACTAACCTCGTGTCTCTATGTCACTATTTAATATATTTACAATCCATTCTATACACACACACACACACAAATAATCAATATATGGGGACATTTCAAATTCAAATCTTATCCTAATTGCATTTATTATGTCATTATTACGCTAATTACATTAATTATGTTATATAAGTAGAATATTGATACGTATAAATAACACTAATTTGTGTGAACGAGAGAACATTCTAACAAGGAAAAAAATTCAAATTTTCCTAAGTTTAAGGCATACAAGTTAATTTCCATATTTTTGACCGCTACATTTTAGGCAGGATGGCATAATTTCATAATAACAGATAACAGTAATGAAAAATACAACATACATACAATTGCAACTTGTATCCTATGCTTATTGGAATGATTCTAGTAATGAACCAAAAATAGGGTATAATTTCATATATACATATATATATATATATACACATATATATATATATAGACTTTATTTTATCTAATTTACCCCTTTTTACATATTGCACATAAAACGTTCATATTTGATTGGCTTCAAATTTGAATACGTTCAGATTCAGAATAGAACCCAATATATTCAAATAGTGAATCAAATCAAATCTAAACCTTTTTAGGTTATAAACAAAGATTTTGACAAGAAGGACAATTCACATAAAATAGAAGTAATATCACCCAATTGTTCTCAATTCACTACTAAAATCAAGATCCACAAACCCAATAAATTAACAACTCTTGCGAAATACATAAAAACAGAGGATTTGGGGGTTTTGTAATTTAATATTGATGTTATACCAAATCCTCTTAGGAATACAAATCCACATGATAATCTACAAACGTAGAATATGCCTAAATAAACACTAGTTCCACTCATAGATCTAAAAGGAAGAGCAATAGAATTCTTATATAGATAGAATTTCTTGTTGTAGATTCAGATCTGGATTCATCCTTCGTGATAAACGTGCACCAATCCCTCTAATGTGTGTGTATATATATATATATATAAGAATCATCTTTAGAATCTTATGCATATAAAAAACTAAATTCCGTAATTTGTATATTAAAATCTATATGGATTTTCATTAAAGAAAAGATAGAATGGAGGTTAGAGGAATAGAAGAGAAATTCCTAACCTTTCTGGAATTCAACTATGGCAGAAGGATAATGTGGAGGCGGAGATAGAGAGAGTGGCATGAGTTTAGGTATAAAGTCTAGAGGTCTATTTATTGTTGATTGTGTAAGCAGAAACCGTAGGATTATTTAGATCTAATCCTAGTTGTCTGTTTATATAAATTAGCGCCAAAAACTAACCAAAACCCAGCTTCATTGGGTGTCTCAACCTCCAAGCGGTCGACATCCCCTCCAGAAGGTCGGCCGACCGACGGTCGACACCCCCTCTAAGGGAGCGGTCGACCTCTTAGTCTCTGAATTGCCCAATAAACGTATGTGGGGATAGAGGTATTAATTATATATAACGTTAACTCAATCAGGTTACTTCTTACCTTGTATATATTATTTTTGTCCCCTCATTCTTATCTTCATTTGAAATTCAAATTCATCCAATTTATTTTTATTTCATGGATATATTTATTATTATTATTATTTAATCACACACATATATATGTATGTGTGTGTGTGATATACACGTAAATGTGTATATTTTATTCGCTTATTTATCTTATTTTCCCTTTAAAATAATTGATATTGTGTATTTATAGCTGTGTTTTCAGATTGTTGATAAAAAGCATGGTTTAGAGCATTTGATGGATAAAGCATGAAGAATTTTCTTAAAAAGAGTGAAGTTTGAAATTACTAAAGCTTGAAGAGTTTAAAGCTCGAAGAACGGTTGCAAATAGAGTTCAGTTAGGTAGATTTGGCTCAACGAATACTCATGTTGTGTTCACATTGGCTCATTTGCAAGGCCTCTTACTCATGCTGTGTTCACATTGGCTCATTTGCAAGGCCATTCACTCTACAGCTGCGTTCACACTGGCTTATGTGTTATTTGGGCTAAATCTTTAGTCCCACATTGTGTAATTATCCAATTAGTCTTTGTCGTATTAGCTATAAATACACTGTATCTCCTTCATTTGTAGTTACATTGGGTTTTATTCTGTAATCCTTCTCTTAGAATAAAATCATTCTTCTTCCTTTCGCTTTACTTTTTATTGTATTTTATTTATGTTGTTTATTTTCTGTTTCTCTTCTTCTTTAGCTATGTCTAGCTAATCTCCTTTAATTAAGGGGTGATGACGCTTAGATTAGATTCAATATGAATCACATAGCCAAAGAGATTAGAACTTCATGTATATAGATCTAGATATGAACCAAGGGTCAGATTTGAACCTTCATATTCTATGTCGTTTAAGAGCTATGCTCCTTCACAGGGTATGTTCGAGTTCGATCTGAAGTTTATCAGATTTAGATCTAATATTTAGGATTTTAGAAATAAAACAGTGAATCAGTCCTGATAGCCTATGGTTGTTTAAGAGCTTGCTCCTGCATAGGCTATACTTGTTGTTGTTCACAAATTTGTTTCTAGAAACCTAATTATCGTTGATTCATGTTTGTGACAGAAACATGAATTAGATTTGTATTAATTCGATTGGCTATTGATGAATATTAATCTAGTTTATGTCATTACTCCCAATTGCTTTCTTTTTTGCAACCAATCAAAATTATGGAATAACTTGATTGGATCTATTAATTAAAATATTTTTGGTCCTAGAGTTCGACACCCCCTACAACAAACCTTGTTGTTTAGGAAAGCCGAACGAATTTAACAGTTGTTTACAATTGTTCAATCTATTCGTAAACATATGCGTTCACCGTCAAATTTCATTTGATTGTAATTTCTTCATACGATTACCGTTTTCAACATGTTATATATGAAAATGATTCAGAATTTTGCCACGAATCCAAATAAAAAAAAATCTTAGCCAAATTCTTAATGTTTCAAAATCTCATTTTTCATCATTTTTATATTTTATTATTTAATTGTTTATTTCTATTAATTATTAATATTAGTATATTTAGGTATTTTATGGGGTGTTACAAAAAAATTATATATAAAAAAATGGGGCGATAGCTAAGTCTTTATGGGGTTAGACAATATAAGTGGAACGAACTAAGGGACAAAAAAGGGGTAAAGTAAGAACTAGAAATTGGAAGGTGGAAAAGAGAAGAAGTGTGACTTTACTTGTAAGTTTAAGCTAAGCTTTTGGATTAGTCCACTTGAAATTTTCTCCCCGAAGTAACTACAATGAGTGAGATGAAAAGAACTACACCGAGGGATTCAAGTTTCTTACCCATATTCCTTTGAAAAGTATTTCCCTTTGATATTCTATTAGTAACTTCTTCCTTTGACTAGGGACTTCCTTCTTGTATATTCTTGGGAAGTGTAGATCTTAGGATTTGAGCTTATAGATGAGGATATGGTTGAAACATGTGTCTGAGACATGTTATAATTGATGGATGCAAGTGTTTGCTAGTGTATGCAGGATGCATATACACACACTAGGCACTACATTAGGGATCGGCTGAAATAGGACACTTACATATTACATATGGATGTGTGCGCATTTTAACTTATTTTCACTATAGATGAAAAAAATGGTTGAATCGTCACTTGGATGTTGCGCTTTGATGAATGATTGTTTCACACATATAGAATTTTATATGTATCACTAGGATTCTCTTGCATACATATTGGATGCATGGCACAGACATAAATTACATGAATGAGGTCAATTGAATCAGTAGACTGCCTAATTTTTGCATTAGATTAGGGACATATACACGACACAATTGCATATGTTCATACAAAGCATTAGAAATTCTAAGGACAATGGTTGCCAGTGGATGATGGATGAGTAGATGGATGTAGAAAACACTTGTATTATTCTTTCGCCTTAGAGATTTCGAGGATGAATCCTTTAAGGAGGGGAGAAGATAACAACCCGGTTTTTTAACAAAAAATAATTAGTTAACGAATTAACTAATTGAGGAATAAAATTGAGAAAACAAATATTAATTGGGCAAAGACGATTTCTTCATTGCGCCCGTTACGAAATTTTGATTTGGATAGACTTTTAGTTTGCAAAAATCAGACGAGAAATGAATAAGTTATTATCGGTTAAAATTTGAAATTAAAAGTAAAAAATTTAATAAATAATCAGAATTGAACAAACGATGTATGGGCAACCCAACTCGCATCTGTGTCGGTCCCTGTGTCGATCCAGGGTCGACACGTGTGTCGACTCACATAACAAGTGGATCGACCCATATACATGCTAGATATGTTTTTAACCTGGCACAATGTCGAGCCTATGTCGAACGTTTCAAGTGTTTTCTATGCTGATGTATTGTTGAGGTGTCTTCTAAGGCTAAGATTAAAAACCAAAAATCCTACGGCCTAAAATCTAAACATAAAATACAGTGAACCTAGATATAAAATCCATTGAATCTTGAAACCTAACTCTAGTATAAATAGGTTCCAAAACCTAACCTAACATTCACTACTCCATTTCTCTTCCTCTCTCAAATAACCTTCTTCTTAAATATAATTTTAATGGAGTATTGGGGGATTTGTTTCTACACATATTTCTGGGGGATATTCATAGATAGAGAGGATCTACCAAGACTTATTGGATTTGCTCAAATTTATGTCAGTAATACTGTCATTACAAGATTTCTCCCAAGTTGAGGTTAAAATTGATATAGTAGTTGTTACAGTGTTTCAGATCTAAATCTTTATATAGTTATATACAGATCTAGTTCATTTGTTGTTTATTTACAGATCCAACTATCCCTAATTCTTTTCTCTGTAAATAATTCTTTTAGATCAATTAAATTTTTGTTCATGTCCTTCTCTTTTTATTTATTTCAGTAAATCCATTACTATAATTTATTCAGTTATTTACAACATTGTTCTTCGTATGGTATTTATCTAAGTTCTATCATTAGCCCTATTTTTATTTCAGATCTATCTCTGTCCATCTGAGTCTAGGTCATATGAGAGCCTAGGCCGTTTTCTTTTTATTTCTGACGTTGAGTTTAGGCTTTTATGCCTAAACCTTTCATTTGTTCTTATTTTTGCGCAATTGGGTTAAACCACATAATAAGAAAATTATAAAGCAATTGGACAATAATGAGAATTATGCATATAAAGGAATAATCCGGGCTTAGTGAAATTTTATACAATAATGGGTATAAAAGAGACATGTTGAAATTTGATTAAAATGTGTAATCAATAGATGAACAATAATATTGGAATAGTATGGAAAGTATGTTAAAAAGAGGACTTTGGCTTAAATATTATATTCAAGTAATGGAATGTAAATTGGGATTAATTGCACTTAATTAGACATTAAGTAACATGTATTTGGAAAATATGTTAATTGGAATAAATTGTGCTTAATTTGACATTAAGTAACCTGTAGTTGGAAAACATGCTAATCGGAATAAATGGTACTTAATTTGACATTAAGTAACCTATATTTGGAAAACATGTTAATTGGAATGAATTGCACTTAGTTTGACATTAAGTAATCTGTATTTGAAAAACATGTTGATTACATTAAGTAACCTATACTTGGAAAACATGTTAATTGGAATGAATGGCACTTAATTGTACATTAAGTAACTTGTAACTGTATTACATCTGAGCAGTGATGCATTAGACCAGTCTAACTTGGGGAAGGGTTGTATAAAAAGATTATATTTAATTAGAAATGTTAATTACAACCTAGGAATATAACACAAGGTTATATTGAGCTTATTAATGAACTTAAATGTACTAAGTTAAACCTGTCCGATTAATAAGCTAAGGGGTCCATTCCGGGGAGATATAAGAGGCTCGTAGAAATCCTAGTTAACTTATGGACCAAGTCTAGGGGTGACTGGTTACAAATACTTGATTGCTTGTCTGGAACCCATATCAATCAGTACCCTTTTAATTATCATACGAGTCTCACACTAGGTAGATACTAGGGCACGCTTTATTGATCTGAATAGTAAGAGGTTCAAAATCTGAGGTTGGTACGAGCACATTCCGGCGGAACGATGAGCGTGCATCGTTGCGAACAGGGAAGATAAGACTCTTTAACGCCTGTAATTAAGGCAGTGTCTTTTTAGTTGATGGGTTCGGGACCGATAACCCTGAATTCCATAGCTGGAACAGGTTATTCATGTCTGGAAAACCAATCAATAGGTAGTATTGGGAAATTCCTTCCAAATTACGTGTTTCTATCTGAAGTTTTAGAAGTGCAAAACAGTCAATCTGCTTGATATGATCATTGATAGCTAATCCTTATTATCAGTTCATATAAGTTATTGTTCACCTTTAGATGCGCACAGACACCTACCCTTTTGTGACACTAGAACTACCGTTTATCTATTTTTCCCCTAACTTAGCAGTCGTGGTAGTAATCATAGCTGCTCACCAAGTTTTATGTCTGACCCGTTTCCTTTTTTCTTTTCTTTTTTCTTTCCCCTTGGCTTACAAGGAGAAAGTGTATAGTTCATATTTCTTTGTTGATTTAGTCATGAAAGTGATATACACGTAAATGTGTATATTTTATCCGCTTATTTATCTTGTTTTATCTTTAAAATAATTGATACTGTGTATTTATAGTTGTGTTACCAGATTATTTATGATGAATGGATGGATTGATGCACTTAATTGTTAAAAAGCTTGAAGAATTGATGCAAGAAGAGTGTTGAATTTTAGAGTTGGATTGAAGCTTGAAGACCTAAAGAAATGTTAATGTTCAACTACCTTCTGCTGCATATTTTAAAGTCAAGATTCAATGCTTTTCATAAAGATCGCTTGTCTCAGATGATATGGAGTTCTCATTCATGTTCAAAACAATTGAAATTAATGCCATTTGATGCCCGCAAGCTATAACAATTGCAAATACATTCGGACGCGTTCACATTTAGATAATTGGTTTATTTGTTATTTTGGAAAAGGGCCTTTGTCCCACATTGTGTAATTGGCCACTTAGTCTTGGCTATGGCAACTATAAAAACACTTGTATCTCTCACATTAAAATTACATTGGGTTTTCTACTGTAGCTCTTCTTTGGAATAAAACTATTCTTCTCCTTCTCTCCTTAGGTTTTATTTTATTTATGTTTATGTTGTTTATTTTCTTTTTTCCTTCTTCTTCTTTAGCTATGTCTAGCTAATCTCCTTTAATTAGGGGGTGATGATGCTTAGATTAGATTTAATATGAATCACATAGCCAAAGAGATGAGGACTTTATTTATATAGATCTAGAACTGAACCAAGGGTTAGATCTGAATCTTCATACTCTGTGTCGTTTAAGAGCCATGCTCCTTCACAGGGTATATTTGAGTTTGATCTAACGCTTATCAGATTTAGATCTAACTTTTACGGTTTTAGAAATAAAATAGTGAATCTATCCTGATAGCCTATGGTTGTTTAAGAGCTTAGCTCCTGCATAGGTGTAACACCCCGTGTATTTTATAACAGTGAAATTCCCAAATTAAAGTATAATAAATTTTAAATTAAAGTATTAAGGGAAACAGGATATGCCATTGCGTTCGTCTCGGAAAAATACACAAAATAGAGTCCGAGTTTTCGAAAAACGGAGCCCGTATGACCAAATTATGGCCCGATGAAGTTTCAGAAAATTCAAATTTCGAAAACATATTTGAATTTCAGCCCAATCAGAGTAGGTGGGAAAATTCCCGCCCAAACCCACCGGGTCGACCTGGGGGTCGACCCTAGGGTCGACCTGCCAGGACAGGTCGACCTGGGAGTCAACCTGGGAGTCGACCTAGGTGTCGACCTGCCCCAGGCAGGTCGACTCTAGAGTCGACCTGGGGGTCGACTGGGGAGTCGACCTGGCCCCTGAGCCAGGTCGAACCCAGCCCACCATGGCTGGCCTGGTCTGTGTTTAGTCGATTTTCTGAGCCTTGCCTTGTCACTAGGGCTAGGTGTCAGCTCCTGATTGGCCTCTCCTTTGAACGAACGGCTATTATTAAACCAAGCTTCATCGACGGTCTAAATCAACTCACAAACTCTATAAAAAGGACCTAAGACCAACCCTAATTCACACAAACTAAAATGGAGATGAGGCCGTCATGCTGCTGAGGAGAGACTAGGAATAGCCGTCAGAAATTGAGAGACGATTAGGAGATAATTTGAAAGCTTAAAGCAACGTTAATCAAATCAAAGCAACGCCTACAACAAAGGATAGCATCTCCAAATTCAGAATTCAGATTCCTGAATTGAAGATTCGTCATACGTTGTAAGTAGAGTGCTATTCCGATGTGAATTAAATAATTGTGTTGATTTGTGTAAAGTAAGAAATGGAATTGTGGCGATAATAATCTATATTTGTACGTTGCTTTGATGCTAAACAATTTGGGAATATTATGGTATACGATTGGATATTTGCAAGTATGCGATTTGCGTTGGAAGTTAACAACGAAATGAAATTGTGGCAATAATAACTTATATTTGTATATTATTTTGATTCTAAACGATTTGGCAATGCTATGGTGTACGATTGGATTCATACAAGTATATGGTTTATGTTGACAACCACATGTTGTGGAATTTTAATTGGGATTCATGCAAGCATATGATTCATATTGAAAACTACATGTTTGTGGTAGTTATTTACAACACCCATTTGATAATTGCAAGTACATGATTCATGTTGAAAATAACAACTATATGTTGTAATAGTTTATTTGAAATTCATGCGAATATATGATTTATTGTTATGCCAACATGATGTATAATTCTATGGTCATCTTTAGTGTAATTTGATCCACTTAAGTATTATGATTCATATGAAGGTTATGTTGGAATTGGCATCATAGTTCAAGTATAAAAATCATGATTTTGTGATACTGACAAAAGCAAGCGTCTTTGTAAGCTTGTATTAATTTTATGAACATGACTAAACTATGTTTGTTATTATGCCTAGTTGAAAACATGTTTTTAGGCTTATGTTGTTATCATAATCATATGATAATATATTTGACACATAAGTTACATTAGAATTACACTAGAATTATATCCCACTTGCAAGTTACATAGATAGGATAAAACCATGATTATATGAATAGTAGGATTCATGTTCAATTATGTTTATGCCATGACTATATGAATAGAATGACTCATGTTCAATTATGATTATGCCATAATTATATGATTAGAATGGTTCATGTTCAAGTATTATTTATGCCATGACTACATGAATAGAATGATTCATGTTTTGTTTATACCATGATTATGTGAATAGAATGATTCATGTTTAAGTATTGCTTATATTATATGTTGTTACAATTGCAAGTTCACATGTGCCTACCTTATGTTAATTGAATCGTTATGTTGCAAGTTCATGCGTTCACACTCCCCTTTCTATGTTACCTTATAAACACCATGTTATAAGCCTCCCCTTTTCATATGGCTAAATTGGGTTTAAGTGTTAAACCCAACGCACCTTACATTGGAGCGAACGTATAAAACGGGAGTAATGACGTTTGGGCTAAAATATAGAACATATGTGTTGGCATGTTTGACGCATGCCAACAACCTTGAAAAACAATTAAGTGGCATAAATAAATCTTAATCAAGATGAATTTGAATAATGGGCCGCAAATATTTACATATAAAAAGAAAAAGAGACAAAATATGTAAATGTAGAAAATACGATGTGTTTAACCCGAGGTTGGATTGAGTTGTGATGTAAACCTGCCAAGAACCGCCCGGCTGTCCAGTAGTCACAACAATAGCTATCCAATGTGGGTGGTTAAACACGGAGCCCAATAAGGACCCGAGGTTAGACTGAGTTGTGGCGTAAGACTGCCCGGACCCAACCGGCAACAGGCAGCCACAACAATACCTGTCTAATGTGAGAGGTCAAGGCTTTAATAAGACAATTAAGGCTGAGTCAAGATTGATAGGATTAAGTGAATTAAGACTTAATCAAAATGGAACATGCTAAACTAAACAGACTGATTGGGGGTTAGGTTTATAAAACACTTAACCAACTTAGCATGTTGGCTAGAAATAGAAAAACCTAGTAGCGGGGGACCCTTTTCAGCAGTAACCCTACAAGGTATCATGATACCCTGAAACTAGGCAGGGTGGGGCACGATTACTGGGCTGACTGTAAGAGGTCAAATCGACGGCGGTGGTGTAGCAGTGTAGGTTCTAACGGGGTGCGGGCGTGCACACACTCCGGCGCAGAAAAATAAGGCACTGGGCACCAGTAGCATACCTGTGCATTCTAGGATTGTGTCGGGCCGCCACCATGGGACTTGATACACCCCATGGTGGGACCAGCATAGGTAACTACAACATCGGGGGCCGTAAGACACAGGTAACTATGCGAGTAGGAGCCGATCATCAGAAAAAGGATCACTTCACCCTGATTATGGGGTGCCTGTTGGGAACTAGTTTATATGGGTACAGAGATTAATATGGGGTACGATAGTATATTCGACCCTAGACAACTTAACTAAGTTTATGGTGCTTTCCCATTTCTAGTTTATACTTATCATACCCAGTTCTTTATTCATAGACTGAATAGTCCTAGACTTACTCGGGCTTTATGTCTGACTCTACTTTTCTTTCGTCTTCTTTTCTTCCGTCCCCCCCCCCCCCAGGGCCACAGGGAGGGAACACCGCAGCTTGACCAGCCTTTATATCCAGCTTGAAGAGAAAGAATGTATTGCTTGGATCTTTTCGTTTTGGACTATGGCTTTGGACAGCAATTATGGGACTTTTGCAGTTTATTTATGTTTTCTTTATGCTTCTTTAAATAATGTAATCAAGACAGTTATGAAGATGTTATGTTTTTGGAAGTATTGTAAGACAATTATGGTATGGTTGGTGTAACACGTATTTTAATGAAATAAAAGTTGTTGTTTTCCGCTGTTCAAAAATATGTGTTATTATATCTGTCTTGTATATCTGTGATTTATACTTATAAACCTCCACCAAAATTAGGGAATTCCCTTTTAGAGTGACCCTAACGGAGGTGGGGTGTTTCAATAGGCTATACTTGTCTTTATTCACATATTTGTTTCTAGAAACCTAATTATCGTTAATCATGTTTGTGACAGACACATGAATTAGATCTGTATCATTCTGTTTGGTTATTAATTCATGTTAATCTAGTTTATTTCATTGTTCCCTAATTGCTTTTATTTATTATACAAAACTCTTTTTTTTCATATATTTTCTGTGTTTTTACCAATCAAACCCTTGGAATAACTTGATTGAATTTATTAGTAAAATAATTTTGGTCCTTGAGTTCGACATCCTTTACAACAACCCTCGTTGTTTAGGAAGCCGAACGAATTAAATAGTTGTTTTTAATTGTGTAATTTGTTTGCAAAATAATTATGGCGCCGTTGCAGGGGATCAAAATAATTTTTATTAGTAAATCCTTCAAGTTATATTCTTATTTTTTTTACTTTTCCATAAAAAATGAATAATTATTTTTATTTTGTTCCTTTTGTTTTCTTTCATATATGAAAAAAAATCTTGTTTATTTGATTTGGTACTATTCATTGATAACGTAATCTTCCAAACAAAAAACAAATATATACTTGCCAATTTTTTCCATTTTTTTCCAATTGTTTCTCTCGATTTCTTTCCTTTCTTTTCAAATTTCTTTCCAATTTCTCATATTTCTTCTTTTACAATAAAAAAAAGTTGCAAATTTTGTTTGATTTCTTTCCCCTTTCATTGCCTTTCACTTTTCTTTCTCATTACATTGCCTTCCACTTTTCAACAATTCTAAATAAAAAAAAGTTTCCTTCTTTCCAATTTTTTCCTTATTATATTTCTTCTACCACACTACTAATCATCCAACCTCAATTTCTTCATATTGTAGCCACCACTTCCTACCCCAAAACACAAACTACAGTGCCACCCTCTACTTCCGACTGTAACTTCTTCATACATCGACCACCATCAGACCTCGGCTTCTCCACTTCCACACGCAGCAACCGCAACCCATTGCCATACTTCATCAACACTTAAAGATCCCCCTGTCAAACCATCTCTGAAACCAAACAATCACTCGATCATCACTTCTAACCCATGACCAAAACTGTCTTCATTCTACCTGCACTGCATTTCCCAAACACTACCTCAACCATACATCACCTTGCCCATTTCACCAAACAAACACCAACCTCCCCAATAATATACTTTCATTCACCTCAAAACAACACTCTTCCATCACCAAGCTACAACATACTCCTCTTCCATCACCAACCTGCACCATACTCCACAAGATCCAACAACTCATACCATTCATACTTCCCTAACTACTTTTGTCACCTTTCCTAAATCGCCTGTATGCACCCCCCCCCCCCATGAAATCAACTTCATCGCCGTCAAAAGCCGCAAACACTCGCAATTCCCATCATCCATCTACTCCACATCCACACGATCGCCTATTCCATCACATCAAACCCCTTTGCAAACAACGATTTACCCCCTTTTAAACCACACGCCCTTCATAACCACCGGCACACACCTTCCTATTCAACAACAGATCGCGATATCAAAGTCTGAAAACCTCATACCCAACCGATCAAGCCAGCCTCCACGATTCACCCAAATTCCAAAATCGCACAAACTGTATCGGATTCTACTCCAAATTCAAAAAACAGGTTCTAAAATTCCACTTCTGATTTGCCAAAAAAAAAACCAGGAACTCAAAAGTTCGATTTGAATCAAAATCATTTTTGATTGAAAGAAAAAAAATGAGGAAGCGGTTTATTGTTTCTTTTAGGGTATTTGGTTTTCCTCAGAAGTAGGGTAAAAGGCGTGGAGTTTTGTTATTTGCTTGGCTTTGGGGACTGGTGCCTTTTTAGCACTTTGGGTATGTGAGACGTCAGTTTTGAAATTTTAGGTGACTAGTTTGTTTTTATTTGACTTGTTATATTTTTTTTTGTGAGTGGCCAGTTTGAGTCTAGTTAGTTTTTCCAGTTTAGTTCATTTTTTTAGTTTAGTTTTTTTTAATTCCTATTTAGTTTTTCTATATATTTTTTCTTTCAACAAAAAAAAACAAAAAAAACAAAAACAAAAAAAAGGAAAAAACCAAATTCAAGGCCAAAGAAAACAGTCAAGCAATTGATAGAGAATTCAGAAGTTAAGCGATTTGCAAATAGATTTGGTGAGGAGCGGTTGCACACCAAGTGGGGTGTGAACGCACTAACGCTACTCAGTTGCACTGGACGGACTGCCAATCTAAGTGAGTGATTTCAAAACTCTACAGATGCTCTGCTGCAAAGAAAAATATATAAAAATTTCTAATAAAAAAATTTCTGCAGGTGCAGTGGCTTGCTTGTAAAAATTATTTCTACAATTTATCATTCTGTGACTATTCTACGATTGATTATTTTGCCTGTTGATGTGTGGTTGGAATTTTTCAAAATGAACTGAGATAAATTGAAATGATTGTTTTTGAAATAAATTATTTTTGAAATCAAATCGAGGATTCCCCAAAGCTCATAGGATAAAATATTCGTTAAATTGACAATTAGGATTGATACTCTCTGAGGTGTCTAAGGAACGGGAGAGTCTAGAACTCAAATAGGTTCTTAAATCTTCAGTCGTGTTTCTACGGTGATTCGTGGCACACTGATGATCCCTGTCCGAACCTGGCCCAGACTTGTATTTATATAATCCAAAGTTGTTAATTTTGACATATTTTTTAAGAGCTTCTTTATAGCCACAAGTTTTGCAACTGATTTTTCGACGAAAAACTCTCTTCTTCTAGTACATGCGCGCTTGCCCCATGTACAACCAAAATTGTAATTATTTTCAAAATTTAAATGATTTTGGTTACAATTCAAATCAGAATGAATTTCAAGCTAAAAAAAATTCGATTGAGGAGAATTTATCTAAGGTGAGTCGACTGTTAGCCCAAATGACTAAGAAAAGTGTTGAAAATCAAAACAATTTCAATACGGTTTTCAACGATCAAAACCAAAATGATTTTCGTAAATCGAGTGGAGATATAAATTTGGTTATCGAATATGAAAAATATGTTGCGAGTAGGCTAAATTTCTGGCAATGTTGGCTGTGGAAAATAAAGAATGGACAACTTTTTAGAGATGAGGTGGATGAATTTTTAAGGTCAACCAGTGAGGAACACATAGAAACGACGAATTTGAAAAACAACATCTTGAAATCTAATGTATCTACCAATTTTCTTGAAGAAAGCATGAGTGAAATTAATCAATTAATGCATGAAATTTGGAGTTGCCGTGAGGAAATCAAGGAATGGGCACGAACTTTAGATGAAAATAAAGATATCGAAAACATGCGTCTCATTCAACAACTGGCTTGATACACTATTAAACTTTGGCAAAATCTAAAAAATAAATTATTGGAAAGAATTGATGACGTTGACGAATTTGAGAATTTTATGAAACTTGGCTTGATTTACTTCGAAGAACTAGTTCAAAAAAGAAACTATTGCAAACTGAGTTGCATTGAAAATCCTAGGATAGTTACTCAAATTGCTCTTCTTATGGCTAAGGTTACAGAATTGTACAACAACTTTAAATCCCAATCTAATGAAAAACAAGTTTCTACAAACGCTTCTTTTGAAAACAATAATCAGCCAGTTACTTTGTCATAACATTACATAACGATTATTGATGATTCTAACGATATAATTGTTGATGAAAATAAAAATTTTGAAAAATCTCTGGTGAAAAACTCTTATTTCTATGAAACGGAAATTCAAACTCAAACGGATGCTTTTGCTGAAAATTCAACTCTTACTGAAATCGAAAATTTTCCACTGACAACTTTTGAAATTGATGAAACGTTAATGAAGTTGTTGAAATCTCTGTAATTGATTTGAATTCAAACTCTCTTGAAAACGAAGATGTCAATCTTTAATTTGATCTTCCTCTCTCAGATTCTGAAAATTTAGCAACTTTAGATTGTCAATGTAACGACCCGGATTTCTGGCGACTTTGGTTATCGACGTAAGCACGACGTCGATAACCAAACCGTCGAAAAATCCTGGTAATTAGTGAAAGAAATTAGAGGGTGAGAAAAGATAAGATAGAAACTTAGAATAGAAGAAGAAGAACACAACATCAGAGTAACACGAATCTCACAGCGGAACGAATAAATATATTTCATAACATAACTTTGAAATACAAATCTGTACTTGCATATACATATCATTATCAAAGTACAGCACTTACAACACAGCGGAAATAACTATAGCTATATGATCCTGAAGCCTCCTGCTCCAGCTCTTCAATGTATCTGTAAAATCCCTACTACTTGACTGCCCATACAAATTTAGGCACCCAAGAGTTTAGGGAAAACAACAAAGTAAACTCCGGGTCAGTCATGGGACTGGTATGAGTAAAACAGTTTAAAAACAGTTGAACAAGTAAATGATATCTCATAAGACCACGCCGCATAACGGAACGGGTTTTTCCCTTATGAAAATCCAAAATATCTTTATATCAAAAACCTTTTGATATTATAATAATGTCTATCAACCACAGTATATATATAATCATCTAGCAGAAACGCTTTCATCTCACGTTCTACATATATAGTATACAATCAAAACCGCAAGCACGTATTGGGTAATGGATTTCCAACTATGACAAGGTATGGAATCACCTTTCGCTCGTGTACCTCTAGAGAGGAATACACTGGGTTCAACAAGAACATCTTGCAACCCGGCCACACATGACCGACCACTCATTTCGCTTGAGTGTATCGAATGTATATCACCAACAGTTGGGATCAGCAACCGTTTCCCGAATGGGACAGCATCAACAATAGATTTTTAGAAGTAAATGAAACTCTAGATCAGGTGATTATACACCCTACTTCGGTGCGACCGACTTAGCCATGCTGCCTGCCCGATTTCTGTCATTTACCGGATGATGAGGCTAGAAGCTACGCTTTATCATCATATCAGATTCACTTTGAATGCCACATCATCAAATCCATTAGATCACCGATTGACGTCCTCAACAATACGTTATGTGTTAGCTAAAAGAAGTTTCCTTCTCCGCTTCCACTCTTGGTACGGTTGGAGAAATCAATATACGTGATCGTCTGGACATACTCTGTCAGACATCCGTCCATACAAGTCATCCAGGAACAGGATGAACCGAAGGCACTATTCTGTAAATAGGATAGCCCTTGCATAACTCCGTCTTCAATTATCTTTGGCATATATGATTCGCAACGCTTATGCCAATACAGAGTGGTTCTTTGGATAATAATCCAACCGGTCTCTCCATATTAACAACGTTAAAATGGTCAAAACTTCGATAGTCTGTGATTTAACTATCGAATAAAAATAGGTGTGCAAACAATGATATTATTTCCAAATGGAAATTATATCGATCAAACATCATTCAACATTCATCTCTTTAGTTCATTAATTTACTTATCTCATGTTTCCCTACGTTCAATATTCCTTATTTTCTAAATTGGGAAAATATACGTTATTAACAAATGGAAAACATTTCCATTTCCTGTTTTCTTTATTTGAAAACATTTCTGGTTTCTTATTTGGAAAACATTTCCAAAGCTTCTTCCTTGGACTTAGACAGATGTTTTAAACAAACCATCGCGATGCCAACTCAAACCATTTCCTTTACTGCCGAACCTTAACTATCCCTTAGTTAAAATGAAGCCAATCAAGTTGGGGTAGAACTACCTCTCAGACCTTAACTGAACAACATTTCTAACTTTGAAACAGGCAAAGTTCTCTTTATATTCCTTTAACTAACTTCCTTACTTAACTCTCGTTCGAATAAATCTCTATTCGATTTATTCTATTTGATTTACTCTATTTGATTTACTCTATTCACTTAGCTCCTATCGAATAAATTATATTCGATAGCTCTTTTAATTCTATTTGGATACTATATATTTGATTTACCCATTTCATTCTATTCGAATAAACTATATTCGATTTACTCCTTTTACTTTCTATTCGAATAAACTATATTCGATTAACTCATTTTACTTACTCTTTTCGAATAAACTATATTCGATAATCCCTTTTACTTTCTTCGAATAAACTATATTCGATTAACTCATTCTACCTTCTATTCTAATAACCATATTCGATAACTCATCCGCTTCAATTCTAATCGATTAAACTAACATCGATTATCTCCTTTCAACTTTATTCTCTAATCGATTAACTAACATCGATTAACTTCTTTTTAACTTTAACACTAATCGATTAACTAACATCGATTAACTTCTTTTTAACTTTAACACTAATCGATTAACTAACATCGATTAACTTCTTTTTAACTTTATTCTCTAATCGATTTACTAACATCGATTAACTTCTTTTTAACTTTAACACTAATCGATTAACTAACATCGATTAACTTCTTTTATAAACTACGTTTTCCGTTACAACTATTTCCTTCTTATAACGTTTACTTACCGTTACAAATATATCCTATTTATAACTTCTATTTACCGTTACAAATGTTTCCTATTTATAACTTCTATTTACCGTTACAAATATTTCCTATTTATAACTTCTATTTACCGTTACAAATATATCCTATTTATAACTTCTATTTACCGTTACAAATATATCCTATTTATAACTTCTATTTATTTTCTAAATAAATATCCCTTTTCTATTGCTATTTATTTTCTAAATAAATATCCCTTTTTATAAAACCGTGTTCGTTTTATAAATATTTCCTTTTATAAAATCCTGTGATTTTATAAAATTCGTTTATTTCAATATACATTGAAATACTTCTTTTTACATCCCAGGGTCTTTTATGATATTTAAAATATCGAATAACAATGATCAACATCATTCCAACACCCATAATCCATAACAGATTATATAACACATCATATATCACAATATATGAAAACAGTAAAATAAATGTTGAGGAATCCAGTTGGATTCCTCCAACCTGTTTCCCTGCATCACAGATGTTAAACAATATAGATAACATCACTTTCAGTTCTATATGATATATTCTGTTAAACAGAATCAAATATAGAAAATTTAACTAACTGACTAGCAGTTCAATCAAACAATCAACACACAGTCAATCAGTCAATATTTAACAGTTCTAAAAATACAACATGTAAATGTAAACTGTTCAGAGTTAGTGAGATTTACTCACTTAGGCGCGTTAATCGTTAAATAACGGTTTGCGTTATTTGACTTGCGACGGACAATTTATTTCACCATAAATTGTAACGAGCTCGGATTCACTCCCAGTCAGCTCCACATTGTAGTGCCCGTCCGTACGATCCTAATGGATCCAACCGTTCGAAATTCTGATTAAGTATGACAAAGATATACATTTTTAAAGTTGAACTAATTTAAATTGAAATAAAACTAGTTAAAATGTTTTATGGGCTTTAACCTTACCCATCTGGCCCAACCCCACTTCAAACCCGCAATGTAGAAGCCCAGACCTGCCTTTTTCTCTGGCCTACACCGATTCAACTTCTTCTCTCCCAAACATAAAATCCCGTAACCAGAAATGCTTTCCCTTTTGACCCCGTTTGACCGACTATCGCCATCACCACCTCGGCTATCAAACCACGCCACCGTCTTTACCCAATCACTCAGCGTTCGACCCTCGATCCGACCCTTACAGTCACATCCAACTCGAATCCCCTCAGCTCCTAGCAACCTGAAACCGTCGGCCTCACAACCTGATGTGGATTATCAAAACAAAACCGAAGGCCCTCCAAATCCCCTCATCTGATGCGTCTCCTCCCCCCGAAGTGTTGCGCCCTTGCTGTCGGACTGCCTTGCTGTACACGACGTTAGTGAACCCCAACCCTAGGTCCACTGTTATAACGTCGAATGCCAGAAAATGCCACCGATATTGATGGAAATTGTATGGGTTTGAAGCCCGTGTCCTCAGGGTTTTAAGGATATATGTTTTGGGATTTTTAACTTTTTGTTTGAATTCTAAAGATTTTTGAAAGGTGACGATATTAGTTTTCCTGAAGAAGATAGGCGGAAATAGTTTTGAGATGAGAATCAAGGAAATAGGTTTAGGAGTTTGTTAAGGATTATTTATAGGATATTAATTTGGTTTGTATGGGTTTGCTTCTTCCACATTTATCGGTTTGAAACCACACAGAACTGGTGGTTGAAATAAATCAAGGTGTGGCCTTTTTTAGTCCACTAGAGTAGGATATTTTATTTTAGCATTTTGATGACCCTTATATACGAAGTTCTGTTCTCATCCGGACGGCCAACGACAGAAATAAAAATACTGTTGTGACGAGCATCATGTCACAGTTCCAAAAATATAATAATACCGGTAGGTGAACTCCTTTTGTGAAATCTCAAAATGTTGATTACAGGGTGCGAAATACTCCAAATAAAAAGTTGCTTATTTAATTAATTAAAAATTACAGTAAAATTCTAAAAATTAAATTATCACTACTTCCCAAAAGAACCTTATCTAAATTCACACCTGATATCTAGTTATTTTGAAATAATCGTTACGGTCGATAAACGATTCTACAGCGACTATTTTAAAAGTTGATTTGGACATATCTCAAAATCTACACGACGAAATCCCGATCTTTCTCTTCCACTAGAAAGATATACTCCACCAGCTCCACACGTTTCTTGTTTCACAGAAATCCGATTTAAAACGAATTCTGTACATTCAGTTGAAGTTCGAATCGCCAAATAGCGAACTGCAGCGCCATTTCGAGTTCTATTTTAATTATATTATAATTCTACGTTCAAACTGATGTCGACTGAATATATTCATTATTCAAATTTAATTCTAAACTGGATTATATATCACAGATGATCCGGTTCACACCATATCGTCATTTCAGCCAATTCTGATTATTTCAGAATTAAATATATTATTTTAATTAAATATTCATCATTATTAAATCCAACGATCATTAAATTAACTAATCACCATTTATATAATTAAATAAAATTAATTATAATACCTCTGCCAATGCGGGTCATTACAATCTTCCCCACTTAAAATAATTTCGTCCTCGAAATTGCTAAAAGGTAGAGGACGACCCTATCGACTGGTTAGAACATATTTGTTCACTTCTTAACTTCAGTTTCCAACTGGACCAATTTAATTTCAATTAAATTATTAATTAATTCTTATCAACGAAAATTTTCAAAAATCCTGAAAATTTTCTAACGCCTTAACTCTTCGAAAAATTTCGCCAGCACCTCCTTTGTACTGGTCAATAGGTCAAACCACTACTCGCCTCTCTGGGCCATTTCCATCCCAAAAGAAAAATCAAACAGCCAAGCGGCTTGTAAATTCGGCTTATCAAAATCTCATACCATTATATAATATAAACTGGTACCTTTTTTGTCGGCATTCTACTTTGTCACTTCCCTATGCTATCAACTCAGCATATACAAGAGTTACCCCAATCAAATCCAATCTGCTTTTATCAATGACACAACCATTCGCTTATATCCAAGCCAAATCCCATTTCAATTCAAGTTCAATTCTTGATTTTCAATCCATTAACTCCTCAATCCAATATCATTTTGGATTCTTATCTCGACAATCCAATTTTATTCAAGAATAAATTTTCCTTGATATCGTTCTATTTCCATTCAGTTTTCACTTAACTGTTTCAATTCAATTTCAGCTTACTTCCGCAAACTTCTATTTAAATTTGTTCTTAATTCAAACAGTCTCTTCTTGGGAATTTTTAAACAGTTAACTCTTTTCAAAAATCAAATTTTCTTTTTTGAAATCCAACTGAGCCCATAATCAATATTCCATTAGTTAAATCACTTCTCTATTTCTTTATCAATATTTGTTAACCAAATATTTGCAATAACCATATTGGCCCTTCATGTTATTTAGCGAACATTTCCGAATATCACCTTCCTTTATTTTCTAAACTTTAGAAAATATATATGTTTTTTTAAAATTGGAAAATACTCCAATTACTCATCTCTTTTCCGATCACGTTTATTTCTATACTTAGGAAATATTTATTATTCTATTTCCAAATTTACACTTATTTGGGTTAAAACAGATGTTGTGTAAAACATCGTTACGACAACCCAAATACTATATTCAACTAACTCCTATTCACCATTGATCTTTGAGCCTGAAATCTTACTATTTATTTGTTAATAATGAAATCAATCAAGTTGGGGTATAACTACCTCTCAGACCTTGACTGAATAACATTTATAACATCAAAACAGATATGACTACTTACTCGAATAATCAATACCATACAACTACTTATTCACTTTTAAACACGTACACACTTCCTCTTTCTATTCTAACTAGATTTTATTCTAGACTTTCTTTTTGGATTCTACTATTCTATTTCTAAGTTCGTTTCCTTATCGACTTCTATATATATATCGATACGTTGATTTCAAACTATCAAATCATCTTAAAATATTCTAACTCCTCAAATTCCCGGAAAAATTCGCCATAACCTCCTTTGTACTGGGAGCATCGGGAAAATCCCCAAACTGCCACACAGGCCTTCTCCAGTCAAAAAGAAAAAGAAAAGCCAAGCGGCTAGCCGATACGGCGCATAAAATCTCATATATGAATTAAATGCATACCTTTCCGTCGAGCATTCTATTTATATACCTTCTGTACTTTATTCCAAACCTGTCTCATGTATATTCATACATTTCTAATTCATTCCAGCTTAATCCAATCGTTTTAACTTAGTTTGTTAAGTGATTTTCAAATTACTGGTTTGCCCATTTCACCTTTTTATTCGAATATACATGTTCAAATATAGGTTTAACTTGTTTATTAACTGACTGAATTCCATTTCAATTTTATATTGAATTTCCCATATTCAAATTCCATTTCAATTCTCTTATTCCAATTCTATATTTGAATTTCATTTCAAATCTCTTATTCAAATTCTATATTTGAATTTCGTTTCAATTTCCTTATTCAAATTCCATTCGATTTCTCTTATGTCAAATTTTATTCGATTTCTCATATGTCAAATTCTATTTGATTTCTATATTCGAATTTACTCTATTCAAATTCTATATCACTTCCATTGAATTTCATATATTCAAACTCCCTTTGAATTTCTATATTCAATTCCCATTTCAATTCCATTGAATTTCACATATTCAAACTCCCCTTGAATTTCTATATTCAAATCCTATATTTGAACTTTCTTTATTCAAATTCCTTTAAATAAGTCTCGGTTTCAATTCCTTCTGAAATCGATATTTCTACCTTTGGAAAATAGATTTCCCTTTCAATTTCACTCTTGTATTTTATTTCTGAATTATCCAATGATAATTCTTTTCACTTCATTTATAACTTCGTTTATAAAAGAATTATTTATAAACTTCGTTTATAAAGGAACTACTTGTTTTATTTCTTTTAAACAAGTTAATATTTCAAATCTATTTCAAAATTCAACTCCTATATTTGAAATTCTATTTTAAAATTCAACACACTTGTCTTTCCCAAAACAAATTCAAAACAGTATCTTTGGTAGTAATTCGTCACTTACAACTCGAAAATGAATACTGATGATGCAGCTGTCATCATCGGAATCTATTTTCCAGCGATCGAAGTGAGTTCAATACTATAAAACCATTTCTGAACATTTCCACTTTGAAATTCATTTCAAAATATAATTCACACTGCTTGTAAAACAATTTTCTCCCAAGATCTTAAATTTTCCTTATTCTTAATCCAAATCCATTTACAAACATTTATCCAATTCTCCAAAGTTTTAACCTCAATTTCTGGTTTAAATTTCAGATTTAAATCATCTGATTTCACGTATTTCACTTATATGAATTCTGATTGGTTATTTACATAACCATGTAATTTATAATCTTACTCGATTATAATAACAACCAATATATCCAATATATTCAAAATATACGTTGGGTAAACTAGTTCGTTTACCCTCTTTCAAAACATACCATAATGGTTCATCGTATTCAAGTGTTTACAAAATCCCTACCGATACAGTGGATCAAACTGATCGACCAGAATTCACAAACAACTCAACCAATGGATCTCCACAATATAAAACAAATTTTATATCAATAACAAATACGTCCACTCGTATATATACACTCAATCTCAGTCTAGGGTATTACTAACCCTATCTCTACCGAGTCACGCCACAGAGCCAAGTAATTCTTAACTTAAGCTCTGATACCAACTGTAACGACCCGGATTTCTGGCGACTTTGGTTATCGACGTAAGCACGACGTCGATAACCAAACCGTCGAAAAATCCTGGTAATTAGTGAAAGAAATTAGAGGGTGAGAAAAGATAAGATAGAAACTTAGAATAGAAGAAGAAGAACACAACATCAGAGTAACACGAATCTCACAGCGGAACGAATAAATATATTTCATAACATAACTTTGAAATACAAATCTGTACTTGCATATACATATCATTATCAAAGTACAGCACTTACAACACAGCGGAAATAACTATAGCTATATGATCCTGAAGCCTCCTGCTCCAGCTCTTCAATGTATCTGTAAAATCCCTACTACTTGACTGCCCATACAAATTTAGGCACCCAAGAGTTTAGGGAAAACAACAAAGTAAACTCCGGGTCAGTCATGGGACTGGTATGAGTAAAACAGTTTAAAAACAGTTGAACAAGTAAATGATATCTCATAAGACCACGCCGCATAACGGAACGGGTTTTTCCCTTATGAAAATCCAAAATATCTTTATATCAAAAACCTTTTGATATTATAATAATGTCTATCAACCACAGTATATATATAATCATCTAGCAGAAACGCTTTCATCTCACGTTCTACATATATAGTATACAATCAAAACCGCAAGCACGTATTGGGTAATGGATTTCCAACTATGACAAGGTATGGAATCACCTTTCGCTCGTGTACCTCTAGAGAGGAATACACTGGGTTCAACAAGAACATCTTGCAACCCGGCCACACATGACCGACCACTCATTTCGCTTGAGTGTATCGAATGTATATCACCAACAGTTGGGATCAGCAACCGTTTCCCGAATGGGACAGCATCAACAATAGATTTTTAGAAGTAAATGAAACTCTAGATCAGGTGATTATACACCCTACTTCGGTGCGACCGACTTAGCCATGCTGCCTGCCCGATTTCTGTCATTTACCGGATGATGAGGCTAGAAGCTACGTTTTATCATCATATCAGATTCACTTTGAATGCCACATCATCAAATCCATTAGATCACCGATTGACGTCCTCAACAATACGTTATGTGTTAGCTAAAAGAAGTTTCCTTCTCCGCTTCCACTCTTGGTACGGTTGGAGAAATCAATATACGTGATCGTCTGGACATACTCTGTCAGACATCCGTCCATACAAGTCATCCAGGAACAGGATGAACCGAAGGCACTATTCTGTAAATAGGATAGCCCTTGCATAACTCCGTCTTCAATTATCTTTGGCATATATGATTCGCAACGCTTATGCCAATACAGAGTGGTTCTTTGGATAATAATCCAACCGGTCTCTCCATATTAACAACGTTAAAATGGTCAAAACTTCGATAGTCTGTGATTTAACTATCGAATAAAAATAGGTGTGCAAACAATGATATTATTTCCAAATGGAAATTATATCGATCAAACATCATTCAACATTCATCTCTTTAGTTCATTAATTTACTTATCTCATGTTTCCCTACGTTCAATATTCCTTATTTTCTAAATTGGGAAAATATACGTTATTAACAAATGGAAAACATTTCCATTTCCTGTTTTCTTTATTTGAAAACATTTCTGGTTTCTTATTTGGAAAACATTTCCAAAGCTTCTTCCTTGGACTTAGACAGATGTTTTAAACAAACCATCGCGATGCCAACTCAAACCATTTCCTTTACTGCCGAACCTTAACTATCCCTTAGTTAAAATGAAGCCAATCAAGTTGGGGTAGAACTACCTCTCAGACCTTAACTGAACAACATTTCTAACTTTGAAACAGGCAAAGTTCTCTTTATATTCCTTTAACTAACTTCCTTACTTAACTCTCGTTCGAATAAATCTCTATTCGATTTATTCTATTTGATTTACTCTATTTGATTTACTCTATTCACTTAGCTCCTATCGAATAAATTATATTCGATAGCTCTTTTAATTCTATTTGGATACTATATATTTGATTTACCCATTTCATTCTATTCGAATAAACTATATTCGATTTACTCCTTTTACTTTCTATTCGAATAAACTATATTCGATTAACTCATTTTACTTACTCTTTTCGAATAAACTATATTCGATAATCCCTTTTACTTTCTTCGAATAAACTATATTCGATTAACTCATTCTACCTTCTATTCTAATAACCATATTCGATAACTCATCCGCTTCAATTCTAATCGATTAAACTAACATCGATTATCTCCTTTCAACTTTATTCTCTAATCGATTAACTAACATCGATTAACTTCTTTTTAACTTTAACACTAATCGATTAACTAACATCGATTAACTTCTTTTTAACTTTAACACTAATCGATTAACTAACATCGATTAACTTCTTTTTAACTTTATTCTCTAATCGATTTACTAACATCGATTAACTTCTTTTTAACTTTAACACTAATCGATTAACTAACATCGATTAACTTCTTTTATAAACTACGTTTTCCGTTACAACTATTTCCTTCTTATAACGTTTACTTACCGTTACAAATATATCCTATTTATAACTTCTATTTACCGTTACAAATGTTTCCTATTTATAACTTCTATTTACCGTTACAAATATTTCCTATTTATAACTTCTATTTACCGTTACAAATATATCCTATTTATAACTTCTATTTACCGTTACAAATATATCATATTTATAACTTCTATTTATTTTCTAAATAAATATCCCTTTTCTATTGCTATTTATTTTCTAAATAAATATCCCTTTTTATAAAACCGTGTTCGTTTTATAAATATTTCCTTTTATAAAATCCTGTGATTTTATAAAATTCGTTTATTTCAATATACATTGAAATACTTCTTTTTACATCCCAGGGTCTTTTATGATATTTAAAATATCGAATAACAATGATCAACATCATTCCAACACCCATAATCCATAACAGATTATATAACACATCATATATCACAATATATGAAAACAGTAAAATAAATGTTGAGGAATCCAGTTGGATTCCTCCAACCTGTTTCCCTGCATCACAGATGTTAAACAATATAGATAACATCACTTTCAGTTCTATATGATATATTCTGTTAAACAGAATCAAATATAGAAAATTTAACTAACTGACTAGCAGTTCAATCAAACAATCAACACACAGTCAATCAGTCAATATTTAACAGTTCTAAAAATACAACATGTAAATGTAAACTGTTCAGAGTTAGTGAGATTTACTCACTTAGGCGCGTTAATCGTTAAATAACGGTTTGCGTTATTTGACTTGCGACGGACAATTTATTTCACCATAAATTGTAACGAGCTCGGATTCACTCCCAGTCAGCTCCACATTGTAGTGCCCGTCCATACGATCCTAATGGATCCAACCGTTCGAAATTCTGATTAAGTATGACAAAGATATACATTTTTAAAGTTGAACTAATTTAAATTGAAATAAAACTAGTTAAAATGTTTTATGGGCTTTAACCTTACCCATCTGGCCCAACCCCACTTCAAACCCGCAATGTAGAAGCCCAGACCTGCCTTTTTCTCTGGCCTACACCGATTCAACTTCTTCTCTCCCAAACATAAAATCCCGTAACCAGAAATGCTTTCCCTTTTGACCCCGTTTGACCGACTATCGCCATCACCACCTCGGCTATCAAACCACGCCACCGTCTTTACCCAATCACTCAGCGTTCGACCCTCGATCCGACCCTTACAGTCACATCCAACTCGAATCCCCTCAGCTCCTAGCAACCTGAAACCGTCGGCCTCACAACCTGATGTGGATTATCAAAACAAAACCGAAGGCCCTCCAAATCCCCTCATCTGATGTGTCTCCTCCCCCCGAAGTGTTGCGCCCTTGCTGTCGGACTGCCTTGCTGTACACGACGTTAGTGAACCCCAACCCTAGGTCCACTGTTATAACGTCGAATGCCAGAAAATGCCACCGATATTGATGGAAATTGTATGGGTTTGAAGCCCGTGTCCTCAGGGTTTTAAGGATATATGTTTTGGGATTTTTAACTTTTTGTTTGAATTCTAAAGATTTTTGAAAGGTGACGATATTAGTTTTCCTGAAGAAGATAGGCGGAAATAGTTTTGAGATGAGAATCAAGGAAATAGGTTTAGGAGTTTGTTAAGGATTATTTATAGGATATTAATTTGGTTTGTATGGGTTTGCTTCTTCCACATTTATCGGTTTGAAACCACACAGAACTGGTGGTTGAAATAAATCAAGGTGTGGCCTTTTTTAGTCCACTAGAGTAGGATATTTTATTTTAGCATTTTGATGACCCTTATATACGAAGTTCTGTTCTCATCCGGACGGCCAACGACAGAAATAAAAATACTGTTGTGACGAGCATCATGTCACAGTTCCAAAAATATAATAATACCGGTAGGTGAACTCCTTTTGTGAAATCTCAAAATGTTGATTACAGGGTGCGAAATACTCCAAATAAAAAGTTGCTTATTTAATTAATTAAAAATTACAGTAAAATTCTAAAAATTAAATTATCACTACTTCCCAAAAGAACCTTATCTAAATTCACACCTGATATCTAGTTATTTTGAAATAATCGTTACGGTCGATAAACGATTCTACAGCGACTATTTTAAAAGTTGATTTGGACATATCTCAAAATCTACACGACGAAATCCCGATCTTTCTCTTCCACTAGAAAGATATACTCCACCAGCTCCACACGTTTCTTGTTTCACAGAAATCCGATTTAAAACGAATTCTGTACATTCAGTTGAAGTTCGAATCGCCAAATAGCGAACTGCAGCGCCATTTCGAGTTCTATTTTAATTATATTATAATTCTACGTTCAAACTGATGTCGACTGAATATATTCATTATTCAAATTTAATTCTAAACTGGATTATATATCACAGATGATCCGGTTCACACCATATCGTCATTTCAGCCAATTCTGATTATTTCAGAATTAAATATATTATTTTAATTAAATATTCATCATTATTAAATCCAACGATCATTAAATTAACTAATCACCATTTATATAATTAAATAAAATTAATTATAATACCTCTGCCAATGCGGGTCATTACAGTCAACTTGAAAGAAATGATGAAGTTGGTAACAACTGTTTAGGTGAGGACGACTTTAATGAGTGAAAACTTCTTGAACTGATTGACGATAATGTTGTTGGGTCTGAAACTGAAAATGAAACATTTGAAAACTTTGAAATTCTTGAGGTTGAAAGCAACGAAACTGCTGATGGTGATCTAAAACATAATGACGATTTTTCTGAAACTGTTGAAACCCCTTGCGACTTGATTGTTTCAACTGAACCTCACTTTGATCACTTGTTTTTCAATGATAAATTTATGCAGTATATGAACTCTTTTTGGAATAACACGTTTTTTAATAAAACAAAATTTCGAAATTTATTGAAAATTCATTTGTTTGATTTTAACTTTAGGTTTACGAATGAACCTTTAGTCAACAAAATCTAAAATATCAAAGCAAAGCTGAATAATATTTCTCAAAACAAGTGTAGGGGTGAGAATGATGCGCACGGCTCTCAATTTATACATCATTTGAACAAATCAAACTTTGTTTTTTCAAACTTTTACTGAACCCCGGCTCGGTGACCTCTCTTTAGTTGCTACAGAAATTCAATTCGATTTAGGATCAATTATAAGCTCAAAAATTTAAAATTAGCTACTCAAATTTTTGAAAAAAAAAATTTGTTTTTCCAAATCTGAAACGTGATATAAAATTCTTTATGATTTGGTTTTCTGTGCTTAAGTTGTGTCTCATAATCTTAATAAGACTGATCCATTGGTCCATTATGGACGGGTTCATCTATTCGATGACTGCGTATTTTCTGCACGTGTATCCGGTAAGCCACGCTTACCCTCTTATTTTCTTTCCCTTTCACTAAGATACGTCTGATTAATGACTGTGGGGACATAGTCACACTGAAGTGGGGGGGAGGGAGAATTTACATTACATCAGCAATAAAATTTTATGATATACGTCATTTATTGAACAAGGATTAACTTAAATTCATAAATAACACCTTGGTTCTTTATTGGTAAGTTGAATTGTTGGGTGATGGGAATGAACATCAATTATTCATTGAGGCATAATGTGTCTTTTTAAGATGCTAGCTTGAGACTGTGCAAACATCAGTTGTGTTCTGGAGTAAGCGTGTCAACCCTTGTTATACATGTTAGAATGTGCAAGTAAAAAAATCATACAAAAAACAAATAAAATTGATTTTGCGCCTACATTTTTTGGATTTTCTGAGTTTGTTTTCATGCATAATATTTTTCACTCGAATCTTTAAACGTGTAAGTTCTAAATTCCACTTGGCCCACTTAAGGAGAAATGACTCATTGCAGCGTTCTTCTTCGACACCCCCACATTATTCAAACCCAAGTTTTAGTCGATGTACATCCATGTTTCAACAAGTTCTTCTTATATTGGTATACTCAAGAACCTTTTTACGGATTTATTGTTAAAGGTTAAAAAATGTCACTTTTTATACCAATATTACACTACCCACTCCGTACTTGTTTTAAGGTAGGATAACCATATACCACATCTTATTTTATTTGGGTTATCTATCTTACGAAACTTTGCTTATCTTTCCTTTCACTTTTTATATAACATCAATCTAGACTTGTATGTTGAATTAGGGTTATAGAAGTAGAGTAACTACGGCACAAAACTTTCCTTTCATGAAGTGTTGGTTATGATTCGCTTAGTAGAGGAGGAATCAAACGAGATAATATACGGCATCATTCCATTCCATCTCCACTCATCATTCATCATGCATTTATAAAAAAAAAGATAAAAGAAGAGGAAAAAATGCTATAAATAGAAAATCTTTGAGGATAAAATAGTCATTCTTGACTATAAAGCATTCATTTCCATCCACATCCATCATATCGCACTTAGAAGCAAGGATTGTAGTAGAGAGAAGAAAGGAAACAAAACATCCATACGAGCCTTAGTATTGCTTTATCATTTGTAGCTTGAAGTTCAACTAATACACTTGCCCTCTTATCTATAACATTTTTAGAACTTACAAAATTTTCCTTCATCTATGCATAACTCACATCCAATACATTACAGTTACACTGATGCAAAATTATTCAAAAAAAAAAGAATGAATAAATGATTGGATGCACATTGTCGATGTGTAGAACTTTGGTTGACACCACGCTCTTAACCTTCAAGGCAATCACATTGTTATCAAGGAATTACGATTTAGCTTGAAATTTTTTATTTATTTTTGCACCAATAATGGGATGGACAATTTAGGACTAAACCGTTGTTACTGGAGTTAGGTGAAGTCCTTGGAATTTGAAAGACCTTAAATATATTATTTTATTAATCCGCGTACATAAGACGCTTTGGATTTTGTGGGTAGTATCCGGTGAAAACCCTCACGAGACAACACTCGTCCTACTAGGGACACCTAAGGGTTTAACGGCTTTTGCATACGCTAAATGTAATCGTGTTTCCTACAAAAGTGTGACATATCTTAGTTTAGTTTATTCGAGGAAAAATAAAAAGATAAGTGTGGGGGTATTTGATATACACGTAAATGCGTATATTTTATCCTTTTATTTATCTTGTTTTATCTTTAAAATAATTGATACTGTGTATTTATAGTTGTGTTGCCAGATTATTTATGATGAATGGATTGATGCACTTAATTGTTGAAAAGCTTGAAGAATTGATGCAAGAAGAGTGTTGAATTTTAGAGCTGGATTGAAGCTTGAAGACCTAAAGAAATGTCGATGTTCAACTATCTTCTGCTGCATATTTTAAAGTCAAGATTCAACGCTTTTCATAAAGATTGCTTGTCTCGGATGATATGGAGTTCTCATTCATGTTCAAAACAATTGAAATTGATGTCATTTGATGCTCGCAGGCTATGACAATTGCAAATCCATTCACACGCATTCACATTTAGATAATTGGTTTATTTGTTATTTTGGAAAAGGGCTTTTGCCCCCACATTGTGTAGCTAGCCACTTAGTCTTGGCTATAGCAACTATAAAAACACTTGTATCTCTCACATTAGAATTACATTGGGTTTTATTCTGTGATTCTTCTCTGGAATAAAACTATTCTTCTCCTTCTCTTATTAGTTGTTATTTTATTTTATTTATGTTTATGTTGTTTATTTTCTTTTTTCCTTCTTCTTCTTTAGCTATGTCTAGCTAATCTCCTTTAATTAGGGGGTGATGATGCTTAGATTAGATTCAATATGAATCACATAGCCAAAGAGATGAGGACTTTATTTATATAGATCTAGATCTGAACCAAGGATTAGATCTGTAACTTCATACTCTATGTCGTTTAAGAGTTATGCTCCTTCACAGGTTATATTCGAGTTTTATCTAACGCTTATCAGATTTAGATCTAACATTTAGGGTTTTAGAAATAAAATAGTGAATCTATCCTAATAGTCTATGGTTGTTTAAGAGCTTAGCTTCTGCATAGGCTATACTTGTCGTTATTCACATATTTGTTTCTACAAACCTAATTATCGTTGATTCATGTTTGTGACAGACACATGAATTAGATCTGTATCATTCTGTTGGGTTATTAATTCATGTTAATCTAGTTTATGTCATTGCTCCCTAATTTCTTTTATTTATTATATAAAACTCTCTCTTTTTCATATATTTTATGTGTTTTTAACCAATCAAACCTTTGGAGTAACTTGATTGGATTTATTATTAAAATAATTTTGGTCCCAGAGATCGACACCCTTTTCAACAACCCTTGTTGTTTAGGAAAGCCGAACAAATTAAATAGTTGTTTTCAATTGTTTAATTTGTTCGCAAACAGAAATATTTTTGCAAGAGATGGATTACTTCTTGTCCTCTTTCCAAGTTTATGTTGATTCTTTTTGACTATTTGGGGGATGATATTATTTTGTACTCTGATGTTGTTTCGACTAAGATTTTGAGACCTGACACTTTGTAACTATTTGGTTAATTGAAACAAAGATGGTTTTGCATTTAAAAAAAATGAATATTTCTTCTTCCGCTGTAAATTTACTACTTTTATGTCTTGTGAAATCTTAGTCTCTATGATGTTTATGTCTTTATACCTACAATGCTCCATAATTTCATAATGAAATCCTCATATGGGTGACATTAAGAAACATGGGGTGTTACAGTGGGGATACAAGATTTTGTATCCTCCAAATTTCGTATCCCGGGATCGGTATCGATCCTGGGATCGACCTTTATCCCGGATATGAAGCCAACCAAAACCGCTTTAATGTTGAAGCACTTCGAACCAAGCCAAGCTTCGCATTGCGTGATATAAAGCACACTTTTGTATCTCGAAAGTTAAGAAATCGAAGCCCGAACTTTGTATCGTATGTTATGATACTAAATACATTTCGTATTACAAAATCAGATGAAAACCATTTCATGCCTTTGTATCCCCAAGAGGGATGCAAAATCCCAGAATTCGTAACCATATGCGAGATGCGAAGTAGTGTCTCTGTATCACCATCCTTAACAAAACTACGCGAAGTGCCATGCCACTTCTATCCATTAAGCCATTGAAATCCAAATCATCCAAGAACCATTGTTTCATATTCCCGAGTCGGATACGAAAAGAGCCAACAACACCAGATACGGGATAAATATTTCGTATCCATTAAGTCAAAGAACCAACCAAGAATGTCATCCTACCTTCTCGCATCCCCAAGGGGGAAATGACTGTTGAGAAACCAGGATACGAAAATACGACTCGTGTCCCGCGCCTTGATGTTTTTGCTAACTGTGAAGATTAGATACGAATTCGTATCCCCAAGGGTGATACGAAATGATGATTTGTATCATGTGCTTTGCCAGAGCCATCCACCACCTCGTATCCTCCCTGGTTACGAAAAACCAGAGATGATGCCACAATTTTGTATCCTTAAGTGGGATGTGAAATTGCCTGAAACCCCCTCGAGCCAAAGTATTGAAGTGGAAATGTCAATTCGAAGCTACTTTGACTGATACGAATTCTGGTCGAACCGAAAATATCGAACCCAAAGTCACACCAATCTAATCTCGAGATGCCCATTTGAAAGTTAGCAAACCAAAATGGTTAAGCTAATGCCAGCATGTCGGGCCGACCTTACCGACCCGAGCAATGTCGAACGGAGACTCACCGATCCGAAATATAAACCATATTTCCAAGAATTTGTATACATTGTGACTTCGATCAAATCGCTACGTGTTTCCACGAGCTCGTTCTCGAGGTCCGAGTACTCTAAAAACCATAAATCTATCGTGCGACTGCCTTGCCAAAAGGTGGGTCAACGATTATTATTGTTGATTTACATAATTTTTGTTATGTTGTTTATACATCTTCATAGTTGAATGAGATAATACCATTTTTCTTAAAACACACACACATAGAGTGAAATTGGTGTATATTTGTAAGACGGTTTAAAAAAATGGACTAAATATTTACCAGTATTATTTAAATAACTTTAATATATGATTTCATGAGTAATCTAAACAAAAAGATTTAAATATAAATTATCTTGAACAATTGGTAGGGTTCAAGAAATAATTGTACAAATGTCAAATTGTAGGTATTTGAAGTTGAAATTTTATTTCTTCAATATATCATAAATTTATTAAGACAAATGAATAATATATTAAATTTGTTATTATTGTTTACATATATTATTTATATTGTACGACTTATTTAACATTATATTTGTCACCATTGCTGATATGAACGTGGTATATATATTTCAAAGTGTCATGTTTGGCGTTAATTAGGTGAATTAAAAACTACTTATTGCTTGAATTTACTTATAAAATACCAAATCACTGACTTAAATGTATAATATTAAGTGATATTGTGGAATGTTCTACAAATAACTAAATAGCTTTTGAAATGTAGGTGTTTGACGTTAATATTACAATGCAATACTAGATGAATATTTTATTGCAAATGAATTAAATTTGGACTTGTGATTATTATTTGTGTATAATTTATGTTATGAAATTGATGTGTTTATATATTTAAATTAAATATTTTCTCATTTTGTTAATATGAATACGATTAACCTTGATATGATTTATTAGACGAATCAATGAATAATAGTTTGCTAAAGTTATTATAATATTTTTAATGTTATGCAGTTAAATTGTAATATATGACCTTAAATATAAAATATTACAAAACAATAAAGTGAATCCTAAATGATAAACTAATGATAAATTATATATATATATATATATATATTACAAGTTTTAAAATGTCTATGCCAAAATGTAAAATGACGACGGAGGTAAGATAATGTAAGACAATTAGTGGATATTTATAAAAGTGAAACTAATTTGAAAATAAAATATCGAGGGAGAATGAAGGAAAAGCAAGAAAAAACATAAATTTGAAAATTTTGTGTTTGTTTATTTGCCTAGCTCCTGCGGCTCTTGCACGTTCCAGTGCCATATAGAACCGCTGTATTTGCATTGAAAAACAACATTTGCAATTAGTATTAAATAATGTTATTAACATCGGGTACATTAAAAAAAAAACGAAACTGTGAGCATTTTTTGGATCAACCTTTTTAGTAACTCTAAAAATATTCAAGATCTTATAACAAGAAACTTTTAAGCATCCAACTTCTCGCGATTTGATTCAGAACCATGTAAAATAAAAATGAATAGAATAACTAATATAATGAAAATTCGCATGTCTGTTAAATGATGATAGCATGTTTCTGTTATTTTGAACTTGTGAATTTGGAATAGGTGGGAATCTTGACGTAAGTTCTATAACATGTAGTCGGATCTGTGGATTTGCATGAACTAAACTATTCAAATATAGATAACCATGGAAAATATACGCTATGATTCGAACGTGGATGGAAATAATATAATCATCATATCTAGAAACTTAATATTCACTATTAATAATTAAAAGGACTTTTTACACACGTGGGCTTGTCCTGTTTTGTCAGGGGCGGGAAATAGGCGAGTTTTGAAAACTCGCCTTCGTGCGCGTTTTCAAATCTCGCCTGTGTATTTGGGGTTATTTCAAACCTTTATATATACTCACCATTCTTCTCATAATTCTCACAATTCAAACCATTATATATACTCAACCACATCTTCACAGCTCCGTATATTTTCAAAATGTCTTCTGAAACAATGGTTGAGCAAGAGGTTAACTCGTTTCCAGTTTGCTGCCACTGTGGATATATGGCTGAAGCTGTCGTCTGTGATGATGGCGAAAACATTGGTCGTCGTAGTCTTCTATGTTCCAATTATCCTCACGGATGCAATTTTTCAGAATGGATTGACGAACCGCTTTGTCCCAGGGGCATAGTGTAACACCCCACCTCCGCTAGGGTCACTCACAAAGGGAATGCACTAGGTTTGGTGAAGCATTATCGAGGTAAACATGCACAGAAATATTACAAGACAGAACATATATATATAAAAAACAGCGGAAGTAAAACAAATTTTATTACCTTATAAAATAAGGTCTAAAGCCTTTTACATCAGAATACATCAAAACATGTCTTGCAATAATAAAGAAGCATACAACCATTTCATAAATTATTCCACAAGTAAACCAGTAAAGTAGCCATAGCCAAGAAAAGTCCAAGCCATGCGTGATGACCTTCAAACGAAAGAAGTCCAAACTAACAATAGCATTTCCTCCCTGTAACCTGGGGGGAAACAGAAGAAAAGAGGCTCCTTTACTTTGAAACTAGCTTAGAACACTTAAGCTATCATGAAGAAGAAGATGGAGGCCATAGGTTGAAGTGGAGGCCATGATGAGGAATCATTTTGGCATAGTTTAGTTGTAGGATCAATTTATGAGGGTTTTAGGAGAGGGTTAGGGGTCTTTTTATAGAAGACTAGGATAGTTTTAGCCATAGGATAAACCCTAGAACCAATCCTAGCCTTTAAAGCATGTCTTGGGGAAGAAGTCACATGTAGGAACCATTTAGGGCCTTTAGAATAAAGCTGAACCATGAGAACCATTCAAATGCAAAATCTGCATTCGAGCGAATCGGCCCACGGGTTGACAGCCAAACACCCTGGATTAACCCCTAGTCGACCCAGCGAGCTCGGGTCGACCTCAAAAATCGGCCGGTTCTGTTATTCCCCTCTCCCAATTCGCTGTTTTGAACATTTTTGCATATTTATTTATTAAATTTTCAATTATATATATATCAATATATATATTTCTCTGCGCAACCCATTTCACTTAATTAAGTATACTTTAATTTGTGAATTTTTATGTTCAAATTACGGGGTGTTACTTTCTCCCCTCCTTAAAGGATTTCGTCCCCGAAATCTCTAAGTCAAGAAGAACGTATCCTACCAACCAAACAACCATCTACTCAAACCATCAAACACTGGCATCATTGTCCTTAGACGATTTCTAATGCCATATGAACATATGCAGAACGTGTGTGTATATGCTCCTTAGCTAATGCTAATGATCAGGCCTGAATGATCTTTCTAATGCAAAATATGTTTAGTGCCATGAGTCCAACATGTATGCGAATAGTCCTAGTCATATAAGTACTATATGCGTGCACAAACATTCATTCATATGCAACATCCGCATGATAACACATTCAATTTCATCCATAAACAAGTATAAATACTCGTGCATATGCAACATGAAACGTGACCGCGTCAATCTAGTATCTAATGTGTATTCGCGCATCCACGAGCAACCATTTGCAACCATATCAATCATAACATGTTTCAAATACATGTTTACATCCATAAAGTTCTATCTAAGGTTCCCAAGATAAGATCGAGGAGATAAACAAGACAAACTCCTTACGGGGTTTGTAACAGAAATAGGACCGAGAGGATATCCACCAAGCGATAGCATGCAAGTAAGCTCTACAGGTGAACCAAGGATCAAAGATACACTCTTAAAAAGAGACATGATGCGCGCGTCTGAGCCGCATTTCCACGAACTTAATTCCATTGTGCCTTGACCGCCTTTGACTTCATGGTTTCGTAGCTCCTTGATTCCTATTTCCAAGGTATGAGTCGGAACTCTTTTCACTGTCGCCTCTCGTTCCACTTTCATTTATTCTTTCCCTAGTATACTTGGCTCAACCATATCTACGTACTCATGCAAGCTCTCCAAAATTCACTAGTGAATTCTGGATCTCGTTTACCAATGCCAATTTATGTTACCACGTGCACTTACTAGGGTGATTCCTATAACCCATGCTTAAGCGGAATGAACCATCCGCCTTATTGGCGGACGTTACTCGATTGGATCAGAGATTTCCGATAAATGCATCAAGAGATTCTAGGTAACTAACCATGACAGAACCTAAAAGGTTACACGAGACTTCGAAGGTATTACCAAAGCAAGCCAAGAGTCTGACTGCCCTCTTTTCGAAACCGAGAATGGTATCCCTTACTGGATAACCACTTTACCCCTAGAATCCATCCATAGCTCAACAATAGAAGTATTGCTTCTAATCTCAACACTTGGCATAGACGTTCTCAAATCCAACAAGTCATGAATAAATGGACCGACTCTCCAACCAGATTTTGGGACAAAAACTGGGATCCTTTACCATGCTAGTACTAAGGTGCAGAGACTCAACTATCCAAGCAGACTTAAATGATACGATGGTCAAGACAAAGTCTGGACGGGATAATAGAAAAGAACGACTAAACCTTTACCAGAAACAGTACCATTTCTTTTAGGTACCCTAGAAATGGGAGCGTACAATTGCCCTCTCCGATGATCTTGTCCTTGTCCTCCTTGATGGACTAAGCCATAGCAACAGTTGCTTATGCTTAAGCTCGCGTCCTTTATCCTTATTCTTATTATCCCTTCTTATAACTTTGGTAACCGGACTCTCGAGAACTTCCTCCATCGCACGGGAAAACACTTACGTAGCTAGACAAGGATTAGTCGCAGTTAAAACTACTGTGACTCCAGATGGAGGAAAGAAAGGGAAAAGAGATTCGATCAAGGGAACAAAGGATAGTGCTAATGGCTTTTGGGGAATAGCCTTTAAAAACTTTTCTTGAAAAATGCTTCTTTGTAAACGGTTTCTCAAATAGTTTTCAGAAGGTTTTTAAAAACTTTTGCCCAGTCTGGTAACCTTCTGCTCTGATACCAAATGTAACACCCCACCTCCGCTAGGGTCACTCACAAAGGGAATGCACTAGGTTTGGTGAAGCATTATCGAGGTAAACATGCACAGAAATATTACAAGACAGAACATATATATATAAAAAAAAAACAGCGGAAGTAAAATAAATTTTATTACCTTATAAAATAAGGTCTAAAGCCTTTTACATCAGAATACATCAAAACCTGTCTTGCAATAATAAAGAAGCATAAAACCATTTCATAAATTATTCCCCAAGTAAACCAGTAAAGTAGCCATAGCCAAGAAAAGTCCAAGCCATGCGTGATGACCTTCAAACAGAAGAACTCCAAACTAACAATAGCATTTCCTCCCTGTAACCTGGGGGGGAAACGGAAGACAAGAGGCAAAACAAAACGGGGTCAGTCATAAAGACTGGTAAGCCCTATCTACTATCAGTATATAAACTAGTAAAGTTAACTGGCATGAGGAACTGAGATGAACATAAGTATGATGATAAGATAGATAAGCTAAACCAAAATAACAGGATGCACTACTGTACCAAGATACACGAGTGTGTCATGATAAACTACGGTGTCAAGATAAATCAAGGTATCACATTGTCAGGTTTCTATCAAGTATACTATCCCAAGGTATCTATCCTGTATAACATCCCACGGTATCTATCATGTATATTTCCCCTAGTTCTAACATGTATATTTTCTCTGCACCTTTCGTACTAATATCCCAACCCGAGTCATGTGTTAACTATGAATGTCCCTTGCCCAATGTCATGTAATAGTCCATGTCAACCTAATATATAGCATATGTAGGTTTTCCTAACTCGTATGTTTCTTTCCATGTATAAGTTCAGTCCTTTGCCGTAGGCCATACGGGCTTTCCCATGTGAACATTTTATCCTTGAGGTTATTTTGGACTGCTACCCTTGATCTAGTTATGTTTTCTTACCATGAACTATCGCGTGTCCACTTAGGATTTATGCCACCAAGGACCACTAGGGATTATGCTACCTAATGAACGTTTCCGTGTCTCGGTTTGGGTTCAGCCACCTAGGGCCACTAGGGATTATGCCACCCGTCAACCACGCCCTTTATCCCACGTATGTATCATGAATCGTTTTCCATGTCTAGATGCACATGTTCCTCAATGTGCCATCCGAGTTCCGTGCCAGGGCAAATCAAGAAATACGGGACTCGATCGGGAGCTTTAAGTCGTCTGCTGATGCAGATATCAAGGTATGTTTTTGTACCCGTGGCTATGGTCCCACGTGACCCCTCCCTCAACTACTGAAAGGAAATCCAAGAAAAATCATGTATGAGAACTACACTAAGGCCCATCGATGCCCACTTCCAGATAGCCAACCTCACCCATAACTTGATAGCTAGTATATGGTCTTTTGGGAGTTCCCTGCCTTTCCGTACGTACACGATTGACTAAAGATGGTAGGTAGTCGGTGACCTGCTATCCCGGGGCAAAATCAAGTATCGTCGACTCCACGCTAACCCATCCTAGTCTTTAGGTCGCTCGCATAGCAACCAAGGCATACTCTTGGCTCTTCTACCGCAGACCTTAACCTCTGTGAGGCCGGGTTTCATGGACCGCACGCCACCTCACAGAGGGATACCAAGAGTACCCTCACGTTCCCCGAAGCTTCCGCTTCGTTACCCAGTTCGCTGGAGCTTTTATCCAAGTCAGATAACTTGCTCCTCCTCGTATACTAAGCGATGACCTACCGTACCAGGTTACTCATCGCTTTATGAACTAGTCCCATGTCCTTAGCTAAGAATTATTACTTAGTTACCCTTAACTAAGGTTTACCACTTAGCCCCTCTTTCCGCTATCCTTGTTAACTACGATTTCCAACCTAGTCCCCTGAGCTAGGGTTTTGACAAATGAGTTAAGTGTTGTTATCCAAGTTCATGACTTAAACCGCCTACGAATCATGTCAAGATTGGCTAAGTACTCAAGTTCAAGGCTTATCCCTACAAGTTGGTTAAGTGTACCAAGAAGCTCGTGACTTAACCCTATCAAGTCAAATTGGTTAAGTATTTATTTGTCTTAACCCTATCAGATTATCATGTTAGATTGATTAAGCATAAATTATCTTAATCCCATCAAATTATCGAGTCGGATTGGTTAAGTATGGGTTAGCTTAACCCCATCCACTAATCGTATTACAATGGTTAAGCCTAATTTTGAAAAGGCCTTGTGACTTGACCCTATCAGGTCCACCTATTAGATTGGTTAAGTATAGGTTACTTAACCTCATCAAATCATCATGTATAATTGGTCAAGTATAAGTTACTTAACCCCATTAAATTACCGTGTTAAGTTGGTTAAGTACTGGTTACTTAACCCCATTAAATTACCGTGTTAAGTTGGTTAAGTACTGGTTACTTAACCTCATTGAATTACCACGTTTAGATTGGTTAAGTGTTTAACTTAACCCCATCGAATTACCGTGTTTAGATTAGTTAAGTGAAGGTTACTTAACCCCATCTAATTACCGTGTTTAGATTAGTTAAGTGAAGGTTACTTAACCCCATCTAATTACTAAGTCGGATTAGTTAAGCGTAAATTACTTAACCCCATCCCCTAATTGTCTTGTATGGTTAAGTGTCATTAGTCAAACTTACTTAACCTTATCATGTGGCATTAATTTAATTAATGCACTCTCAACCTCTCACATTAGACTTTGTTGTGGTTACTAGTTAAGCCGGGCGGGTCCGGGTAGTTTTACACCACAACCTAGTCTAACCTCGGGTCTTAAGCGCGTCATGACCAACTTCTCACATTGGATCCTATTGTTTGTAGCCACTAGTTAAGCCGGGCGGGTCCGGGTAGATTTATGCTACAAACTCAACCCAACCTCGAGTTGGCCATTTTCATGTTTGGTCTAGTGTCTTATTACACTTACAACCCATACGTGTCAAGTTTTCAAGTCCCATGCTCATAGCCAAAGTTACATGTTGTCATGTTTATACCCATTTACCCAAATCATGTTTCACGTCATTAAAGTTTTACCCATAACGTAACCCAACGCTTTTAAACTCGCATATACATTCGCAACAACACATAATGGATTAAAAGAAGGAACTTGGCAAAGGCATGACAAAAAGGGGTATAAGGCCACAAGTTAAACATGGTGGCAAATGAGGTATAAACGTGTTCATTAACTTGCATATTACATTATTAGGCCTCAAAAACATGCACAACCTCAAACTTAGCACATAGGTGAATCATGGTGATAAATGACATAGAAAGATGACTAGAAGTTCGCATATGGCATTACATGTAAGCTATCATAAGGGACATGATAGTTCTCATGTTGCCAAAATGCAACATTCAACATAAAGTTTATATCTTTAAGCCCACAAGATCAAGATAATGACTTTTTAGTCATGATAGGATACATAACATGATAGCATGCAATATACTTAATGTTCAAACCCAACTTACAACATGTCACATTAAGTTTAAAGTTAATATCTAAGAGTAGGAAGAGGGCTTACAATGCTATGAAGGCACAAATCAACATATAAAACAAAGATTGAGACGAAGCCATTCATGCTATCACCCAAAAACCCCAAAAGAACAAGCTCCAAATGAAACCCTTGAGCAAATATCAATAAAAATCCTTGCTTTGAAGAAGAAAGGTTTCAACTTTGGCTTTGAATGAAGCTTATGAGCTCTCATGCAAGATCCTTGCTTTTTGGTCAACAAAAGGTTGCAACTTTGGCTAGAATGCAACTTATGAACTCTCATACAAACATGAAATCACTCAAATGATCATAGAATCTCTCATGAATGAAGAAAAGAGGCTCCTTTACTTTGAAACTAGCTTAGAACACTTAAGCTATCATGAAGAAGAAGATGGAGGCCATGGGTTGAAGTGGAGGCCATGATGAGGAATCATTTTGGCATAGTTTAGTTGTAGGATTAATTTATGAGGGTTTTAGGAGAGGGTTAGGGGTCTTTTTATAGAAGACTAGAATAGTTTTAGCCATAGGATAAACCCTAGAACCAATCCTAGCCTTTAAAGCATATCTTGGGGAAGAAGTCACATGTAGGAACCATTTAGGGCCTTTAGATTAAAGCTGAACCATGAGAACCATTCAAATGCAAAATCTGCATTCGAGCGAATCGGCCCACGGGTTGACAGCCAAACACCCTGGATTAACCCCTAGTCGACCCAGCAAGCTCGGGTCGACCTCAAAAATCGGCCGGTTCGGTTATTCCCCTCTCCCAATTCGCTGTTTTGAACATTTTTGCATATTTATTTATTAAATTTTCAATTATATATATATATATATCAATATATATATATATATATTTCTCTGCGCAACCCATTTCACTTAATTAAGTATACTTTAATTTGTGAATTTTTATGTTCAAATTACGGGGTGTTACACATAGCATATGCGAATGAGCTGGAGCAAGAAATTAGACGTCTCAAAAAACTCCTAGAGGACTTGCAATTTAAACCCAACCACTAGTTTTTCGAGTATTCGTCGTCGTTGTAGGTTTATGAAGATTAGTTTGAATTATTGTATTATCCGTTGTCGTTGTTTGTTTCTGAAGTTTAGTTTGAATTGTTATTTGTGTGTTTGTAGGAGTTGGAAGATCAGTACGAAGTATTAGATGTTATTTTTTTGTTTTTCTAATGAATTATTTTGTGCTTTTGAAGTTTGAATTAAAGCTTTATATGTTTTCTGGTTTGTACAGTGTACATTATGACATAAGTAAGAATTGACAACTCGCTGCCAGAAATTAAAGCTGGGTCAGTCTGATTTGCTTTACGTGCTGCACGACACTGTTTCGTCTGGCGTAATACTGTAGGGAATATGACTAGTCGTACCAGGAGTGATTCAGCACTACTTGGTTTAAGGGGTCGTCACATGCACACTAAGTTTGCAACAAGGTTTACGAATTTTACCAGCAATATTCATACTTCTAGGACAATAAAACACATTAAGGTAGTTTCCACATACTCCTACCACGGACGTGGGTAAAATCTAGGTCTAGGAGAGTGAACACCACTTTCACACATCGGAGGGTCAATCCACTGCTTAAAGTAACAACAATCAATTTCAGTAGGAAAAACCTTGTGGTCCTCATAGGCTTCACAGCCGAAATATCGACGACCAGCGTTTTTTTTTGTTTTGGAAATAACCACGACCGTTGCTTCTCCACAACGACAAATAGGGTTTGAATGAGGGTTTGAATGGAATCAGAAAAGCCGCTATATATAACAGAAAACAGGGTCGTTCCCATCCACATATAATTTAAACATTTCAAAACATGGTCGTCCCCGTTCACATTAACATTATTGTTGACAAATGTCTAGGAACTCGCAACATGCCAGACCAAAATGTGTATAGATGGGTACAGTGTAGATTCTCTATCATAGCTTTTAAGTTAATAGCAGTGCTACAATGTTTCTAATGGGACAATTTCTGAAGTGACTAGTCGTATCAGGAGAGAATCTGCTTTACGTACTCCTTTAATCCTGCACTGACTAGTCGTATCACTTGTACACTACGCTGCTATATATCTCTGTCGAATTTCTCAAAACTTACCTCACTCCCACAACTTTATTTCCAACTACCCTGTGCTTTACCACAACAATGCCTTCTTGGCCATCATCTCCAGACTCTGAGGTAGAGGCGTACGAAGAGAGGGAACGTTGGGCGCTTGCAGATGAACTCGAGTTTCTAAACGAACTAAACTCTCGGCTTGGACCACCGTCCGAACAACGGCCCGTCCAACCTCCACATCAAACCCAAGTACCAAACGTTCGACACACGCATGAACAGTCCGTCGTTGTACCACGACAAGAAGTTGGTTCTCATCAAGTACCACATGTTCCAATTCCTGCTGAACAGGAAGGTGAATCTTATCAAGTTTGTTGCTACTGCGGTTATCCGGTTGAAGTTGTGGTTCGAGCAGATGGCAACGATATTGGTCGTCGCATTCAGCAATGTCCAGCCTATCCGAATGGGTGCAATTACACGGAATGGATAGACGAACCGATAGGGCCAAGGGGAATAACATATGCAAACGAACTCGAACAAGAGAATAGACAACTTCGTACCGTTATTGAACAGTTGCGGCTTAACCGTGATGATTAAGCAGCTTCACATCCCAAGAGCATGAACGTCAGATGTCAGTGTGTTGCATTTCGTGTATCTGTATTTCTTATGTTTCGAACTTATCTGTCCTTAACCGGACTATGTATCTCTCTTGTATTTGAATATTAGAATTCGGTATTTGTTTTATGTTGTTATGTTACGCTATATATACTATCTAATTGTCGTCGTAGTTCGCAGTTTAACGTTTACAACTTCATTCGACTATATAAGAATCGTTATACGTCGGATTTCATTGAAACACAACACGTTCGAATCTATACACCTATATTCTAGTAATGAAACAGAAAAATGAGAATTTCATATTATAAATATTGAGTTATGTCCAAATCAAGTTTCAAGAAAGTCGCTATGGAATTTAACACTAAAGTGCACAGGCGAGTTTTCAAATCGCGCCTATGGGCGAGTTTTCAAATCGCGCCTTCGTTAACACAGAACAGGTTTATTCCTGTAATTACTTTCAAAACAAGTCCGTTTACGTTATACATTTCTGAAACAAGCCCAAATGGATAAAAAGTCCTAATTAAAATTATCTGATGTCATGAATAAGTAAATATATTTACTCATATCGTGCATGTAGCACAAATTAACATATGAGAATTCACTGTCTATCTTCCAAAATTACGCAACCGACAAAGTAAAAGTATGATCATGTTTCAAACATTGAATAATGAATAGTTGGCACCATGCTGTCAACCGCATGCTTTCTAAAAGTAGAGATTCAGTTATGCATAACGTTAACAGTAATTGAGCAACATGGTCATTACTCCAACAGTAATCAATGTATCAATATTATTATATGCAGCAGCATATCACTGAATGTCAAACCATATAATTGAAAGTAAGCTCTATTTTCAGTTACATGCATTATTATATTTCACCGACTCAATAGTGCGACATGAAACTTTTAATTCTATATCATGTTAACTTATTTTATAATAAACAAAACATGTCACCAATGAACTAAATATCAAATTACTCCCTAGAAATTCAAATAACTAAAATTTGATGTCTACAATGGGTGGCCAAAAGTTAATTTATCTCCTTAAATAATTACATTTACTATATAATACGTTTGAATACTAAAAATAGTAGTAATGTTGATATTACCAAGTTAATATTGCAGTAGTGTTTAAATAATACGCAATGTTTACATTTTTGTAAAAAAAATATGCTCCTAGCGTTTTGACTAAATGACTTGACTATTTGAATATTAAATATTTGAGATTTCATTTTTAATATTGCAGTATTTTTCACTTAATATTAGAAGCCTAATGCTTACCTTTTAGTAATATAAACAAGTTCTTACATGAATTAATTAATGATAGTCATGCGTTGAATACTGAATTGGCCGCTAAATAAAAATTACCAATTATTATTAGACTTTTCCCAGTACTAAAATAACATGAGAAATCAAAGAGAAAGCTTTAAAAGACTATTTCACTTGATAGTAGATTCAGTCAACCCAAAGAAGACAGCAAGCTGAAATTCAAACCAAATGAATAAAATAAAAAATAAGCCAAGCGACGTAAACAATAAATTTGCACTATACAGCAAAAGCAAGCATAACTGGTAAAGACATAAACCAAGGCAGCAAACTAAAAGGTGATAACATTTTCATATTTAGCTAGCAGAAAAACAGATCAGAGTCAACCACCAAAGTCAATATATCAAGCACTCAGATACAGCTGTTCAATACACCAAAGCGCTTTTTTAGTTATGTACGATCTGGTGCAGAACTAAAATGTACATTCAGTATCATCCAGCATCAGTATATAAGTCAATGTGCTCATCTGACCACCATTCTATATGCTGTGAAGCTTCCGGACACCTGAGAAGAAAATGGGACATCACATTTTGCTGAACAAACATTATCAATTGTGCGTCTGGTCACGCTCAATGAAGTCAAGTGCAGCTTCCTTTTCTATCACTTTCACTTGACTGACTCGGTTCTTGTGTGTTACACCATAGATCTTGTCTGCAACTTTCACAAGCTCTGGTCTGAACGTTGTGGTTATAAACTGTGTGTTTGCCATGTCAGCCAAACGACGAATCATATTTCCAACAGCTGTTCTGTATTGAGGATCGAGTGCAGCATCAATTTCATCGAAAAGATAAAACGGAGCAGGGTCGCATCGTTGTATGGCAAATATTAGAGTCAATGCCACTACAGTTTTCTGACCACCAGACAACTGTTTCATTGACTGTGTTTCACCTTGTCCTGTAAAGGAAACCTTCAAAAAAAATGACAGTGTCAGCCAAACTGTTATGGTGACGAAGAAGTCGAAAGGGCAGTAAATGAGCAGCAACAAAAATGGTTTTACTAATAATGCTTAAGTATATAAGCTAGATATAGCAGCAAGAGCATCCCAAACAATGCAGCACCCAGCCTCCTGATTTCCACCACACATTCTCGTTTCTCTCTCCCTCACTAACTTATGTAAATATAAATGAGAGTCCAAATTTAAGGGCAAATGGGGTGCTTGAAAATAGGGATGCCATATACCATGCCTCTGTAAGCTATAGATATGTATGTACCTTCACTTTAACTCCAATGTACTTCTCAACTCTTCCCTCAGGTTCTGGATCTCGAGGCCCATCCTCATCATCATCACCAAGATCACCATCCTTGGAGAAAAGAAAAAAAAAAATCAAGTATTGTCAAGAAATCATTAATTCATCATTTTACAAATACATATTAATAATACGAACCTTTTTCTTCATCATTACTAAATGGCCATGGCCACCTTGCACAAGCTCTGCAAATACTTCTCGAAAATGTCTTGCTACACCTTTAAACGTACGCTCAATAGATTCATCCTTCCGCTGATCTAAAACTGAAATGAGTTCTTTAATTTTCTGCATGAATACTATTTAGTTAGACCTTGGCAACTGAAAACAAAATAATGTTGGGCTAGTAATTTTGTGCTAAATACCTCATCACCAGCATCAAGTTCGGCTCGTCTTTTTTGAAGTTGTTCTCGTTGCTCCATGAAGTTCATATACTGGTCAAGTGCTTTTTTGTTGACATGGCTAAATTTTTGCAACTGATCATTGCACTTATGCAGCAGTTTCTGCAACTCTTTCAAATTTTTCTTCTTATACCTTTAGTATTAAACAAGAAAAACAGATTGAGTAGATGATACCGAAAGCTCAAAATTCAACATCAGCAGTAAACATGATGAAAAAAAAAACGTTTTTGAATCTGCATCTAGCTCTATTTTGAAATTAGAAAGGCTGTATGCATAACCAAATGATTATTTAAGTTCAATTTAACATGATAACAAATAACTCAAGTTGCCTGAAACTTCATGGGGGCGAAAGCAGAAAATGGTACACAATTTAAAAAAATAAATAAATAAGTGGGAACAACGCAGAAACATGATTCGGTGAAAGAAGAAAACTGATATGTATCATTACTGTTATAAATTTACATGAATTTTTGAATTTTAGTACGGTCCTTAATATTCATTATTATAATTAACATACTGTTATTATTAAATATTACATGCAGAATAATACATGCAGATATAGCGATGTGTTTTTTTTCTATATTTTAGTTTTAGTTTATATCCAATCCTTTAATAAAATATACTAAATATGTCATACATTTGAAGACAAAATATTGAATCCAAAACATGAGTTAGTCAGAATAACCAAATATTGTAATTTTTAATCATAAACAGAATTACACATTAAAACAAGTTAAATATACAACAATGGACAAATGGTAATTACCCTTAATTTGTATGGTAGACGAATATATTTTATTATTTACTGGTTTAACATATAGCATGTAGATAGTAGTTATAAAAGTTTGTATAAAAAAATGTTCATATTTGAGATATTGGTTACGTTTATCAAAAAGTTCATATCAACTTAGAAACACATTTCAATCAAAGTTTAAATATGTTTCCAAGATGTTCTTGGGTAATAAAAGTTGAATAATACTACAAAAGCTTAACCTCCACAGAGTTCTGGCCTTTTTTGTAAAGTTGGTAATTGACATCTAGAAGTTTTGAACCTGAGAACATAACACCACAGTCCAAGGACTTTACTCCTTGATAGTGTTCGATCGGGTTCTGGGATTTAAGATAGGCATTTTATAATGATAAATTGATAATGCTCTATACTAAGTACTCGAGTCAAAATTCGAATCAAGAATCAATACGATACATTTGTTTGCCAAAAAATAAGCAGTGCATGGGAATATTCATAACTTAAAAATTTTATGGTGGTAAAGTGCCCCCCACCCCCGGGGGGCATAAATAGGCTTATCAATGAATATCCGAAAAATTTGAAATCCGTCCGCATCCGAAAACCGAATAGATATCCGGAAAAAGGATGTAGATGCGGATATGAATACAACCACATTCAAAATTATCCTTTCTGTTTTTGCCAAAATTATTGGTTATTTTATATGTATTTTAGCATACTAAATAATGTAAATTTATTGTTTGCTAAGTTAATAGTTCATATTTTATGCATATAATGCATTTTAATTGTTAAAAACTATTTACTATCATTATACTTATTGATTTTGCATGCTTTTATAAGCTATGACATTAGAAATAAAATTCATGTTGAACCCAAAATTTCAGTTTACGTTTCTTGATTCATCGATCTTTAGCGGATATGATAGTTATCTGATATCCAAAAATGGTTTCGCATGCGGATGCGAGTATGACAAGATCCATATCTGAAAGTATCCGTTGACAACCCTAGATATAAAGCAGTCATTATTTGAAAAAGAGTAATGTTATTGGGAGGAGGGATAAGGGGACAGAATAAGGATCAAGAAACTAACAGACGAAATTAGAGAGGGGTTCAAAATTGTGCAAACCAGATTAGTGCCATTTAAAACCAGTGGGATTTCCCCAGTTGAAGTGGATTATTTTGTTTGGAAAATTGATACAGCTAATCATCATATTAATTGCAGAACATCTTAATAACAAACAATTAATCTCTTATTAGATGATTAAAAGCACATTTTGAATTATTCATGATATCAGGAAATAGGCATTACGTGTCAAAAGCATCAGATGGCAATGAACCCAAATCCCTTATCTTTTTCATGCAGTCCTCTTGTTTCGAAAGAAGGGTATTCCTTCGGGTCAGCAGTTGTTCAAGATCTTTAGCTTCATCCTGGATCATGCGCTCACAATTCTCTTCAAATGCCTGCAAGTAGAAAATATTCCAGAATTAGGGAAATATAAATGTACTTAATAACTGAGACTTATGTAGTACTAGCACCTTTAACTCTTCCTTTTTTGCCTTCTTCTGGCTAATATCCTTCATTACATTATCTATGTTATCCGCAACTTCTGCAGAGTTCAGGAAATTGAGTTCATAAGATATTTTCATCTAGAAGACATCACAATATAAACACACACACAAAACAACCTTTCAATTGCTGTGTCAATTCATTGACAGTTTCTTTGGCCTCCTTCAGCTCCTGCCTTTTTGCATCAACTTCCACTGTTGAGGTGTCTGCACTAGCAGATGAGATTATGGCTAGCAACTCTTCTTCTCGCCTAACAAGATTTGTAGACAGATAAGCCTCCAGCTCCTCTTTTCTAGCTTCAACCTGTAATATGTGGAGTTTCTTATAAGGCAATGCAAACTTAAAGAGACCATCTACAGCAACACAGGTAACGGTGTTGGTTATTTTAGATCACCTCCACTCTGCTTGTTTTGCATGCCATTAATCTCTCTTTCAACTCGGTAATTTCAGGATTCAGTGTTTCAAGAAGTTCTCTTTCCTGTGGTGTCAGCTGATTGATAAGATCAGTTCCCATCTCAGTTTCCTTCATTGCAATTCCTGCTTGAATGTGTTCTATCTGGCTATGTGCACTTGCTAGCAATTTTCCCTGCAAACATAATCTTTCAACAAGCATACCCAAGTATGAAGAAAATTGTCCCGGATACAGACAAAATAGGATCGATTGACATCTTCTGAAGTGGGAGACAATTACGAATTCTTTAGGACAGAAAATTGTTTTAACACCATGGAAATTATTCAAGCATTTCTAAAAATGAAACAAGATAACAAGGGTAACTAACACCTTTTTCTCTAGTGCTTTGCGAATTGATTCCTTTTGCTTCGTAGCACCAGCAATATCATGTTTGAGTTGCTCGATCTCTGATTTCATATGTGCACGTTCTGCATCCATCTTCTGTTGTTCACTTACTCGCATTGTAATTTCCTGGTCAATCTGTATGCGAAGTTAATGAAAACAATATATTCTGCGAGTAATTATTCATTGAACCAAACTTAATAAATAGTAGATTCACGAGTAACGATTCGAAGTGATGTAGTTTAGCTTAAAAATGGAAGAACTTCGCAACATGTGAGTTTAGAAGAGTAGAATATAGCTACAACATGTGGAAATAATTTTACAGTGAAAAGTTTTAAGTTTACTAAAGGATATCTTTTAGTCTGTTTCCAATAGCATCCATTTCTGCTGTTTTAGCATGTATAGACAGTTTGCATTGCTTAATTAGGTTGACAAACTTAAGCTTGGAACGCCTATGGTCATAATAACCCCCTGTCATACCACCTTTTTTGCTCACTTGGTCACCTGCCATATAAGTCTGCAAGTCATTTTAATTCAAATGTCAAAGTCAATCAAACTTTGGTAATTTATTATAATACAAACCGTCCAAAGTGATGCAATCAAGGCCATCTGACCGAGCCACTTTTGTAGCAACATCCAGATCACGACAAATCACTGTTCTTCCGAATACCTAAAACATGCAGATGCAGTACAAATCAGTCAGAAAATAATGTTCCTGGAGGAGCCATTCCGGTGAACAACTTATGGCCAACAATTTCACATTTATTTATTTATAGGATGAACCCTTTTTCGCTAATATGATATATGTTATGAAATGCATGTGCACACGTCTAACTTGTTTTCATGTATTTGTGTCTGCTGCCACATGTAGAGCTGAGTCCTTGAAGTGGGGTACAAAATAAGTTGTTAACTCTTAAATGATGACCTTCGTAATTCTGACCGTACAATATGGTCTACCTGCTATGAGTCACGCATGTTTCTCATGGGGCGCACATGTTTTTAAGGGCACTAAGAAGATCAACTAATATAATTCAATTATTTTCTGCATATCAGATAAGAAGACTCCCCCACCCCCCCCCCCCCCCAAAAAAAAAAACCAAATCTCTCCCTCTCTGTGTGCGCACACACGTGTACATAGAAGTAAGCCGAAGATTGTCCATAGACTATTGAGGAAGCATTCAACAACCCAGAACGTGGGTTCACCCAGAACGCATGTGAACACCAAGTAAATCAGGCTTATGCGTAACCTCGAAAGGCAATAAGTAATAAGTCCACAAACGTTTCAAGTAAAAAGAATTTACATGAACATTGTTGTTGGATCATTGTACCTCATTTTTTGCATCTTAATGTTTCAGTCGGAGTACTTCCATGATTACAATGACTACTGGCGATAATAAAACATATCTTAGACAAGTACTGAGATGCAATGCTATTGAGATGGATATTGTTACACACACACATATACAACTAAATTGCATGTATTTATGTGAGAATCTGCAGATTTTATCTTAGTAAATCAGGAAACCTGCTATGAAAGAAATAAGTGATCTATGTTTATTCAAAACAGAAGGGAAGGCACTGTAATGTGTAGTCATAGGAATTAAAAAAGGCCAGAATACCTGTTTAAAAGCAGGAGCATATTCCTGTCGAAAGTTAATCTTTTTAAGAAGAGGCACCACATCTTGGTTGTTTGGATAATCAATATGTGGAGTTTTGACCCGGTTTAAGGGTATGAATGTCACACGGCCGCCTTTTTCTGCAGTAAGCCGCTTGATTATTTTGGTTGATACCTCATCATTTTCTACCACGACATGAAATAGGCTGTGCCAAAACAAACAACGCAGTGAGCATAAATAATATCAACAACAACAAAAAAAGTTCAACAACCAGAAAACTAGTAGCAAAGAGAAAACAAGTTTGTCAAGCAAGACCTATTTCCAGCAGTAACTTCAATGGCAGTAAAAAATTTATCATCACTCTCAATTAATTCCAGTATAGGGCCAATTACTCCCCTGATATTAAGATCTTTGATGATCCTGTTGACCGAGTTCAATCCTCGGCGTGTATCCTGAAGCAAGCTAAAATATTAGCAGTATATAATAATTTATTTTGTTAACAGGCTAGTAAGGTCATAATTTCTCGTTGCCTTTAAATGGATAAATACTGTAGGTCGGCAAAATTAAGTTATGTTAAAATTCCAAAAGCATGGAAATGATATTAGCGGTGACCATTAGATCCTCAAAACCACCTTTATTCATATCCCTCGCTTTGTCCTAGTAAACAGCGGCATTTTTTCATTCCATTAGACTCGAACTAAACTGCCTATATTGCCTAATTTGTGTATTTTCAGCCAGAATCCCAAACTCAGTAATATATCACATTCAAAATAATTAACCGGTGACCTTATAGCATACATCCATAATCATGTTTTCACATACATCGTGCATTGTTAGACAAAGATCTTATTCATAAAATCAGGTCCCTGACTCGATCAAAATAAACAGCATGGTAAGGCCCTGCATAGATGATCAAATGTATAGTGATGTTTTCAAACTTGTGCACCAAAAGGTGGTTACTATTCTTCAAATGAAGCTGAAAGAAATGAATTTGATAGTAACAAATTTGATATACTTAAACGCAGATTAAGATCCTCTGCTCTGGTAGAAGAGCAGAGTAGGTATACTCGAGTACAACAGATCCACACCTGATGTATTTTAGTAACATATGTACTGACATTAATCCAACCCAAGTGTTGGCCCTTTATACTCTGAGAGTATCCGGCTCTGGTACTCTATCCAAGCAGAGGAATTCAATCCGGGCATTGACAGCCTATCTCAGAGGTGGAAGATAACAGTTATGCGAAAACATAGGAATTCACATGAGCTATGGATGTGAATCAATAAAACTTGGCCTAATTTGTTAAAAAACCTGTACTACCACGAAAAGCCTTGAAAAAACAGATTTGCTAACAAATGTTAATTGGGTTCAAGTACACTTAATTACGATGTAAAATGAACTTACTAGTAATATGTTCATGAAGATATTTGAAGATTTCAGTTCAGTGCCTATTAAAAATTGTCATTAAACTTGAAGGAAAAATGTTATGCGAGTGGATATTTTGTGAAGATACCCAAGCAATGCATTTATTCTATATGCAGTTGAGGACTGTCATTTTTTGCACTGTTGGCGATGGGGAATACATACGACTCTGATTAAGGCACTGCCATCACACACACATATGTATTTGAATGTATATGTACATACAAGCTTTGATGTCATGCACACGTTACAACAGAGAGGAAATGGCATGCCATATGTAGCAGATTCATTGATATGGCATTTAGCTTAGCAAAATTCAAACCCAAAGGAGCTTACGAATTTCCTAAACCGAAATACACAAATTTTAGGCCCCTTTGGTTTCATATGGAATTTTGAGTTTTGTATTTTCAACTTGCACCAAGAAATGTGAGAAGATGCACAATTCTTAGCCATTGCAATTATCAACGGGCAACGGAGGCATTGGATTGTTTTCTGTGCCTTTGTTACCTCCCAAAACACGAAAACAAAATAAACATGTTTTTTATTTTACATGTTAATTTCATTTTTCGAAATTGTTTGCTTTCCAAAAATACATACGACTGGTCACACTTTTGTTTAAACGAAAAACACAAAACTAAAAATGATAAGTCAAACGGGGTCTTATATGTTTGCAAACCAGCTTATTAGTCGATCTCAAATAGCTTATAAGTTGATGAGAAATCCAAGCGAATGAACGTATGGCCTATGAGCTTAAAATGAATCCAGATTGGCCAAAGAATAGACAAATAATGGTGAACTATCCTAATCTAGTAAGCTCTAAAAAAAACCTCACCGTAATTTCTTTTATATAAATAATCGTACTTCACAAAAGTTGAGGCAATGCAATCCAGGTCACTACTATTTGGTAAATTCGTTAGTCAAAAAACATGACGAACATAGTTTATAGACATGTACTCAACTATTTTAATAGAATTTGAGGAAGCCAGACTTTAACATCAATATGATAAGCAAAACATGGAAGAAAGATAAATAAACATGTACTCACACCAGGAGTAGCATGGTCCAAACTTTTCTGCGCCTTAACAAGATCTGACTTCAGCCTATCAATTTCACCAGTGAGTTCCGCTTCTTTCTTCCATAATGACCTTATATACAGATTAAACATGGAACCGAAGGTCATTTAAAGGACTAACAATTTTCAAACATCGTGAAACTTACTTCCTCTCATCTTGAAGTTCATCTCTTCTTCTTTTCAGTTTATTGAACTCATCTTGATGCCTGGATATGAATGCCTCTTTTGTCTTTGATTCATCTTTTCGTTGTTCAATGTAAACATCTAATTTGGCACCCTCATCGTTAAGTTGTTGAATCTCATTTTCAAGCTTTTGCGCCTGGAAAGTACAAATAAAACAATAGTTCAAGGAACAATCCAAGTCATTAATCGACCTCCACTTCAGAACCTTTGATAGATTTAGACTCATGACTCAAAATAAAAGATAAAATACTATGATTGATCGTTTAACGACAAGTGCTGCTTAAAAAGAGTGTTCAATGTACAAATCATGAACATGACTTCAACAAACAAAAGATTTATTACACTTTTACAAACAAATGGTTTATTAACTGAGAAATACAAGCACCATCTTATTTAGAATGATATACATATACTTGGATCTAAAGGAGATAATGACACTGTAGCTATCAAAAATCTTATGACTTAAGTCCAAATTCAGATCGGATCTCTCTGTTTATAATTCGGTTTATATTTTGATTCAAACTTAGTTAAAATCACAACTAAATAAAACATTCAACGTGGAATGACATATTTAACATTTATCTGAATCCACAATTCAAATTATGTCTTAAAATAGAATGAAAACGGATTAAAAGAGAAAATTGAGTTTTAAGTTTAGTTGTACAAGTTTAAACATCAAAATCAATTTCAATTTGTATATGATCCTCGAAATATGGATCGCATGAACGTACAATATGATTTGAATACCGTTTTGGTTTAAGGTTTGAACTTTACGATCTACAATTTAATATCATACTGATAACCCTGAATGACACGATTAACATTCCTACGGATTATGTAAAACAGAAACCATAACTTCCAGTTCTATTTAAAAGAAGCAAGCAACCAGTACCAGATAAAACAAAAACTTAAGTCGCTTATTCTATTTAATGTTGATGCTCAAACTTTAAATTTTCCATCTTTCATATTCAAACAGAGATAAAAGCACATATGATGATATTAGATTCGATTCTAGTTTCCGGGTTTCAACATAAACCTCTTTTATGAAAATAAATGTTACCATTCATCCATAGGGCCCATGTTAAGATTTCTCAAACCCTTACTGGATGTAAATGATTAGTTTAACAATAAGGATAATGTTGAATTTAAATGTTAAAAAAGAAACTGTCAACCATGGAATAAATTTGTCCTCATGGTTGATAAATGACCCCTAATGTGTACCCAGTGGGCACAATTAACACAACCTTTTTGTGAAACAGATATAAGCTTCTTGTCTCCCTTTTTTCTGAAAAAAAAAACGAGGAAGTGTATAGTGCTGCTTAACTATTAGTTATATCATCGAAAAGCGAAAATGAAAATGTGAATTTCAGAAGATTGAAAAAATCAAAAAAAATAAAAAAAAATTACATTGATAAAATTATAAAGAGGAGCATTCCGGGGCACCTCTGTTTTGCAACACCCCTTTAGCACACAATACGGTAGGAGTGCTAAAGGGATGCTGCAAAACAGGGGTGCCCTGTAACGCTCCACAATTATAAATATCATCATCTTGGTTTTTCATTCGTTATTATTCATGGTTTGAGGTCTCGTCCGAAACAGCGAGATCCCGTTCATCTCGTGCCGGTTTCAACACTCACCGAAACGGAACGATGGCAAAATCTCGTGTCGGTTCTACAAGGGGAAAAACCTAAATCGCGAAATCACTGAACATCGACAAAAAAGCCCGCATGAAACAGAATTTGAAAAAGCGAGAGAAAAAACAAATAAATTACCATGTTGTTTCTTCACCATTCAGCAAACTCGAGCTTCAAAAATCGTCGCGATTCGAAGTAACTGTGCTCGAAGACGCGAAATCGAGTTGCAATCGGCAATCGACGATCGAAAGTGGCAGGTAATTGACCGCTTTATTAATTCCCTAAAAAAAATTACTGCCTTCGTTTCTTTTCCCCTGTGCGCAAAATTTTTGGGTTTTGCGCTTCGTGTGATTGTTTACTGAATGGAAGTGTTGTGGACTTATTAATGCGTTCATTTTTTTAAATTATCTGAATGGAAGTGTTGTGGACTTCCAGATTTCCAGTTATTTTATGTTCCATGTGCAAACGTTATATAAAATGGGTTGTACTATTATTATGGTGTTGGTAAATTCAGCCCAACAAACCTTATTACTTCATACTTTCAAAGTTACATGCCTATATATAATGTATAATGGGCTGCAAACAATAATAATATATGTGTATATCAAACATACTTTCAAATACAAAAATATAAAAGTTTGATTTTTGGACCGAAACTAGTAAATTTTCAAATGACCGAAACCGAAACCGAATTGAGTTTTCGAACCTTGATATTATTACTATTATTATTTGTTTAATTAATTTATTTTATTATATTTTTATCTTTATTTATGTATCCACCTTAAAATCTCTTTTTAGCATTAATCATTGTTACCTTTAAATTGACTTTGCCATTAGTTTTGGATTCCATCTCTAGTCAACCTCAACTTGTTTGGGATTAATGACTTAGTTGTTGTTGATAAAATTATAAATTAACAATTAATCGATTTGAATTTTACAGCATTGAATCTGTATTCAGTTTTGAACTCACAAATGTTTAAATATATACATATAATAGTGGCCCTAATCACGCATCCATTAAGACGTTGGAAGCCTACAAATATCTCTTAACAGGGAGTGCTACAGATAAGAATGATTTCAATAACTAGGATATGAATATTTAGAATACAGCTATGTGCAACATATCAATATGTTTATTTCAGTATGTGGAATTCAATATATTAAAGCAGTAGACAAAAACCCTTGCAGCTTCCGTGCACTGTTCAACGGTGACAACACAACTTTAAGGCATATAGGAGGAGACGCAACAAGTTTAGCTCAGTTGTTGACGATTTGACAATAGACACAAAATTAAAAAATAAAGTGCCTTAAACAAACTGTTTAAAACAATAGTAAAGGAAATATGCAACTCAAAAATTCTTGACCTCAGAACTGCACATCTTTATGACACATATGCATACAAGAGCGTGCAATTTCGAAATCTCAAAGAACTAAGCTTATGCAGCTATGCTTGTAAACTCCGAGAGAGTATGCATTGAATCCCAAGCACATATCATTGGTAAATATCAAGGTTAGTAACAGTCAAGGTTTTAAATCGGATATCGGTCGCGTTTCGCCTAAGGGATTTTATAGACTTGATCTCGTATCAAGGGAGATCTCGGACGAGATGAGTCGAACTCGGGAGTTCGTCTCGGATTTCCATCTCGAGTCTAAAAGTTTATATCGGAACAATCTCGAGGTACATGATATGTTAATAAATGATATTTTTACAAAATGGTTTTTATGAATGCTATTAAAAACATAGTAACTTAAACTCGAATTGCAAAATAACTTTATTATTCTTTATTTTGCGAAAGATCATTCATACTCTAAATCGTAATATGCTTAAAACAGAAATATTGTTAGACATAAAACATTAAAAGGATCCAAAACATTAAAAAATTCAACATAAATAGACCATAAAATACATAATTTCATAAGTAACATGTAAAAAAGACAAATATGAAAATCATAAGCATTGTAGAACATATATGAACATACAATATGGTCATTTAACATGCAAAATGTAAAACAACAAAAGATTATCATGGCTAGATTTGAGTTTGTTAATTATTGTTCTAGTTCAGACACAGATTTAAATTTTAACAAAAAAAAACTAAGATCTCGGACGATATTTCAGTATTTCATCTCAGTCAATATATCGTCCAATATTGCAATACCTCGGACGAAATATTAGAAAGGAATTTTAGAGTGATATTTGTTGTTTCATTAAGGAAGGAGTCCAAAATGAGATCTCAGAGAAGATCTCGGGCAATATTTGCGAGATTTGAAACAATGGTAACAGTAGCCTCTAAATGTAACATTCAAACATGACTCTGGCCAGCTAGTCGTGCTACTTGCAGAAGCAGGCAACCATGTAGATTTATGCTTCTTGATATAAAGTTTGCTGAACATTTAACTAATGCCATATTCTCAAATTTACTATAATACTCATATAAGAATTCTAAAATGTTTGGCATCCTCCTGTGTTAATTAATAATCAAGATACACACTCCATCGCTTAGATGATCCCATGATTGAAAAAATGTATAATAACCTGTGCCAAATGTGATGAGTAAACACGTTGGAGATCTTCAATTTCACTCTGGAGCCATTTGTCACGAGCGGCTTTATTCTTAAATTGAGTAGCCCTGCCTTGCTTTTGATACAGAACACTTAGTTGTTTCTCGCGGTCCATTATACTGATAAAAGTAGAGCGGAAAGCTATTAACAGGATAGTTTTGAAAAAACAGGAATTTATTCAAGGTTTATTGAAGATAAAACTAGCTCGCACACCTTCTACTAATTTCCTCCTCCTTAGTTACTTTTGATTCGAGTAAAGGATTAAGTGCTTCCAGCTCATTTCTTGTTTTTTGGATTTCCTTTTTCAGACTCTGAATTTGCTTCGCTGCATCATCCTGACCCAAAAAAAAGGAAAAAAGAAAAAAAAAAAAGATAAACATATTTCTTTATAAACTTTAAAAAGGGAATTTTTGCTGAAGGCCTTGATCAAAGATCCAACTTGTTTTAAGGAGGCCCATAAATAAATATAAGTTTAAAAGGGAAAAAAATGAGACTAAAAATTACATATTCAACTTGTAATCGCATTTTATATGAAAAAATTCATTTACCTATATCTAAATGAACAAAAAAATTAAATACTCCATATTTTTCATACGTTTAAAGAAACAATTGCTAAATTAACTCCAAGAGCGTATGTTATTATATCTAACAGAAAAGATTTTGTTTATAAGCTATTGGGACACAGAATTAAAGACACAAACTCTGAACTGAACCGTAGGATTTGTTTGTCTTTATGCGGAAAGTGGAATTCAGGGGGAGATCTAGTGGTTGACATTGCTTGTGTCTAAATAGACTTTCCCATGTTTGTGTATATATATACACACACACACATACATATGTATGTATGTATGTATATACATACACATATGCATGTATGTCTGCGTGTGTGACCTTAAGACAAATTAAATCACAATTACTGAAACACTGATTCCCCTAACATAGAATGAACTTGGAAAAAAGATGCTTTCAGTTTCATATGCTCAAATATAAAGCTTACCTTAGCCCGAGAATCCCCATAAACCTTCTCTTCCAAATCTTTCAGATCAAGCTCAATTTGTGCACGCACTTTTAATGCACTGCTTCGTTTTTTTTCTACTGAATCCTTGTCTTTCTGCAGACCCTGAATGCTTTTTGTCAGCAGTTTGTACTCTCTTTCAAGAATTTTCATCTCTTCATGGGCTTTAAAAATTTCTTCATGCATGTCATTTGACTTGCTAGAGGCCTTTTTCCTAGCATCTTCAATCTAAAATATAATAACAGAAAATTAGAAAGAAGGAAGTAAAACAAATTAACAATGCTCATGCTTTTAAATCTCTTATGTCTCACATGAGATCTCCCCGAGATCTCTTTTCACACTTAAACGAAACGAGACATAAAATCACCTTCATATCCCCTTTGACAATTGCCCCGTCCGAAATATTCAAAAATCATCCGAAATATAGTCAAAATCTCAATCTGAGTTCTTACCCGAAATCATATATTTTTCTTCTTTAACAATTTTTTTTCTATTTTCATATAGATTCAAAAGAAGCAACACAATCCAATTACTATTTACCACCTCCTTGAACATATTATTTACATTTTATCTTGATAGTCATAACAAAAGATTTCATTCCATTTCTATGTTTAAATGCACGGATACTCTTTGATCATTACAAATAAAAAGTTAATCAGGGTAATACCCTTCTTCAAATTCAATTAATTTTTCTATGCAAATCAAGTATGTCACAATTTCTATTTTTACTTTGAAAATTGTAGTTGCTGAAGAAATCATTAAAAATATAATTTAGATACATAAGTTACTCCGAAATATTCTCAAAACTTACTTTAAGCTCGAGACATCAATCTAAGATGTACACCTAAGATACACGCATATCGTCCGAGATCTCTGATACAACATAGCTTGTATGAAAACTCCAAGACAAAACATGACCAAAATCCGAGATTTAAAACATTGACCATGGATATTTTCCATATACAACAAATAGCTGAAGTCATGATTACTTTGATCGTATTAATTTGACCAACATGCTTGTTATAAGTTATATAGCCTAAGTTTCCCACTTTTTGTTCTTTTTGCAAATGATTAAATATCAGCTTCCCGTCATTAACATTTTATATCTAGACGACGAACTTTTAGTTTAGTTGATTATGTATAGCTAAATTATGCAAACATGTCAGATACCTTTTCAGACAATTTCAATGTTGGACAATGCAAACAAATAGACAAGGCCTCAAAGATTGGTTGCTATGTACTAGCGTACCATCTACATCATACAGTCATGCTAATTCTGTTGCATGACTGCAACTTTAGGGTTTACGGGAATTTGGAGCTCAATGACAATGAACAAAGCATTGACATGATGCTACCAAAAAGGAACAGAATAGCTTACTGAAATAAAGGGTTTCATGCAGAGAATTAATTAACAATGTGTATCCTTGAGCAAATTTATTGTTGGTTATTGACGAGGATGCTATAGTGCCCATAAAGTGGTCAGTTTAAAACAAACTGTAAATTGTTTGTTTTCACTAAAAATGGAGATCAACTTGTAGATGCTTAACCTTATTTTACATAAATGCTTTATGGTTAAACAGATGGTAGGAATTAAGTAGGTTAAGCCTACGAGCGTGTGTTGGGGAGGGGGGGGGGGGTGTTGAGAGTGAGACTTCTAGTAGCAATTCACTTTAGAGAAATTTGACTGCACTGGACTAACTTATTTTACGTAATACTTAAGAAGAAGAAAAAATTAAACTGAATAATGTTGCTAATTGAAGCTGAATTCATTTCTCACTAATAAAAAGACTGGTTTGTCCTACATAAGATGAGACCACAGAATAGAGTTTGCACTATGATGAAAATGTATTACCTTAAACAGATTTGTTATATCAATATTGCCCATTAATCCAGATGCAACAGTCGCAGTGAGACAACTGCCATAGAGAGCAAGGATATCAACTAAAAAGGCCCTATTGGTGTTTGCTAAGACAGCTATAAAGAAAAAAGGTGTGAACTTGATGAGACTGGTGATCAAAATATCATTTCACTTATCTTGAGAAGTATCAATGATGTGGCTTTATTTTGAATTAAAATGATAAAATGTGGTGTATAATTCAGTGACTTAGTAGGCTTTAATTTTGGGGCCTTCTGCATACCTTTATTTTGTTGAGCAGTTGGATGTACGATGTTTAACCATCAGGACTAGAGCGGTTTATCCAACATATCTAGTTATAAAAATATATATGATGCATCGCTTTGTGGTTGGCAGGGTTATATTTATAGGCTAAAAGGTTACTGGAACCTACTTTTTAGGGGGTAAAAAGAAAGAATGAAGTTTCCATTTTGAGGGAAATTAAAAAAGTTGATATTCTGCCAAGAAAAACAAGCAGATTTTGACTAAATTATACAATGATTTCTCAATCTACATTTGTAAACAATTGTTCAAGACAAAGTTTAAAACTGTGAGTAGACATGTTAATGGCTATATTTGTATACTAAAAGTCTGAAAGAACTAAATTCAATAGATAAAAAAGTAAATGTAAAGCAGTAGAGAGGACATAATTTTCATAGTGGCTTTGGTATATCCTCCAACCTACGCCCATTTTAATTTTATTACTCATTCTTTTCTCCCGGATTACAAGAAATTCTATCAAATCCGATCATAGCCTAGTGGATCTTGAATTTACAACGGAGTTCCTAGAGTATTTGGGGAAGTAGATAGGAGTGAAGAAGATGCAAAATCTGAATCCTAACAATATGAGAAAAGATCTTACTCTAGTTGTTATTGGGTTGGTATTTATAGAGGAACTCACTAGTCGAAAGTCAATAAAAAAATATGATTTAGATGCAAGCCCAAAGATTCAGGAGAGTGCGCCGGTCAAAATGCAAAAATACAGCTCTTGATATCGATATGTTCCTCTCGGAACTGAGAGTTTTTGCTGAGAAACTTATCTTCCTTTCTTGTCATCGTACCTTTGACTTGTGTTTCAAACTTTTCCTTGAAGATTAAGTTTATTTATATAATTTCTTTGATATTGTTTATCCTACCTGCTTTTTTTGTTTGCTTCTCATAAATCCTTTCAGTTGTTCATCTATTCTCTAAGAAAAGCACTCGATGATAACCACATGAAAAGGTACTTTAAAGTGTAAGTTTAGGGATCAAAAGAGCAACAAAAATGGACCTTATTAACTTTTTTCTTCATTAAACTTCGCATGTCCGATCTCTTGCTTTTTCAAATTCGTGGGTCGTTTCACCCTTATTTTGACCTTCTACTTCCAGTTGAAATATTCATAGTTAAACACTTGGTTTAACACGTGTCTTGTGAATGTAATGTGTGTTCTGCTCAAGGACAAGTTTCAGCAGTGGTCAATGTTCAATAGTTGAGCTCTTCAAGCATCCACTAATCTCGATCTTGGTGAATCATCTAGTTCATTTGAGTTCTCGTGCAAGCCAAAGGTCATTCCAGATCCGTTATAGCTAAGGAATCTAGCTTGTCTTTATTCAGATGTACCATTTTGTATTTCAAAATCACCTCGTAATTGCTCGGGATCTATTTATTTTACTTTGATTATAAAATGTTCAAATCCTTATATCAAATTCACGCCTTTTAAGGGCTTGATCTTGCTAGTTCGTTTAACATTCAGTTTATGGTTTGATCTCTATTCTCTCCATATCGTTTACCATCCAATCTGGGGTTCAATTTCTCCAAACCGTTTAACTTCCAATCAAGGATTTAATCTCTATGGGTTGTCTAATTTCTAAGATAAGGTTACATCTTTTGAATCATTTATTTAGCTTCCCATCTAAAGGTTAGTTCATGTTCCTTGTTCTAAATTCCAGCAACTTTGCTTGTTCTTAGTTGTGTCATCTTTTCGAAAAAAATCATTATTTTATCTCTTCCATCATCTTCTTCATCTCCTCTTTAGTCACGTGGATGGAATGATTAGAACTTGAGGATGTCTACGGACTTCCCACATGTCCTGATTGACTTTCTCTAATCATAAATCTAGTGTTAAGCCTCTTCATCTTCACCAAACGTCATATATCCAAACTTTAGGTTTTCAAACCTAGCTCATTCTCTGTGAAAACACCAAAAATGACAAAAAACAAAAGTAGATTGAAAACACCAAATCTGATGAAAATAAAATATAAAACGGTAAAGAAAACACATATTTTATGGTGATTCAATGACTTTTCCAATCTAGGTTCATTTTAATCTTTGTTATTCTTTGTTTTCTCTCTAAATTACAATAAATTATATCATACTCGACCACAATTTAGTGGATCTAGGATTTACAATGAAGCTTTTGGAATGTTTGGGGAAAGAGATAAAAGTGAACAAGATGCAGAGTATAAATCCCAATAGCATGAAAAAAGGATCTTTCTCTAATTGCTACGGCGTTGGTATTTATAGAGGACCTCGTCAATGGACTCAAAAGCTTGTGAAGAATATGATTCAAATGCAAGTCTTGGGGTTCGGAAGAGAATAGATCTCTTGATATCGAGAGATTTTTGTTGTTGAAAACTCATCTTTCTCCCTTGTTTCATGGTCTCTTATCTCTAATTTGTTGCATCTTAAACTCTTTTCCTTGACAAGTAAGCTCTTTCTGATAATTTCCTTTATATTGTTTATCATATTCTGCTTTCTTGTTTTCTTCTCGTAAATAGTTGCTCGTCTATCCTATAAGCAAGCCACTCGATCATAATTACACGAAGCATACTTGGAGTATAAGGAATTTAGAGAACCAAATGATCAACAAAAAGCTCTCAATACCGAGTACCTAGAGATACATTTTGCATATTTTCCTCATTAAACTTCGTAAGCCCAATCTTCTTGCATTTCTGGATGTGTTTCCAAGTTCGTAAGTCGTTTCATCACCATTTTGGCACTCTATTTTTAATTGAAATCTGTTTGATTAAGAAGTCGGTTAACATATAGTGTTTATCTACATTCGCATCTGAAATCATTTTTAAATATCGGATGCTTGCATCCACAGATACAATGGTATGTCGTATCCTAGCCAACGACAATTGGCAAATAAATATAAATAGAAACTTTTGATTTAATATAAAAAAAAATTCAATTCCACTGATTATAAAAATGTGAACAATAAACGAACATGATGATAATAAACACTTTGGAGGCATTAAATGCGCATAACATAACTACTAACTAATAGAATAACAAAAATATATCTTTTACAATACAAAAATACAGATAAGATAAATCTGAATCTTAACGAAAACTGGATAAACAATTTTCAAATGCGGATGTCTTTGTATTCTTATATGTATTCATTTTTTGAATGTTGGATAATTATCAGCTTTTCGAATATGAATGTCAGCAAATTTGGGATTTTTCAAATATACATTGACAGACCTACTTATGAGTGGAATCTCTGACTTGGTTGTCTCAAGGCTCCAGATTCTCGTAGCTGTCAAGGCAAAAAAACCTTCGGGTTTTTTGCGCCTGAGAACTCTATAGGCGCCTTGCATTGCTTTTTTGGTAGGAACATTAATGGATGTGTCAATGCAAGCAAGCGAAGGCAACATGCAGTAGAGCGAATTTGACGATGTCGATAAGTTCGCCGGCCTGTATATCGAGTTTGTTGGCAACTGCGGTGGTGGATGTAAATTCAAGGGTGGAACATTTTTATGCTCTAAACAATCGATATCGGTAAGCCCTATGCCCTGATTTGATCGATATTTGCCAGATAAACCTGAACTGAGCTCCCTATGGGCCAAAGCATATAATTTTCTATAATAATAAAACAATTTAATAGTCACGTGCTTTCCAAGCGCTTCGATTTTTGACGCTTCAGTGGCTGAGGCGCTTTTTGGATGTCTTTATGCATAGCTCGTGTCTAGGCGAGCGCTTTCATAACGGTCAAGATTCATCTCTATTTTGGTCATTTAAAATTTCAATCAGTTACGGAAATTCTAAAATTTCAGTTATAACTTCGATTTGCATTTGGTATGTTTCTCTATAAAATGTATTAAGGGATAGTTCATCATTTTATCTACAAAAATAAAATATGTATCATACATCAAAAAAACTGATTTAATTATCAAATTTACTGTTTTTCTAAATGTTATTTCTGCTAAATTTAGTAAAATAACATTGTTTTTTTTTTCTGAAATTATTATTCATTAGTCAAACTATTTACTATCATGTTGCCTTTTTAATATTTTTTCATGAGTGATGCATTTCTTATTTTCAGCTGTTTTAAAACAAAATAAAAACTATTTTTTCAAGCATCTGAAAAGCAAATACAAATTTAGACTGAAATCAAAACATAAACCTGATTCTGTCACATTATCACTTGAATTGCCAGAATGACTGGAATTTTACTAGATTTTGGAACCATGATTTCTATTTAGTAATTCAACAAGGATCAGGAACAATAGGAAAACAAAGGGCTGAAACATGGGCCATAGCAAACAGACTAGTGTCTAAGAGCATTATTGTATTAAAGTAAAAACAGAGGGAGAGCTATACTATTTTTCTGATGATCACAGTAACTAACCTCCTCTAAGTTTTTCTGAGTATCGCGGAGTTCTTTGTCAAATATTGTATACTCCAGTGATCTGCGTTGCTTATCGAGCTGTTGGTATTTTTTCAGTTCTTCTTTTTCTTCATCCAGTTCCCTCAATCTTGCCTCCAAATACTCAACCACTTGATCAATTTGCTTCCGCTTGTTTTCTACATAGCACGTAGTACATCACAATTAGCATGGTTATCATTTAACCATGATAGCTTAAATTCATAGTAGTGTAATAACATGCCAGTTTCTGTCATAATTTTCAAGCTCTCGCGCCTTCTCTCTTCATATACACGTGTTCCTCCAATCTCTTTTAGCAGATCTAGACGCTCGGAATCTTTCATCAAGGTAAGTGATGATATCTGATATAATAAAAATGAGTTCACAGCTTACTATTCGAGTTATCCAAGTAAGTATCAAAAACAACAATCTTGAACAACACCTTTCCTTGCTGAACAACATAGTATGGATTAGACCGAGAGAAGCCAGCACTCTCTAGCAGATTCATTACTTCGGTTTTGCTAAATATAATAGTCACACAAGTATTTAGTATTTTGGGGAATATGGGTGAGCATAATTTTGCAAAAGTTAGAGATGAACACTTACGAGACATGCTTAGCATCCAAGAAATATTCATCTTTTTTAGCACTGATTGTTCGACGGAGACGCACCTCGTCCTTATCAACCTACAACAAGACAAATTTGCATGGCGCCACATATAGTAGCTAGTTGTCCATCAAAGTGTAAGGAATAAAGGAATAAGCTTTCAAATATAGCATGGCCTTAAATTAACCAGATGCTCAGGTGGTTGACCAAGGTCGGTAATTTATTTTGTAAGGCCATTTTCATTTGTGTATACATATTTTAGTACAGAAAATGTTTTGATTTATTAAATCCAAAAAACAAGCTTCATTTGTAGAGGAGCAGAGGTCTCCCTTAACACACATCTAGATACATCAATCTTTATGACCTCTTAACTCTTCCACTCTGCAACACATGAATATCCATACATTATATCTACTTAGGCTCACCCAGGTAATGCTAGACCACAAGAAAACACCCTTTATCCTTTCTTACAAATTAAGATTATGTTTCATCAAAAATGCTCTAGGACAAAATTGTACATAAATATGGACAATCAAAGTGGATAAATAGCAATCTTGGTTATTAATCTAATGCTACACTAAAACTTACCAGTTAGAACATAGAAGCATGTTCCGTAAAATGCTTTTTTCCACTCACGCAAAACATAAGTTATATTATTAAAATCAGAAGTCATGCTAAATTAGTAAATACCATTTAATTTGTAATTGCATACTGGCATACCTACATTCTCAATTTTCAAACCAACAATTAAAAATCAAATTATATATCAGCAATCTCTATTTCAATATAGCTAATATGTTGTAAATGTCTGTTCCATCGATTAATATAATAATATTTTATGTAGGCTGGTTACATCGTTTTTATCAAATTGTCTTCCCATTCAGTATTAGCAACTTCATTGAAGGAAAAGGCTAATGAAGTTGACAAAATTGAAATATTTCAGAAACTGGATGAGATGGATTTTTCAATAGACAAACAAGCTTTTATTTACTATTTTCTTATTGAAAGGATAAGACATTGTGAAAAATACATAGTGAATTCACTAACTGGCAGAGCAAATATGCCATGAATCTAACAAAATTGAAATGGCTACCTCTAACTATTGCTTTGTTTAACTATTAATTAAACAAAAAGAATCTTCAAAAAAAAATAAACATAGTCATAAATTTGAGTAGCTATAATAATTTCTAGTCGATGCTCGATAACTTGAATTAAGGGCATTTACCAAATGATCAGTACCGAAAGCCATTGTACTTCACATATAAGCATAAATTAGAATTGATACTTGATGGTCAATACATACAACAAGGCTGTATCAAATATATTGCTTGGATCTTGAGAGGATATCATAATATTTAGTTTAGTTTATTCTTTTAAAACACACAAACATGTGTGTGTTGTGTGTGTGTGTGTGTGTGTGTGTGTGTGTGTGTGTGTGTGTGTGAGAGAGAGAGAGAGAGAGAATTAAAAGCCTGCTCATAAATCAAATGGAATATAAACAGCACCAAATGGCTATCGTAATATATAGCCATTGAGCACCAATTATTTTAAACTCATATCAATTGTGCACAGCCTTACCATAATGGGGATTGAAGCACAGTTAGCATTTCCAAATTCTGATTTAATCACACAAATCAGTGTGATTCTATAATTGTGTATGCATGTGCTACATACTGCTACATACATGGGTAAAGGCATGTAATACTTGGAATTAATTTGTGTATATGTATATGAGTATGTATGTATATGTATATGAGTATGTATGTATACGCAAATGAGCGCATATGTATATGCATGTACGTGTGTGAAGAATCATTCTCAGCATATAAGATGGTTGAGACTGAGATCATATGGTGGAATGGTTCTTCACATTAATCTAAAGATGCATAGTGCCCAAGCAAAAGAAAATTATACTGCAGAATTAAATATCATAGCTGTAACACAGATATAGAACATAATCAACTCTTGGCCACCAGCATTGTATGTGATGCATGGTCCTATCTTTAGACAGTTTCAGTATGTTTATAGTTGACAACCAAAGACAAAAACAAACAAGATATATGGATATGTCAGAAACATTTGTTGAATTTAATGAAAACGATTAAATTAACGATGTGAAAGAACAGAAAGGATAAATACAACTTACAGGGATGCGGTTGTCAGCATTATCAAACACAATCTCTACGAATGCTGATACAACTTGGTGACCTGCACCTTCCTAAAATGCCTCAAGAAACATTAAGTTAGTGAGATTTCCCACAATCGTTAGTGATAAGGAAGATTGATGAGTATAAGTATATTAGTGATTACATGGAGAAGAGCATGCCTATCTTCATTACGCAGATTTTGGAAAAGGTCGCTAAGAACAAAGCGTATGGCTAAAAGCAAAGCATATTGAGCATTAGCTTCAAAAGACGGGCAAAATTGGGGAAAATGTCAATATTAATTTTATTTCTAAAGATGTTACCATGGAAGAAATTTGTTTTCCCAGATCCATTAGCACCCACTGCAGAGCACAAGTGGGAAATAGATCAAAATGAAATAAACTGTGATTTTATTTAATATGATCGAGCAGTGAGTATAGTGATCGAAGTATTATAGCATGAATCACAATGATGATTAATGTCATTCATCAAATTCATATGATATACTAACCAATGAAACTAAAACAATTAAGGTACGTGATTATGGTGTTCTTCAAATCCAAATTAAGTACTAAACAACCGAGCTAAAAGCAAACATTTGTCATGCATATGTTTATCTCTCTGCATGGTGTAAGAAATTAGGAATATCTCTGGGTGTTCTACACAAGTGCTTGCAAGAAAAGGGAGAAATAAACTAAATAAAAACTAAAAACAAGTACTTGGAACAGCTTTGACTAAATGGTTACAATTAGTTTAGTTCTGAACTTCGTGGAAATAAGCATAATGTATGAGAAGAGCATGATTCAAGCATGGATGTTTGCACATAAATAAAAATAATGATTAGGAAAGATTTCTCATATGAAGTGATCTACATTTGAAAATCATTTAATAGAAATATTGGTGTATCCAATCAATCGGATTTCAATTTTTTTCATGCCATCTAAAATAGTCATTGAAGTAATTTTAAAGCTGGGCAAAGTCTTCATTACAAATGTTCCAATATCTTACTGTCATAAAAACATGAAAGTACTACATGACCTATATTGTATTTGTACTGTGTTTTATACTACTAGCTTCTCCTAATACTGTAAGCAGATAATAAAATATAATTCATGCTGAATTGGAAGCATAGTAATAGTAAATATTCAAACAAATTGTAACAGCAATACAAAAATTAACTCTAAGCGCTTTGCCAAAAAATTAACTCTAAGTACCAAAAGGTGTCTGTTTTTATGATTATATCCAGATTAATATAACAACAAAAACAGCAACTGAAAATTGTTTATGGCCTTAAAAGATATTACATATGAGCAGAAAAACAATTTTGGAAAACAATCAAATGTTTTAAAGCAAACATTCCATATATAAGTGGTCTAGTTCAAGTTTAATATTTGTAAAATCTTCTGAATACACTCCATATGTTTTTCAGTCAAAAAGATGCTGAATGTTTAATAAGTATTCAACATTCATTGTAGTAACTGAATATTATTAAGATGCATATTCAAATCACTGCTGCTTATCACATTAATAATCACATATGGCGATAAACAAACACTTTAAACTATTAATTGCAAACAAACTCAATGAGGTAACATTGCATTTTTGCCTATAACTTTACTAAAGCACTATGCTAAGGGCTGTACAACCAAAAACCAACATTAGCATCGTAGTCCCAGTGTTACCAATATCAAAATGATCCAAAATAATAAATATTGTATAGTTACCAACGCAGTTGACTTTTGGGCTAAATGGCTCCGTTGCCACTTGCTCCTTGTAGCTTTTAAATCCTTCAATGATAATCTGCCATACAAGTAATACAACGCAGGGTCTCATTAAAAAAATACGACTCAACGGTACAGCTTAAGATATAACAAAGGGAAGAAATACCCTTTTGATATGCATCCCTGTGCAAAGTCATTCAACACCTAAAACATAAAAGGCGAAAATAAAACTAGGGTTTTATCCGTACAAACATATGCTATGGCTATGAATGCTATACAATGGCTATTAAGTCAAAAACGTCGAAAAATGAAAAAAAATAAAATAGAAAATAAATAAAAAGAAGAATTACTGAGCAAAGACTTAGTTTAGTTGACTCTTTGACCTCCGGTACGAAAACAGTAAGACGGAAGACCAACTTGAAATTAGGGAGAAAGACAAAACGCAGATAAACAGGAATGGTGTTTCGCAAGGGAGACGAACCAAAATCAGGTTCTGATGGCGGGACGACGGGAAAAGAGCGGGAAAATGAGAAAAAAATGGAGAGCAAAATCCAGAGGAAAATGGAAAAACGAGTACTTGGGAGTAAGGTGCCCGTATGTTGCGTGGAAGACTTTTATTTTTTTTTCCCTCCCTGTTGGCCTCCAAAATGGTTCCGGTTTCAATAGAAAACTCCCACCACATGCAAGGATCATTCCATTTTCATTCACCCTAGCTTGAAATCCATTCTCATAAAGGAATGATTAAAGGATTGCATTTTAAATTTATTGTATAATTATCGTGGAGGACAAAATAAATTAGTCTCTCTTAAACTTATAAATAAAAAAAATTCAATATCAACCCTATAAACCTCTTTAATATAAACCTTAAAAACCTAAACTCTACTTAATGAATTTAATTTAATGTTGATTATGAAATAAAAAATGAAAATAGTTAACGTAATGGAAACACAGGAGAATTGTGTAGGTGACCAGAAGGCATCGGATCAGGTAAGTAAACGTAATATTATATTGGAATTGGATGGTTTAATTTAAAATAGATTAATAAACGAAAATTTTGATCGAGGATGTATAATCGAAATCCATAATTGAGACGAGAACATATTCGCGCGCTGATAATGATCAGAAAATTGTATTCGTTCGGCAGCAAAACAGGGTTGATCATAATTTTAATCGATAGATGAATTTATAGTCGATAATGAAGCATGTACTGTCAATGTTAAATGGTCATGGGTTGTCTTTTTTAGTTTGAAAAAAAAAAGGTTTTCTATGAGCACGGTTTCCTTTTGATCGAACTGCGGAGAACTTCGAAGTTTAGGGTTTACCAAAAAACGTGATAGTCAGGCGTAGTTTAGTCTTTTTTAAAATAAAAAACGAACCCTCCCCCTTAACAAATGAAAATTAAGAAGGAGTCCCCTCAAAATTATCCCTCCTTAACCAAAAGCAGAGTCCTGATAACAGTTCCCTTTGTAGAAAGGAAATGAAGTACAATATTGAAAATGATAGAATTTACGAAGGAAAAAACATATAATTTGTAGTTAACAATGCCACTTTAAAGGATGTTTGTAACAACCCGTATTTCGATAACATGAGTAAGACGAGAATCAAGGCAGAATTTAATTTTAAATTCTGAATCAAGTTAAACGGGCTATGCCATTGCGTTCGTCTCGGAAAAATACGCGAAATAGAGTCCGAGTTTTCGAAAATCGGAGTCCGTATGACCCGATTAAGGCCCAACGAAGTTTTCAGAAAATTTCTAAGTAAAAACAGATTTCAAATTCAAACTGGAACTTGGGAAATTGGGCCAGTTGGGCCAGGCGGGAAAATTCCCGCCATAGTACCCAAGTCGACAGCCCTGTCGACTTGGGAGTCGACTTGGTCTGACCAAGTCGACAGCCCTATCGACTTGGCTGTCGACTTGGCTCAGACGAGCATTCTTGCCTGGTGCACCTATTCTCTATTTTGGCTAGGTTTTTGGGCCTGGTTTGAAATCTGACGGTTCAGGTTGGTCCTAGGGTTAATCTAAGGGTCCTAACTAGCCTAATCTTCTATAAATAAGCCCCTAACCTACCCCTAAACCCTCATTATTCACTCATGTAACTAAACTATGGCAAAATTTCTACTCTCATGGCCTCCACTCAACTATCCTAGCCTCCACTTCATTTCTATGAGAGGTTTCATGATCATGAGAGTGTTAGAGAGTCCCTATATTAATATGAGAGCTTCTCAAGTTGGTTCCAAGGCAAAAGCTTTGATCTTTGTTCATAAAGAGGGTGTTTTTGTTGATTTGGAGTGTTCATCTTTGGGTTTTTGGGTGATGGCATGCATAGGCTTCATCACAAGCTTTAGATTAATCGATTTAGGCCTTCATAGCAAGGTAAGCCCTCCCCTACTCTTAGATATTAACTATGAAGTTAAATGTTCATGTTGCAAGTTTGGGTTTGATCATTGAGAATGATATATGCTATCATGTCATGCAAGTTTATGAAGTCATTATCTTGATTTTATGAGCAAAAAGCTACAACCTTTATGTTGAAATGTTGCATTATGCAACATGAGAACCTTCATAATCTTTGTGTCAACTTGCATATGAAGTCATAACCCTTATATGATGATATATGCGAGTTACTAGTCATCATTCCATGTCTTTTGTCACCATGATTTGTTTATGTGCCAAGTTTGGGTTTATGCATGCTTTTGAGGCTTAAGAATGTAACATGCAAGCTAATGAACACATTTGTGCCTCGTTTGCCACCATGATTAACTTGTGGCTTAATACCCATTTTTGTCATTCCTTTGCCAAGTCTCTTCTTTTAATCCATTACGTTGTTGCGAACGTATATGCGAGTTTAAAAGCGTTGGGTTATGTTATGGGTAATTTCTAATGACATGAAAATACAACTTGAAAACATGGCTTGAAATATAACATGGAAGTTGACATGTAAGTATGCATAAAAACATAAGCTTGGGAATTTACCTATTAAGTTAGGTCTACCCTTTGGAAATTTACCTATTAAGTTAGGTCTACCCAAATGCTTGAAAAACTTGTAACATGTTTTGGAAACATGATGAACATGACACTTAGATAATATAAGTGTGGCCAACTCGAGGTTGGGTTGAGTTTGCAACGTAAAACTACCCGGAACCGACCGGCCTAACTAGTAGTTGCAAACAATAGGACCCAATGTGAGAAGTTAGTCATGTTGTGCTTGAACCCGAGGTTAGACCAAGTTGTGGTGTAAAGCTACCCGGAACCGACCGGCTTAACTAGTAACCACAACAAAGTCTAATGTGAGAGGTTGGGGTGCATTAAGTAATTAATGTCACATGATAGGGTTAAGTTAATTTGATTAATGACTCTTAACCAAATATGACATGGATAAAGGGGTTAAGTAATTTACACTTAACTAATCCGACTTGGTAATTAGATGGGGTTAAGTAATTAAGGCTTAACTAATCTAACCACGGTAATTAGACGAGGTTAAGTAATCCACACTTAACTAATCTAAACACGGTAATTCGATGGGGTTAAGTTAAACACTTAACCAATTTAAACTTGGTAATTCAATGAGGTTAAGTAACCAATACTCAACCAACTTAACGTGATAATTTAATGGGGTTAAGCAACTTATACTTAACCAATTATACATGATGATTTGATGAGGTTAAGTAACCTACACTTAACCAATCTAATACGCGGACCTGACAAGGTTAAGTCGCAAGACCTTTTTAGAATATACTTAACCAATCCGACTCGATAATTTGATGGGATTAAGATAATCTATGCTTAATCAATCTAGCAAGATAATCCGATAGGGTTAAGGTAAACTAGTACTTGACCAATTTGACCTGATAGGGTTAAGTCATGAGCCTCTGGGTACACTTAACCAACTTGTGGGGCTAAGTCTTGAACTTAAATATTTAGTCAATCGTGTACGTACGGAAAGGCAGAGAACCCCCAACAGACCATGTGCTTGCTATCGAGTCATGGGTGAGGTTGGCCCGTAGGGAAGTGGGCTATAGTGGGGCCGTGGAGTGGTTCTTATACATGATTTTTCTTGGATTGCCTTTCAGTAGTTGAGGGAGGGGTCACGTGGGACCATAGCCACGGGTACAAAAACAGACCTTGATATCTGCATCGGCAGACGATTTAAAGCTCCCGACCGAGTTCCGTATTTCTTGATTTGCCCTGGCACGGAACTCGGATGGCACATTGGGGAACATGTGCATCTAGACATGGAAAACGATTCACGATACATACGTGGGATCAAGGGCGCGGTTGACGGGTGGCGTAATCCCTAGTGGTCCTAGGTGGCCAAAACCCAAACCGAGACACGGAAACGTTCATTAGGTAGCATAATCCCTAGCGGTCCTAGGTGGCATAAATCCTAAGTGGACGCGCGATAGTTCATGGTAAGGAAACACAACTAGATCAAGGGTTGCAGTCCAAAACAACTTCAAGGATAAACCGTTTACATGGGAAAGCCCGTACAGCCTACGGCAAAGGACTGAACTTATACATGGAAAGAAACATATGAGTTGAGTAACCTATATATGCGGCATATTAGGTTGACATGGACCATTACACGACTTTTGAGTAAGGGTCATTCACGGATAACACGTAATACAGTTGGGATACTAGTACGGTAGGTGTAGAGCGGATATACAGGATAGATGCCATGGGACGTTATACGTGATAGATATCTTGGGGATATTATACTTGATAGAAACCTGATGATGTGATACCTTGTTTTATCTTGACATCGTAATTTATCATGACACCTTAGTTTACCTGAGTTCAGTAGTTCATCCTGTTATTTTGATTTAGCCTATCTATCTTATTATCATACTTATGTTCATCTCAGTTTCTCATGACAGTTAACTTTACTAGTTTTTATACTAATAGTAGATAGGGCTTACTCAGTCTTTTTGACTGACCCGTTTTGTTTCGCCTCTTTTCTTCCGTTTCCCCCCCCCCCCCCAGGTTACAGGGAGGAAATACTATTGTCTAGTTCGGACTTCTCCTGCTTGAAGGCCATCATGGATGGCTTGGACTTTTCTTGGCTATGGCTACTTTACTGTTTTTACTTGGGGAATAATTTATGAAAATGTCTTTATGCTTCTTTACTATTGCAAGACAGGTTTTGATGTACTCTGATGTAAAAGGCTTTAGACCTTATTTATTCATGTTATGAAAGGTTGATTTTACTTCCGCTATTTTATATGTTCTGTCTTGTTATATTTCTGTGCATGTTTACCAATAATGCCCCTCTAAAGCTAGTGCATTACTTTGCGAGTGACCCTAGCGGAGGCGGGGTGTTACATTTGGTATCGGAGCAGAAGGTTACCAGACTGGGCAAAAGTTTTTAAAGACCTTCTGAAAACTATTTGAAAATCGTTTATAAAGAAGCATTTTTCAAGAAAGTTTACTTTTAAAAAGAAAAGGCTATTCCCCAAAGGCCATTAGCATTATCCTTGTTTCCTTGATTGAATCTCTTTTCCTTTCTTTCCTCCATCTGTAGTCACAGTGGTTTTAACTGCGACTAGTCTTTTCTATCTACGGAAGTGCTTTCCATGCGATGGAGGTGGTTCTCGAGAGACCAGTGGCCGCGTTATAAGAAAGGATAGTGAGAAAGAGGATAAAGGATACGAGCTTAAGGATGAGCAACTTGTTGGTATGGCTCAACCCATAACGAAAAAGTATCTTTGGTATGGTGAAACGGGACGGATAGTTAAGTATTGTGGGACAAGGACAAGATCATCGTGAAGATAATTGTATACCCTCACTAGAGTACCTGAGTAGGGGGATAACATCCTTGTTGAAGATCTAGTTATTCTTTTCTATCATCCCGCCAAGACTTTGTTTTGATCTCCGCATCATTTAAGTCCGCTTCGGTAGTTGAGTCTCTGCACCTTAAGTACTAGCGTAATAGAGAATCCCATTTTTGTCTCAAAGTCCTATTGGAGAATCAGTCCATTTATACATGACTTGTTTGGATTTGGGAATGTCTATGCCAAGTGTTGAGTTTGGAAATAATGCTTATGTTTATAAGCTATGGATGGATTCTAGGGATGAAGTGGTTATCCAGTAAGGGGTGCCACTCTCGGTTTTGATAGGAGGGTAGTTAGACTCTTGACTAGCCTTGGTAATACCCTCGAAGTCTCGTGTAACCTTTTGGGTTCGGTCATGGTTAGTTACTTAGAATCCCTTGATGCCTTTATGGGAAATTGGAAGCCCAATCGAGTGGTGTTCGCCGATAAGACGGATGGTTTATTTCACTTATGCATGGGTTATAGAAATCACCTTAGTAAGTGCGCTTGATAACCTGGTTGGCATCTGTTTACTTTCAAGAGAAAGTTCTTCTATGTGGAATACCTTGTGGTACGAGGTCCGAGATTCATTAGTGAATTTTGGAAAGCTTGCATGAGATCATGAGTACGCAGTCATGTTTGCGTCAAGTATTTTAGGAAAAGGATAAGTGCAAGTGGAACGAGAGGCGACGAAGAAATGAGTTTCAGCTCATGTTATGGAAACAGGAAATAAGAAGCTACGAAATCGCGAAGTTAAAGGACGGTCAAGGCACAATGGAATTAAGCTCAAGGAAATACGACTTTGATGGCCAAAGGCTAGATGCGCGCATAATATCTCTTTTTGGGAGTATATCCTTGATCCCTGTTTTCTGTAGAGCTTACTTGTAGGCTATCTTTTGTGAGCATCCTCTCGGTCCTATTTTCTGTTACAAACCCCGTAAGGAGTTTGCCTTGTTTATCTTCTCGACCCTGTTTCAGGGAATCCTCGGTAGAACCCTATGGATGCAAACATGTATTTGAAACATGTTATGATTGATATGGTTGCAAGTGGTTGCAAGTGGTTGCTCGTGGATGCGCGAATACACATTAGATGCTAGCTCGACTCGGTCACGTTTCATATTGCATATGCAGGAGTGTTTATACTTGTTTATGGATGAAATTGAATGTGTTATCATGCGGTTGTTGCATATGAATGAATGATTGTGCACGCATATAGTATCTATATGACTAGGACTATTTGCATACATGTTGGATTCATGGCACTATACATATCTTTGCATTAGAAAGATTATTCAGGCCTGATCATTAGCATTGGCTAAGGAACATGTACACACACGTTTTGCATATATTCATATAGCATTAGAAATCATCTAAGGACAATGGTTGCTTGTGGATGATGTTTTGAGTAGATGGATGATGGATGGTAGGATATGTTCTTCCTAACTTGGTGATTTCGGGGACGAAATCCTAAAAGGGGGGGAGAATGTAACAACCCGTATTTCGATAACATGAGTAAGACGAGAATCAAGGCAGAATTTAATTTTGAATTCTGAATCAAGTTAAACGGGCTATGCCATTGCGTTCGTCTCGGAAAAATACGCGAAATAGAGTCCGAGTTTTCGAAAATCGGAGTCCGTATGACCCGATTAAGGCCCAACGAAGTTTTCAGAAAATTTCTAAGTAAAAACAGATTTCAAATTCAAACTGGAACTTGGGAAATTGGGCCAGTTGGGCCAGGCGGGAAAATTCCCGCCACAGTACCCAAGTCGACAGCCCTGTCGACTTAGGAGTCGACTTGGTCGGACCAAGTCGACAGCCCTGTCGACTTGGCTGTCGACTTGGCTCAGACGAGCATTCTTGCCTGGTGCACCTATTCTCTATTTTGGCTAGGTTTTTGGGCCTGGTTTGAAATCTGACGGTTCAGGTTGGTCCTAGGGTTAATCTAAGGGTCCTAACTAGCCTAATCTTCTATAAATAAGCCCCTAACCTACCCCTAAACCCTCATTATTCACTCATGTAACTAAACTATGGCAAAATTTCTACTCTCATGGCCTCCACTCAACTATCCTAGCCTCCACTTCATTTCTATGAGAGGTTTCATGATCATGAGAGTGTTAGAGAGTCCCTATGTTAATATGAGAGCTTCTCAAGTTGGTTCCAAGGCAAAAGCTTTGATCTTTGTTCATAAAGGGGGTGTTTTTGTTGATTTGGAGTGTTCATCTTTGGGTTTTTGGGTGATGGCATGCATAGGCTTCATCACAAGCTTTAGATTAATCGATTTAGGCCTTCATAGCAAGGTAAGCCCTCCCCTACTCTTAGATATTAACTATGAAGTTAAATGTTCATGTTGCAAGTTTGGGTTTGATCATTGAGAATGATATATGCTATCATGTTATGCAAGTTTATGAAGTCATTATCTTGATCTTATGAGCAAAAAGCTACAACCTTTATGTTGAAATGTTGCATTATGCAACATGAGAACCTTCATAATCTTTGTGTCAACTTGCATATGAAGTCATAACCCTTATATGATGATATATGCGAGTTACTAGTCATCATTCCATGTCTTTTGTCACCATGATTTGTTTATGTGCCAAGTTTGGGTTTATGCATGCTTTTGAGGCTTAAGAATGTAACATGCAAGCTAATGAACACATTTGTGCCTCATTTGCCACCATGATTAACTTGTGGCTTAATACCCATTTTTGTCATTCCTTTGCCAAGTCTCTTCTTTTAATCCATTACGTTGTTGCGAACGTATATGCGAGTTTAAAAGCGTTGGGTTATGTTATGGGTAATTTCTAATGACATGAAAATACAACTTGAAAACATGGCTTGAAATATAACATGGAAGTTGACATGTAAGTATGCATAAAAACATAAGCTTGGGAATTTACCTATTAAGTTAGGTCTACCCTTTGGGAATTTACCTATTAAGTTAGGTCTACCCAAATGCTTGAAAAACTTGTAACATGTTTTGGAAACATGATGAACATGACACTTAGATAATATAATGGTCAACTCGAGGTTGGGTTGAGTTTGCAACGTAAAACTACACGGAACCGACCGGCCTAACTAGTAGTTGCAAACAATAGGACCCAATGTGAGAAGTTGGTCATGTTGTGCTTGAACCTGAGGTTAGACCAAGTTGTGGTGTAAAGCTACCCGGAACCGACCGGCTTAACTAGTAACCACAACAAAGTCTAATGTGAGAGGTTGGGGTGCATTAAGTAATTAATGTCACATGATAGGGTTAAGTTAATTTGATTAATGACTCTTAACCAAATATGACATGGATAAAGGGGTTAAGTAAATTGATTAGGCTAATGATACTTAACAAAACATGACAAGGTTGGGTAGGTTAAGTGATTTGATTTGCCTAATGACACTTAACCATTTTTATACGGCTAGTGGACGGGGATTAAGTTAACCAATACTTAATCAATCCAACATGATAACTTGATAAGGTTAAGTGGGATCGGGTTTGATTCCTTAATGACACTTAACCATGCAAGATGATTAGGGGATGAGGTTAAGTAATTTACACTTAACTAATCCGACTTGGTAATTAGATGGGGTTAAGTAATTAAGGCTTAACTAATCTAACCACGGTAATTAGACGAGGTTAAGTAATCCACACTTAACTAATCTAAACACGGTAATTCGATGGGGTTAAGTTAAACACTTAACCAATTTAAACTTGGTAATTCAATGAGGTTAAGTAACCAATACTCAACCAACTTAACGTGATAATTTAATGGGGTTAAGCAACTTATACTTAACCAATTATACATGATGATTTGATGAGGTTAAGTAACCTACACTTAACCAATCTAATACGCGGACCTGACAAGGTTAAGTCGCAAGACCTTTTTAGAATATACTTAACCAATCCGACTCGATAATTTGATGGGATTAAGATAATCTATGCTTAATCAATCTAGCAAGATAATCCGATAGGGTTAAGGTAAACTAGTACTTGACCAATTTGACCTGATAGGGTTAAGTCATGAGCCTCTGGGTACACTTAACCAACTTGTGGGGCTAAGTCTTGAACTTAAATATTTAGTCAATCGTGTACGTACGGAAAGGCAGAGAACCCCCAACAGACCATGTGCTTGCTATCGAGTCATGGGTGAGGTTGGCCCGTAGGGAAGTGGGCTATAGTGGGGCCGTGGAGTGGTTCTTATACATGATTTTTCTTGGATTGCCTTTCAGTAGTTGAGGGAGGGGTCACGTGGGACCATAGCCACGGGTACAAAAACAGACCTTGATATCTGCATCGGCAGACGATTTAAAGCTCCCGACCGAGTTCCGTATTTCTTGATTTGCCCTGGCACGGAACTCGGATGGCACATTGGGGAACATGTGCATCTAGACATGGAAAACGATTCACGATACATACGTGGGATCAAGGGCGCGGTTGACGGGTGGCGTAATCCCTAGTGGTCCTAGGTGGCCAAAACCCAAAACGAGACACGGAAACGTTCATTAGGTAGCATAATCCCTAGCGGTCCTAGGTGGCATAAATCCTAAGTGGACGCGCGATAGTTCATGGTAAGGAAACACAACTAGATCAAGGGTTGCAGTCCAAAACAACTTCAAGGATAAACCGTTTACATGGGAAAGCCCGTACAGCCTACGGCAAAGGACTGAACTTATACATGGAAAGAAACATATGAGTTGAGTAACCTATATATGCGGCATATTAGGTTGACATGGACCATTACACGACTTTTGAGTAAGGGTCATTCACGGATAACACGTAATACAGTTGGGATACTAGTACGGTAGGTGCAGAGCGGATATACAGGATAGATGCCATGGGACGTTATACGTGATAGATATATTGGGGATATTATACTTGATAGAAACCTGACGATGTGATACCTTGTTTTATCTTGACATCGTAATTTATCATGACACCTTAGTTTACCTGAGTTCAGTAGTTCATCCTGTTATTTTGATTTAGCCTATCTATCTTATTATCATACTTATGTTCATCTCAGTTTCTCATGACAGTTAACTTTACTAGTTTTTATACTAATAGTAGATAGGGCTTACTCAGTCTTTTTGACTGACCCGTTTTGTTTCGCCTCTTTTCTTCCGTTTCCCCCCAGGTTACAGGGAGGAAATACTGTTGTCTAGTTCGGACTTCTCCTGCTTGAAGGCCATCATGGATGGCTTGGACTTTTCTTGGCTATGGCTACTTTACTGTTTTTACTTGGGGAATAATTTATGAAAATGTCTTTATGCTTCTTTACTGTTGCAAGACAGGTTTTGATGTACTCTGATGTAAAAGGCTTTAGACCTTATTTATTCATGTTATGAAAGGTTGATTTTACTTCCGCTATTTTATATGTTCTGTCTTGTGATATTTCTGTGCATGTTTACCAATAATGCCCCTCTAAAGCTAGTGCATTCCTTTGCGAGTGACCCTAGCGGAGGCGGGGTGTTACAATGTTTGAGAACATCTTATTTTTATGCTTCTCGACTTTTAGATAATTTTGTTAAAAATGTGGTAAGTAACCTTTTCTTTTATTTTGACTTATAAACCAAAATTTTAGTGTATTTCATAGTTCTTTACAACTTGATTACTTGTGAAAGAAGTAACTTGTATGACATTTTTATTAAACACCTCGTTAAACATTAATAAAATTGAACCGTAAAGTTTACTTTAAAACTCATCTTAAACATAAAGAAGATACAAAAATAAACTCCAATATTTTCAGGGTCAACCTATAGTTTTCAATGTTCTAGCCTAAATTAGTCAGCAAAGTTATTTAGAAAATGAAATTTTTACAAAACAAAATATGTTGCCCTTCCTAGGTTTTGAACCCTAGTCACAAGCAAGTTAATTTAGATGTTCACCAACAAACCACAACTATTTCTAATGTTAGTTGCAAGGCTGGTTCCATTTATAACTAAATTTATAATATAAAATAATTGTAAGTTGCCTTAGGCCAATGGGTTGTCCCAACTCAAGGATTAGGTCGGCTTCCCTTTGGGTTAGTCCTGACAATTTTGCATAATTGAACAACATATGAATAATGAAATATAATACTCGAAAAAAAATCAATCACTAAGATCATCTCCAGTAATGTCAATAAGTTGAAAAATAAGGGAAATTCTCTCTTCAACTTCTTTCCTCTCTTTGTTGCAGTGGTGATTCAAACATGAAAATAGAGTTCAGTGCAGTTTTCCTCCCTTTTTTAAAGTGACGATTGCTATCTGGTTCTCGTTTATACTATCGACGACAAATAGAATCAAATTGTCATTTATAGCCGTTGACCCGTCTTTTTGCAAGGTATCCATATATTGGATTTTCAACTATCGAAGTGCTCAAGACTTGGGCATGGGCTTAGCCAAAATCGAGTGTGCTTCATTGATGTCACGAAACTCTCGAAGACATGGATATTATATGCTTGGATTTCAGCTCGACCAAGTAACTCCTGCTTTACTTCGGCTCATACAAGCCCGGTTTGATCATCCCGGCTCGACATCTTCCGAATCGTTTAAAGACTCAGCTTGGTGAAGGAAGGAATCTGGATCGATCAATATCTAGTTTGAACATGTCGAACCGGATGTACACCGATCCGGAGCAAGCAGTTACACCACATCTCCACCACCCAAACATGGTTAATCCACTTCTTACACGCATCCTAGTTGAACAAGATCCATGCCTCCCTATACATAGTTGTTTTCTAGGCTCTACAAAAGATCAACTCCTTCATTCTTGCGATCTCATGCAAGGACTTTGCTGCCATTGACATATCTCATGTTCTGTATATTTCTTTCATAAAAAAAAACTGTGTTGTAATCGTACAGTATAATAAAAAAATAGATCACACTAAGTGGGTGTAGGCCTAGTTGACGAACCACTATAAAATCGCATGTCTTTTGCATTTTCCTACATTCTGTGATTGAGTATTATTATTCTCTTGTGATATTTGTGGATTTTGGGCATTGAACTCAAAAGTATCAAATTTTGCATCAACGTTTTTGGCGCACTAAGAAGGGGGCACGCCACTTTATTTCTAGCTTCAAGGAGACATATACTTAAGGATTTGAAGATGGTTAAGAGAAAGAAAGACGGTACTTTAACTCGTGCTGAAGGCGCCGGGAATCAAGGAAATCAGGAGGCTTCCTCTACTGGTAATATTCCAATTTCTTGACCCAAGATGAGATGGATGAGGTCATTAAGGGATTACAAAATCGCATGGAGCGGCAAGATGAACTCCTCAACAGGTACGAGGAGATGACGAATACTTTCCTCTTATAGCTAGATGGATTTGGAAGGCCAGGAGGCCGAAACTTAATCACTGGGGCTGAACACAACAATGCGGTATCAACTCGAACAAAAAGTGCGTTGCATCCCGGTTCGGTAGCAATCCTGGTTCGACCAAGCAACAATGTCAAACTGGGTATGGTAGGGGGCAGTCGCCCCAGGGATGATGGCATCGCTCGTCACACTTCAAATCATGATCTTCTCGGTAATGATACTAAAAATATTGGTCAAGCTCAACCACATGAGGCTATGGATAATGATGGTGTAGTAGCACTAAGAGCCCGGTTCGGCTATGCCAAACCGGATCCCAGGGGAATGGCCGAAACGGTTGTCGATGCTGTGAATAGGCATCAAACAACTACTAGATTACACGTTGAGGGCATTGGCGTTGGTTCGGAAGATTAGCAACTATTGCTTGGCGATGGAAATCGAATCGCGGATATGACTCGATGATTTACTAGAAGCAGGGAATCTCAAATCGATATGGATTGTGTCAGTCGCAGCCTCTTTACTCAGACTATTAAGAATTCTGGAAATCCACCAAATTTTAAATTGCCTGCCTTAGATGCTTATGATGGTAGGAAGGACCCTGTCATGCATTTGATGCGTTATTTGCGTTATATGAAAGTACTATCGATGTCGAAGAGCGTCATGACTAAGTGCTTCCCGCTATACCTTATTGATATTGTTGTTATGTGGTTCATGTAACTAGAGTTGAGATTGATCAATAGTTGGAATGATTTGGTTGCCATATTTGTTGAACCGTTGAAGGTCTATATCTCTAGACCCAAAAATGTGATGATTTCAATCAAGCAGAGGTTCAAAGAGACTCTTTGCTCCTTCTTTGAAAGATTGAATGTAGTGGTAGCATTAGTAGATTGACCAGAACCGTCCATTATGCTGATGGTTGTTGTATCTGACATCTTAGATAAGTCAGATTAAGTTTTCTTTGCAACAGGATCTACCGAGGGACCTTAGCGAATTCTATTTTGAAGAAGATAATTTCTAAGTGAGGAAGATGCAAGAGTTGAAAAGAGGTTATTGAGATCAATATGGCTAAGGATGAAGGATTGTCTAAATTGGGGAAAGGAAAGAATAAAGGCAAAGGAAAAGCCCCATTTTTGAATGACAGGAATGCTCAATCTCATAGAGAGGCCAAAATTTCCAGATACACTAAACTCAAATCCTCATTAGAGGGTATCTACACGGATATCCACAAGATAGCTCCATTCAAGAAACCTCCTAGGAGGGAGCCTACTCAAAATGAACGAGAGTCTAGAAAGCACTGTCTGTCTCATTAAATGGATGGTCATACCATAAAAGAGTGCATATACCTGCGTGATATAATCGAAGAGCGTGTCAGACATGGAAAGCTGGCATATTACATTAGAATCAGACTATAGCAATAAAACCGGTGTACCCACCTACTGCTCCTCGAAGTGGAAACAAGCCTGGATCGGGATCACATGGATTGATCATTTATTGATCTGGATTTCGTGGATATTTATCTCAATGGATTGTGGGATTCTCTGGATTTTGTTTTCTTTTGATTAGGTTTTTTGGATGGATGCGTATGCCTATCCATGTATGGGGAACAACGAGATCCCTGGGCATGCTCTTTACAGACAACAAACCATCCTCCTTCTAATTTGTAATTAGAAGCGGCAAAGTTGGCTTACTCACGTACAAGGTTAGGATAATACCTCTATGGTGTGCTCTGCATCCATATTAGGTTTGATTTTGTAATGGTTATGGATTTTAATAAATGGATTTCCTTTCTTTGACCGCGTTTGAAGAATTGGACTATCTTGTTAGGATTTGACAAGTACGCTGAATCATGGACTTCCAAGCATGACTATGTCCGAGGGACATAATTGTCTTGTCATGACTTGGAAGGATCACTTAGTCATAATTCGAAGATGGACTGTAATCAATTTGGATTTCCAGGTATGGATGGTGCTTGAAGGGTTGACGGTTTTGTCAGGACTTGACAAGATAATTCAATCGTAACTTGAGTATGGATCATATTCGACATGGATTTCCAATCATGGACTATGCTCGAAGAGGCCGAATGGTTTTGTCAAGGCTTGGCAAAGCAGTTCTCTTTGATTATTTGCAGATATGGATTATACTCGCAGTGGATAGGCATGGTGAGGCCATAGATTTCTTGGATTTGGATTTCTCTTATATTATAATCTGGTGAGAACATGGACTTTTATTGGGATTTCATTGGAATTATGGATTTAAGATTATCTATTAATATGATCCGGAGTGATCACAGCCTTCTATTAATACGATCTTGAGCAATCATGGTTTTCTATAAATATGGTCTGGAACGACCATGGATTTCTGGTTTTCCAATATTACGATTCGGTGCGATCACGGATCTCTGGTGTTCGAATATTGGATTTTCATTCGGATTTCCTTGGCTTTCTATGGATTGTCGGATTATGCGAAACACGTCTTCCATCGAAAGACATGTTTCAAAGGGCAAGTGTTGATCCACCATTTTGCAAGGCACTCATATATTGGTTTTTTAGCAATCGAAGTGCTCGTGACTTGGCATGGATTAGCCGAGCTCGAGCGTGCTTCATTGATGTCATGAAACTCCTGAAGACACGGATGCTATATGCTTGGATTTCGGTTCGACCTAGCCCAGCTCGACCAAGCAACTCACAGCTTCACTTCCGCTTGAACAAGCCCGGTTTGATCATCCCGGCTCAACATCTTCCGGATCGACTAAAGACTCGGCTTGGTGAAGGAAGGAATCCAGATCGATCAATACATGGTTCGACAATGTCGAACCAGACGTACACCGATCTGGAGCAAGCAATTACACCACATCTCCACCAACCAAACATGGTCAATCCATTATTCTACATTCTTGGAGATGATGGCTCGCGTCCTAATCGAACCGGATCCGCGCCTCCCTATAAATAACTGATTTATGGACTCTAAAAAGATCGACTCCTTCATTCTTGTGCTCTCATGCAAGGACTTTGCTGCCATTGACATATCTCTTGTTCTCTACATTTCTTTCATAAAAAGAGTTGTGGTGTAATTGTACTGTATAATAAAAGATAGATTACACTAAGTGGGCGTAGGCGTGATTGGTAAATGATATATACGTAAATGTGTATATTTTATCCGCATATTTATCTCATTTTATTTTTTAAATAATTGATATTATGCATTTATAGTTGTGTTTACAGATTATTTTTGATGAATGGATTAATGCACTTAATTGTTGAAAAGCCTGAAGAATTTGTGCAAGAAGAGTGTTGAATTTTAGAGCTGGATTAAAGCTTGAAGACCTAAAGAAAAGTTGCTATTCAATCGCCTTCTGCTGCATATTTTAAAGACAAGATTCAATGCTTTTCCATAATGATCACTTGGAGTTGTTATTCATTCTCAAGGCAATTGGAGTTGAAGCCCGCAACCTATTTTCCATGACATCTACATGCATTCACATTGGTCTAGTTGCTAATTGGGCTAAGTTATTTGTCCCATATCATGTAATTTGCAAGGCTTCTCATTCATGCGCTGCACGCGTTCACATTGAGCTATTTGATTTATGTGCTATTTTGGAAAGGAGATTTTGTCCCACATTGTGGAATTTGCCAAGTAGTCTTTGCTATATCAGCTATAAATACATTGTATCTCATTCATTGTAAAACACACTTAGTTTTATTTTGTAATTCTCTTCTTGGAATAAAACTCTTCTTCTCCCTTTCTCTCAGTTGTTTATTTTATTTATGTTCATGTTATTTAGTTCCTTTTTCTCTTCTTCTTTAGCTATGTCTAGCTAATCCCCTTTGATTATGGGGTGATGACGCTAATAGATATGATTCAACATGAATCACATAGCCAATAGATGAGAACTTTATACATGTAGATCTGGATCTGAATCAAGCATTGGATCTGAACATTCATATTCCGTGTCGTTTAATACCTATGCTCCTTCACAGGGTATATTCGTGTTCGATCTAACAATTATCAGATTTAGATCTAATTTTAGGATTTTAGAAATTAATTAGTGAATTTGTCCTGATAGCCTATGGTTGTTTAAGAGCTCAGCTCCTGCATAGGCTATGCTTGTCGTTATTTACTTATTTGTTTCTAAGAATCAAATTATCGTTGATTCATGTTTGTGACAGAAACATGAATTAGATCTATATCTATTTGTTGGCTATTGATGAGTACGAATCCAATCCATGTCATTATCCCCTAATTGCTTTCTTTTATTATATAAACCTCTCTTTTTATTTAATTGCTGTTATTTTTTGTGTTTTCAACCAACCAAAATCCTGGAATAACTTGATTGAATTTACAAGTTTAAATATTTTTGGTCCCAGAGTTCGACAACCTCTACAACGATCCTTGTTGTTTAGGAAAGCTGAACGGATTTTACAATTGTTTAATTTGTTCGCAAACAAATTTTGGCGCCGTTGCCGGGAACCAAAGTAATTTTTATTCGTAGATCCTTCGGGTTAATTTTTTTAAAAAAAAAACACAATTTTTTTCCCTTTCATATATAGAAAAAATTCTCTTGATTAGTTTTGATTTGGTATTGCTGATCTTCTAATTAAGAGAGAAAAAAATTGCAATTTTCAGATTGATTTCTTTCCCGTTTCATTGCTTTTCTATTTTTACAAATTAAATAAAAAAAGAAAAAAAAACTTGCCACACCTCTTTTAAATTTCTTGCCATTTTTTTTCTAATTGATTTCCCCGATTTCTTTCCTTTCTTTTCAATTTTCTTTCTACTTTCTCATATTTCTTCTTATACAAGAAAAAAAAAATCAAAAAGATTTTTTTTTTACAAAACTTCCTTTTTCTCTCTGTTTACTTCTTGATTGCTCGTCACAATTCCCATCTACTTCTGTCATAAAAAATCAATAAGCCAACCTCCACAACCAGCCATATCCACCCTCATCCTCTGCTCATACTCCACCAACCACAAATATACAAACTTTCAGACCACTTCAGCACAAACTCTTTCCTCACCGCCATACCACATTCATCTAGCTCCACAAAATAAACTATTGTCCATCTGTTCCACTACTGATTTCACTTCGCCCAAACCACACTTCATCACTAACCTCCCGGCACATCGCCTTGCTGCCATAAAAAACTCCTCAACAAACACCTGACAACAACTATCATCACTTCATAACACAATACACTTCACAACAACCACCAGACCACTTCTGTCAAGTTCACAAATATGTCTCCTCCTTCAAACAAGCCGTATCATCAGCCAACACCTTTCAACCAACTCCTATAGCAAATCCAACCCTTCACCATTAATCAACCGTTCTGTCTTCAACGGCTCCAGGCCACGTCCCTTCCTCTTTGCCACCAACCAAATTCACACAATTTCCTGAACCACTATCACTCCACAACAAGCCAATACCCTTCATCTTTCACACCGTTCAACAAAAACCACTACTTCAAACATCAGCACGGAACAAGAACCCAGACCCATCACTTTGTCATGCAAGCCCTTCCTCAAACACAGTCCACTTCCCTTGTCTGAACCATCAAACTCGTCTAACCTCTGCAAGTTTCCTTTCCCAGTTCAAGCAACATCCGCATCCACTCTCTACCAACTGAATTCCTCAAACCCACTTCGCAACAACAAGCAAAACAACCCCTTCCACTCACAGCAAAACAACCCAAAATCGCAGAGATCCCTTACTCCAGTGTCGAACACCCGCAGTTCTCATCACCGCAGCCACTCAGTTCTCCAACAGCAGCTCTCGACTTCAACTAGTCGCGATCCACCGTACTCAAAAGCCAAAAGCTCCAAATCAAACGCCTCATCTACCACTTCCAAACCAGATTCAACTATATCAACATATCTTTCAAATAAACTTCACCAATTCAATACAACAACCAAACCAAAACAGTCTCCTTCAATCGCCACCCCTCAGAAAAATTCACGAACCACCAGAAAATCTGATCCTCAATTGAAAGCACCCCAGTCCGCCGAAATCAAAATTGTGAACCTCTTCTGACCATAAACTCCCAATTGCTTCTAGCGAGAGCTGATTCTTGCAAGCAGATTCCAATTATATTTGGGTGTTTTATTGATTTTGAAATTTGTTTTCTTTCTTTCTTCTACGATTTAATTTTTACTAAGGGGGCAAGGGATTGGGCCTGATAGCGTGCTTCTGGGCTTCCCATGTGTGGGCTGCATGCATTTTAATTCTAGTTTAATTTTGTTTGAATAGTTTGCTTCCCTTTTGACCTTCTTACTTCATCTCTTGTTTTCCGCCTAAAACAAAAAAGGCGAAATTTTTCAAAAACAGGCACAGTGGTAATTTGAAAAAGGTCATAATAATTATTTTTTTAGGCTCCTAGCCCGAATCTGTGCCGCAGCACAGTCAAGCAATTAATAGGAGGCGACAACAACATGAAGCAGCGGACAATTCAGGGTTCGAGCAGTTGCACACCAAGTAGGGTGTGAACGCGCTAGCGCTTCTCAATTGCACTGGACGGACTGCCGATCTAGGTGAGATTTTTCTAAACTCTACAGGGACTGCTGCTGCAAATAAAAAAGATAGACATTGTTTGTAAAAATCTTTTACAGGGTCAGCGGCTTGCTTGTAAAATCTTTTAATTTCTGTGATTGTTATTTCTGCATCTGTATTCATTATGTTAAGGGCAATACCCCAATTCACATAAGGTGAGGGATTTCATCACCCTTTCCTTAGCCCACAAATTGCATTTCATCGTAGAATCTGACTAATAATAACGGTTAGACGTTGGACTTAAGGGAGTCGCGGGATCTTCTAGGGCTTAATTGTATTTTGATAGTTGATTTCTTTGGAACGAATTATTTCTTGGTGTCTAGACTACGGCAGAGAAATAACCGTTTATAAATATTACGATAATTCGTAAATATTATATCGGTTGTTACTCCTAAGGCACTTAAACCTTCGGCTGCATTGCTAGGGTGATTCCTGGTGCACCGATAACTCCTGACTGTTAACTGGCTGAGAAATCTTTTGTTTTAAATAATTAAACGCGTTATTATACAATTTTGGGTTAGGAGCTATTAAGGACATAAAATTTCATTGTAACTAATCTCTATGTATTTGACCGGTTTGTGAATTGCAGATTTAAAAAAAAATCAAGTCCCTCAAAAACAAAAACAAAAAATTGAAAAATAAAAACAAATAAAAAAATTCAACTTTTTTTTTTAATTCTTTAGCCCTTGGTAGTTCTGTAGTTTTCTATAAATCCCATTTTCAAAAAAAAAATCTCTCTCTCTCACCTCTTTTTGAGCTTCTTCATTGTCTAAATTTCTTTTCTGACGAACTCTTTCCTTCTTCTTTCTGGTGCATGCAAACTTGGTCCCGTGACCAAGAATCTCATCGTTTGGTTAGAATCAGACCACCTTCCCCTTCTTCAAAAACCAATTTTCCCAAACAACCCTTAGAAATGGGTAACGAACCCGCACCTCGTACCCTGATGGACAGAATCCTTCCCAATATAGTTTCTGTCCCTTCTTGCATTCAGTTACCAAATCCTATGGGTAACCACTTTGAAATCCGATCGAGTCAGATAAACATCCTTCCCAAATTCGGAAATTTTTCTCATGATGAACCATGCATTTCTTAACGAAATTTGAATATGCTTGTGCAACCTTTAAATTACAACAATTATGTGAGGATGGTATTAAACTTCGTTTGATTCCATTCGCACTAACAGACTCCACAGAAAAATGGTTTCGCAGCTTGCCCCCAAATTCGATTTAAAAATGGGATGAATTTACAGCAATTTTCCTAAAAAAGTTCTACTCCTCGGAAAAAACGGCTAGAGTCAGAAATGAAATCACTAACTTCCACCAAAAAAGGGGTGTATCTTTTTGGCAATACTTCGAAAGATTTAAAGAACTATTGTTCAGTTATCCCCATCGTGGTTATGAAACATGGTCGTTATGTCAAACTGTATACGATGGACTTGATAATAGTTCTAGGCAAATGTTAGAGTCAATGTGTTAGGGCAATTTTCTAAAATAGACTGACGTAGAAGCTTGGGAATTTCTGGACGATTTAGCAGAAAATTTGAAATAATGGAAACGAACCAATGAAAAATATCTCTATTCGCGATCCAGTAATAATTCCGTCGAATCCTCTTCTTCTTCTAATACTCTTGTTGATGTCATCCTGAACGTTGTTAGAACACACACTCGGTCTAATAACGTTTCCCAAGCTATGTGACACATATGTCTTGACACTAATCACATGGTTGATGACTATCCTCAGTCCCTTGAGCAAGTAAATGCTTTCAACATACCCAATAGCCACCCAAATCTTTCTTATGGTCCGAATAACCCTCTGATGAACAGACCTTTGAATTGAGCATTTCCGAACAATGCTGTGAACCCTCCTCTTAGGCAAAATCAGTACACTTTGAACCAGGCGCCTTTCCGCAATCAAACGATTGCACCACAATATGAAAAACGCCTTTCTACGATTAAGGGGAATGTATCTGAGGTGAGCAATCTGTTAGCTCAAATGACTAAGCAAAGTGTTGAAAATCAAAACAACTTAGACAACTCCTTGCAATCATATATGCAGAACATGAATCAACAAATGAGTGAACTTCAAAAATAAATGTCTCAACTTAACGCTAGATTAAGTGAAAGGGAAAAGGGTACGTTTCCAAGTCAACCCATCCAAAACCCTAGAGGGAAAAATTCAAACTCCAACCAAATTCAGATCATTCAAGATTCAAACGTTTGTCAATTGAATGATGTCATGACACTTAGATCCAACAAAAAGATTGAAAACCATGTGGCCAACCCAAATGCTTTACCGGATGATCTTCCAAACCCTACCAAAAATTCGACCAACTCGGATCAGAACATTGTGCCAATTTCTGACAAGGACCATCCTCAAACTCAAGTAGTCAAACCTACTGAGTTGTCTGCTCCATTTCCTCATAGACTCCGACCTAGGAAAAAGACGGATCAGCTAGAAAAAATTCTTGAAATATTTAAGCAAGTTAAAGTGAACATTCCTCTTTTAGATATTATACAACAAGTTCCACAGTACGCGAAATTTCTAAAAGATTTGTGCACTCAAAAACGTCATACACATGTACCTAAGAAAGTGTTTCTAGCGGCAACTCTAAGCGAAGTCCTGTCCCAATCAATGCCCGTGAAATACAAAGATCCTGACTGCCCCACAATATCATGTACTATTGGGGACAAGAAAATTGATAGATGCCTGGTAGACTTAGGCGCTAGTGTTAACTTGCTTCCATATTCCATCTATCGCCAATTAGGCTAGGAGAACCGAAACCCACCAAGGTTACCCTTCAGCTTGCTGACCGTTCAATTAAGAAACCTGTGGGTGAAATCGAACATGTATTGATCAAAATAGGCGAATTCATCTTTCCAGTTAATTTCATTGTCCTAGAAACTCAACAGGTAAGCAATCCTGCAAACTAGATCCCTTTGATTCTAGGACGACCCTTCTTAGCAACCTCTAATGTGCTTATCAACTGTAGAAATGGGTCCATGAAACTTTCTTTCGGTAACATGACCGTCGAGCTAAACATCCTTATAACCGAAAACTCTCCTAACTCTTACGTGGATCAGTTTTCTGAAATCCATGTTGTCCACGATAATGAATCTGAGCTCTACCATCTAAATAACGAAATTGAATGAAATTACGAAACTTTTTTTCAAGATATTCCCGAAAATGCTTCTGATTCGATTCCTGTCGAGCCACTCACAATTGAGTCTATCCCTTAACCAATTTCTTCGGTTGAGTCGTCCCCAAAATCTGACCTCAAAGTGTTGCCCAGTCATCTTAAGTACGCTTACTTAGGAGACAACGAAATTTTTACTATCATTATCGCTTCTGACCTTACTTTAGAGAAGGAACAATTGCTCCTTCCTATCCTTAAGAAAAATAAGGAAGAAATTGGTTGGTCCATGGCTGATATTAAGGGGATTAGTCCTTTGATAGTCCAACATCGAATCCACCTCATTGATGATGCCAAACAAACTCGTGATCCTCAGCGTCGACTAAACCCCATCATGAAAGAAGCATTTCATGCTGAAATCCTTAAATGTCTTGACAATGGAATCATCTACCCAATTTCCGATAGTCAGTGGGTTAGTCCGATTCATGTCATACCTAAGAAATCAGGGATTACCGTGATCCAAAATGAAGCTAACGAGCTTATCCCAACCCGCACCCAGACCGGTTGGCGTGTCTGCATTGACTATAGGAAACTTAACGCTGCAACACGTAAGGATCATTTCCCTCTGCCATTTATCGATCAAATGTTAGAACGACTAGCCGGTCACGAGTATTATTGTTTCCTTGACTGGTACTCGGGCTATAATCAAATCCCTATCGCTCTTGAGGACCAAGAGAAACCCACTTTCACTTGTCTATTTGGTACATTTGCGTACCGTCGTATGCCTTTTGGTCTCTGTAATGCACTTGCAACCTTTCAGAGGTGCATGATTAGCATTTTTTCTGATATGATCGAGCGATTTTTGGAAGTGTTCATGGATGGTTTTTCCATCTTCGGGGATTCTTAACTGAGTGTTTACATCACTTGGATCTTGTTCTTAACCGTTGCAAAGATAAACACTTAACGCTTAATTGGGAAAAGTGTCACTTCATGGTCAAACATGACATTGTTGTAGGACATGTCATCTCTAATAAAGGAATTGAAGTAGATAAAGCCAAAATTGAGGTTATCTCAAATCTTCCCATTCCCAAATCCGTTAAAGACATCCGATCCTTTTTAGGTCATGCTGGCTTCTATCGTCGCTTTATAAAAGATTTTAGCAAAATCACTCGACCTTTGACTAACCTTCTTGGGAAGGATGTTCCTTCCAACTTCAATTCTGATTGCATTTCATCTTTTGAGCATCTTAATAATGAACCTGTCTCCGCCCCGATCATCTGCTCTCCTAATTGGAAGCTGCCTTTTGAAATCATGTGTGACGCCTCGAATTTTCCTGTTGGTGCTGTCTTAGGACAACGTATCTATAAGATTCTTCATGTCATTTACTACGCAAGTAAGACTCTGAACGACACTTAAATCAATTATACGTCCATTGAAAAGGAACTCTTGGCAGTCGTTTCCACTCTAGAAAAATTTAGACCTTATCTAGTTGGCTCACACATCACTGTTTATATTGATCATTCCACACTTAGGTACCTCTTCTCTAAAAATGATGTTAAGGCTCGTCTCATTCATTGGATCCTTCTACTTCAAGAATTTGACCTTAACATTAAGGATAAAAAAGGATCTGACAATGTTATTGCAGACCACTTGTCTCGTCTTCCAAATGCCCCGTCTTCTTCTCTTCCGATCAACGAGAATTTCCCTGATGAACATCTATTTTCTTTATCCACTGATCCTTGGTTCGCTGACATTGTCAACTACTTAGTCACCAAGAAAACCCCTTCTTTTTGGTCTAAGCAGGATAAACACAATTTTTTTTCCCAAGTTAAGCATTTTTTCTGGGACGACCCCTATCTTTTCAAGTATTGTCCCGATCAAATCATTCGAAGGTGTGTTCCCGACACTGAAACTCATAGTGTCCTCTCTTTCTGTCATGACCAAGCTTGTGGCGATCACTTCGGTCCTAAAAAGACAGTTGAAAAGGTTCTCCAATCGGGGTTCTACTGGCCCAACCTTTTCAAAGACGCGTACGAATTTTATAAAACTTGTGATCGATTTCAATTTTTAGGGAAAATTTCTAAACGGAATATGATGCCCCTAAACCCCATTCTAGAAGTTGAAATTTTTGATGTTTGGGGTATAGACTTCATGGGACCCTTCCCTAATTCTTTTGGGAACCTTTACATTCTCTTAGCTGTAGATTATGTTTCTAAATGGGTCAAAGCTTTTCCATGCAAAACAAACGATAACAAGGTTGTTGTGCGCTTCTTAAAAGAAAATATCTTCTTTAGGTTTGACACACCTTGCACAATAATTAATGATAATGGGACACACTTCTGTAATCGTTCTTTTGAATCCCTCATGAGAAAGTATTCGATAACCCACAAGTTATCCACTCCTTACCATCCTCAAACTTGTGGGCAGGTTGAAGTATCTAATAGGCAGATTAAGAAAATCCTTGAGAAAACTGTGAATCGAAATCGTAAAGATTGTTTCCAAAAGTTAACCGACGCTCTTTGGGCTTACCGCACTGCTTTTAAAACAAACTTAGGTATGTCCCCTTATCGATTGATTTTTGGTAAGCCATGTCACTTACCAGTTAAACTAGAACATAGGGCGTTATGGGCATTAAAAACTTTGAATATTGATTTAGAGCAAGCAGGTGAACATAGGAAGCTTCAACTTAATGAACTTGATGAAATTCAGAATGACGCCTTTGAAAATGAACGAATTTACAAGGACAGAATGAAAGTATTTCATGATAAATCCATTTTACGTAAAACTTTCATGCCAAGTCAAAAAGTTTTGTTATATGACTCAAGATTGCATTTATTACCGCGTAAGTTAAAATCTAGATGGACAGGACCTTACACTGTACGGACTGTTTTTCCGTATGGTGCGGTAGAAATTGAAAATCCAACCAATGGATCATCCTATAAGGTTAATGGTCAACACCTTAAACCTTACTTGGAACCAATATCAAACCAAGAGGAAGAGCTCATGGTCCTCCATGAGCCACATTACATTCGGTAAGACGCACTAACCCTCTTTTGTACATATGTAAATAGTCTCTTATTTTATTTTTCCTTTCACTAAGATATGTCTGATCAAGACTGTGAATACACAGTCACACTCAAGTATGAGGGGAAATTAACATTACATCAGCAATCAAATGTTATGAACTAGGTCATTCATTGAACAAGGATTAACTTAAATTCATAAATAACACCTTGGTTCTTGTTTTATAAGTTGAATTGTTGGGTGATGGGAATGAACATTATTTATTCATTGAGTCGTAATGTGTCTTTTTAAGATGCTAGCTTGAGACTGTGCAGACGTTAGTCGTGTTTTGGAGTAAGCGTGTCAACCCTTATTTTACATGTTAGAATGTGCAAGTAAAAACAATAAAAAAAATCAAATAATAATGATTTTGCACTTAAATTTGTTGGGTTTTTTGAGTTCGTTTTCATGCATAATATTTTTTCTCACTCAAAATTTCAAAATCGTAAGTTCTAAATCCACTTGGCCCAATTAAGGAGAAATGACTCATTATAGCATTCTTCTTCGATATCCCACATTATTCAAACCCAAGTTTTAGTTGATTTCAACAAGTTTTTCTTATATTGGTATACTATAGAACCTTGTACTGATTTATTTTCAAAGGTTCAAAAACGTCATTTTTTGTACCAATATTACACCACCCACTACGTACTTGTTTTAAGGTAGGATAACCATATACCACATCTTATTTTATATGGGTTATCTATCTTATGAAACATTGCTTATCATTCCTTTCATCTTTTTATATAACATCAATCCAGACTTTTGTGTTGAATTAGGGTTATAGAAGTTGAGTAACCAGGGCATAAAACTTTCCTCTCATGAAGTGCTGGTGATGATTCGCTTAGTAGAGGAGGAATCAAATGAAATAAAGTACGGTATCATTCCATTCCATCTCCACTCATCATTCATCATGCAAAAATAATGAAATAAAGAGAGAGTCTCTCAGAATAAAATAGTCATTCATCATTCTTGACTATAAAGCATTCATTTCCATTCCATCCACATCCATCATACCATACTTGGAAGCGAGGATTGTAATAAAGGAGATCAAAGGAAATAAAAATGCTCATATGTGCCTTAGTATTACTTTATCTTTTGTAGCCTGAAGTTTAACTAATACACTTGCCCTCTTATCTAGAATATTTTTAGAACTTACAAAAATTCTCCTTCATCTATGCATAACTCACATCCAATACATTACAGTTACACTGGTGCAAAATTATTCAAAAAAAAAAAGAATGAATAAATGATTGGGTGCACATTGTCGATGTGTACAACTTTCGTTGACACCACGCTCTTAACCTTTAAGACAATTACAATATTATCAAGGAATTACGATTGAGCTTGAAATTTTTTATTCATTTTTGCACCAACAATGGGATGGCCAATTTGGGATTGAACCGTTATTATTGGAGTTAGGTAAAGTCCTTGAAATGTGAAAGACCTTAAATATATTATTTGATTAATTCGCATACATAAGACGCTTTGGATTTTTTGGGTAGTATCCGTTGAAAACCCTCACGAGACAACACTCGTCCTACTAGGGACACCTAGGGGTTTAACGGCTTGTTGCATACACTAAATGCAATTGTGTTTCCTACGAAAGTGTGACAATCTTAGTTTAGTTTATTCGAGGACGAATAAAAAGATAAGTGGGGGTATTTGATATGCACGTAAATGTGTATATTTTATCCGCATATTTATCTCATTTTATCTTTTAAATAATTGATATTATGCATTTATAGTTGTGTTTACAGATTATTTTTAATGAATGGATTAATGCACTAAATTGTAGAAAAGCTTGAAGAATATGTGCAAGAAGAGTGTTGAATTTTAGAGGTGGATTAAAGCTTGAAGACCCGAAGAAAAGTTGCTATTCAATTGCCTTCTGCTGCATATTTTAAAGATAAGATTCAATGCTTTTTCATAATGATCACTTGGAGTTGTTATTCATTCTCAAGGCAATTGGAGTTGAAGCCCGCAACCTATTTTCCATGACATCTGCATGCATTCACATTGGTCAAAGTTATTTGTCCCATATCATGTAATTTGCAATGTTTCTCATTCATGCGCTGCACGCGTTCACATTGAGCTATTTGATTTATGTGCTATTTTGGAAAAGGAGTTTTGTCCCACATTGTGGAATTTGCCAAGTAGTCTTTGTCATATCAGCTATAAATACATTGTATCTCATTCATTGTAAAACACACTTAGTTTTATTCTGTAATTCTCTTCTTGGAATAAAACTCTTCTCCCTTTCTCTCAGTTGTTTATTTTATTTATGTTCATGTTATTTAGTTTCTTTTTCTGTTCTTCTTTAGCTATGTCTAGCTAATCCCCTTTGATTAGGGGGTGATGACGCTAATAGATATGATTCAACATGAATCACATAGCCAATAGATGAGGACTTTATACATTTAGATCTGGATCTGAATCAAGGGTTGGATCTGAACCTTCATATTATGTGTCGTTTAAGAGCTATGCTCCTTCACATGGTATATTAGTGTTCGATCTAACAATTATCAGATTTAGATCTAATTTTAGGGTTTTAGAAATTAATTAGTGAATCTGTCCTGATAGCCTGTGGTTGTTTAAGAGCTCACCTCCTGCATAGGCTATGCTTGTCGTTATTTACTTATTTGTTTCTAAGAACCTAATTATCGTTGATTCATGTTTGTGACAGAAATATGAATTAGATCTTTATCTATTTGTTGGCTATTGATGAGTATGAATCCAATCCATGTCATTATCCCTTAATTGCTTTCTCTTATTATACAAATCTCTCTTTCTATTTAATTGATGTTATTTTCTATGTTTTCAATCAACCAAAATCCTGGAATAACTTGATTGGATTTACTCGTTTAAATATTTTTGGTCCCAGAGTTCGACACCCTCTACAACGATTCTTACTGTTTAGGAAAGCCGAACGGATTTTATAGTTGTTTGCAATTGTTTAATTTGTCTGCAAACAGTAAACCACTATAAAAATTGTATGTCCTTTACTTTTTCCTGCATTCTGTGATTGATATTACTATTGTCTTATGATATTTGTGGATTTTGGGTGTTGAACTCAGAAGTATCATATTCTGCATTAACGTTAACGAAAGGGTTTTCTAAAATTTGTATATGGTAGTTTACTGTGTTGTTTAAAGTTTTTGTTTAGTTTTTCATTTTATATTTATTTGTTTAATTGTTTATTTATTTGTTTAGTGGTTTATTGTTTTAGTTGTTCATTCATATGTTTGGTCGTCTATTTATTTGTTTGGTTGTTTATTGCTTTTTCTTTTACTAGTTTATTTATAATTTTAGCTGTTTATTTATTTGTTTAGTTATTTGTTTATTCTTTTAAATGTTTATGTAAACGTCAAGTTATTTATTTATACATTGAACTGTTTACTTATTTGCTTATATTAAATTATTTATTTTTAAGCGATTCTAAATTTGATAATCAAATCATGGAAAATAATAATAGTTTTTTTTTGTTTTTGTGGTTTATTATTTATAAAATTATGCATATGTGTGTGTGTGTTTATGTGTGTGTTTATATACAAGGTTAATGCAGATCAAACTTAGAATAATTATAATGTTAGTTGCTTTTGAAATAAATTCTGTTTATCAATCACTGAGGGTCTTGTACAAATATGTGGTGTAAAGTAAAATGTTGTTACTTTTGAATGAAATTTCATCGAGCGCACTTTCGTCTTTTGCATAACGTGCTTGTTTTTCGTATGTATATGAATTTTATCATATCAGTTGTTTATAAGCTCTAAATAAAGTTATATAACACATTATGATACTTAGCTCCATTATAGTGGCCCCAATAGAGGACTTCTTACTTGAATGTGACAGAACTGTGGCACGATCCCTCTTGATCTTTTCCATTTGATTACTTTGGCATATGGTGACCCCAAGCTGCAATGTTGTTTACGCGCCATGTCCGTTGTTGGAGTTTGATGGCAAGGTGTTTGATTGCCTCTAATGTGGTAATTTCTCCCAAAGTGGTTCATGTAATGGTTATTGTTCGAGGCACGGGTCAACTATTTTGCTTGAAAACTTTGCTATTTGAGGTTTTAGTGCTCGATTTTTTTAGTGCTAAGGTTTGAATTGCTTTTAGGTATAAGACAACCCTTGCCTCTTCAGGTAAGTTTTTTAAATTTGGGTACATTATTTGATCTCTTCAAATCAATATTCAATGAATTGGCAATGCCAAAGCGATGTTTGGGTATTCGTTGGTTGCGTGATTTTAAAGTGAGTTCAAAAGCTTTTGAGAAGAGTTTGGGTTGATATTTGATAACTAGGTGAGCATTTCATCGGCTTATAGGAAAATTTTGAATTGATATTTCATGGTCTGACACGTTAACATTGAGATGAGAATTTGGATTGATATCTGACGGTTCGAGACCTCAATATTTGTGGGGAGGGTTCTGGGGAATGGTTTGGATTTTAGTTCAATATGTGAAGGTTTTTTAAAATGATCCGAGCTTTGTGCTTTGACTTCAGCGGGTGAGAATTTTTAGTAAATGATATAAACCTCGCGAATTGGCTATAACAAGTGAGATTTTTTACAAAATGGTCTAAACTTCATGAATTGGCCTTAAGGGGTTTATAAATGATGCGAACTACGTAAATCAATGCTAAGGGCTGAGGGTTTGAAATGATTCCCGTCTTCGAGGATCAACCTCATTGGGTGAGGGTTTATTTGAAAATAATTCCTAACTTTGGGAATTGATCTCAACGGGTAAGAGTTTTAAATAATTTCCGTCTTCGGAAGTCGACCTAAGTTGGCGGTTTATTTTTGAAAATGATTTATATCTTCAAGAACCAATCTCGATATGGTAGTATATCCTTATAAAACTAATTAATTATTTCTTTATAAAATCGCAAACGCACGACGTACAATTGTAGTATATATGCAATTCTCAACGAAAGCGTTTATCTAAATTTTATTCACTACAACAAAACTATCCTATTGCAATTGTAATTTTGCAACTGTTAAAAAATATCAGTTATAATAAACATTTTTACAATTTTTCTTTTGAAAGTTGTAATAAACCTATTTTCAACAATAATTTTATTTCAGCAATTATAGAAGATACTTACTACAATATTTCTTTTTTTTTTTTAGTTGTATATTTTCAAAAGATGCTTATTTTCATTCAGTTGTAATATGTGTATATTACAACATTTTTCTATCATCGGTTGTAATAGATGGATATTTTTAATAACTATCAACAATTTTATAATTGGTAATATATGCAAAGTAATTAAAATTTAGTAGTTAATATTATATTCTAACTAATAACTAATAAATATATATTTTTAAAAAGTCAATGTAAATATTTTAAGAAAGTCCAGAAATTCATATTTTGCTAGTATATATTTTCACTTAAAAAAAAAAATTGGCGGAATCCCAAATCAACAGCAATGCGACAAATTAGACGCGACGACTTCAGACTCGGCGGCGCAGATGACTTTATAGTGGTGACAACCAATTAGACGCAGTAGGTGACAGGTGCTACGTGTTCCAATATGACTTTAACAAGGGCAGGCAGGGTCGAGAGCAATAGTTCAGCAGTGACATGTGAGTTGATGAAATTACCAAAATCATTGTTTTTTGAGTTAATAATGTTTGATTATCACATGTTTTTAAGAGAACATTACATTTTGCTAATGTGTAGGAAACTGATGTTGGTTGTACTGTACAGAATTGTCTTATATGGTGGAAAGTGTTGTGCGGCAACAGTTTGTTGTCATAGCTTAGGATTTGGGTAATGGATGGAGATTGTTGTAGGTTAGTGAAGGAGTGGGGTGTAGGTTGTAGTTGAAGTCAGGTTTGCGGATTTGGGTAATTGGCGCTTATAATTCACCTTCGTATGCTACCAAATCGATCATGGATGTTTTGGTATTTTCGTGTTTTTTGTTGCAAGTAAGTTTCAGCCCAGGATTGTATTGCGACTATCAAAGCTTTAATATTATACCAGCTTTAATGTGAGTAATATTTTCGTGTTGTTCGTTGCAAGTAATACTTTTAAATGCAGCGACTACGAAAGCTAACCAGTAATTGGCTGCAGGTCTAGCAAGCACAGACCAGGAATGCATTGCCAGCTTTAATGTAAGTATTATGCTAAAAGCAATTTTGACATTTTATGTAGAAGTAGTCAATCTTCTATAAGCTAACCTTTGTGCAAATATTTACAACAATGCGATATGTACAAGAAATGTACAAGACATGCTGAAATATAGTACCTTTAACAACCCAGAATTTCTAAACCAATTTAAAATTTTATTTTAGTTATTTTAATGGATTTTGAATACTTAAAACGATTTATTTTAAATATTAACAACTAAAAATTTATTTAAATCGAAGTTAGAATGTATAAATTTATTTTAATTATAAAACGAGCCTGAAATGGCGCGATAGTTTGAAAATTCGATTTTAAATTTCAATTGAATGTGCAGAATTCAAAATAAATCGGATTTCAGTAAAACAAGAAGCGCTGGAATATTTTGAACTATAATTTTCTAACAAATGTAAGAAATTGGGATATCATTTTATAAATTGAAAGTTATGTCCAGTTTAAAATTTAGAATAGTCGCTATGGAATTTATATATTTTTTAATATTATATATAGCCCTTAAAAATAACCATTTTGCAAACGACCTCCCTTTTCAACGAAACCATTTTTGTTGGATCTGGAATGTCAAATTATTGTTAGGTTTCAAATTTTATTATTTTTGGAATTAATATGTGAGCATAGTAACTTTAAACGTGTTTTGTAATTTCAGTTTAAATTTAATCGACTAGAAAAATGTCATTTTCAAACGGCCTCCAAATTCGACAAAATTAATTTTGTTAGGACCGCATCGTCAAAATATAGTAAATTTCAATTTCCGTAATTTTTGGAGTCAGTATGTGGCCCCGGTAAATTAAAATGTACGTATTGATAAAAAACTGATTAAAACGATCGAATTGGCTTTCCATTGCGTCCGGAATGGGGGTATTTAGCTAGGGACGACTGTCGTTGGGTTTGATTTGGAGTTCGGACGCAATGGTACCAATTAGTGAATTAAATATTAATTTATATTATATATATATGTGTGTATAAAACGTTAAAACCGAACCCTAATTCTCCATTACACAAGCCATCCGCCGCCACTTAGATTTAGGGCCAGAATCGCATGAAAATTCAGGCTTTAATTTCTCTAAATCTACAAACTAGTTTCAAAAACTTATAGAAGGAAAATCGTAGAGTTAGGTGAGATCTTCGCATTGATATAAAGATGTGGGAATTTCGTTGCATATTTTGTTCGAAATCATGCCTCAAAGGCAGCATATTTGAACCATTTTCCAGCGATGAAGGGGCAACCGAGCTCGTTGAGACTCTCAGTGCCAGTGGAGGAGGTGAAGCCCGTCGACGTGAGCACATGCGATTTAACTCCGATCCTTTCTGATGTGGTGCGATGGAATTTTTTTTGTGCTTGCTCCATTTGTTTCGTGACCTGGACGTGCCTGCAGAAGATGAAATAAGGGTTGGGATTAAAGGGTGATTAGTGGGGTAAATAATTTATTAATTATTTTAAGTATATAATTTAAGTAGTTATCGTTTAAATGACCGTAACTAGTTCAAATTGAATCAGAATCAGACAAACTCGGGTCCTTTGAAACCGTGCCGACGAACACTACAACAGGAACTGACCAGAACGGAAACAGAGCAATTTGGAATTTTAAAGCTAAATTTAATGGTTGTTTAGTTTAGTTTTTAAAAATAGAAATTCAGAAATAGAAGCTGACGGAGTGGAAACCTACGTGAGAACTCTCACACTAAAATAATTGTATAGTTATCTAATAACTGTAAATATATAAAAATTGCCAGTATTGATTTTTATCTGTTTTAATTATCATAAACTGTATACGGTGCCGGTTAGCTCACATTTACTGTATTTTGAAAATCATGGATGATATGATTGACTGTATTGTTTTGTGATTGTGATGTTTAACATATTAAAAATAATGTTGATATTATTATGGTACTTGAAATTAAATTATAAATATCCATTTATAATTTAAACAGTGAAAATTGGTTAATTAAAAAAATAATTATTGGATGGTCAAAAATATAATTTTTAACTATATATGGAACATTCAATTTTGATTTTAAATTGAAATGGAAAACGGAATCGTTTTTAAAATGTATTTATAAACGATTTATATAATATTTTTAAATGGAAATCGATGATATATATTATATATATAATGGCTTGAATAGAACGCGCCGCGCAACGACCGTTTGCAAATTTCAACCATTAACTTCAAATTGATGTAACGGGAGATCCGACCGTCGGATTCTCCTAAAACCAGAACCATTTGGTTCATATCGAAAAGATCTTTCCAATGAATATAAGAGATTTAAATTTGAAAGGTTGGATTTTAAATTATGTCCAAATAAATTTTAGAAAAGGTCGCCATGGATGTAGTTCGGTGGCTGTTATTGGAAACCGACTGTAAAGGCCTTAATAAAATTATTAAAATACAGAAAAATTATGTAAAATCATAATAAATGATTTGAAAAGATTTTGGATTAAGTATTCCAAATTTGGGTGATATACACGTAAATGTGTATATTTTTTCCGCTTATTTATCTTGTTTTCTCTTAAAAATAATTGATACTATGTATTTATAGTTGCGTTTTCAGGTTATCTATCACTTAATTGTTGAAAAGCTTGAAGAATTGGTGGAAGAAGAGTGTTAATTTTGAAAATTAGATTAAATCTTGAAGAAATGTTGCTATTCAATCACTTTCTGTCGCATATTTTAATGATTCAATGCATTTTCATAAAGATAGCTTGTCGCAGATGTTATGGAGTTCCTATTCATGCTCAAAATAGTTGGAGTTGATGTCATTTGATGCCCGCAAGCTATGACATTTGCAAAGACATTCGGATGCATTCCAACTTAGCTAGTTGGTTTATGTGTTATTTTGAAAAAGGGCTTTTGTTCCACATTGTGTAATAGGTTGCTTAGTCTTGGCCTGGGCAATTATAAATACACTTGTATTTAGTTCATTTGGATTCATTCAATCTTAGGTTTTATTCTGTAACTTTCTTCTGTCAGAATAAAATTAGCCTTCTCCCTTTTCTCTTTAGTTTTTTAATTCTTATGTTATTTTCTTTTCTGCAAGTAGATTAGATTGTCCTTTATTTTCTTTTCTTTTTCTTTTTCTCTTGTTTTTTGTTCTATGTTGCAATTTATGTTCGTTGTTAGAATAATAAACATGAGAGACTAATCCCTTTCAGCTTAGGGGTAATGAAGCTCTCTTGATCACGTAGTTGCAACATAATTTATCTTATTATTCTCTCTTTCTGTTTCATGTTATGTTGATGTCATAGTGATTAAGTGGAGGTTGAAACCAAAAATTTGATGGTCTATAGTTCTAATTAATAGTTCATAGGCCATGCTTAAAGTATATTTCAATTTCAACTTGTTCATTTTTCATTAGATCTAGTAAGGTGATTTAGTGCGTATGATATAGTTTGATGGCTTATGTTGTGCTAGTTAATAGCATGTATAAGCTATACTTATAATAATCACATCAACTAAATTCACAAATGACCAAAAGAAAAGAGAGATCGTATTTCATAACTTGTTGTACTACATTATCTAGAATGTGAATTTATTCCTAAGTTGCCAACTATCTCATAGTTTTTATTAATTTTAATTTACTAGTTTAGTTGTAGTTAAATCATCACTCGAATTCGGTTTAATTTGATTGAATAAGATTGAAATTACTTCTTCCCTTGTGGGTCGACTCGTATTCGCCACGTACTAACAATTGTACGTCGTGCGCTTGCGGTTTATTACACTTCGCGACGGTATTCTAATTCATATAATATTCGTCGTTGAACAAGTTTTTTGCTTCGTTGCCAGGGAAGGATTTTGATTTTATTCTTCAGATTAATTTTTACTTATTTATTTTAAAAAAATGTGTGTATTTTTGTGTTTATTTTATTTGATCTCATTTAAATTGCATTTGTGTGTGTGTTTTGTCAAATTTAATTGTCCCTTTTTGTTTGTTTGTTGTTTCTTAAAAAAGAAAAAAAATTGCCTTTTTGTTTATAATTTCTTTCCTGTTTTCCCTTCCTTCCATTTATTTCTTTTCCAATTTATTTCTACAATCTTTGTTTCCTTCCCTTTCTTTCATTACTTCTTTCCTTTCTTTCATTTATTTCCTATCTATAATTCTTACAAATAAAAAAAACACATTATTGCTTTCCTTTTGTTCATTTCTTTCACTCTTGTATTTCTTCATCCATAATCATCTGCCGAAATTCCCTTTAAATCTCCTTTGCCAAATCTCTGCATCCCATCACAATTCCCAGTCCAGATAATACCCGACCACCGTACTTCTACCTGAATCCGACATAACAACAACATCCTACAACAAGCCTTTCTCCACTTCAACTCCTCCTACATCAATCTTTTTCACATCACCAACCATCTGCAGTACTCAATCCACCATTCACAAACCATTTTAGCACATTCACCACGTAATCTCAACAAACCCCCCAATATCTTCCATCAACTTCGGCCATCCTGTTCCAACCATAAGCCCTCCACCGCAACAACATATTCACGGCCAAACTTCCCCACTACCTTGTCAACTGCACGCCTGTTCAAGTCGGCATCCATCACCTTATCCTTCACCAAAGTCACAACGTTCAATCAACCACACTTCTTCTGCAAATCGACCGGTTTTAGAACCACAACCACCTAGTACCAGAATTGACCATCCCGGCTTCATCCCCACCCAAAACCGCCTTCGACCAATAGCATTTGCTTCACCACAGAATCTCACAGTCAACCTCAAAATCTCATCGCCATATTCATCTACTTTCCACCACCTCAAATAATCCACCCTCAACCTTCTTTCCACATCAAACCAATTCGCAAAACTCGATTTTCCAAGTCGCAAAACTGAACCCCAAAACCCTATTTTCAAGTTCGCAATCCATCTGAAACCCCAACCGACGTTCACGAATCCAATCATCGTTTACAAAATCGATTAATCAAAAATCCCCCACCACAATAAAATTTCTTCTCCTCATTCAATTTTCGCCTCCGCTACCACAGATTACGCAGTTGTTCCTTGCATCTAGACCCCCTGAAACTCAAAAATTCAAGATCGTTTCTGCTAAAAAACCAAAACCACATTCACAACTGCTCCCTGCTTTACCTAATCATCATCGCCCATACAAACTTCACCATATTCATTAATCCAACTCCAATCCATTAATACCCCAATACGCAGATCCAAATTACCAGTTCTGAAAACCGAAAGAAGATCACGTAATCAACTAAAAATTCCACCTTCAAACTTCCCTGACTCTGAATCGAAACATCCAAAATCGTCCAATCTTCCTTCGCTGACAACGAACTCCAACGCTCTCTCTGCCAACGCAATCGCTTCCTACTGTCCATCCCTGCAAGACCGAAATCACGCATCCAGTCCTTACATAGTTGACCAACATCCACAAATCACCATACCCAAATCGCTATCCACCAAATCATCGAGGACCTGAAACCCCAAATCTCAAATACCCCAATCGAAAAGGGTTTACTGGTTTCGAAATTTTGATTGGGGAATTTTCGAAACAGTTTTGGGTTTCGATTTCTTTTAATCAATTCTTTAAAAAAAGGTGTGGTTTTTGAAAAAAAAAGGGGAGGAGGCGGCGTGTATTATTTGTTTGGGGTATTGCATATTTTGGAAAAATTATATTGGGAGAGGTATCCTAGCTTGTTTCCTTAGTTAGTGGTGCGTCAGTTCATTTCTTTGTTGAGTGGGTCGAGTTTGTTTTTAGTTAGTGGTGCATCTGTTGATTTCTTTGTTGAGTGAGTCAAGTTTGTTTTCACATTTCTTTGAGTCTAGTTTTAGCGGAGTAGTTTTTTTTTATTATTTCGTTGAGTTAGTTTGTTAGGATTTTTTTCTCCTTTTCGATTGTTTTATTTTTTTTATTTTTTTCTTTTCTAAAAAAAATAAAGAAAAAAGATTCAATGTTTCAAATCAGAGGCCAGCTTTGAAGTGAAGAGTTCAAAATTCAAGCAAAACAAAAATTCGAAGGTCAAGCGAATTTCAAATAGTTGATCTGATTGCCATTGCTATTCAAATAGTCTGGACGAACTGCCATACCCCACTGTAATATTTTCTAAACTCTACATGGACCGGTGCTGCTTGAAATATATATAAAAATTGCTTGTAAAAATTTTATGCAGGCGTCGTGGCTTGCTTGTAAAAAAATTATTATTTCTGCAAGTTATTATTCTGTGATTGTTCTGCCTGTTGGTGTGTGGTTGGAAATTTTGAAATGAACGTGTGATAAATTAAAAAGTTTGGTTTTGAAATAAATAATTTTTGAAATCGAATCGAAGATTCCCCAAAAGTTCATAGGACAAAATATTCATTAAATTGACAATTAGGATTGATACTCTCAAGGTGTCTAAGGAACGATAGAGTCTCGAACTCAAACAGGTTTTTAAACCTTTATTTATGTTTCTACGGTGATTCGTGGCACACTGATAACCCCCGTCCGAACCTGGCCTAGACTTGTATTCATATAATCCGAAGTTGTTAATTTTAACATAATTTTTTAAAAGAGCTTTCTTGAAAATGTCTCAATTCCCTTATTCCTACGGATTTTACGATGGTTGTGAAAATCAATATAATCCATATAATTTTACATCAAATTCATATGTATATTTTAATAACAACTGTTGTACAAGTAATTTGGATTGTACACCACCAACTTTTCAAAATTTTCAAAATAATCTTGATTTTGCACCACAAAATTGTCAAAATAACGATCAAATCTCAAGTCTTGAAATAAGTGTTCAAGCTCTACTTGAAGAAAGTCAAAGATTTAATGAATCTAGTCAAGGATTAATTGAATTAATGTGCAACAATTCAAGTGAAAGTTTTCAAAATAATCAAATCCAATTTTACCTCCAAATTCAAATGATTTTGATCATAACCCTTGTCAATTCAATTTTGAACTCCAAAATGAATTTCAAATTCAATATGGAAATGCAAATCAATTTTCAAATGATTTTGGCAATGGGAATAATTTCAATTGTGATGCTACTGAAAACTTTCGTTCTCAACAATTTCAAACTGAAAAATCTCGTGTAAATAACTAAAAATTTGATTTTGTTGAGCAAACGAACGAAATTAACGACTACTTGAAGTTTCGTGAGAAACAAAATCAAATCCAAACGTGTGACGATTCGAACGATAATCCACCTTTGCCTACAATTAATGATTTTCAACTGACAACTTTTGAAATTGATGAAAATCTTAATGAAGTTGTCGAAATCCCTGTAATTGATTTGAATTTAAATTCTCTTGAAACCCAAGACGGCAATCTTCAATTTGATCTTCCTCTCTCAGATTTTGAAAATTTAGCAACTTTAAATTATCAACCTAACAGAAATGATGAAGTTGTTAATAACTATTTAGGTGAGGACAACTTTGATGAGCAAAAACTTCTTAAACTAATTGATGGTAATGTTGTTGGGTCTGAAACTGAAAATGAGATGTTTGAATACTTTGAAATTCTTGAGGTTGAGAACAACGAAACTGCTGAATTTGATCTTAAACACAATGACGATTTTTCTAAAATTGTTGAAACTCCTTACGACTTGATTGTTTCAACTAAACCTCACTGTGATTACTTGCTTTTCAATGATAAATTTCTAAATTATATGGACTCTTTTTGGAATAACACGGTTTTTGAGAAAACGCAATTTCAGAATTTACTGAAAATTCATTTGTTTGGTTTTAACTTTAGGTTTACGAATGAACCTTTAGTCAACAAAATTTCAAATATCAAAGCAAAACTGAACAATGTTTCTCAAAACAAGTGTGGGGGAGAGAACGATGCACACGTCTCTCAATTTATATATCATCTGAACAAATTAAACTTTGTTTTTGAAACTTTTATTGAACCCCAACTCAATGACCTCTCTATAATTGCTACAGAAATTCAATTTGATTTTAGGATCAATTATAAGCTCAAAATTTTAAAATTAACAACTCAAAATTTTGAAAAAACAAAATTTGTTTTTCCAAATCTGAAAGTAATATAAAATTCTTTATGATTTGGTTTTCTGTACTTAATTTGTGTCTCATAATCCTTATGAGGCTGATCCATTGGTCCATTGTGGACCGATTCATCTATTCGATGGCTGCATATTTTCTGCATGCACATTCGGTAAGTTACATTAACCCTCCTTTATAAATATGTAAATATTTCTCTTATGTTCACTCATCCTGTCATGCATTGACTGTGGGGACACAGTCCAAATCAAGTGTGTGTGTGTGTGTGGGGGGGGGGGTGTTTCATATTTATTTTGGTTTTGCATAGCATATTTATTTTGGTTTTGCATAGAATTTTCCTTTCTTTTTTGTCATTCAGAAAAAAAATCAATAAAAAAAAAATTCGCATTTCTATTTACTTTTAAATAAGACATGATGGAGTTAGCATACAACTCAGGTCGTTTGATTAAAATGTTTGAAGATTTACTTCTCTTAGCGGATAACGAAAGGAAAGTTTGAATTATGAGCAAATTTGGTGTAACGGGTATATTGGGAAATTCGTAGGTGCTGAGTATGAAATGTTTTCTGAATTGTAATCCGATTAAATGAATGGTTGATTTAGACTACTTACGATAACATTTTAAATTGCTTAAGTGAAGTTATGCTATGATATTCTCATTTAACTCTCTCTCTTATGTAAAAGAACAAGAAGAAAAAAAGAATGTATACATATAACAATAATCCAAGGTTATCGAGCATTGCTAGTACATCTCACGTTAGTGTGCAAACCCGCCAAGATCTTTCCGACACCTTGTTGACAATGTCAGCGTCGGTATATTTTGGTCTCATTTTATGAGTTGGATACCTAAGGATTACCGACATCTTGTTGACAAAGTCAACGTCGGTTTGCACAATCCTCCAAGCTCTGTCCCAAACTCTCACGGGTGGTATACCTTGGTCTTTTTGGTTAGTTGTTTGTAAATAGTAATAATGTAAATATTTTGTAATAAAGAGAGAGTAAGCACTTGAAATCCAAAAACACTCTTCACTTATTCGACCTAACTTGTTAACAAAAAGGAAGTTGAGATGTCGTTTTACGATTATATCGATTATAGAATTCATTTCATATTTGCACTATGTTTCTACCAAAACAAATGGCCAAGCTGGAGGAGTTTGTAATGATAACATGACTTTTGTTTGAAGTTTTGGTTAGTAATGGACTCAAATTTCATAGTGATGACCCAGATGTGTGTTAACCCATTCGTGTAAAATTTAAAAGTAAATTGTTCATTTGTAAATATTCCTTTAAAAGCTTGCATTCATCTTGTAAATATTTTCTAATCTTGCATTTTATAAATATTTTTTGCGTTCAACTTTTGGATTTTGTGGGTAGTATCCGTTAAAAACCCTCACGAGACAACACTGTCCTACTGGGGACACCCAGAGGTTTAAAGGCTTGTTGCATATGCTTAATGCAATCATGCTCCCTATGAAAACGGATTTATCTTAGTTTTTTTTACTTTATTCGAGGACGAATAAAAAGTAAGTGTGGGGGAATTTGATATACACGTAAATGTGTATATTTTATCTGCTTATTTATCTTGTTTTCTCTTAAAAATAGTTGATACTGTGTATTTATAGTTGCGTTTTCAAGTTATTTATGATGAATGGAATTGATGCACTTAATTGTTGAAAAGCTTGAAGAATTGGTGGAAGAAGAGTGTTGATTTTGAAAATTATATTAAAGCTTGAAGAAATGTTGTCGTTTAATCACTTTCTGCCTCATATTTTAATGATTCAATGCATTTTCATAAAGATAGCTTGTCGCAGATGTTATGGAGTTCCTATTCATGCTCAAAACAGTTGGAGTTGATGCCATTTGATGCCCGCAAGCTATGACATTTGCAAAGCCATTTAGATGCTTTCACACTTAGCTATTTGAAAAAGGACTTTTGTCCCACATTATGTAATAGGCTGCTTAGTCTTGGCCTGGGCAATTATAAATACACTTGTATTTAGTCCATTTGGATTCATTCAATCTTAGGGTTTATTCTGTAACTTTCTTCCGTCAGAATAAAATTAGTCTTCTCCCTTTTCTCTTTAGTTTTTTTATTTTTATGTTATTTTTTTTCTGCAAGTAGATTAGATTGTCCTTTATTTTATTTTCATTTTCTTTTTCTCTTGTTTTTTTGTTCTATGTTGCAATTTATGTTCATTGTTAGAATAATAAACATGAGAGGCTAATCCCTTTAAAAGATATTTTTATCTGAATGAACTAGTTATTAACTAGAACAATAATCCAATGTTTTTAAATAAATAAATTGGATTTATAAATGGTTTTGATATAACCAGGGTTTTCCAATTCATAAATTAGAATGGATTTTGAATGAAAATAATCTTCGGAATATTTCGATATTGGATTCCGTGATTATACAGATATTGTTGAGGAATTTGGAAGATATAGATATCGTTATTCCCAATACGATATCCGTTGGTTTTAGAATTTGATATTGAATATAAGCCGATATGATTTCTATTTAGATCCTTGTATTTAATATCGAATTGGATTATGGGTTTATCATGAGCGATGTTTTAATTAATATTAGTTATCTAGCCCAATTAACAGTGAAGATATGATTTGGAATTTATAAATCCTTATTCTAAGATTTATTGGAAAATTTCCAAAGTAAAGTTTTCCAATTTAAAATAAAAAATTGGAATTGAACGGAATTCAATTTAGTGATAATCGAAATGAGCTTCTTTGAAAGAAGACTGTTACTATATATGGAATTTAAAAGGCTTTGTTGTTATTCCACTTGTAGTATTAGTTTGATAAGGAAATTTATATTGATTACGACTGGTCGAATTTCCATGAAGGTTCCATATTAAATGGAACATGGTTTTGGGTTTGTCGTGATCGTTATTTAAATGACATTAGTTCCTTGACCCAGTAAAAGATAGGATTAATTTTCCTAAAGTTGAATAATCATTAAGTAATTATTTTTTAAGATTAAAACCAAGAAGAGTTTTAATAAATCTTCAATTAGATTTGAATGAATGAATGGTGATTAAATTTACCGAAACATGAGATGTGATATAAGCCAAATATACTTGGTTGTTGATATTGATTGTGATAGATTGATCATTTGGATTGTGCTCGACCAGTTTATAAGCAAAATATGCTTTTACATTTAATATTGGGTTGGGTAGAAATATTTGTATGCTAACATCTTGTGAAACACTTCACGATTTGACTATGAGGTGTTAGCGATGTTGTTGTTTATTTCAAAATTAATGAATGATTTTGAAAAGAGATTTTCTTAAGTGAAAAGAAATGTTTTCCCGATTTTGGATAGGGAATGTTTTATAAAAAAAAATATAAAACATAAAGGATTTCAAGGCCTAAACCCGATGTTGTCGAAATGATTTCGAAATATTATGTGTTTGACATTGTAGTTCATCACATAACCGATTAGATGCTATTGATGATGCATATGTTTGGTGGTGGAGAATTTATTCTCTTGCTTAACACTGTTCTTTGAAATGATTTGGTATGTGTGAACTGATTTTGTGGTGGAGAATTCAAACCCCAGTGCAGGCTGGGCGGGAATTTTCCCGCCCAGGACCAGTTCGACCTAGGGGTCGACACTATGGTCGACCTCCTAGCGACTAGGTGACCTGGTGCTGAATCCCAGTTTTGAGCCTGGGTTCATTCTGATGTTTCTGGTCTCGTTTTCAGTCTAGGTCCGTTCGTCTAATCTTATATAAGCAGCCTCCTAGCCCCATTCTCTTTACACCATTCTTCTCTAACCTTATGCTGCACAAATTCTTGATGGACATAGTTTCTTTGAAATTAAATTAAATTAAAATAAAACAAGAAGACTGTTTCTTGAAGACTACGGCTAGGAATTGCATATTGGGGATTTGCTTCTACAATCAAATCAAGATTCAACGATTCAACAATTCGACGACTAGTTTCTAGACTTGACTTCTGCATCTCAATTTCTTAGACCATGATCTGTAAGTTATAGTTACTTTGAGATTTAAACTTGTTAATTGTAATTTGGACATGAGATAAAGTGAAATTGGACTTAAGTATGATAATCGATTCACATCTATTCTAGTTTCCATCTTGGATCTTAACTTTTGGGGATATTGCTATGAAATTAGTTTGGACCTATTCATGTTGTAAATCAAACTCTTTCATGTCCATAACATTATCCTTCATGTGATGTTGAATTAGTCTATTATTTACAAGTTTGGGACTATCACCTTATGCCATGACTATCACCTTATTATGCTAGATTTGAAATCCTATTATTTTCTATATGCCAGTGATGTTGTAACCAACTATCTCAAGTTATGTCATGCTAGTCTTGTAATCCCTTTTATCACTTTATGCTCATCCTTTTTGCCTATCATAGTTTTGATGTTATTCCCTTTATTTCTGGATTTGGATCTACTTGTAATTTAGATCGATCTACGTTTACGTGCGATGGGAACACGATTTGGGTAGATTAGGCAAAACATGAATTGGTTATGAACATGAATTGTGAACTTGATAATAGGAGTAAGTTAAAACTTGCCATGAAACTTGGCATGAAACTTGACATGAAACTTGCCATGAAACTTGACACGAACTTGACATGGAATTTGAACATGGACATGACACTAGAATGAACTTGAAAATGGCCAACTCGAGGTTGGGTTGAGTTTGCAGTGTAATTCTGCCCGAAACCGCCTGGCAAATCTAGTTACTGTAAACAATAGGATCCAATGTGGGTAGTTGGTCATATCGCGCTTGAAAACCCGAGGTCAGACTGAGTTATGGTGTAATTCTGCCCGGAACCGCCCGGCATATCCAGTGACCACAACAACAGGTCTGATGTGAGAGGTTGGGGTGAATTAATTCCACATGATAGGGTTAAGTCATGAACATGAAAGACAACACTAAACCAACTTGACATGCTAGACTGATAGGGGTTAAGTCACGAATTTAAATGACAACACTTAACCTGCTGGATGGAAACCCTAGTTACGCGGTCCATTTCAGTAGTAACCCACTTAGATGTATCATGGTACCCTGGAACTAGGCAGGGTGGGGCACGATTACTGGGATGATTGTAAGTGACCAAAAAGACGACTGAGTTGATGCGCCAGTGTAGGTTCAGGCGGACTATGGTCGTGCACGTAGTCTGGAGTTGAAAAAGCAGGCATTGGGCATCAGTAGGTTTACACTGTGCATGCTAGATTCGTGTCAATAGTTGGCACCCTAGGGCTTGATACACACTATGGTGGACCTAGCACAGGTAACTACATTCGTGATAGAGCCGTATGACACAGACACATGACGAGCTAGAACTTGTAGGGAGCCGATCGATTAATGGATCGTTCCGTAGGACCCCGAAATGGGTCATTTCATGATATTGAGCCAATGGATCATTTCATGGTTAATATATGACATGGGTTTGGGATACTAATATAGTTGGTGCAGCGAACCTTGAACATGCGATGCTATACATGATTTATACTTGAATTATCATGCTATCTTAGTCTATCTTGCCCATCTTGTCATCATCCTTATGTTTACTTTCAGTTTATACATGTCATGTTACCTTTACCTGTTTTTATGCTAAAAGTCACTAGGACTTACCAGTCTTTATGACTGACCCATTTTCTTTTGCCTCTTTTTCTTTTGTCCCCCCCAGGTTCTCAGGGAGGAAACTCTGGCACTTAGCTTGGATTTCGCTTGCTTTCGGTTCAACTCATGTACGTTTTGATCTTGAGCTATGCTATGGCTGCATTTCTGCTACCTTTGGGGAATTAAGCTACTTTTGTTGTTTTAAGTTTATGCTTCTTTATTTATGCAAGACAGAATTGGTTGTAATGGAAAATAGTGACTTTGGCTATTTGGTACTTTGGATGTAAAAGGTTTTGACTCATCTTGAAAGTAATGAAATTTATCTTCTGATTCTTCCGCTGTTTTACTTATGTTCTATCTTGTAATATTTCCAAGTTTGTTTACCTCGATAACGCTCCTCCAAAACTAGTGCATTCCCTTTGTGAGTGACCCTAGCGGAGGTGGGGTGTTACACAACCCCCTTCTCTCCCATTCACTCTAACACTTCAAAGAAAAAAATGGGGAAAAGGAATGGGAGATTAAAATACCTAAACCTAGCTTAATCCTTGGAGCTTCAATTCTTGAGGAATTCAAGCATAGAAGCTTTGGTAAGCCTCCTCTTCATATTCTCCATCATCTCTAGCTTATCTCCTCTTCTATTTTTGAGAATTCACCTAAGTCTTAGGAAATTCATTTGTTTGAGTTTAGGTTGGAGATAAACAAGCTATATTAGAAGAGAGGTTGATTTAGCAAAGCTTTGGATTGATTTCTTGCTTCTAGAAAGCAAAAGTGAGTTCTTTATGAACTCGCATCTATGCCACGAGCCATTGGCTTGTATAAGGGTAATTTAGTGTTCATATGAGTTTGCATGTGCTTGTGAATTGGTTAGGCTAGTGTAACTTAGACGATTTCTTGTATTTAAGTTTCATTGTGTTGAAAAATATGATAAGGATTGTTCATACGATCTATGCATATGTTATGAGTTGGTTTGTGATATTGAGAAGCTCCGTTGTCCCTCGGCAAAGTTCTAAGTCTTTACAAGTCACTTGAATCGCTTTTGCATGCCTTGATTTGGAATTTAGTTCACATTTGAATTTATAATCAAGAACCATTGGAAATCTCATGTGCATGTGAATTTGGTGTTATGAGTTGCTTCGGTGAGTTATAGACGCCTCATTTGCATGTATTTAACATCATAGGCCTTCGGGCATTGGCCGGTATCATTTTGTAGATGTTTGGTAGGAAAAAATGTAAATTTTTGGGGGTTTAACAGCCGTTCAGCCATTAATGGCCAAGCAAATGCCTTCTGTTCGGCCATTAATGGCCGAACAATAAAAAAAAACAATCTTTAAACGGTCATAACTTTTTCATACGAACCCGGAATTGAGCGAAATCAAGTGCTTGGAACTGTATCGACGAGAGCTTTCCAATGAAACTAATTTGGACTGATTTGGAGTTCATGATAATTTTTGGTTGAGGAAAACCTCCAATATAAACAATCGAACAGAGAAAAGTAAAGGGTAAATTAACTAGTTTACTTTAAGCAATCATAACTTTTTCATACGAACTCGGAATTCAGCGAAACAAGATGCATTGGAACCGTATCGATGAGAGCTTAGAAACGAAACTAATTTTAGAGTAATTTACTATAACACCCCATATTTTCTGAGAATATTAAAGTAATGAATTAAAGAATAATTCATTACAAATGTGAGAAACAGGTGAAACGGGATGCGCCATTGCATTCGTCTCGAAATTCTACTTGGAATAGAGTCCAAGTTTTCGAAAATCGGACTTCGTATGAAGAAGTTATGGCCCTCGGAACTTTCAGAAATTATATAAAACAATTCAGAAAATTAAATACCAAGGCAGGTCGACCTGGGGGTCGACCTACCCCAGGCCAGGTCGACCAGGGGGTCGACCTCCCTATATACAGATCGACCTAGGGGTCGACCTGGGGGTCAACCTCCCCATCGGGTCAGATCTGAAATGTGACGTTTTTCTTTGTGTGATGATCTATTGTGTCATTAGGGCTTGCAAGGCAAGTTCTGGTTGGTTCTCTTAGGTTTGAATGGCTTTGATTTACAATAGGTTAATCAGACGGCTCCTATTAAATCAAACTTCTATATAAGTAACCTAAATCTAAACCCTAAGCCACACAAAAATATTCTTAAGACTGTCATGCTGTCAACACTCAATCTAGAGTAGCCGCCATTCTCATTCAACTAGGAAGCAAGTTAGGAAACACTTAACCAGTATAGCATGATGAATGGGTAGGGCTAAGTAATAAGAAACACTTAACCAATATTACTTGATTTGTGGTAAGGTTAAGTTAAAACAAGAGGGCAACACTTAACCAATATAACTTGATTTGTGGTGGGGTTAAGTTAACACAAGAAGGAAACACTTAACCAAAGTAACATGACAAGTAGGTGGGTTAAGTTAACTTGAATTGATTGATGACACTTAACCAGTACAACATGATGAGCACGTGGGGTTAAGTTAACTTGAATTGATTGATGACACTTAACCAATACAACATGATGAACACGTGGGGTTGAGTTAACAAAGAACACTTGACCAATATAACTTGATGAACAAACAAGGTTAAGTTAATAGGAAACACTTAACTAATCCAACATGATAAGTGAGGAGGGTTAAGTTAATAAGAAACACTTAACCAACATGACATGATGAATGGGTGAGTTAAGTTAACATGAATGGACAACACTTAACCAATATGGCATAATGTGCAGGAGGGTTAAGTACATAGCAAGTTGGGTGGGTAATGTTAGTAAATATAGGCCCACAAAACTTAACCATTAATAAACATGCTTGAATCAGAAGGAGGGTTAAGTACATATCGGGTTGGTGCGTAATATTAGTAAATATAGGCCCACAAAACTTAACCATTAAATAAACATGCTTGAATCGGTGGGAGGGTTAAGTACATCTCGTGTAGGTGGGTAATATTTGTATATATAGGCCCACAAACTTAACCAGTAGGAAACTCTAGTAACGGGTTACCCATTTCAGTAGTAACCCACATAGATGTATCATGGTACCCTGAACTAGGCAGGGTGGGGCACGATTACTGGGCTGATTATAAGCGGTCAAAACAACGGCAAGGGGTACGTCAGTGTAGGTTCCGACGGTTTACGGGCGTGCACGTACTTCGGAGTAGGAAAAAGCAGGCACTGGGTACCGGTAGTTATACACTGTGCATCTTGAATCGTGTCGGGTTGCTATCATAAGGATTGATACACCTTATGGTCGGACCAGCACAGGGTATCTACATGCAAGAGAGGGCCGATTGACACAGACATAAGGAAAAAATATTACGAGTAAGGAGCCGATCGATAGGGTAGTAAGAGCACATCTAACATGTTCATGGCAATTAGGCAGATTGAGGTGGAATCCTCACGATAGATGTACACTTGAAGGCTACTACAATTGCGGGATTGGGATCACATTACAATATGATCATTTTATATAGATTACAAGTTGGACACTAGTTTGGTGGTGCAGAGAAGTGAAATGAGTGCGATAGCATATTCAGCCTTATTATCTTATTTCTAGGGTGTTGACCTAGATTCAGTTTATTCCTGTCATAACTCTTTTCTTGTTTACATGTTAAATAGTCATTGGACTTACCAGACTCATGTCTGACCCATTTTCTTTCATCTTCTTTTCTTCCCTTTCCCCCCCAGGTCCGCAGGGAGGGAATACTATAGCTTAGATCAGATCATTCCCAGCTTGAAGAGAGTAAATGTATTGCTTGGAATCTTTTTTCCTTGGGCTATGGCTTTGGATACTCTCTTATTGGGGATTTATGCCGCCTTACTGTTGTTTTAATGCTTCTTTATGTTTTAATTCAAGACAGAGATTTTTTTGTAATAATTTGAAAGTTGGTTTGAGACAGTTGTTGTAATGTTTTAACTGAATTACGTACTTATGAAATAAATTTAGTTTTTCCGCTGTTTATTTGTCTGCCTTGTAATTTATCTGCATCTTTTACCTAAAATGCTCCACCAAAGTTAAGGCATTCCCTTTGTGAGCGACTTTAACGGAGGTGGGGTGTTTCACTTGGTATCAGAGCTGAAGTTTACCAGATCAGATAAAAGATTTGAAAAATTATTTGCAAAACGGTTTTAAAAGGAGCATTTTCAAAAGAAAAGTTTTGTTTTAAACGCATATTCCCGAAAGCCATATGCACTATCTTTTGATCCTCTGTTTGAATCATTGTTTCCTTCTTTCCCAAATCTCCGGGGCTGCTGGCTTTCTTGGAGGTACCCTCATCGCGGCATGGTTCCATAGGCTTGATAAGACTATGATATCTGTCAAAAGGCGAAGAAGTGCCCAACTTCCATCTATAGCCGCTGTAGTTTCACCTGCGGCTAATTTTCTTTTTAGCTTTATAGGATTTTCCATGCGATGGAGGCAGCTTTCAAGAGACTTGTCAACAAGTTACACAAGGATGGCAAAGATGAGAATGAGGGAGTTTGGTTAAGGAGCACAACCTAAGGATGAATAACTCATGGATATAGACTTTGTTCACAAAGGAGGGGAGGAAAGAATAGTAAAACCTAAAACAAGAGGAAGTATCTTTATTATGGTATTACGGGTCGTATAATTAAGGGCAAAAACAAATGATAGGATTTTCAGGAGGGCAAATGCATGCTCTCACCGCCAGCGTACCTGAGAGAGAGGTAGTAAGGTTTCTGTTGAAAGAGTTTAGTTTTTTTTCCTTTTTGATCATTCTCTTAGTACTCTTTTGATTTTAGCGCTTCACATTCGTTTATATCTGCTTCCATAGTTGAGTCTCTGCACCTTAGTACTTGTATAGTAGAAGATCCCATTATTGTCTCAAATCCAATTTGTGGTTCAGCTCATTTATCTTTGGTTTGTAAGGATTTGAGACACTTATGTTTTTGGTTTCATGGGCTATGGGTTGATTCTAGGCATGGATTGGTTAGCTAGTAATTGTGAAAGGATGGTAGTTAGACTTTTGACTTGCCTCGGGAATACCCTCGAGATTTCGTGCGATCCTAAGGGATCAGTTTGTCTTAGCTACTTAGAATCACTTTATGAATCTATCGACGATTTTCGATTCGTTGGAATAGTCCATGAGTACGCAAGATGTTTTGATTACGGTAGGGGTTTTTCCCCTAAAACTCGAGACAGATTTCCGCGTATATCTAGTTGACAATGCAAAGCAAGTTATGCGATCAATGATAGTTTTGGAACAAGATTGACGAGGACAGCCGGAGTTGGTTAAGTTCTCAATTGTTTGGTTGTTTTACTAGTATCATCTCACATAAATCGTCCAAATTTGGAGGATGTATTCCTTGGGTGCTTGTCTGATATTGGTTTAGGCCTTTGGGGCTTGTACTTGAGGGATGTCAAGTTCGACTAGGATGGTTTACATGAGAGATATCGACCCTTAGATTTGTGACATGATGGATAAGCTAACTAGAAGAGAGACCTCTAATCATCTTAGTATATACACTTGGTATCTTGGTTAACATCTGTTTATCTTGGAAAGATAGTTCAACTACATTGGATACCCTCTAGCATAGTAAGTGATCAAGGTCCATTCTTTACTAGTGGGTTTTGGAAATGGTAGTCAAGAAGCTTCGCAACCGTGAAGTTAAATTAGTTAAGGTACAATGGAGTGAAGCTCAAGAAGATGCGACTTAGAAGACTGAAGACTAAATACACACATCACACCCTATTTGAGGGTATATCCTTGATTCCACTTTTTCTGTAATATTTATTTGCATGCTAGTTTTTAGCTTTTAGATATGTCCTCTCGGTCCTATCCACGATCCTTAGGTAGAAGCCAATGGATGTAAACATCTATTTGAGACATGTTATGTTTGGTGGATGCAAGTGGTTGCAAGTGTTTCTAGTGGTTGATCGTTGATGCATACACACACATTAGGCACTAGATCAGCTCAGTCACTTTCATATTGCATATGCATAAGTGAATTTTTATACATATGAACTGAAACTTGACATGTTATCATATGGATGTTTCATTTGTATGAATGATTGTGCACTCATGTAGAAGTTATAAAGTACGATTAGGAATAATTGCATACATGATGGACTCATGACACTGACATAATTCGCATTGAGGAGGTCAACTGAATCAGTAGACCGCCTGATTTTCATTAGATAACGACATGTACACACACTATGCATATAATCATGAAGGCATTAGAAATCTTTTTAAGGACAATGGATGCCTATGTTTGATGGATGAGTAGATGGACGATTGGATGGTAGGATATACGTTCTCCTTGATTCAAAGATTTCGGGGATGAAATCCTTTAAGGAGGGGAGAATGTAACACCCCGTATCTTATGAGAATATTAAAGTAATGAATTAAAGAATAATTAATTACGAATGTGAGAAATAAGTGAAACGGGTTGCGCCCATCTCGAAATTCTGCTTGGAATATAGTCCAAGTTTTTGAAAATCGGACTTCGTATGAAGAAGTTATGGCCCTCAAAACTTTCAGAAATTTATTTAAAACAATTCAGAAAATTAAATACCATGGCAGGTCGACCTGGGGGGTGACCCACCCCAGACCAGGTCGACCAGGGGGTTGACCTCCCTATATACAGGTCGACCTGGGGGTCGACCTCCCCCTCGGGTCAGATCTAAAATGTGACGTTTTTCTTTGTGTGACGATGTGCTGTGTCATTAGGTTTGAATGGCTTTGATTTGCTCTAGGTTAATCTGACGGCTCCTATTAAATCAAACTTCTATATAAGTAACCTAATTCTAAACCCTAAACCACACAAAAAAATTCCTAAGACCGTCATGCTGTCAACACTCAATCTAGAGTAGCTGCCATTCTCATTCAACCAGGAAGCAAGTTAGGAAACACTTAACCAATATGGTATGATGAATAGGTAGGGATAAGCAGTAAGAAACACTTAACCAATATAACTTGATTTGTGGTAAGGTTAAGTTAAAACAAGAGGGCAACACTTAACCAATATAACTTGATTTGTGGTGGGGTTAAGTTAACACAAGAAGGCAACACTTAACCAAAGTAACATGACAAGTAGGTGGGTTAAGTTAACTTGAATTGATTGATGACACTTAACCAATACAACATGATGAACATATGGGGTTAAGTTAACTTGAATTGATTGATGACACTTAACCAATACAACATGATGAACACATGGGGTTGAGTTAACAAAGAACACTTGACCAACATAACTTCATGAATGAGTGGGGTTAAATTAATAGGTAACACTTAATCAATCCAACATGATAAGTGAGGAGGGTTAAGTTAATAAGAAACACTTAACCAACATGACATGATGAATGGGTGAGTTAAGTTAACACGAATGGACAACACTTAACCAATATGTCATAATGTGCGGGAGGGTTAATTACATAGCAAGTTAGGTGGGTAATGTTAGTAAATATAGGCCCACAAAACTTAACCATTAAATAAACATGCTTGAATCAGAAGGAGGGTTAAGTACATATCGGGTAAGTGGTTAATATTAGTAAATATAGGCCCACAAAACTTAACTATTAAATAAACATGCTTGAATTGGTGGGAGGGTTAATTACATCTCGTGTAGGTGGGTAATATTTGTATATATAGCCCCACAAACTTAACTAGTAGGAAACCCTAGTAACGGGGACCTATTTCAGCAGTAACCCACATAGATGTATCATGGTACCCTAAACTAGGCAGTTTGGGGCACGATTACTGGGCTGATTATAAGCGGTCAAAACAGCGATAGGGGGTACGTCAGTGTAGGTTTCGATGGTTTACGGGCGTGCACGTACTCTAGAGTGGGAAAAAGCAGGCACTGGGTACCAATAGTTATACACTGTGCATCTTGAATCGTGTCGGGTTGCTATCATAAGGATTGATACACCTTATGGTGGGACCAGCACAGGGTATCTACACGCAAGAGAGGGCCGATTGACACAGACACAAGGAAAAAATAATACGAGTAAGGAGCCAATCGATAGGGTAGTAAGGGTACATCTAACATGTTCATGGCAATTAGGCAGATTAAGGTGGAATCCTCACGATAGATGTACACCTGAAGGCTACCACAATTGCGGGGATACATGAAGGCTACCACAATTGCGGGGATTGGGATCACATTACAACATGATCATTTTATATAGATTACTAGTTGGGACACTAGTTAGGTGGTGCAGAGACGTGAAATGAGTGCGATAGCATATTCAACCTTATTATCTTATTTCTAGGGTGTTGACCTAGATTCAGTTTATTCCTGTCACAACCCTTTTTTGTTTACATGCTAAATAGTCACTGGACTTACAAGACTCATGTCTGACCCATTTTCTATCATCTTCTTTTCTTCCATTCCCCCCCGGTCCGCAGGAAGGGAATACTTCAGCTTAGATCGGATCATTTCCAGCTTGAAGAGAGTAGATGTATTGCTTGGAATCTTTTTTCCTTGGGCTATGGCTTTGGATACTCTCTTGTTGGGGATTTATGCTGCCTTGCTGTTGTTTTAATGCTTGTTTATGTCTTAATTCAAGACAGAGATTTTGTTGTAATAATTTGAAAGTTGTTTTGAGATAGTTGCTGTAATGTTTTAACTGAATCACGTACTTATGAAATAAATTTAGTTTTTCCGCTGTTTATTTGTCTGTCCGGTAATTTATCTACATCTTTTACCTAAAATGCTCCACCGAAGTTAAGGCATTCCCTTTGTGAGTGACCTTAACGGAGGTGGGGTGTTTCATTTACACTTAGAAATCGTTCTAGAGCCCGTGCGCTCTATTTTATGAATCTATTTACTCGTTAATTTGGGTTTAACCCTCGATGTTAGTTCGGTTATGATTCACGACTCTAAAACGTGAGTTATCGACTCGATATCCTTGGAGTCTATTCCGATATAGTTTAAAACCTTCGGGTGCTGGTTTGGGATTTCGATTCGTTCGTTGATCGAAATTACAACTGTTATCCCTTTGATTTCCTATATGTTGTTGCAATGAATTACGCATTAGCGATCACCTTCGTGATCGTACTTTGATCTATGGCACCTAATTTTATGTCTTTGTTTCTTGTCGCTCCAGGGTGATTTCTAATCGTTTCTTAATGTCATTGGATTCACTAACATGTTATATGTAGATTTGATTTATCAAATTTATATTTGATGATTTATGATTTGAATTTATGTTATTATGACGTTAATCCCCTTTATCGATTTGCCTCGGCAATCGTACTATTGTTTATTGTCACTTCGAATTATAAGAGGGTTTATATATTATTAATGGATTACGAATCCTTCTACGGATTCTAATTTGTTAGTGTGTACGAATCCTCTTTACTCGATCGGGTGAGAAATTTAGTTTATTTACCTTAGTAAAACCAAGGACTATGACCCCTTATATGTTTACTTCGGTGAATAACTCTTGGACTCGTGCATTCGAACATGTGTGGTGATTTTCTTTGTTTTGAATATGAACCAACAACGGGTTCGTAAATATTTGAGAATAGCGAGTGGTTATGGGACATTTAACTATTTTCTTATATTAACTATCTCGGTGTAATTTATACTCACCAGACCGATGTGGTCCTTTTTATGACTTATGTTTTGTGGTCCTCGATCGCTCGAGTGGGATTTACGATCCTTGGATTTCACCTATGGGACTTTGGTCCAACTTTCTATGATTTATGTGTTTTCTCTCTTCCGGGGTCATGACCCGGCACCGTGGGGAGCTTCGACTCAACATGTGGGTTCGCTACCTTGAGATCGTATCTCATCTTCTATGAACATGCCTCTTTATGATGTTTTCTAGATTTCTTACATGATTTCTGGATTTTCGATTACTTTGATGCGCTGGTCATCAATTTGATGCGCATTTGGCATTCCATGTTTATTTTGATGCATATGGCATCCATCGGATTTATTTGGCATTCCGGTTTCATTCATGTGTTTAATTGATTTGGCATTCCTCCATCATTTCATGTTGTGTGCTATTATTTGAATGTTGCATTCTACATTAACTAGGAGATCATTTAGAGATATCTGTGTGCTGACATTCCATTGTCATTTCCTGATTTTGTTGACGTGCCATGTTTCCTATTTATTTATGATTAGATATTATTACTAGAATCATGTCATCCTTTGTTATATCTCTTACTATCTCTGTTTATTTGATAAGTACAACTAGACTGACTCGTTTATTATTTATTCCTATAAATAATACTTGGGTTAGACCGAGTCATTTTAGGTACTCCTCTGGGACTCCTTGCAGGATTTATCTTCTGCTTTCAGCTTGCTACTCTGTCTCTGCAACTTTATGTACTTTTGTACCTATGACATTATCTATCATTGTGTACATAGTCCTTTATTTAAATCATGGTACATGTATCTATTCTTTTGGGATTGTGGATCTTTGTCAACCACTAACTTGTTGTACACATTCTTGGTTTATTCATATCTATTCCGCCTTTGTGATATGACTATTCTGTGTCTGGCTGTGATATATATTATTGTTGTTGTCTATTTTATACTGCTTTCCGGATTACATATTGCTGTTGTGTAGTTGCCCTATGTGCCGAATGGTCATGTCGAAATTTTAATCGGTATCAGAATTTGATGTGCATTCCTCACATGGAGTAATCATACAATCAGTCGCTCTTCACAAACCTCATTCTCCGTTATGGTCTAAGACATTTCTCTGAAATGAACTGGACGATAGTGGGTATAGAGGCGAGGTGCTATAGTTTGTGTAATCCCAGGACAACTTGTATGGACGAATGTCTGACAAAGTATGCATAACATATCATCTATATTGACCTCTTCAAACGTATCACGTTGGTGGCGGAGAAATTCGTTTCTCTTAGATTTATGCCCACGATGTTATTGGGGAAATCAATAAATGATTTTGGTGGGTTTGACGATGTGGCGTTCTAAGTGAATGAAGATGTGGCATGTCAAAAGATAACCGTGGCCTCAAGCCTCACAACCGGGAAATGGTATAAAATCGCGTAGATCGCATGGCTAAGTGGGTCGCACCCAAGTAGGGTGTATTGTCCTCTGATCTAGAGAAATTCCATTTGATTTTTTAATATATCGATTTTGTCCCTTTCGGGTAACGGTTGCTGATCCCAACCGTTGCTAACAATACATTCGGAACACTCAAGCGAAGTGAGTGGCCGGTCATAGTTAACCGGGGTTGCAAGATGTTCTTGTTGAGCCAGGTGTATTCCTCTCTAGAGGCACACTGCCGGAAGGTGGTCCCATACCTTGCCAGTTGGAATCCATTCTCCAATAAGAGCCCACGATTTTGGTTGTACACTATGTATGTGGAGCGTGAGATGCAAGCGTACTGCTAGATTGCTATTTATTTGAGTATTGATTTTAAAGAATGTTTTGGATTATCGTAAAGTAAAAAACCATCCGTGTTTATGTGTGGATCGCTCTTACGATTCGAAAAGATTTTTTTAAGTTAAACCAATGGTTGGAGTTTACTCACACCAGTCCCATGTTTGACCCAAAGTTTAATTTGTTTTGTTAATTTTACCCTAAACTCTTGGGTGCCCAAATTTGTATTGGCAGTCAAGTAGTTCAGGTATTTTCAGATATCCTTGGAGGAGCTTGAAGCAGGAGGCTTCAACGTTAGATATATACAAAGTTTATTCCGCTGTGTTGTATATGTGATGAACAAATGTTGTATTTTGATAATGTTATGTATATACAGTCTAATTTGTATTTCAAAAGTTATGTTATATAATATATTTTATTCATTCCGCTGTGAGGTTCATGTTTACTCTGATGTCGTTGTATTTATGTTCTTCTTCTTTTCTAATATTTCTCACCCTCTAACTTATTTCTATTAACGATTCGGTAATTTCTTGTGTTTGGTTAGTCGATATGGTATTTGTATCAATAATCAGGATCAGGAAAAGGTCGGTTCGTTACAGTTGCAATCCAAATACTACCGGAAATGAAATGATATGCTATGGAATGAAACTGTTGTAATATGGAATGGAATTGCTTTGAATCTGAAGCATGTCATGAACAATGGAATGCAACTGCTTGTTGTAGGACTTAAGCGAACTAGTTTGTTGAACTCTTGATGATTAACCTGTTTGAAGTTTGAAAATGTGTATATAGGAGAAAAAGTCAGTATGTGCGCGTTATTAGGGAGAGGTTATAGGTCGTGGTGTTTGTACTTATGGGGATTGATATTTTAGGTTCATGGTTGGTTTAGGTTGTTTTGTACAAGCGTTTGTGTACAGGTTGACTTTTTCCTTTGGATTCTACAATGATGCAGTTTTGTAGTTTGGATGGTGAAGGAAGTTCTGTAGTTTTGTCATATATATAATCATTGTAGGGGAATGGAAGAGGGTTGGCTATGGCTTAGGGGGGAGTGAGGTTGCAGGAGATGGTGTTGTTGATTGCTAGTTGCATAGGTTTGGATTAGTGGTTAAGTTGTTTTAAATAAGGCAATTTAGATTTGTTTGATGTAAGAGATGCAATTGTGTCCTGGCTTATTGGTGAAGTTGAAGGCTGCCGATTTTGAAAAAAAAGTTGTATCGCTATCTAATAAAAGAATGTGATGTTTACTCAAAATTGTATTACTGTTTAACTTTTTTTGAATTTGTTCAAAGGGGAAACTGATGAGAGTTGTAAAACCTCCTTAGTCGTATTACTATTTAACTAAAACAATTTCGTCTATTTGATAAGATAGTTTTGTAGAAACAATAATGTAATGTTATATTTTCTTATGATGTATTGCTATTTTTATAGTATTGTTTATACTCATCTGTTGTTTATTTCAATTGCAAAATATGGTTATTTTCATTGCATATAATTGTAACAACCCGAATTTCAATAACATATTAAGATCATAAATCAAGGCAAAATTAAATTTTATAATAAGAATCAAGGGAAACGGGTTGCGCCATTGCGTTCATCTCGAAATTCTACTTGGAAACGAGTCTGGGTTTTCGAGAAACGGAGTCTGTATGAGGGAGATATGACCCTCCAAAGATTCAGGAATTTTCAGAATCGAAAACAGCTCGAAATTCGAATTCAAACCCCAGTGCAGACTGGGCGGGAATTTTCCCGCCCAGGACAAGGTCGACCTGGGGGTCGACACTATGGTCGACCTCCCAGGGGCCAGGTCGACTTGGTGCCAAAACCCAGTTTTGAGCCTGGGTTCATTCTGAAGTATCTAGACTCGTTTCGTGACCAGATTCTTGACTCTAAACCTATATAAACACCCTCCTAGCCCCATTCTCTCTACACCAATTGTCTCTAGCCTTATGCTGCTCAAATTCTAGTTATAATTAAAAGAAAAAAGGGACTACTTCTTCTCCATCAAGACTACGCATAGAGATTTACAAATTGGGGGTTTTCAATTAGAACACGATTAATCAAATAGAGATTCAACATCAACTTCTGCTTTCTAATTCTCGATCCGCGCACTGCAAGTTCTAGTTAATTTTAGATTTAAATATTTAATTATGATATGGCCATGGAATAAAGTGGAATTGGATTTAAGTATGTTTATCGATTTTGATCTATTTCTGTTGCTCCTTGAATCTGGAGTTTTGAGACTCGTCTATCTTTATGATCATGTCAAGTTTATGATCTATTCAGCAGTTTTATTGATTCGTAATGATGTTATCATCAAGTTATAATCTTTATGCCTATCATGATGATTTATGTTGTTTTCTATCTGATCTTGTTTCTATTGCAACTTCTACCTCCCCCTATTTATTTTCTTTTGATGAACCTAGGTCAGTTTCAGACCTAGGCCTAAACCGCGATTTGCGTGCGATTGAATATGGGGGAAATATTGGGATATTGCCTAGTTGGATATATGTGTTTGGTAGAATCGAAGGCATAATATAAAAATTGGATATTTGGGTATTACTACCATTAAATTGAAATTGGATATTTGGGTATAGTCATTATAATAGTTATGGCAAGAATGGGGATTGGCATATGTAATTTGACATGGATCTTGATATATGTAATTTGGCTAGAACTTGATATGTGTATATTGGCATAAACTTGGCATACATGTAAAACGACATGAATTGAACATATGTAAATTTGGTATAAATTGGGCAAATGTGAAACTGACATGTAATCTAGAACTTGGGCATATGTTAATTATGTAAAATTTGGAGTTGAAACATATATGATAATTTATGACTTGGTAGAGGTTTGATATGAACGCACCTAAGTTGGGTTTTGGGTTGTTGGCATGTATTGTTAATAAAAGGCTATAACTTGGCATAACCTTATAGTGAATTAAGGTAATAATTTGGGAATACGTTTTGGGGGCAAAAACATGAATTATGAACTTGATAATTGGCTTATAACTGGAAATATGAACGTCGTTGAAACATGAACATGAATATGAACACGAACGTGAACATGGCTAACTCGAGGTTGGGTTGAGTTTGCAGTGTAATTCTGCCCGGAACCGCCCGGCATATCCAGCGACTGCAAATAATAAGATCCAATGTGAGAAGTTAGTCATATCGTGCTTAAACCCGAGGTTAGATTGAGTTGTGGTGTAATTCTGCACGGAACCGCCCGGCATATCCAGTGACCGCAACAACAGGTCTAATGTGAGTGGTTGATGCATTAATAATTAATTAATGCCAATAAACAGACATGCTAAGAATGGGAAGGTTAAGTAACATATGAATAGTCGATACTTAACCAACATAACATGTTAATTAGACCAGTGACTAGGGTTAAGTAAACTAAGAACGCTTAACCAACATAAATGTTAATCAGACCAATGGGTGGGTTAAGTAATATGACTAGGCTAATGACACTTAACCAATATGATATGAATGGGTTGGTTAAGTAATATGACTAGACTAACGACACTTAACCGATATGACATGAATGGGTGGGTTAAGTAAACCTGAACTTGAACTGCTTGAATATACTTAACCAATTTGACACGATGATCTGGTGGGGTTAAGTCATGAACCGCTTGAATATACTTAACCAATTTGACATGATAATTTGGTGGGGTCAAGTCATGAACCGCTTGAATATACTTAACCAATTTAACAAGATGATCTGGTGGGGTTAAGTCATGAACCGCTCGAATATACTTAACCAATTTGACATGATGATTTGGTGGGGTTAAGTCATGAACCGCTTGAATATACTTAACCAATTTGACATGATGATTTGGTAGGGTTAAGTCATGAACCGCTTGAATATACTTAACCAACTTGACACATTATTCGTAGGTCCAAGTCACGAACTTGAATGATAACACTTAACCAACTTGACATGCTGGACTGATAAGGGTTAAGTCACGAATTTAAATGACAACACTTAACCAGCTTGACATGCTGGACTGATAAGGGTTAAGTCACGAATTTAAATGACAACACTTAACCTATTGGACGAAAACCCTAGTTACGCAGTCCATTTCAGCAGTAACCCACTTAGATGTATCATGTTACCCTAGAACTAGGCAGGGTGGGGCATGATTACTGGCCTGATTGTAAGCGACAACGACGACCGAGTTGGTGCGCCAGTGTAGGTTCAGGCGGACTATGTTCGTGCACGTAGTCCGGAGTTGAAATAGCAGGCATTGGGCATCAGTAGGTTTAGACCGTGCATGCTTGATTCGTGTCAGGGGTTGGCACCCTGGGGCTTGATACACCCTATGGTGGACTCAGCACAGGGAACTACATTCGTGATATGGCCGTATGACACAGACACATGAACGAGCTCAGACTTCTAGGGAGCCGATCGATTAATAGATCGTTTCGTGGGACCAAGTAATGGGTCATTTCATGACATTGGGCAAGGGATCATTTTATAGTCAACACATAACACGGGTTGAGATACTAGTACGGGTGGTGCAGAGCAAATAGATATCATAGAAATATTTTAATGGTGAAGCAGAGAAATCTTGCGAAATTATACTTAGTTTATCTTGAATGGGAACCTTGCGATGTTATACTTGACAAAAGTCATATGATGTTATTCTTAGTTATCGTGCATGTAGCTTATCCTGTCATCATGCTTATGTTTACTTTCAGTTTATTCATGCTATGTTATCTTTATCTGTTTTTATGCTGAAAGTCACTAGGACTTATTCAGTCTTTATGACTGACCCGTTTTGTTTCGCCTCTTTTTCTTCCGTTCCCCCCCCCCCCAGTTTCACAGGGTTGTAATACAGCTTAGTTCGGATGTTACCAAGCTCCCAGGCTCTTTCATGTGCGGCTTGGATCTCTCTTGGCTATGTCTTGCTTTGCTTTATTTGGGAATACTACAATTTATTTTTATGCTTCTTTGTTTTTGAGCAAGACAAACATTCTAGCTATGTAATTGGGTATTGGAAGTTGATGGGCTTTTATTGTAAACAATTATATTTAGTAGATGATTTTAAGTACTTCTACTTTACCTTCCACTCTTTTATATATGTCTGTCTTGTAATATTTCTGTTCCAGTACCCATAATGCTCCATTGAAGTTAAGGCATTCCCTTTGTGAGTGACCTTAACGGATGTGGGGTGTTACATTTGGTATCAGAGCAGAAGGTTACCATACTGGGCAAAAGTTTTCAAAAAAAACCCCTTCTGAAACTAGTTTTCAAAACATTTACAAAGAAGCATTTTTCTAAGAAAGGTTTTGATTTACGAAAGGCGTATTCCCTAAAGCCATATGCACTATCTTTTGATTCCCTCTTTGAATATCTTCTTTCTCTATTTTCACCATAGTTTTGTAGGCATACGATACATGTCGGAGGGCAAAGGATTGCCCAACCTCCATCTGTAGCCGTAGTAGTTTTACTTGCAACTAATCTTATTTCAAGCTTTATAGGGTTGCCATGCAATGGAGGTAGCTTTCGAGAAACTTGTCAACAAGCTATACAAGGATAGTAAGAACGAGGATAAAGAACACAAGCCTAAGGATGAGAAACTTGTTGATATGGCTTAATCCACGAAGGAGGAAAAGGTGAAAGGGGAGAGGTCAAATTGGAAGAATAATAAAACCCATGGCAAGGGAGAGTATCGTTAGTATGGTAAAAAGGGACATGTACTTTAGTGTTATAGGACATGGACAGGGGCAAAGGACAAGATCGTCGAGAGGGCAATTGTACGCTCTCACTACTAGCATACCTAAGAGAGGTGGTAACGTTTCTGTTAAAAGTGTAGCTTTTCTTTTCTATCATACTGTGGGAACTTTGTTTTTGTACATCACATCCTTTTAATTTTGCTTCGATAGTTGAATCTCTGCACCTTAGTACTAGCGTGGTATAGGATCCCATTTTTGTCTCAAATCCTGTTGGGGAATCAGCTCATTTATTCATGACTTGTTTGGAGTTGAGAATGTCTATGCTAAGTGTTGAGTTTAGAAGAAATGCTTATGTTTTTTAGGCTATGGATTGATTCTAGGGATGGAGTGGTTATCCAGAAATGGTACCATTCTCGAGTATGAAAAGAGGGTAGTTGGACTCTTGACTTGCCTCGGTAATGCCCTCGAAGTTTAGTGTAACCCTTAGGGTTCTGCCATGCTTAGTTACCTAGAATCTCTTGATACATTCATTGATCCGCTCGAGTAGTGTTCGCCATTAAGGCGGATGGTTCATTTCGCTTATGCATGAGTTATAGAAAATCACCTTAGTAAGTACATTTGGAAGCATGGTTGACATCTGTTTATTTTCAAGAGATAGTTCTTCTGCGTAGAATACCTTATAACGAGTAAATGAGATCCTAGATTCACTAGTGAATTTTGGAGAGCTTGCATGAAACCATGAGTACGCAGTTATGTTTGAGCCAAGCATACTAGAAAAAGAATAAGTGAAAGTGGAACGAGAGGCAACAGTGAAATGAGTTCCAACTCATATTTTGGAAATAGGAATTAAGAAGCTACGAAATTGTGAAGTTAAAGACGGTCAAAGCACAATGGAGTTAAGCTCAAGGAAATGCGACTTAGAAGATTGAAGACTAGATACACGCATCATATCTCTTTTTAAGAGTATATACTTGATCCCTCTTTTCCTGTGGAGCTTACTTGCATGTTATCTTTTAAGTATATCCTCTCGGTCCTATTCTCAATCCTATTTCTGTTGCAAACCCCATAGGGAGTTTGACTCATCTGTTAGTAATACATGTTGGGGCTTGAAGGTGTTCGTTGGGTTGACTAAACTTTTTGGGTTTTATAGAATATGGGTTAGTTTAAGGAAGGGATTTCTTGTGACTTAAAAGGAGTCCATCATGCTTAGTTTCCTAGAAACATATATATTGGTTGGGTTGAGAAATTCTTTGGGTATCAGTCTGATGTTGATTTCGGTCTTCGGGGCTGGTGCTTAGGGAGTTCTTCTCCTAATTAGTATATATGTGACATAGATTTGCAGTTTTGACATTGCCTAATGGCTACAAAGTTTTTACTTGCTTCTATCGTTCGACTATATCTTTAGGTAGGAACAATTGGGTGTAAACATGTGTTTGAGACATGTTATGATTGATGGTTGCAAGTGGTTACAAGTGGTTGCTAGTGGTTGCTCGTGGATGCATATACACGCACATTAGGCACTAGATCGGCTCAGTCACCTTTCATATTGCATATGCATGAGTGTTTATACTTGTTTCTGGATGAAATTGAATGTGTTATCATGTGGATGTTGCATATGGATGGATGTTGTGCACACATATAGTGTTTATGTGAATAGGACTATTTGCATACATGTTGGACTCATGGCACTAAACATGTTTTGCATTAAGAAGATCAATCAGGCCTGATCATTTGCATTAGACAAGGAACATATACATACACTTTCTGCATATGTTCATACGACATTAGAAATCTTTTAAGGACAATGATTGCTTGTGGATGATGTTTTGAGTAGATGGATGATGGATGGTAGGACACATTCTTCTTAACTTGGAGTTTTCGGGGACGAAATCCTTTAAGGAGGGGAGAATGTAACAACCCGAATTTCAATAACATATTAAGATCATAAATCAAGGCAGAATTAAATTTTAAAATAAGAATCAAGGGAATTGGGTTGCTCCATTATGTTCATCTCGAAATTCTGCTTGGAAACGAGTCCGAGTTTTCGAGAAACGGAGTCCGTATGAGGGAGATATGACCCTCCTAAGTTTCAGGAATTTTCAGAATCGAAAACAGCTCGAAATTCGAATTCGAAATTCGAATTCATACCCGAGCGCAGACTGGGCGGGAAATTTCCCGCCCAGGACCAGGTCGACCTGGGGGTTGACACTATGGTCGACCTCCCAGGGGCCAGGTCGATCCTATGGTCGACCTGGTGCCAAAACCCAGTTTTGAGCCTGGGTTCATTCTGATGTATCTAGACTCGTTTCGTGGCCAGATTCTTGACTCTAAACCTATATAAACACCCTCCTAGCCCCATTCTCTCTACACCAATTCTCTCTAGCCTTATGTTGCTCAAATTCTAGTTATAATTAAAAGAAAAAAAGGGACTACTTCTCCATCAAGACTACGCATAGAGATTTGCAAATTGGGGGTTTTCAATTAGAACACGATTAATCAAATAGAGATTCAACATCAACTTCTGCTTTCAAATTCTCGATCCGCGCACTGTAAGTTCTAGTTAATTTTACATTTAAATATTTAATTATGATATGGCCATAGAATAAAGTGGAATTGGATTTAAGTATGTTTATCGATTCTGATCTATTTCTGTTGCTCCTTGAATCTAGAGTTTTGAGACTCATCTATCTTTATGATCATGTCAAGTTTATGATCTATTCAGCAGTTTTCTTGATTCGTAATGATGTTATCATCAAGTTATAATCTTTATGCTTATCATGATGATTTATGCTGTTTTCTCTCTGATCTTGTTTCTATTAAAACTTCTACCTCCCCCTATTTATTTTCTTTTGATGAACCTAGGTCAATTTCGGACCTAGGCCTAAACTGCGATTTACGTCCGATTGAATATGGGGTAAATATTGGGATATTGCCTAGTTGGATATATGCGTTTGGTAGAATCAAAGGCATAACATAAAAATTGGATATTTGGGTATTACTACCATTAACTTTAAATTGGATATTTAGGTATAGTCATTATAATGGTAATGGCAAAAATGGGGATTGGCATATGTAATTTGACATGGATCTTGATATATGTAATTTGGCTAGAACTTGATATGTGTATATATAAACTTGGCATACATGTAAAACAGCATGAATTGAACATATGTAAATTTGGTATAAATTGGGCATATGTAAAACTGACATGTAATCTAGAACTTGGGCATATGTTAATTATGTAAAATTTGGAGTTGAAACATATATGATAATTTATGACTTGGTAGAGGTTTAATATGAACGCGCCTAAGTTGGGTTTTGGATAGTTGGCATGTATTGTTAATAAAAGGCTATAACTTGGCATAACCTTATAGTGAATTAAGGTAATAATTTGGGAATACGTTTTGGGGCAAAAACATGAATTATGAACTTGATAATTGGCTTATAACTGGAAATATGAACGTGGCTGAAACATGAATATGAACACGAACGTGAACATGGCTAACTCGAGGTTGGGTTGAGTTTGCAGTGTAATTATGCCCGGAACCGCCCGGCATATCCAGTGAATGTAAATAATAAGATCTAATCTGAGAAGTTAGTCATATCGTGCTTAAACCTGAGGTTAGACTGAGTTGTGGTGTAATTCTGCCCGGAACCGCCCGGCATATCTAGTGACCGCAACAACAGGTCTAATGTGAGTGGCTGATGCATTAATAATTAATTAATGCCAATAAACAGACATGCTAAGAATGAGAAGGTTAAGTAACATATGAATAGTCGACACTTAACCAACATAACATGTTAATTAGACCAGTGGGTAGGGTTAAGTAACATAAGAACGCTTAACCAACATAACTGTTAATCAGACCAATGAGTGGGTTAAGTAATATGACTAGGCTAATGACACTTAACCAATATGATATGAATGGGTGGGTTAAGTAATATGACTAGACTAACGACACTTAACCGATATGACATGAATGGGTGGGTTAAGTAAACCTGAACTTGAACTGCTTGAATATACTTAAACAATTTGGAACAATGAGTTGGTGGGGTTAAGTCATGAACCGCTCAAATATACTTAACCAATTTGACACGATGATTTGGTGGAGTTAAGTCATGAACCGCTTGAATATACTTAACCAATTTGACATGATGATCTGGTGGGGTTAAGTCATGAACCGCTCAAATATACTTAACCAATTTGACACGATGATTTGGTGGGGTTAAGTCATGAACCGCTTGAATATACTTAACCAATTTGACACGATTATTTGGTAGGGTTAAGTCATGAACCGCTTGAATATACTTAACTAACTTGACACATGATTCGTATGGCTAAGTCACGAACTTGAATGACAACACTTAACCAAATTGACATGCTGGACTGATAAGGGTTAAGTCACGAATTTAAATGATAACACTTAACCAATTTGACATGCTGGATTGATAAGGGTTAAGTCACGAATTTAAATGACAACACTTAACCTATTGGACGGAAACCCTAGTTACGCGGTCCATTTCAGCAGTAACCCACTTAGATGTATCATGGTACCCTGGAACTAGGCAGGGTGGGGCACTATTACTGGGCTGATTGTAAGCGACCAGAACGACGGCTGAGTTGGTGCGCCAGTGTAGGTTCAGGCGGACTATGGTCGGGCACATAGTCCGGAGTTGAAAAAGCAGGCATTGGGCATTAGTAGGTTTGCACCGTGCATGCTTGATTTGTGTCAGGGGTTGGCACCCTGGGGCTTGATACACCCTATGGTGGACTCAACATAGGTAACTACATTCGTGATAGGGCTGTATGACACAGACATATGAACGAGCTAGGACTTGTAGGGAGCCGATCGATTAATAGATCGTTTCGTGGGACCAAGTAATGGGTCATTTCATGACATTGGGCAAGGGATCATTTTATAGTCAACACATGACACGGGTTGGGATACTAGTACGGGTGGTGCATAGCAAATAGATATCATAGAAATATTTTAATGGTGCAGCAGAGAAATCTTGCGATGCTTGATAGAAATCTTGCGAAATTATACTTAGTTTATCTTGAATGGGAACCTTGCGATGTTATGCTTGAAAAAAGTCATATGATGTTATTCTTAGTTATCGTGCCTGTAGCTTATCCCGTCATCATGCTTATGTTTACTTTCAGTTTATTCATGCCATGTTATCTTTACCTGTTTTTATGCTGAAAGTCACTAGGACTTACTCAGTCTTTATGATTGACCCGTTTGTTTCGCCTCTTTTTCTTCCGTTCCCCCCCATTTTCACAGGGTGGGAATACAACTTAGTTCGGATGTTACCAAGCTCCCAGGCTCTTTCATGTACGACTTGGATCTCTCTTGGCTATGGCTTGCTTTGCTTTATTGGGGAATACTACAATTTATTTTTATGCTTCTTTGTTTTTGAGTAAGACAGATATTTTAGCTATGTAATTGGGTATTGGAAGTTGATGGGCTTTTATTGTAAACAATTATATTTAATAAATGATTTGAAGTACTTCTACTTTACCTTCCACTATTTGATATATGTCTATCTTGTAATATTTCTGTTCCAGTACCCATAATGCTCCATTGAAGTTAAGGCATTCCCTTTGTGAGTGACCTTAACGGATGTAGGGTGTTACAATAATCTTAACAACTGACAAAAACAGTTGTTGCAGACTTTGTTATAACAGACAAAATAGTTGTTAAATAGTTTTTTACAACTGCTTACTGCGCTTGTAGAAAAAATGTTTTGCAACTTCAATAACACTTGTAAAACAGTCTTTTACAACTGCCAAAAGCAGTTGTAAAAAATTCGAATCTGTTACAATAGCAGATACGACCACTAGTAGATGCCACTTGTAATAGACTTATTACAACTGCTTTTGGCAGTTGCGGAAATGTATTTTTACTCTAGTGACTCAATAAATTTATACCAAAGTTTTCTTTAAAATTTTGTTAAGTAAACTTGCAAAAACTAAAAAGGATTTTTGGTAAAAACGTGAGATTAGAAGGAAATTTAAAGGTTGATCCACGATCACAATCATGATCACACAACTCAATATATAATAATTTTATGAGCTCTTCATAACCATTTTGTGAATTGAGAGATTTGTATTTATCACAAGTGTGGCCTAATATTATTATTAATTAACATAACTTAAACCATCAAACTATAATAGACTATCTGACGTTTGACCCACTTTTAAACTCTCGTAAATAGGAATGAAATCAAAAATAAAATCTACTATAAGCATGCTCTACTTATTATTGAATTAGTAACATGTAACATCAGATTTAGATTTTATTCTTAATTTAATTACCATAATCATATGTTGATTGATAATTTGTATTTATATTTAGTTAAGCGTGGTTTATTTTTTATGTACAACACAGTCCTTCAAAATTAATGTTAAAAACAAATTTACATAAACATTTAACTTTTCATTAAGCACAAAAGTGAGGATTATAAATGAAATTGCTTACGTTATTTTCTATATTCGTGAGTGTTTTAGCACCCTTAAATTGAATGAGTATAGCTACTCATAATTGAATACATATAAGCATAAGAAGATTTCAACATACACATAAAAGAAAATGTAAACTAATTAACAAAAAGAACAAATCTAACTACCCTATATAAAAGGAAACTTAACAGTTTGCATGAAAATATAAAGAAACACAAAAGAGGTTAACATAAAAGAAAAGAACATAAAAGAAAAGAGCATGAAATAAAAGACATGAAAGTAAAAGAAAGACTTAGGAAGGTATTAAATGATGGGCTAATTTTTACTCTTAACTTTATTTACAACTTTGCATAAAAGGGAAGGGGATCCTTATACATGAGCATAAGACGATTATTTGAACATGTCATAAACCTTAATATATTTTGAAGGTGCTTGTAACAACTTGTATTTTATTATCATTTAAATTATTGAGTTTAATAAAATTTTAATTATAATTATGGTTAAAATTTAAAATTTAATGATTTAACTATGAAAATGTAAGATGCGAATTTAATTGGCTATGTAATGAATTTCAACTAGTTATAACAATGGCAACTTGTATTGATTGTAAATGGAACCATGAATTGGTTCTTATTGACAAAAATTGAATTTGAAATTAAATATTGAAGTTTTAAATTAATTTGAGTTAAATTAATGTTCAATTGAAATTCAAATTGAAGTTGATCAATATTCAAAATTCGGAATTTAATATAATTCAAATTTTATTTATAAAGCTATTTTGAATTCTATTTTGATTTGAATAAAGTTAATATACTTTTGAATTGAATTAAAAAGTGAACAAACGAAAATGAATATAATATATATTAATAAACCTGTTAAAATAGTTTTTTTTTCAAACGATCTCGGATTTCAATGAAATTAGTTTCATTGGATCCAGAATAATAAATTATTGTAAGGCTTCAAATTTTGTGTCAATTGAACTTATAGTTTGGTCGTACGAATCTAAAACGCATAGGAAATTATTTGTGCAATTTAATTAGAATAACAATTATTTTAAGAACAATTGCTGTAAACATTGGAATTGGACCTTGGCACTAATTCCACTGTGTTCAAAAGGCCTTTAAACTTAGTGTTCGCCTGTTTGCAAGCTTGATTTGGACTCAAGCCCGCTTTTGGCTTTAAAATACGAAAATCGAACATTATAATATTCTTTTAACCTTATAATTCTATGGTCGACCCTACATGTAACACCCCACCTCCGTTAAGGTCACTCACAAAGGGAATGCCTTAACTTTGGTGGAGCATTTCAGTAAACAGAACAGAAACTTACAAGACAGATAAAATAGTACTTGGAAAATTTTAACTTTATTATAGCGGAAACAGAAATTAATATGGTTACATCCTTTCAAATTTCAGAATTCAAGTACAAAATATCAGTCTTGTACAAAAGCCTTCAAAATGCATGGTTTAAAATCATAATCCCCATGGAACGGAAGCTATACAGAGCCAAGCCATACTTTAAGCACTTCAAGCAAAGAGAAATCCGGATCAAGCTAAAGTATTCCCTCCTTGGATAACCTGGGGGGGGGGGGAACGGAAGAAAGGAGGCGAAACAACAAGGGTCAGACAAAAAGTCTGGCAAGTCCAGTGACTTTCAGCATATGAACAGATAATAATAATATGATATGAACATAAAACTGGATGTGAGATAACTGTAACAGGTGTAGCAGATATAACAGAAAAACAGAATGATATAAACTATTGTTTTACACTTCTCTGCACTAATACTAGTATAGCAGAATTAGGTGTCACCCTAATGTCTAAATTGAAGCAGGAACGGGTACAGAATACTTTAACAGAAACAGAATGCTAATGATGGGCCTTTACTACCCGATCAGAAACAGACAGAAGCAGAAACAGATTTATCCCTACGGAAACAGAATGTAGAATTAGGTGTACACTAGTAATGGGCCTTTACCACCCGAACAGACGGTACCACACAGAAACAGACAGGTGTTACCACCCAACAGAAACAGACGGTACCAACAGAAACAGACAGAACTAAGCGTACCCTAAAACCCTACCCCAAGCGATCGGCTCCCTAATACATAAATATCCTGTGTCGGTCCCACAATAGGGTGTATCACTCCCTAAAGTGACAACCAATTGGCACAGACCTATTTACAGATGTCACGGCGTCTTACATCCTCAGAGGAACACCGGGATCCATGCACGCACATGACCCGGTTGGAACGCACCATCAACACCCCTCGCCATTATCAGAATGAACCGCTTATAATTAGTTCAGTAAGCGTGCCCGGACCCTACCTACTGTTGGGTCAAAGTTTTGATACCAGAAAGGGTTACTGACTAATATGGGTCCCAAACAACAGATGACACAAGTAATTCCCCTCCTAACCTTGTGTCCCCAGACTAACAGATCTTAGATTAACTTGTTTACAAGTTCAGACATACAGAATTCAGATTTACTAGTTCACAGATTAAGTTAACAAGTTTTCAGACTAACAGATCAGATGTACAGATTTTTCAGATTTGTCTAACTTTGTATTGGGCCTACAGATTCATGGACGGGTTTACTACACCTATTAATCCAGTTGGTTTAACCCTATTTTTCCCCAATACGTTTTAGACGTCATTCTTATCTTAGATTTGCATTAATTAATTATTAATGCCCAGACCTCTCACATTAGGTCGCTAGCTTGTGGCCGCTAGATGGGCCGGGCGGTTCCGGGCAGACTTCTGCCACAAGCCAGACCTAACCTCGTGTCTTAAGCAGGTTATGACTAACTTCTCACATTAGAACCTATTGTTTGCGGCCACTGGATGTGCCGGGCGGTTCCGGGCAGAATTACGCCGCAAATTCATTCTAACCTCGAGTTAGTCACGTTTATCTTTGCGGCCAATTAATTAATAATTTACCGTTTATGCGCACACCCAATATATATGCCAATTCAGATTATATCAATAACAGGATGATTATATCAACACAGCAGATAACAGATTTTAGCAGATAACAGATTTTATATGACTTAACGGATTTAACAGATTTAGCAACTTAGCAGATTTTGGCATATAACAGGTTAGGCATTTCAACCGACAAATTTAACAGATTAGGCATTTCAATCTAATTAGTAGTCTATGCAATATAACAAAACTAGCAGTTTAGGCAACTTGGCAAATTAGCAGATTTAGCAAATTTAATATTTCTAAAGGTTCTATTTACATGCCTTGCCTAATCATAAATTGGCCTAAATTCATATGCCTACATAATTGTCATGATTCACAACATATACTCCATGTTTGCATAAGCGCAGAATATGGACATAATTTCCCATATAACATATGTTCCAATTTTTTTGTTAAACTAGCATTTTACAGCAGATTCACATATAAATTATACCAAATATAACCATTAATTTCAATGCATGCCATATATCCAAAAATCCCTATTTAGGTGTAATCACAATAATAGATATCCTAATTAATGTAAATCTTTACTCCGAAGTTTCCATATCTTCTTCTTTTTAAGTCATGAATCATTATGCAAACTATACCCAACAATCTAAATCTTTAAATCATATCTTCTAAAAATCAGATCTTGACTTTTATATGCATTTTGTCCAAAGTCTCAAATCATATGTAATCTTACAGTGGTTCCTCTTCTTCTTTTATCACAGAATATGCATAGGTCTAAAACTAGTTTATAACATATGCTTATTTTTCTAATTAATTACAGATCTAAATAACATATGTTCATTTCTCTAATTAGTTACAGATCTAGATTTCAACGTACACTATGCATACAACATATATAAATTATATGTTTACAGTCAAATTCATGCATCCAATCCCAAGTCATATGTCAATATATTTTTGCCTCAGATCTAAAGTCATATGTTCAATTCAGTCTCGTCAAATTTCGCATCATTCATTATTTATCCCAAAATTTGCGTTCATACGTTAATCTCTTATGAGATTAGGCACAGGCTCGTGGTAGCCTGGCTATAGAAATAGAAAGGAAGCAGAAAGGGATACAGAACAGTCACAGAAAAACAGATTTGACAGATATACAATCTCAGATTCAGATTTAAAAGCATATCAGAATTATAATTAATGTTTATAGCAGAAAATAACTGTACTTGCCTTGATTGGATTAAAGAAAGAACTTTAGTTATTACAGAATTGTTGCAGAAGCTTTTATCTCAAATTTGAATTTAGGATGATGTTGATTGACTTCTAGTTTTGATTCTAGCAGAGTAGCGGCGCCATTTTTATTTTTAATTAGAAGAAGAGAGCAATGGAGGCTAGAGAATTGTGTAAGAGACTTAGGTTTAGGTTAGGGATGTATTTATAGGAGGATAGGGTGATTTAGAGCCTTCAGATCAGTCCAGAAGTCATCAGAATCGCACAGCTCGAATACACATCATCCAGCCACTCAAAAGAAGACACGTCACCTCAGAACACTCCAGAATTCGGTGCTGGATTTGTATGGGCGCACTTGGCAGGAGCGCCAGTGTATTTTTGTACTGGCGCACTTCACAAGTGCGCCAGTGTATTCTGGCCTGTTTCTGGTTTTTCTGCCTAACTTCGTTCGTCCATATCTTCTTCATACGGACTCCGATTTACGCAAATTCGGACTCTATTTCGCGTATTTTTCCGAGACGAACACAATGGCGCAACCCTTTTCCCTTATTTCTTCTCCCAAAAATTAATTATACCTTGATTTTTAACTCTTATGTTTACAGAAAATACGGGGTGTTACATTCTCCCCTCCTTAGAGGATTTCGTCCCCGAAATCTTCAAGTTAAGAAGAATGTGTCCTACTATCCAATCACCCATCTACTCAACCATCATCCACAAGCATCCATTGTCCTTAGAAAACTTCTAATGTTGTATGAACATATGCAAAAGTGTGTGTATATGTTCCTTATCTAATGCAAAGATCAGGCGGTCTACTGATTCAGTTGACCTCCTTAATGCGAATTATGTCAGTGCCATGAGTCCAACATGTATGCAATAGAATTCTAATGATATATATTATTTCTATATGAGTGCACAATAATTCACTCAAATGCAACATCCATGTGCTGAATCAATTATTTTGCATCCACAAGAATTGAAAAATGCTCACCCATCCATATGCAGTATGAGAGTGTTTTCTAGCCGATCTAGTGCCTAGTGTGTGTATATGCATCCACGGGCAACCACTAGCAACCACTTGCATCCACTTGCAACCATCAAACATAACATGTCTCAAACACATGTTTACACCCATTAGTTTCTACCTAAAGTTCGAATATTCGATCGATAGGATACAGTCGAATGATGGAAGCGAGTACAGATAGAACGAAAATTTGGTTCCCATTAGACATGGGTCCTAAGTATCGGCCCAAAAGACCGAAACCAACATCAAATTGACACCCAGAGGATTACCTTCTTTAGACAATGTCAAAACTGGAAATCCTATCAAAAGTATTTAGATATTTACAGACTACTGGTACAGATCAGGTTCCCTAACGATTCTTAGGAAGATAAGCATGATAAAATCATACCCCACGAAAACTCAGAATGTATGCGTTATACTTGACGCCTAACACAGATATCCCTCAAACCCCAATCTCAAACAGATGATCCATAACGCTTATGGGTCTGCGTCTACAGCGGAATTCAGAAATAATACTAGTATTAAAGTGCAGAGTATCGATTACAAAATCAAAATACCAGAATCAGAAAAAGTCTTAACTCCATAATCAGATAAAGAAATTAAACCTACTATAGAAATTTTCCTATTTCTATCCTAGCCACTAGCCTCAAGAGTGTTCGCCTGCCCTCCTTGTCCTCGTCTCTTCGGGCAGTCCCTAGTGAAGTGTCCCATCTCCCCACAGTTGAAGCAAGCGCCCTTCCTTTTTCTGCAATCCTTGTTCAGATGAGTCGAGCTCCCACAAGTAAAGCACTTTTTCCCCTTCTTATCTTCAGACTTCTCATCCTTCTTTTGTGATTCCTTTTTGGGCCCTGCTTTCTTATTCTGTGGTTCTTCCTTCTTTGTCTCTTTCGGGCCCTTGTCTTCCTCGTGCAGTAGTGCCACATCCACCAATTTCTCGTAAGTTGCTCCCATGGGTAAATGGGTCATGGCTAGGCTGTGCAGTGGCTCATTCAATCCTTTAACAAAGCGGAGAGCCTATTTATGTTGAGTGTTGACTAAATCCAATCCGAATCTTGCTAGTTGGTTGAACTGGTTGACGTATTCCTTGACCGTCATACTTCCTTGCTTAAGAGATAAGAACTTTTCCAATTGTAAACTTCGTTCAGCTTGCGAGAGGAATTTTGTCTCAAACCTTGTTCTGAAATCCATCCATGTCTCAACCGGCCTCTCGACGTTAGTGACTTCCCACCAGTAGGAAGCTTCGTCTTTGAGCAGCCATACTGCCAACTGTACCTTCTGCCTATCGTCCACCTCGAAGATAATGAATAGATCCTCAGTTTCTTTAAGCCAATTCCTTGCTTCTAAGAATGATTCAGTTCCTTTGAAATCCTTCCCACCCATGGCCCTAAAATCTCTACAGATCTTTGAGAAAGCAATTGCACGAGGAGGGGGTGGAAGAGGGGGATCATTTGCTGGACCTGCAGCGGCGGTCCTAGCCTCAAGATATTGACGAAACCAACTGGGTACATGAACACCCTCTGGTATCTCAGATGCTTCAGACATGTTGAAACGAAAAAGGAAAGGTTCAATACAAAAAGGACTGAAAGAAAGATATATGGCTATTGGGGATTATGTTTTTCAAAATAAGCTTTATTTTTGAAAATACTTCCTTTCAAAACCTTTTTTGAAAATAGTTTTCAAAACTTTTTATAAAATCTGGTAACCTTCAGCTCTGATACCAAGTGTAACACCCCACCTCCGTTAAGGTCACTCACAAAGGGAATGCCTTAACTTTGGTGGAGCATTTTAGTAAACAGAACAGAAACTTACAAGACAGATAAAACAGTACTTGGAAAATTTTAACTTTATTACAGCGGAAACAGAAATTAATATGGTTACATCCTTTCAAATTTCAGAATTCAAGTACAAAATATCAGTCTTGTACAAAAGCCTTCAAAATGCATGGTTTAAAATCATAATCCCCATGGAACGGAAGCTATACAGAGCCAAGCCATACTTTAAGCACTTCAAGCAAAGAGAAATCCGGATCAAGCTAAAGTATTCCCTCCTTGGATAACCTGGGGGGGAAACGGAAGAAAGGAGGCGAAACAACAAGGGTCAGACAAAAAGTCTGGCAAGTCCAGTGACTTTCAGCATATGAACAGATAATAATAATATGATATGAACATAAAACTGGATGTGAGATAACTGTAACAGGTGTAGCAGATATAACAGAAAAACAGAATGATATAAACTATTGTTTTACACTTCTCTGCACTAATACTAGTATAGCAGAATTAGGTGTCACCCTAATGTCTAAATTGAAGCAGGAACGGGTACAGAATACTTTAACAGAAACAGAATGCTAATGATGGGCCTTTACTACCCGATCAGAAACAGACAGAAGCAGAAACAGATTTATCCCTACGGAAACAGAATGTAGAATTAGGTGTACACTAGTAATGGGCCTTTAACACCCGAACAGACGGTACCACACAGAAACAGACAGGTGTTACCACCCAACAGAAACAGACGGTACCAACAGAAACAGACAGAACTAAGCGTACCCTAAAACCCTACCCCAAGCGATCGGCTCCCTAATACATAAATATCCTGTGTCGGCCCCACAATAGGGTGTATCACTCCCTAAAGTGACAACCAATTGGCACAGACCTATTTACAGATGTCACGGCGTCTTACATCCTCAGAGGAAGACCGGGATCCATGCACGCACATGACCCGGTTGGAACGCACCATCAACACCCCTCGCCATTATCAGAATGAACCGCTTATAATTAGTTCAGTAAGCGTGCCCGGACCCTACCTACTGTTGGGTCAAAGTTTTGATACCAGAAAGGGTTACTGACTAATATGGGTCCCAAACAACAGATGACACAAGTAATTCCCCTCCTAACCTTGTGTCCCCAGACTAACAGATCTCAGATTAACTTGTTTACAAGTTCAGACATACAGAATTCAGATTTACTAGTTCACAGATTAAGTTAACAAGTTTTCAGACTAACAGATCAGATGTACAGATTTTTCAGATTTGTCTAACTTTGTATTGGGCCTACAGATTCATGGACGGGTTTACTACACCTATTAATCCAGTTGGTTTAACCCTATTTTTCCCCAATACGTTTTAGACGTCATTCTTATCTTAGATTTGCATTAATTAATTATTAATTCCCAGACCTCTCACATTAGGTCGCTAGCTTGTGGCCGCTGGATGGGCCGGGCGGTTCCGGGCAGACTTCTGCCACAAGCCAGACCTAACCTCGTGTCTTAAGCAGGTTATGACTAACTTCTCACATTAGAACCTATTGTTTGCGGCCACTGGATGTGCCGGGCGGTTCCGGGCAGAATTACGCCGCAAACTCATTCTAACCTCGAGTTAGTCACGTTTATCTTTGCGGCCAATTAATTAATAATTTACCGTTTATGCGCACACCCAATATATATGCCAATTCAGATTATATCAATAACAGGATGATTATATCAACACAGCAGATAACATATTTTAGCAGATAACAGATTTTATATGACTTAACGGATTTAACAGATTTAGCAACTTAGCAGATTTTGGCATATAATAGGTTAGGCATTTCAACCGACAAATTTAACAGATTAGGCATTTCAATCTAATTAGCAGTCTATGCAATATAACAAAACTAGCAGTTTAGGCAACTTGGCAAATTAGCAGATTTAGCAAATTTAATATTTCTAAAGGTTCTATTTACATGCCTTGCCTAATCATAAATTGGCCTAAATTCATATGCCTACATAATTGTCATGATTCACAACATATACTCCATGTTTGCATAAGCGCAGAATATGGACATAATTTCCCATATAACATATGTTCCAATTTTTTGTTAAACTAGCATTTTACAGCAGATTCACATATAAATTATACCAAATATAACCATTAATTTCAATGCATGCCATATATCCAAAAATCCCTATTTAGGTGTAATCACAATAATAGATATCCTAATTAATGTAAATCTTTACACCTAAGTTTCCATATCTTCTTCTTTTTAAGTCATGAATCATTATGCAAACTATACCCAACAATCTAAATCTTTAAATCATATCTTCTAAAAATCAGATCTTGACTTTTATATGCATTTTGTCCAAAGTCTCAAATCATATGTAATCTTACAGTGGTTCCTCTTCTTCTTTTATCACAGAATATGCATAGGTCTAAAACTAGTTTATAACATATGCTCATTTTTCTAATTAATTACAGATCTAAATAACATATGTTCATTTCTCTAATTAGTTACAGATCTAGATTTCAACGTACACTATGCATACAACATATATAAATTATATGTTTACAGTCAAATTCATGCATCCAATCCCAAGTCATATGTCAATATATTTTATGCCTCAGATCTAAAGTCATATGTTCAATTCAGTCTCGTCAAATTTCGCATCATTCATTATTTATCCCAAAATTTGCGTTCATACGTTAATCTCTTATGAGATTAGGCACAGGCTCGTGGTAGCCTGGCTATAGAAACAGAAAGGAAGCAGAAAGGGATACAGAACAGTCACAGAAAAACAGATCTGACAGATATACAATCTCAGATTCAGATTTAAAAGCATATCAGAATTATAATTAATGTTTATAGCAGAAAATAACTGTACTTGCCTTGATTGGATTAAAGAAAGAACTTTAGTTGTTACAGAATTGTTGCAGAAGCTTTTATCTCAAATTTGAATTTAGGATGATGTTGATTGACTTCTAGTTTTGATTCTAGCAGAGTAGCGGCGCCATTTTTATTTTTAATTAGAAGAAGAGAGCAATGGAGGCTAGAGAATTGTGTAAGATACTTAGGTTTAGGTTAGGGATGTATTTATAGGAGGATAGGGTGATTTAGAGCCTTCAGATCAGTCCAGAAGTCATCAGAATCGCACAGCTCGAATACACATCATCCAGCCACTCAAAAGAAGACACGTCACCTCAGAACACTCCAGAATTTGGTGCTGGATTTGTATGGGCGCACTTGGCAGGTGCGCCGGTGTATTTTTGTACTGGCGCACTTCACAAGTGCGCCAGTGTATTCTGGCCTGTTTCTGGTTTTTCTGCCTAACTTCGTTCGTCCATATCTTCTTCATACGGACTCCGATTTACGCAAATTCGGACTCTATTTCGCGTATTTTTCCGAGACGAACACAATGGCGCAATCCGTTTCCCTTATTTCTTCTCCCAAAAATTAATTATACCTTGATTTTTAACTCTTATGTTTACAGAAAATACGGGGTGTTACACTACAACTTTTCATTGATTGAAAATTCTTTTCCTTTTTCCCTCAATCTCTCGTGATTCGTGCATCGATCGTAGATATGTACAACTAGAGAATTGTAAGGTCCTCGATCTCTTTTCATCCAACGAACGTGATCATGATGGGAGTTGTGGTTGTGGGGGAATTTTCTTGTATTGGGGTTTGAGTTGGGTTCGGTTTTGGGACTCGATCTTTAAGTGGGAGGAGTCGTGGATAGTGATGCTGGTGCCAAGAGGTTGGCCGGAGGGAAGCGCACCCATGATGGCATTTTGGTGGGGTCCAATGATCATGGGAAGGCACGGGGATCAGGGAATCGAAATGGTTTTTGGTTCGTATCGTATGCCTGTAACGTAGAGGAAGAAAGAAGGGTGCTGAGGTGGCATAATCTAATTGGGTAAGGGATTATTTTAAATTATTTTATATATTTTGAAATTCAAATGTTTAAATGCCAATAACTTTCTCATATGCACTAAAATTGATGCATGGTTTATTCCGTTGGATTTGCATCGAAATTTCGGATGATATGCCCTAGTTTGGGTGAATTCTGATACTATTCAACTTTGATCCTATACTTGAATTTCAAGCGGGTTCAAAACCAAAGGTGAATGATTAAATCCACTCACACTTAACTAAAACATTTGATTATTAGTTAGATCAAAATCATGTTATGATATGATTATATTGATTTCTATTTGGTAGTTTAAATTTCATATTTATGTTGATTTGCATCGATGGTATAATTTTATTTTATTGCTAAAATTAAGTTGTACAGTTAATTAGGTTGAAATCTAATTGCTAGTTAAACCCAACACCTAATAACTAGTAAATGGATGTGATATTGAACTGTTTTGATGGATACCTTGGACTGATATGTTTGATATATCGATGTTTAACTGTGTGAGTTTACCATGTTATTATTCATTTTAGTTATATATGACCGTTTGCTTGTGTTGGTTTATCCCAACCATTTACTCTGGATGTTATAGGCATCAAATAAACCTTGGATTAATCATTAAAATGTAAGAACATAATTTGAAATGATAAATACCTATTACCCCTGATTTGGATTGAAAAGATATATATCCATGCCTGAAATGCTAAAATTAAATTTCAAGTATCACTTGGCCATAGGATAGAAAATTATATACAGATACCGATTGGTTAAGTAAAATGTTTTAACCTTGAATGTTGAAATATTGTTTTTTAAGACAAAATAAATGATTTTTACAAATTAACTTCCTTTGAATTTGAACTTTGGATGTTGAAATATAAAAGCCAAAGGTAATTATCTAATGTTGTAAACTGAAGTTAAAAATGAAATTGAATATGAATTGAATATATTGAAATTGAATTGTTTTATCAACGTTTGAAATTTTCTTTGAATTAACATTGATTTAAAGTGATATTTGAATTGTGAACTCGAGATTTGTTACAAACTGAAATCATTCAAAATGAGAATTCTAATTGGAAACTTAACGAATTAAATTGAATCAAATTTAAAATGGAAGTTGATTCGAACTTAAAGACTAGAGCTAAACCAAATTGATTTGAAATTGAAATATGACTTCAGGTTTATATAAAATTAGAAGAAACAATTCTAAATCAAACTATAGTATTTTAACCTATTATATAAACTATTTTTCTAAATAACAATTTTAACTATTTATTTTCACATATGTGTATATATATACTAAACTATTTTAATAGACCACTTTAGATATCAACTATTTTTGATAAATCCTATTTTTAATTCAAACTATTTATATATAAACCTTTTATATGCTAACTGTTAGACCCAAAAATGGCACTAACACCTAACAGACTAGATATTGAAGAGAATAATGAAGAAATATATGCTAAAATCATGAAAAAGCAAGCAAGCACACTAGATTTATAGTGGTTCAGTGTTAACGAGCCTATGTCCACTTTATAATTCTTCAATTCTACCGAGAATTACAATTACAATACTTTGTATCGCTCAAACACTCGAATACAATCAATTTTCTCTCTGATTCAATGAAATTGCACTTGAAATGGATAATACAAGAGGCTGGTTGAATAGAAATGGTAGCAAAGATCTTGAGTGTTCACGGATTTAAGTGGCCAAAAGTCCTTTTCTTCACGTTTGGCTCGGGTATATGTAGGGGCCGGATAGGGATTGTAGGCGGGAATGGTTGCCTGTATACATGGCATTGCCTCCGACCTTATAGCTGTATAATGGATCAGGTATGTGGAGATAGTGGGTTACAGGTCATGGCCACGTGTCACATATCCTAATTATATAGTAGATGGTAGAAGAAGTCAAAATGGCTCCAGGTAATATGGGAATTGGCATCGGATCGGGTCTGTAACACCCCGTAATTCTGTAATGCTAAGATTCACAAATCAAGGTAGAATTAAAAGTTAAATTCAAAATAAAGGGAAACGGGCTACGCCATTGCGTTCGTCTTGGAATTCTGCATGAAAACGAGTCCGAGTTTGCGTAAATCGGAGTCCGTATGAGGAAGATATGGCCTCCGGAAGTTTCAGCAAAAGTTCAAATTTCAAAACAGACTCGGAAGCGGGGACCCAGGTCGACTGGGTAGTCGACCCCCCCCTAGGTCGACTGGGTAGTCGACCCCCCCCAGGTCGACTGGGGAGTCGACTCCCCCCCCCCCCGCTTTTTCCAGCTTCCTGAACTAGATTCATTTCTCTGTATTTGGACGCCCTTCTGACCAAATTCGTTGACTTCTACACTATATAAACAGCCCCGGTCTTCTTCTCTATTCACAATTCTTTTCTATCCTTATGCTGCCTCTGAGAAAATATATAAATAAATAATATATATAAAATAAACCAAGACGATGAAATGCTGCTAAAGATTTCAAGAAGGGGTTCAAGTCAAGCTAGGATTCAAGAGGAGGTTCAAACGACTTCAACGACTGTTTTTCTACGAATCATAGCGACGCCATCTTTCTATTCTAATCTAATCTTTGTAAGTCAGTTATTTTTAGATTTGAACGTTTCTCTCTGTTTATGACATGAAATTAAAGGAATAAAAGAATATGCCTAATCTTTCTATTCGAACCTGTGCCTATATCTTTGGACCTAATTAAGAACTGTTATGATTCGATGACCAATTAGGCAATGCCTATGACTATGAACATTGCCTATGACTATGAACATTGCCTATGATGATGGACATTGCCTATGACTACGAACATTGCCTATGACTGTGACTGTGGCTATGAGGATTATTTCCTTGACTAAACCTATGCCTTTGATTAGGAAACATAAACTATTGCCTATGACATAACAAGGACATCTGTGATTAAACACCTATGATTCATGACTAGGAAAGTGTTGCTTAAGTTCTGTGATTATGAGATTGGGTCTAAACCCGATTATTTGTTCTGCCTGTCCTTGGTTTTCTTTGGTTTTATACCTTGGGAATTTACCTATTAAGTTAGGTCTACCCACGTTCTTGACCCTGCGTCTCTATTCTGTCTATCCTTGGTTTTAGACCTTGGGAATTTACCTATTAAGTTAGGTCTACCCATGTTCTTGAACCTGCATCTCTATTCTGTCTATCCTTGGTTTTAGACCTTGGGAATTTACCTATTAAGTTAGGTCTACCCATGTTCTTGAACCTACGTTGTTATTCAAAACTTTTATGCTAGTTATTATGTCCATCCTTTTTCATAGCATCTTTGGTTCATTCCCTATTTTCTATGAGTCTAGATTTATCCATAATCTAGATTGAATCGTAATTATACGAACGGTGGGAATACGATTTGGGCATAATGTGAAATGTACTAAAAACATAGGTATAAACTTGGAATTTGGAATAAATTGGGAACATGAATCATGGCATGTTCATAGAAATACAAATAGGATAGATTTAACATGAATTATAGGATGTGTAATTTGAATCTAGTATTGACTTGTAAATCTAGCGTTTACATGAGTTATGAACTAGAATAATAAGTCTAGTTTGACGTGAACTGTAATTAGAATGTTAAATCAGGATTGGATTAGCTAATTTGGCATAATAAGTATATTGGTATAAATTTGAAATTGGCCATAATTGGGAATAACCGTCAGGTTTAGCAAAATCATGGTTAGTGACACTTAATTGATATAGTTTACATACCAAAAGGCATAAATATGATATAGAGGGGAAAATAGGCCATAAGAATAAATGTTGACAGTTTACATTAAAAGGGTAATTAGGAAATAAGTAAATTAGGAATAATTTACTTATAGAATTTGTCCTAAATGAGGAAATGTAAATTTAGACAAATTAAAGGTTTATTAACGACATCTCTTTTAATGGTACACCAGAAAGTTCTAGGGTGACAGAGAGGATAGTGTCTAGGCTTGGGTTTGGAAAATACAAGTTTCCTGCTCTCCCTGGCTATCCCTAACTGATCCGACGGACGGGATGGTTACTTTCAAAACCCGATTTGAAAATTAACTAAAACCCTTTTGAACATAGAAAACACGAATATGCCTAACCCGAGGTTAGACTGAGTTGCGATGTAAACCTGCCCGGAACCAACCGACACATCCAATAATCGCAACAATATCTGTCTAATGTGAGTGGTAGCGGCTTTAATTTATTTAGTTAAAGCTAGAACAAGAATGGTAGGGTTAAGTTAACTAAGACACTTAACCAATTCAACAAGATAACCAAACCGATGGGTGGGGTTAAGTTCATACAGACACAGTTAAGCTAGAATGGGAGGGTTAAGTCTATAGGAACACTTAACCAAACTTATGGTAACAAGACCAGATTTGTAGGGGTTAAGTAACTAAGAAAACACTTAGCCAAACTAACATGTTAACTAGACTAGAAGGTGGGGTTAAGTAAAGTTGATACACTTAGCCAAATTAACATGTTAACTATACTAGAGGTTGGGGTTAAGTAAACACACTTAGCCAATTTGATATGTTATCTGGGCTAGACCGTAGGGTTAAGTAAACTTGAACACTTAACCATCAGATTTTGATAAAAGAATAGGGTTAAGTCTAAACATGAAGGGATAATACTTAACCATTAATAACATGTTAGTTAAGACAGACGGACAAGGTTAAGTCAAAAAGGAACACTTAACCAATACAGGGTGAATGGGTAGGGTTAAGTAATAAGAAATACTTAACCAATATAACTTGGTTTGTGGTAGGGTTAAGTCAACAAGAGTTACTGACAACACTTAACCAGTTTAACAGGATGAATGAAGAGGGTTAAGTTGGCTTGAATTGACTAATGACACTTAATCAATCCAAATTGACGGAAAAGGGAACTAAGTAGTAAACCTTAGTTAAGAAAACAACAATTCTGGAAACTAAGTGGTAAATCTTAGTTAGTAAAACTAAGTAGTAATTCTTAGTATAACACGGGAAGGAGCAAATGTCCGTCTGAGTAGAAAGAAGGCTCCAACGAAATGGGTTACGAAGCCCGAGGCTTCGAGGGGACGTGAGGGTACTCTTGGTATCCCTCTGTGAGGCTGCAGATGATCCTCTTGGGCTCACAGAGGTTAAGGTCTGCGTAGAAGAACCAGGGGTATGCCTTGGTTGCAATACATGGCAACCTAAAGACCAGGAAGGACCGGCGTGATTCGGCGAGAAAACGGTAGCCCTGTGATAGCAACTCGTCGTCTACCATCCATCTTGAGTCAATCGAGATACGTGAAGCAGAAAGGCGGAGAACTCCAAAAGACCATATACTTACTATCTAGTTATGGGTGAGGATGGCCATAGGATAGTGGGGCACCGGGGGCCTGCGTATAGTTCTCATTTTACAAGGTGTGCCTTTCATTAGTTAAGGGAGGGGTCAAGTGGGACCATAGCCACTGGAATAAAAACAGACCTTAGCATCTGCATCGGCAGATATCTGAAAGCTCCCGACCGAGTTCTGTATTCCTTGATTTGCCCTGACACAGGACTCGGGTCGCACATTACAGGACATGTGCATCTAGACAAGCGACAACGATTCGTGATACATGCGTGGGAAAGTATAGGAACATATACCACTTTAGGTAGTGTGTCCTAAGATTTAGGGGCACCGATCAAAAGGTAGCATAATCCCTAGTTGAACTAGGTGGCATAAGTCCTGAATCCGAAAAGCGTTCAGCAGATAGCGAAAAACTCTATTTGAATCTAGGAAGCACTTGATAGAAAACCCTAGATTAATTCTAGGTAATAAACAATAAATGTATGCCTAAAGGCAATGGAAAATACAGGGATTGGGATCACGTTATCGTCACTAGTTGGGACATTAGTTAGGTGGTGCAGAGATAATAGAAATCTGTATAACAAGGAAATAGCGAAGCGGCGAAAGTATTAGAGCATATCCAGTTTATTTTAGCTTAGCATATCTTGTGTTAATCTGGTCAAATCTTGCCAACCCTATCATCATGGTGTTACCTTGTATTCTGTTAATTCATGTCGTTCTGTTTTCCATGTTCACATGCTAGAAGTTACTGAACTTACTCAGGCTTTATGTCTGACTCTGTTTTTCTTTCGTCTTCTTTTCTTCCGTCCCCCCCAGGTAGTAAAGGAGGGAATAATATAGCTCAGGTTAAGTTGGACTGTCACTCTTTCCCTGCTTGAAGATTTGTCGAAGTTTTGCTTGGACTCTCTTTTCAGATGCTATGGCTGGCCCTTGCTAAAACTGGGGAATATAAATATTGTTTTATGCTTTTTTATTTTGTAAGACAGATGATACTCTGATATTGTAAAGAAATCTTTGTACAAACTATTTTATCAATAAAGCAAAGTTTTATTTTCCGCTGTTTAATTTCTGTCTGTCATGTAATTTATCTGCATCTTTTACCGTAAATGCTCCACAGAACTTAGTGCATTCCCTTTGTGAGTGACACTAACGGACGTGGGGTGTTACACATGGTATTAGAGCTGAAGGTTACCAGATCCGATAAAGGATTTGAAAAAAATTATTTTCAAAACAGTTTTAAAAGAAGCATTTTCAAAAGAAAAGATTTGTTTTAAAGGCATATTCCCCAAAAAACCATACGCACTATCTTCTCTTCCTCTATTTGAATTCTTCTCTCCTTCTTTCTTGAGTCTCCGGGGCTCCTGGCTTTCTGGGATGTAACCTCATCGAAGGGCGAAGTAGTGCCCGACTTCCATCTATGGCTGTGGTTGTTTCACCTACGGCCAGTTTTCTTTCAAGCTTATAGAGTTTTCTGTACGATGGAGGCAGCTTTCGAGAGATTTGTCAACATGACTACACACGGAAGGGGATGAGGAGTTTGGCTAGGGAGCACAACCCTAGGATGAGGAATTCATGGATGTAGATTTAGCTCACGAAGGAGGAAGAAATTATAAAACCTAAGACAAGAGGAAGTATCTTTGCTAGGGTATGATAGGGCATATAATTAAGGACAAGGGCAAGAACGAGGAACAAGATTTTCAGAAGGGAAAGTACATACTTTCACTACCAAGCGTACCTAGGAGAAAGGTAGTAAAGTTCTGTTGGAAGAGTCTAGTTTTGTTGTTCATTTTAGCGCTTCGCATTGGTTCATATCCACTTCCATAGTTGTGTCTCTGCACCATAGTACTTGTATAATAGAAAGATCCCACTAGAGTCTCAAATCCAGATGGTGGTCCAACCAGTTTATTTTTGGTTAGTAGGGATTTGAGGATAGCTATCGAGTTTGCTTATATCATCTCACGTAGATCGTCTAAATTCGGGGGAGATATTCCTTGGGTGCTTGTCTGATATTGGTTTAGGCCTTTGGGGCTTGTACTAGAGGAATGTCGAGTTCGGTTCGGATGGTTTGCATGAGAGATGAATAGTTGTGGCGGGCACTCCAAAGAGCACGTAGTGACCTTTCGACTCTTATAGTTATGGCATGGCGGATAAGAGGGAAACCTCTAATCATCTTAGTACGTATAGCTGGTACCATGATTGACATCTGTTTATTTTGGAAATGGAGATCCGGAACTTCACAATCGTGAAGTTAAATTAGTTAAGATACAGTGGAGTAAAGCTCAAGAGGGCTAGATACCAGCATCATACCCTTTTCCTTGAGGGTGCATCCTTGATTTCTTTGTTTTAGGAGCTTTACGCATAATTGTTTCTCTCTTTCCAAAGTATATCACCTAGGTCGTATCTTCGATCCTTAGGTAGAAGCCAATGGATGTAAACATGTATTTGAAACATGTTATGGTTGATGGTTGCAAGTGGTTGCTAATGGTTGCTTGTGAATGCATATGCATACGTATTAGGCACTAGATCAGTTTAGAAGCTTTCGTATTGCATTTACACATATGTATTTGTTTGTAAATTGAACTTGATATGTTATCATATGGGTGTTGCATATGGATGAATGGCCGTGCACGCATATAGTATTTACATAACTAGGGATGCTTGCATACATGGTTGGACGCATGGCACTGACATGACTCGCATTAAGGAGGCCGACTGAATCAGTAGACCGCCTGATTTTACAGCAGATAAATACATGTACACACACTATGCATATGAACATGAAAGCATTAGAAATCTTTTAAGGACAATGGATGCCTGTGAGTGAACAGTTGAGTAGATGGGTGATTGGATGGTAGGATACATTCTTCCTAACTTGAAGATTTCGGGGACGAAATCCTTTTAAGTGGGGGAGAATGTAACACCCCATAATTCTGTAACGCTAAGATTCACAAATCAAGGTAGAATTAAAAGTTAAATTCAAAATCAAGGGAAACGGGCTATGCCATTGCGTTCGTCTCGGAATTCTGCATGAAAACGAGTCCGAGTTTGCGTAATTCGGAGTCCGTATGAGGAAGATATGGCCTCCGGAATTTTCAGCAAAAGTTCAAATTTCAAAACAGACTCAGAAGCGGGGACCCAGGTCGACTGGGTAGTCGACCCCCCTCCCGCAGGTCGACTGGGGAGTCGACTGGGTAGTCGACCACCCCAGGTCGACTGGGGAGTCGACCCCCCCAGCTTTTTCCAGCTTCTTGAACTAGATTCATTTCTCTGTATTTGGACGCCCTTCTGACCAGATTCGTTGACTTCTACACTATATAAACAACCCTGGTCTTCTTCTCTATTCACAATTCTTTTCTATCCTTATGCTGCCTCTGAGAAAATATATAAATAAATAATATATATAAAATAAACCAAGACGATGAAATGTTGCTAAATATTTCAATAAGGGGTTCAAGTCAAGCTAGGATTCAAGAGGAGGTTCAAACGACTGTTTTTCTACGAATCATAGCAACGCCATCTTTCTGTTCTAATCTAATCTCTGTAAGTCAGTTTTTTTAAAATTTGAACGTTTCTCTCTGTTCGTGACATGAAATTAAAGGAATAAAAGAATATGCCTAATCTTTCTATTCGAACCTGTGCCTATATCTTTGGACCTAATTAAGAGCTGTTATGATTCGATGACCAATTAGGCATTGCCTATGACTATGAACGTTGCCTATGACTATGAACATTGCCTATGACTATGAACATTGCCTATGACTATGGACATTACCTATGACTACGAACATTGCCTATGACTGTGACTGTGGCTATGAGGATTATTTCCTTGACTAAACCTATGCCTTTGATTAGGAAACATAACCTATTGCCTATGACATAACAAGGACATATGTGATTAAACACCTATGATTCATGACTAGGAAAGTGTTGCTTAAGTTCTGTGATTATGAGATTGGGTCTAAACCCGATTATTTGTTCTGCCTGTCCTTGGTTTTCTTTGGTTTTAGACCTTGGGAATTTACCTATTAAGTTAGGTCTACCCATGTTCTTGACCCTGCGTCTCTATTTTGTCTATCCTTGGTTTTAGACCTTGGGAATTTACCTATTAAGTTAGGTCTACCCATGTTCTTGAACCTGCGTCTCTATTCTGTCTATCCTTGGTTTTAGACCTTGGGAATTTACCTATTAAGTTAGGTCTACCCATGTTCTTGAACCTACGTTGTTATTCAAACCTTTTATGCCAGTTATTATGTCCATCCTTTTTCATAGCATCTTTGGTTCATTCCCTATTTTCTACGAGTCTAGATTTATCCATAATCTAGATTGAATCGCAATTATACGAACGGTGGGAATACGATTTGGGCATAATGTGAAATGTACTAAAAACATAGGTATAAACTTGGAATTTGGCATAAATTGGGAACATGAATCATGGCATGTTCATAGAAATACAAATTGGATAAATTTAACATGAATTATAGGATGTGTAATTTGAATCTAGTATTGACTTGTAAATCTAGCATTTACATGAGTTATGAACTAGAATAATAAGTCTAGTTTGACGTGAACTGTAATTAGAATGTTAAATCAGGATTGGATTAGCTAATTTGGCATAATAAGTATATTGGTATAAATTTGAAATTGGCCATAATTGGGAATAACCGTCAGGTTTAGCAAAATCATGGTTAGTGACACTTAATTGGTATAGTTTACATACCAAAAGGCATAAATATGATATAGAGGGGAAAATGGGCCATAAGAATAAATGTTGATAGTTTACATTAAAAGGGTAATTAGGAAATAAGTAAATTAGGAATAATTTACTTATAGAATTTGGCCTAAATGAGGAAATGTAAATTTAGACAAATTAAAGGTTTATTAACGACATCTCTTTTAATGGTACACTAGAAAGTTCTAAGGTGACAGAGAGGATAGTGTCTAGGCTTGGGTTTGGAAAATACAAGTTTCCTGTTCTCCCTGGCTATCCCTAACTGATCCGACGGACGGGATGGTTACTTTCAAAACCTGATTTGAAAATTAACTAAAACCCTTTTGAACTTAGAAAACACGAATATGCCTAACCCGAGGTTAGACTGAGTTGCGATGTAAACCTGCCCGGAACCAACCGGCACATCCAGTAATCGCAACAATATCTGTCTAATGTGAGTGGTAGCGGCTTTAATTTATTTAGTTAAAGCTAGAACAAGAATGGTAGGGTTAAGTTAACTAAGACACTTAACCAATTCAACAAGATAACCAAACCGATGGGTGGGGTTAGGTTCATACAGACACAGTTAAGCTAGAATGGGATGGCTAAGTCTATAGGAACACTTAACCAAACTTATGGTAACAAGACCAGATTTGTAGGGGTTAAGTAACTAAGAAAACACTTAGCCAAACTAACATGTTAGCTAGACTAGAAGGTGGGGTTAAGTAAAGTTGATACACTTGCCAAATTAACATGTTAACTAGACTAGAGGTTGGGGTTAAGTAAACACACTTAGCCAATTTGATATGTTATCTGGGCTAGACCGTAGGGTTAAGTAAACTTGAACACTTAACCATCAGATTTTGATAAAAGAATAGGGTTAAGTCTAAACATGAAGGGATAATACTTAACCATTAATAACATGTTAGTTAAGACAGACGGGCAAGGTAAGTCAAAAAGGAACACTTAACCAATACAGGGTGAATGAGTAGGGTTAAGTAATAAGAAATACTTAACCAATATAACTTGGTTTGTGGTAGGGTTAAGTCAACATGAGTTACTGACAACACTTAACCAGTTTAACAGGATGAATGAAGAGGGTTAAGTTGGCTTGAATTGACTAATGACACTTAACCAATCCAAATTGACGGAAAAGGGAACTAAGTAGTAAACCTTAGTTAAGAAAACAACGATTCTGGAAACTAAGTGGTAAATCTTAGTTAGTAAAACTAAGCAGTAATTCTTAATATAACACGGGAAGGAGCGAATGTCTGTCTGAGTAGAAAGAAGGCTCCAACGAAATGGGTTACGAAGCCCGAGGGGACGTGAGGGTACTCTTGGTATCCCTCTGTGAGGCTGCAGATGATCCTCTTAGGCTCACAGAGGTTAAGGTCTGCGTAGAAGAACCAGGGGTATGCCTTGGTTGCAATACATGGCAACCTAAAGACCAGGAAGGACCAGCGTGATTCGGCGAGAAAACGGTAGCCCTGTGATAGCAACTCGTCGTCTACCATCCATCTTGAGTCAATCGAGATACGTGAAGCGGAAAGGCGGAGAACTCCAAAAGACTATATACTTGCTATCTAGTTATGGGTGAGGATGGCCATAGGATAGTGGGGCACCGGGGGCCTGCATATAGTTCTCATTTTACAAGGTGTGCCTTTCATTAGTTGAGGGAGGGGTCAAGTGGGACCATAGCCACTGGAATAAAAACAGACCTTAGCATCTGCATCGGCAGATATCTGAAAGCTCCCGATCGAGTTCTGTATTCCTTGATTTTCCCTGACACAGGACTCGGGTCGCACATTACAGGACATGTGCATCTAGACAAGCGACAACGATTCGCAATACATGCGTGGGAAAGTATAGGAACATATACCACTTTAGGTAGTGTGTCCTAAGATTTAGGGGCACCGATCGACAGGTAGCATAATCCCTAGTTGAACTAGGTGGCATAAGTCCTGAATCCGAAAAGCGTTCAGCAGATAGCGAAAAACTCTAGTTGAATCTAGGAAGCACTTGATAGAAAACCCTAGATTAAATCTAGGTAATAAACAATAAATGTATGCTTGAAGGCGATGGAAAATACAGGGATTGGGATCACGTTATTGTCACTAGTTGGGACATTAGTTAGGTGGTGCAGAGATAATAGAAATCTGTATAACAAGGAAATAGCGAAGCGGCGAAAGTATTAGAGCATATCCAGTTTATTTTAGCTTAGCATATCTTGTGTTAATCTTGTCAAATCTTGCCAACCCTATCATCATGGTGTTACCTTGTATTCTGTTAATTCATGTCGTTCTGTTTTCCATGTTCACATGCTAGAAGTTACTGAACTTACTCAGGCTTTATGTCTGACTCTGTTTTTGTTTCGTCTTCTTTTCTTCCGTCCCCCCAGGTAGTAAAGGAGGGAATAGTATAGCTCAGGTTAAGTTGGATTTCACTCTTTCCCTGCTTGAAGATTTGTCGAAGTTTTGCTTGGACTCTCTTTTCAGATGCTATGGTTGGCCCTTGCTAAAACTGGGGAATATAAATATTGTTTTATGCTTCTTTATTTTGTAAGACAGATGATACTCTGATATTGTAAAGAAATCTTTGTACAAACTATTTTATCAATAAAGCAAAGTTTTATTTTCCGCTGTTTAATTTCTGTCTGTCATGTAATTTATCTGCATCTTTTACCCTAAATGCTCCACAGAACTTAGTGCATTCCCTTTGTGAGTGACACTAACGGACGTGGGGTGTTACACGTGGTATTAGAGCTGAAGGTTATCAGATCAGATAAGGGATTTGAAAAAAATTATTTTCAAAACAGTTTTAAAAGAAGCATTTTCAAAAGAAAAGATTTGTTTTAAAGGCATATTCCCCAAAAAACCATACGCACTATCTTCTCTTCCTCTGTTTGAATTCTTGTCTCCTTCTTTCTTGAGTCTCCGGGGCTCCTGGCTTTCTGGGATGTAACCTCATCGAAGGGCGAAGTAGTGCCCGACTTCCATCTATGGCTGTGGTTGTTTCACCTACGACCAGTTTTCTTTCAAGCTTATAGAGTTTTCTGTACGATGGAGGCAGCTTTCGAGAGATTTGTCAACATGACTACACACGGAAGGGGATGAGGAGTTTGGCTAGGGAGCACAACCCTAGGATGAGGAATTCATGGATGTAGATTTAGCTTACGAAGGAAGAAGAAATTATAAAACCTAAGACAAGAGGAAGTATCTTTGCTAGGGTATGATAGGGCATATAATTAAGGACAAGGGCAAGAACGAGGAACAAGATTTTCAGAAGGGCAAGTACATACTTTCACCACCAAGCGTACCTAGGAGAAAGGTAGTAAAGTTCTGTTGGAAGAGTCTAGTTTTGTTGTTCATTTTAGCGCTTCGCATTTGTTCATATCCACTTCCATAGTTGAGTCTCTGCACCATAGTACTTGTATAATAGAAAGATCCCACTAGAGTCTCAAATCCAGATGGTGGTCCAACCAGTTTATTTTTGATTAGTAGGGATTTCAGGATAGCTATCGAGTTTGCTTATATCATCTCACGTAGATCGTCTAAATTCGGGGGAGATATTCCTTAGGTGCTTGTATGATATTGGTTTAGGCCTTTGGGGCTTGTACTTGAGGAATGTCAAGTTCGGTTTGGATGGTTTGCGTGAGAGATGAATAGTTGTGGCGGGCACTCCAAAGAGCACGTAGTGACCTTTCGACTCTTATAGTTATGGCATGGCGGATCAGAGGGAAACCTCTAATCATCTTAGTACGTATACCTGGTACCATGATTGACATCTGTTTATTTTGGAAATGGAGATCCGAAACTTCACAATCGTGAAGTTAAATTAGTTAAGATACAGTGGAGTAAAGCTCAAGAGGGCTAGATACTAGCATCATACCCTTTTCCTTGAGGGTGCATCCTTGATTTCTTTGTTTTAGGAGCTTTACGCATAATTGTTTCTCTCTTTCCAAAGTATATCACCTAGGTCGTATCTTCGATCCTTAGGTAGAAGCCAATGGATGTAAACATGTATTTGAAACATGTTATGGTTGATGGTTGCAAGTGGTTGCTAATAGTTGCTTGTGAATGCATATGCATACGTATTAGGCACTAGATCAGTTCAGAAGCTTTCATATTGCATTTACACATATGTATTTGTTTGTAAATTGAACTTGATATGTTATCATATGGGTGTTGCATATGGATGAATGGCCGTGCACGCATATAGTATTTACATAACTAGGGATGCTTGCATACATGGTTGGACGCATGGCACTGACATGACTCGCATTAAGGAGGTCGACTGAATCAGTAGACCGCCTGATTTTACAGTAGATAAAGACATATACACACACTATGCATATGAACATGAAAGCATTAGAAATCTTTTAAGGACAATGGATGTCTGTGAGTGAACGGTTGAGTAGATGGGTGATTGGATGGTAGGATACATTCTTCCTAACTTGAAGATTTCAGGGACGAAATCCTTTTAAGTGGGGGAGAATGTAACACCCCATAATTCTGTAACGCTAAGATTCACAAATCAAGGTAGAATTAAAAGTTAAATTCAAAATCAAGGGAAACGGGCTATGCCATTGCGTTCGTCTCGGAATTCTGCATGTAAACGAGTCCGAGTTTGCGTAAATCGGAGTCCGTATGAGGAAGATATGGCCTCCGGAAGTTTCAGCAAAAGTTCAAATTTCAAAACAGACTCAGAAGCGGGGACCCAGGTCGACTGGGTAGTCGACCACCCTCCCCCAGGTCGACTGGGGAGTCGACCGGGTAGTCGACCCCCCCCCCCCAGGTCGACTGGGGAGTCGACCCCCCCAACTTTTTCCCGCTTCCTGAACTAGATTCGTTTCTCTGTATCTGGACGCCCTTCTGACCAAATTCGTTGACTTCTACACTATATAAACAGCCCTGGTCTTCTTCTCTATTCACAATTCTTTTCTATCCTTATGCTGCCTCTGAGAAAATATATAAATAAATAATATATATAAAATAAACCAAGACGATGAAATGCTGGTAAAGATTTCAAGAAGGGGTTCAATTCAAGCTAGGATTCAAGAGGAGGTTCAAACGACTGTTTTTCTACGAATCATAGCAACGCCATCTTTCTGTTCTAATCTAATCTCTGTAAGTCAGTTATTTTTAGTTTTGAACGTTTCTCTCTGTTCGTGACATGAAATTAAAGGAATAAAAGAATATACCTAATCTTTCTATTCGAACTTGTGCCTGTATCTTTGGACCTAATTAAGAGCTGTTATGATTCGATGACCAATTAGGCATTGCCTATGACTATGAACATTGCCTATGACTATGAACATTGCCTATGACTATGGACATTACCTATGACTACGAACATTGCCTATGACTGTGACTGTGGCTATGAGGATTATTTCCTTGGCTAAACCTATGCCTTTGATTAGGAAACATAAACTATTGCCTATGACATAACAAGGACATTAGTGATTAAACACCTATGATTCATGACTAGGAAAGTGTTGCTTAAGTTCTGTGATTATGAGATTGGGTCTAAACCCAATTATTTGTTCTGCCTGTCCTTGGTTTTCTTTGGTTTTATACCTTGGGAATTTACCTATTAAGTTAGGTCTACCCATGTTCTTGACCCTGCGTCTCTATTCTGTCTATCCTTGGTTTTAGACCTTGGGAATTTACCTATTAAGTTAGGTCTACCCATGTTCTTGAACCTGCGTCTCTATTCTGTCTATCCTTGGTTTTATACCTTGGGAATTTACCTATTAAGTTAGGTCTACCCATGTTCTTGAACCTACGTTGTTATTCAAACCTTTTATGCCAGTTATTATGTCCATCCTTTTTCATAGCATCTTTGGTTCATTCCCTATTTTCTACGAGTCTAGATTTATCCATAATCTAGATTGAATCGCAATTATACGAACGGTGGGAATACGATTTGGGCATAATGTGAAATGTACTAAAAACATAGGTATAAACTTGGAATTTGGCATAAATTGGGAACATGAATCATGGCATGTTCATAGAAATACAAATTGGATAAATTTAACATGAATTATAGGATGTGTAATTTGAATCTAGTATTGACTTGTAAATCTAGCATTTACATGAGTTATGAACTAGAATAATAAGTCTAGTTTGACGTGAACTGTAATTAGAATGTTAAATCAGGATTGGATTAGCTAATTTGGCATAATAAGTATATTGGTATAAATTTGAAATTGGCCATAATTGGGAATAACCGTCAGGTTTAGCAAAATCATGGCTAGTGACACTTAATTGGTATAGTTTACATACCAAAAGGCATAAATATGATATAGAGGGGAAAATGGGCCATAAGAATAAATGTTGACAGTTTACATTAAAAGGGTAATTAGGAAATAAGTAAATTAGGAATAATTTACTTATAGAATTTGGCCTAAATGAGGAAATGTAAATTTAGAAAATTAAAGGTTTATTAACGACATCTCTTTTAATGGTACACCAGAAAGTTCTAGGGTGACAGAGAGGATAGTGTCTAGGCTTGGGTTTGGAAAATACAAGTTTCCTGCTCTCCCTGGCTATCCCTAACTGATCCGACGGACGGGATGGTTACTTTCAAAACCTGATTTGAAAATTAACTAAAACCATTTTGAACTTAGAAAACACGAATATGCCTAACCCGAGGTTAGACTGAGTTGCGATGTAAACCTGCCCGGAACCAACCGGCACATCCAGTAATCGCAACAATATCTGTCTAATGTGAGTGGTAGCGGCTTTAATTTATTTAGTTAAAGCTAGAACAAGAATGGTAGGGTTAAGTTAACTAAGACACTTAACCAATTCAACAAGATAACCAAACCGATGGGTGGGGTTAGGTTCATACAGACACAGTTAAGCTAGAATGGGAGGGTTAAGTCTATAGGAACACTTAACCAAACTTATGGTAACAAGACCAGATTTGTAGGGGTTAAGTAACTAAGAAAACACTTAGCCAAACTAACATGTTAACTAGACTAGAAGGTGGGGGTTAAGTAAAGTTGATACACTTAGCCAAATTAACATGTTAACTAGACTAGAGGTTGGGGTTAAGTAAACACACTTAGCCAATTTGATATGTTATCTGGGCTAGACCGTAGGGTTAAGTAAACTTGAACATTTAACCATCAAATTTTGATAAAAGAATAGGGTTAAGTCTAAACATGAAGGGATAATACTTAACCATTAATAACATGTTAGTTAAGACAGACGGGCAAGGTTAAGTCAAAAAGGAACACTTAACCAATACAGGGTGAATGGGTAGGGTTAAGTAATAAGAAATACTTAACCAATATAACTTGGTTTGTGGTAGGGTTAAGTCAACATGAGTTACTGACAACACTTAACCAGTTTAACAGGATGAATGAAGAGGGTTAAGTTAGCTTGAATTGACTAATGACACTTAACCAATCCAAATTGACGGAAAAGGGAACTAAGTAGTAAACCTTAGTTAAGAAAACAACGATTCTGGAAACTAAGTGGTAAATCTTAGTTAGTAAAACTAAGCAGTGATTCTTAGTATAACACGGGAAAGAGCGAATGTCCGTCTAAGTAGAAAGAAGGCTCCAACGAAATGGGTTACGAATCCCGAGGCTTCGAGGGGACGTGGGGTACTCTTGGTATCCCTCTGTGAGGCTGAAGATGATCCTCCTGGGCTCACAGAGGTTAAGGTATGCGTAGAAGAACCAGGGGTATTCCTTGGTTGCAATACATGGCAACCTAAAGACCAGGATGGACCGACGTGATTCGGCGAGAAAACGGTAGCCCTGTGATAGCAACTCGTCGTCTACCATCCATCTTGAGTCAATCGAGATACGTGAAGCGGAAAGGCGGAGAACTCCAAAAGACCATATACTTGCTATCTAGTTATGGGTGAGGATGGCCATAGGATAGTGGGGCACCGGGGGCCTGCGTATAGTTCTCATTTTACAAGGTATGCCTTTCATTAGTTGAGGGAGGGGTCAAGTGGGACCATAGCCACTGGAATAAAAACAGACCTTAGCATCTGCATCGGTAGATATCTGAAAGCTCCCGACCGAGTTCTGTATTCCTTGATTTGCCCTGACACAGGACTCGAGTCGCACATTACAGGACATGTGCATCTAGACAAGCGACAACGATTCGCGATACATGCGTAGGGAAGTATAGGAACATATACCACTTTAGGTAGTGTGTCCTAAGATTTAGGGGCACCGATCGATAGGTAGCATAATCCCTAGTTGAACTAGGTGGCATAAGTCCTGAATTCGAAAAGCGTTCAGCAGATAGCGAAAAACTCTAGCTGAATCTAGGAAGCACTTGATAGAAAACCCTAGATTAAATCTAGGTAATAAACAATAAATGTATGCCTGAAGGCGATGGAAAATACAGGGATTGGGATCACGTTATTGTCACTAGTTGGGACATTAGTTAGGTGGTGCAGAGATAATAGAAATCTGTATAACAAGGAAATAGCGAAGCGGCGAAAGTATTAGAGCATATCCAGTTTATTTTAGCTTAGCATATCTTGTGTTAATCTTGTCAAATCTTGCCAACCCTATCATCATGGTGTTACCTTGTATTCTGTTAATTCATGTCGTTCTGTTTTCCATGTTCACATGCTAGAAGTTACTGAACTTACTCAGGCTTTATGTCTGACTCTGTTTTTCTTTCATCTTCTTTTCTTCCATTCCCCCCCAGGTAGTAAAGGAGGGAATAGTATAGCTCAGGTTAAGTTGGACTGTCACTCTTTCCCTGCTTGAAGATTTGTCGAAGTTTTGCTTGGACTCTCTTTTCAGATGCTATGGCTGGCCCTTGCTAAAACTGGGGAATATAAATATTGTTTTATGCTTCTTTATTTTGTAAGACAGATGATACTCTGATATTTTAAAGAAATCTTTGTACAAACTATTTTATCAATAAAGCAAAGTTTTATTTTCCGCTGTTTAATTTCTGTCTGTCATGTAATTTATCTGCATCTTTTACCCTAAATGCTCCACAGAACTTAGTGCATTCCCTTTGTGAGTGACACTAACGGACGTGGGGTGTTACAGGGTCTCCCCATTTGACCCGATCTCACTATTCGATCTGAGCCCACCATTCGATCTGAGCCCACCCTTTTTTGAACTAGCAAGAGCCTTGACTTCTAACACATATAATCCTGATCGTCTGGATTTTGGGTGGCATAGTCACAAAGTATGACAACATTTTATCCCTTAAGTACGTCTTACCATAGATGAGGCATGCTTTGAACTTAGTAATCCATCCATTTTTGAATTTGCGTCAGTTAATAGTCGTGTTCCTTGATTCCTTGCATCAAGTATAAATACGAGTTTGCATCCATAATTATCCTTGTTGCATTCAGCAGTTTAGGATCTCCAATTGGCATGTGAGAAGATTTTCAACTAAATTCTCCAGTCTTTGTCAAATCAAAAGGCCCGAATTATATGCTTAAATCATGTTGCTTTGTTAACTCTTGTCCATATGTGCAAACAGTCCCAAAAAATTTATTTTGGTCCTCGAAATTTGATTAATCTACATGACGTGAAATTGCAAATCATGAAGTAATTGTCGTAATTGACATAAAGTTAGGTCGCAGTGTCCCTTAAGCGGGAACCCCAATATGGAGGTCGGGTCGAGCTCATTCGCTCGAGGATTGTTCGACCCAAGGATTTCTCTGTTCTGGGTACATTTCGTAGTTACTGCTTTTACCATAAGTCACAGTCGACCCATCTTTTCAGGGGATTCGAATGGTCTCTTCACACCGTATATGTAAGTCAATGAATCCTCTCACTCCTCCTTTTACTTTAGCCTTTCTTTTTACCAAATCATTTCGAGTCTGAAACCCTAACCTTGTCGGCCTTCAAATCTCCTCGATTACGATTTTAATTCGCAGGTGGGACTTTAATTTCTTCGATTCACCTCTTAGTTTGAGGTTGCGTTCGGTTTTAGACTTGAATTAGAGGTTTTTGTTTTAATTTATTTTCAAATCCACGCGAGAGAGATTGTGGCTGACAAGCTTGGCACCGGAATCACCACCGGCCTTGGGGTATCTCCGTTTTGGTCGTGATTCGATCTAAGGTTATGATGAGAGCGGCCATGGACAAGGACAACATATAGGAATGGTTTGGAGAAGAAGACTGGCTAGAGAGGGAGAGACAAGCATGGATTAGCTTTGGTGTCATCGGTTCGAACGAGCTACCTGACCCGAGAATCGCGTCCATTTTAATGAAACCTAGGAAGCACTGAGATAGAAGGGGATGAAAAAATCAAAGTGGAGCCTCGGGTCGAAAATTATCGACCCGGATCGAACTCAACCCGGGGATATTCGACCCGAAAGCTTTGGATTGAACGCATGCTGCAAAAATGGCCAACACCATATATATGCGTATGTCTAAATAAAAAAACAAGTGGAGCATAACAAATAACACTCCATTATGTATGTGCATGACCCGACTGAAGCTAGCACATTACACAACTTCTAGGATAGTTAGGATAGAGCCTTTCAGATTCTGGATTCTAAAACTGCACACTATATTTATTCGGCAATTTTGGACTTTCAGACATACATTTTTCAATATAACGTCATATATTAAATAACTGCATGCTTCACTGCTTTTCTTTATGCAATTTATAAAGTGCACTCATAGGGATGTATAGGTTAATGTACTCTAATTCGTAATGTTTCTTGGATAGTACAACAAACATGTTATGGAGATGTCTAACAAGATATTCATAGTCTGAGAAAGGAAAGGCATCGGAATCGTCAAGTAATCCCAATCTCGACATTCTTCCATCGGATTCTAATTCAAACAATAACGTTCTTGAATTTGAAGTTGATCTTGATCTTCACGAAGATGTAGGATCATCTAAGGGACAGGCTTCTATGGATGAGGAAGATGAAGGAGTGGGACACAATCGAGCTCCTGATGAATTTAACATTGCAATTATTCTACAAGTACTTCCTGGCTCCTGGGTTTCTACAACTAATGAACCCAGACTCAAACGATTCTGTTTAAAGCATGGAATATCTTGGGATGAAGTCGGGGTGGTAACAAATATTCTCAACAGACCTCATGATCCACCGGAGGGGTACATGGCAATCAGCAGGCTAATGTGCTCATTCGGGGCCATTCCTCTATTTCCTCCTTTCGTCATCAATTTTCTAAGACGATTGAGGACAGCTCCAATGCAACTTCAACCAAAAGCCTACTCTTACACGTATACACTGTACATAGCATACATAGAGGTTCTAGGCGTGGAGCCAAGCTTCGGAGATGTGATTTTTTTTCTACCACTTCAAGCATCGTCAAAAAGAGACTCGTTCCTTTCTCTATTTTGAACCTGTTCCTAAGAGAAAGATTATCGGTGATGTATTCAGCAATGCCAACCCAGATTTCTTAAGTGTCAATAATTGCTTAACGAACGAGTTCCTTCACCGGCATCATTTGCTTGACATGCGACGAAGTATAGGTGCTGGAGATCGTGCTTATGTATATGTGCCCCAGTTCAAGTTCCTTCCATACCTGCGGAAGCTGAAAGCCTGCCCCCCTGCTGAAGGGAAAAAGACAATAATATCTGAAGTCGATGAGGGATCGAAGGGTAAAGATCCCACAGGTTCAAGTTAAGAACCACAACCGGGAGAAAGAGTGAAAACTTCAGAAAGAGAAACTATCGAAATCCCCAAGAGTCTTTATCCTATAAATATCCCTACTGAGGGACTTTTGGAAAGAACACCAAAGGAGAAGCGATGAGATAGCTCTCCAAAAGATGCGTCTACTCCTGAGGGGCAGCCTTCTCCCAAGACTTCGTCTCCGGCCAAGTCATCGGCACATGACTCTCTTCAAGGGGAATCCATATTTAAAGGCTTAGCTGATGTCCTTTTACCTGAAGATATATATACATCTCGAGGCTTCGGTTCTGGCTCTTTCTTTTCTTCTTTCAAAGAAAAAATTACACCTTCAAAGACCATGAAGATGACACCTTCAAGCAAAACTCCAGGCTCTGGTCCGTTAAGGGGATCACTGTGGACACACACCACACTGACATTGCACATCACACTACAACAAAAACACCATATTACAACTTTGATTTTACAACTGTGCGAAAAGCACAGTTGTAATAAATGATTTTTTACAACGGTGGGAAAAGAACAGTTGTAATAAATGTTTTTTACAACTGTCAGCTCTCTAAAGTTGTAATGAACATATATATATACACACACATATATATATCACAACTTTTCATTTTAGTAGTTGTAATAGATGCCTATTAATTACAAACTTCATCTTTATAATATTTATATTTAATAACTAATTATATTAATATTTAATAATAATAATTAATAATAAATTTGGGAATCAAAAATATTTATCAATTATTATTAAATAATTTATAGTTAATAGTAGTAATTTATTTTTAATAGTTAATGTATGTAAACTACTTATTAATTAATAGTAACATAAGTTTTTTATAAGTATTAATAGCAACATAAGCCATTTGACATCGGTTCAATTCAATATTTATTCCTTTTCCATCAGTTTGATTTCCCTTTCTCCTTTTTCTCGTATTCCACTGCAAACCCTAATTCCCCTTTCGATAATCAAGCCGCCATAGCGATCTCCTCCACTTCACATCGCCACTACTCGATTTATCGAAATCACTCTTTCTCCAGCTGCACTGCTCGTCGCCGAATTTTTTTCTTTGAAAGTCTTAATAATCATTGTTGGCCACTGCGCTGCAGCATAGGTTCGGGGGGCGATTTCTTCAATTTTTTTAGGCCGTTTTCTTCAAATATAGACCATACCCGATTTTTTTTTTAAATATACTTTTTTTCTTCGAAAACCAAAACACTTCGGCTTCGAAACAAAATGCTTTTTGGCTTCAAATGAAAATCAAAACACTTCCGCTCTTCTTTTCCAATTAGGTCACCATAGCATGAAATAATTAACATTAATAATTACCATTCAATAATTAAAATAATAAATAACATTCAATAATTATTAATAAGTAATTAATAAATAAAAAACTGTAAAGTAGTATCTTGTATGTACACTGCAATTTCCGTTTCCTGTACACCGATTTTTCCCCCTCCACAAGCCCGCCTAGTATGTCCCTGAATTTTCATATTCCCTCCACATGCCCGCTTTTCTAACTGAACGATCAAGCTAACCCAATTAAATTTCGAGATCCAACTCAAACGATAAACCTTAACTCTCGAATCTTTAATGGCCACCTCAAACAATGAAAACCCTGGCTCATGCGATCTCTACCAACCTCTAATTAACTCCACCGCCCTAATTAAACTCACGATACCCAACATTACCGCCCCAATTAAACTCACGATACCCAGCAACACTTCTAACACCACCGCCTCCTTCTTCGACGACAACGATTAACCTCTAATCCTCCTTCTTGGTCGCGAAGAATGTCAGGTTGGGGCAGAGATGCAGGGCAATGGAGATCGAGGTAGGGTTTATCTTATTTTCAATTATCTGGACAGTTTCTTAGTTAAATATCAATTTTCAGCAAGCTCAAAGAATGAATAATTATGCTTTACATTCTCTGATGTTCTAAAAGGGAACGATTCTCTTTTTACTAGTCAAATGTTATGCAACAGGGCAATAATATTGCCTCGTCTAGGTATTGTTATTTTCTAGTAAATTTCTTTATTTAAAGCTCAGAAACGAACTAGAAACTCCTTTACAAACCCATCAGTATTTGGCTTATAATAACTCACAATTCAAAGAGTGAAATAATCATCAATCGAATTAAGAATTAAGACCTTATAATTAAACACTTTCCATGCTTTTAAAGGATCCATAATGGGAATAATCCTTTGTCAAAAACTAATAAGTTCCTTTGTTGTTGGGCCAATACATGAAATTTTCATAGGCTCATATAAATGTACATTAAATTAGTTTTAGAAGATGGGCAATGAAGATTAAGATAACTTCATGCATCTTTAAATATACTTTTGTGTTTTTATATGGGTATGTATATTGCAGCTGTTCCAAATTGTCTGATGAAAAGAAGACAAAAATTTGCAAGAGATTAAATGAAACTAGTAAGGTCTATTTTATTAATTTTTAACTTAATTCATGAGTAAAAATAATGAAAATAAAGTGGCAATGGTAATCCATTGTTTGATTATGTACAGGAGCAACACCATTTGGAAATGCATTACAAATAGGACAACAAAACTCTCCCTTTTTGTGACCAGCTTTGTTAACAAAGACTCGTGATGTTTAGGTAAGCTTGAACCGATATTGAGCTCATCAAGTATGTGCCTTGGTTTTCTTTTATGTATTATTCAGAGGGTAATCACATGCTACATAACCTCTATTATGTTTTATAGTTTAGATTACTTCATACTTCAGTATACTTCATTCTTATTGCTTAATATGTTACTTCATATAGTTTAATTCAAGATCACCTGCAACATTGCGAGAAAATCTCAAATTCATTGGAAGTCAACTCAAAGAATGAAGACCATTACAAGACCAGCAGCATTGCACGCAAAATCTCGATTTCATTATGTTTGTATTATAGTGATGTATGTTTATGAAAGATGACTTCAAGTCATTTGAATTTCGGAGTCTTGGATAACGGACTTTGTAGTTGCTTTGTACTTGAGATACTTGTATGATTTATAAATTCAGCGTATTATGTAAAAAAACGATGAGAGTTTGGAAACTATAATATATTTTTTTGGTTCATGTTTTAAGTTTGTTTGATATCTTCAATTTTGTAGATAATATATTCTGAAATGAGTTCTTTTTTTAGTAATATATATATATATAATATTCATATATTATATCTCTAAAATAATAATTGAAATATAATATATTACAGCAGTTATACACAGTTGTAATAAAGTTTATTACAACTGTGTAAAACAGTTGTAAAATACACAGTTCACAACGGTGCTGCAACGGTGCAAAACAGTTGTAAGAAATTTCAGTCTATTACAACTTCTTAATAGACGACGGTTGCCTCACCGTTGTAAAAGGTCTTTTACAACTGTTTTCCACCATAGTAATATGGTCATTTTGTTGTAGTGTCATAGCACCTGTGTGATATATTATTCTTTGATTCTAACACTATCTTGTGTTAATTTGTCAGTACGATGTGTTACCGACACTATGACCCTAAAAAACTTCACTATAGTCTTCCCAGATCTCAATCCGATGTTGGGCATGATTATAGAGAAGGACACAAGAGAGATGACAAGAGATGTTGTCACTCTAGATATCACCAATCCTCCCAATCCTGCTATCCTGCCCGCTCAGATTCCAATAAGCAAAAGAGTCATCAAAGCCACCGTGAAGGAGACAAACAAGTTCCCAGAGCTCTGCCACCTCCTTCAAAGGAGTCTTATTCTCAAGATAAACCTCCCAAGATGTATACCAATCCCAAAGAGATGCCCAAGGACAAGGGAAAGGATAAGGGAAGCGCGACTATCGTTCCTACCAAGCTCGAATCCTACGACAATACTTGTGGTGGTTGACCCCTTTATTAAGCAAAGAATCAAGATCCTAAAGGTGTAGCTCCCTGACTATCACATCGGGAACATGCATTTCGTGCCCAATCTTGAACCAGTCCTACCAACTGGACTGAACTTGCCAAAAGACTTGCAAGTATGCTCGAAAGATGTCCAAAATTATTAGGGAGCTCCAACTGGACTTGGATAACCAAAAGACTATGTCTGAACACGACGCGTCTGCCAGGGTGTAACGACCCGCATTCTACGCATCATAGGATCGTAGAATATTTATTTCTGTCACATACGAAGTCGTATGGTCATGTAACTTTGGGAGACGACTATTGGGGTCATTTCCCATGTTCATGATTTTTCCCGATTTTTAAATGACCATTTTACCCCTAGTTGGCACTGTTTTGGCCATAACTTTTGACTGGAAAGGAATTTTGACCTGAAACCACTTCCATTGGCTCCGGATGATGGTTTCTCTTTCCGTAGAGTGGTCACATTAGTCAATCGGACTCACCGTTTGGGAGATATGGCTGAAACAAGTTTCAGATGGTGAAAAACAGCTTAATTGGGCTTAACCGGGTGATTAACAGCTAGGCCCAAAGGGGAATTTCGGGTTTAAGGGTATATAGGGGCTGATTTAGGGTTAGAAAACATTTCTTTAGACATTTTCCAGCCGCCACTTTCATTCCTCTTAACCTAGCCATGGCCTCCACTCTCTAAATCTCTTCAAAACACCCAAAATCACTTCCTAATCAAGGATTAAGGCTTAGAGGCATCAAATCAAGGAGGATTAGCACAAGGACTGAGGTAGGGCTGCTGTTATATATTGGAATTCGTGCAAATCAGAGGTTCACTTCAGATTTGGAAGTTTTATTGTGGCAAAGGTGAGTGATTTGCATAGTTTTTGCACTAATTACGGTAATTAAGGGTAATTAGTGAAGATTAGCGAATTTACACACTAATAAATTCTAGAAAAATATATAGAAATTCGAAAATAATATTTTATGCCTCTGGTAGAAATTTGGTTTAATTTGATGAAGTTTTGTTAACCTTACGATTAGTTTTACTTAAACATGCTTAGGGGAAAATAAGGAGTTTTGGCCACTTTTGATCCATTTTGCTTCATTAGAATTGTTGTTTGGTGTTGGTGGTTGCTACTACATGTTGTTATGACTTTATGGAGTGTTTTGTGATTGATTAGAGAAGTTAGATTGGTCAAAAACGCCGTCGAATGGCGTAAGATAGTCGCTGGAAAACAAGTGCAGGAAATATACTGGATCGGATCGCCCTATGTACCACGATCCGCCCCATCTTCCACGATCCGAACCGATGGCACGACTCGATCCGTCGATGCTTGAAGACCACGATCCGTTCCAGCCTGGGTGTCACGATCCGCCTGAAGGAACACGTCACGATCTGAAGAGCACGACTCGATCCATCAGAGGTGACCACGACCCGATCCAGTGGAAGGAGCACGAGTTGACACCATGGGCGATCCGCGAGTCGCGATCCGACCCAAGCGAGGGTGATGACCACGATCCGAACTGAGAAGCTGACGATGGCGACCTGAAGCAAAGTGAAGAGGGGAAATGAAGACCGATCCGGATGAAGATGATGACCAAAACCCGAGATGCAAAGGTAGTCCAAATGAGAAGTTAGAGCTCAAGATTCAGATGGGAATCAACGAGTTCGCTTCATGGTTGGGCTTTACTGCGGGACGCGTGTTAAGGGGTTATCGACGTCTATAGCTTTGGACCACTATGGTAGGAGGTACGAAGGCGGATTCAGGGCCATTATGGCATCGGTAGAACCAAGGGCTACAACCAATGAAGTGGGTCATTGAAATGTTTGGTCATGACTCCATATGTTTAGCTTGGTCATAGCAGGGTTTCTACAAGTCGGGATCCGTCGTTCCCTCAATTTGTCTAGTGTTCCAAAGTGGTAGATATCGTATGCTTTACGCACTGAGTGAGAGATGTGAGGATGGTTGCTATGGATGGTTTGTTTGCTATCATTATGACATGCACACCCCACCCCCATATTCTTACACTATTTATTATGGCACCTTAGGGTACTGTACGGTATGTGGTACTAACTCTTTGGTTGCAGGTCCAGGTTCAGGTATGGTTTAGTATACCTGTTACTACTCTGTTTAGATGCTTATCGCTCATACCAGGCTTTATGTCTGACCCAGAGTTTTATGTCTCCTCTTATTACTCTGGGTGCTCACACGAGCAGACTAGAGACAGGTTAGCTGGTGATGCACGGGTAGATGATCCGGAGACGAGCAGGAGGCTTCCACGTAATATATATATATAGTATTCTCCCTGTGTTGTTGAAGATCACTGCTTGGGCATTGGTGGTGCATCTTCTACTTTAGTTTTCTTTTGATTGGAGACAGTAAATTTGGAAAGTTGTAATAAGCTGTATTTGGATTTCCGCTGCTCTGATGTTGACATTGATTATTAGTTATCAGCTTATGCACTGTCTCGCCTGTTTTATGTCAAGTATGTTATTATTATATTTTTATCCCATGCGCTGTGAGACATTCTACAGGTTCCTTGATTAGTTCATTCTCTTCCTTCCTTTCTTTGGCGACCGTCCTGTGCTAGTCGGGCATGTGTACAGCGCACTTTCGGAGGAAATGCAGGCTGGTGCGGGGCGGGCCATCACACTTGGTATCAGAGCTCTAGGTTGCGTAGTTAACCTAGGGAAGCTATCAGGGAGAGATAATATACGTATACGAGAGAGCGTATTTGTGATTACTTTGGTTTTTAAAAGCTATATATATATATATATATATATACTATTACTAGTATAAGGATGAAGTCGTACTGCACTAGCACCACTATGGAGTCGTTAATCGTTTCCTTTTTCAGATTTGACGATGAGCCGATATACTAGAGGTGCTGGTAGGGGAGCCAATAATGGGAATGCTGCTGACATGAGGACAATGTTTACTGACCTCATGAGAGAGATGCTTAGAGATGTGCAGAGGGCAGCTCCCAATGGTGGAAATGGTGGTGGTCCAATAGTGTAGGCGCCGAGGGTCGACTTCGCCAAGTTGAATAAGGATTATACTAGCCTTGGTGGGAAGTCATTTCACGGAACGGAGTCGGCCACGGATGTTTAAGATTGGTTGGATAGTTGCGAACGTATCTTCGAGGATTTGGGTATCGAGGATGCAATGAAGAGAAAGTTAGCGTCCCGTCAGCTGCAAGGGCGGGCAATGAATTGGTGGAATGCTATAAAAGCAGCTACTCCTGAAGATCAGATTACTTGGGAGCAGTTTAAAGCTCTCTTTAGCGAGAAGTTCATTCAAGCTGCTCAAAAGTCAGTGCTGTTTAAGAAATTCTTGGAGCTCAAGCAGAATGGCAGAGCTGTCTCGGAGTATATTGCTGAATTCGACACTTTGTCGAAGTACGGGTTATCTCTTATTGATACTGCCGAGAAGAAGAATGAGAAGTTCATAACCGGTTTGGATCAGTACTTGGGGGAAAGGCTTATTAACCACATCGATGAGTCGTTTGAGTCGATTGTAGGGAAAGCATTGAGGTCAGAAAGTCTCTACCCTAAGCCGAAAACTGAGGTTGCATCTGCAGAAGAGCCAAAACCACAAGCAAGTGGTGGGGGCAAGGGTGGTTCCCAGAATAAGAGAAAGCAGAATCAGACTAAGGATGGCCAGAAGAAAAAGAACAAGCAAGATATGGAGTGCTTCAGCTGTGGTAAGAAGGGACATTATGCTAGTAATTGTCGGGCCAAGCCAGCAGATAGGAAGTGCTTCAACTATGGCCAGATGGGACATCACAAGGACAAGTGTCCACAACCCCCTAAGGAAAAGCAAATGGTGAAAGCATATGCTCTTAATGCTATTCCTTCTTCGTCGAATGCCCCAACAACGGCGGAGAAGGGAAAGAATGTCGTCATTCAAGGTATGCTTTCTGTTTATGATGTTCCTGTTAGAGTTTTGTTTGATACCGGAGCTTCCAGTTCTTTCATATCTAGTGACCTGGTAGATAGGTTGGGATTGGAGCCCGAGATTGTAGATAGACCTTTAGTAGTGACGAACCCGATTGGTGGTTCGACTAGCCTTAGCATGATTTGTCGTAATGTGGTCTTATCGAGTCATGGATGCATGTTTGTTTGTGATTGCTTTGTTTTGGGCTTTACTGGGTTTGGCATTATTTTGGGAGTAGATTGGCTCCAAAGATACGGGGTGGTGGTAGACTGTGAGGGCTTGTTGGTGACAGCTAGAGCGGATGATGGGCGGAGGATAGTGTTTGGTGGTCTACCCAATAAGGGGGTATTGGCTAGTTTTCTAAACTCCCTCGACATTCCGCATAGTGAGTTGTCAGGTTTGCCCGTGGTTGGCCAGTATCCGGATGTTTTCGAAGAAGTGACCGGACTTCCACCACACCGAGAGATTGAGTTCCGTATTGATTTGGTAAAAGATGCCAGGCCTATAGTGATGCCACTTCGTCGTATGGCACCAAGAGAGCAGCGAGAGCTCGAGGTGCAAGTCAGCGATCTTTTGAAGAAGGGATTTATCAGAAGGAGTGTTTCTGAATGGGGAGCACCAGTTGTGTTTGCTACCAAGGCGGATGGTTCCCTTCGTTTGTGTGTAGACTACCGCGAGTTGAATAAAGTGACGAGGAAGAACAAGTATCCTCTACCGCGGATAGATGATTTGTTTGATCAGTTGAGTGGTGCGAGAGTATTTTCTCAGTTGGATCTCGCGACAGGTTTTCATCAGCTTAGAGTGGAAGCTGAGAGTATAGCTAAAACGGCATTTCGGACGCCGTCTGGGTTTTATGAGTGGTTGGTCATGCCATTTGGGCTGACCAATGCCCCAGCATATTTTGTGGATCTTATGAATAGGGTATTCAGAGATCAGTTGAATAAGTTTGTCCTTGTGTTCGTTGATGATATTTTGGTCTATTCGAGGACAGAGGAAGAACACAAGGAACATTTAAGAGTAGTGATGGAGGTGTTGAGAAAACACCAATTGAAAGCAAAGTTTTCTAAGTGTCACTTCTGGAAGAGGGAAGTGAGGTTCTTGGGCCATGTTGTATCAGAGAATGGTATTGCCGTGGACCCGGCAAAGGTGGCTACGGTACAGGATTGGCCTACGCCCAAGAATGCAACAGATGTAAGAAGTTTCTTGGGGTTAGCGGGATATTATCGTAAGTTTATCCAAAGTTTCTCCAAGATAGCAGCACCATTGACCCAGTTGACCAAGAAGAATCAAGCTTTTGTCTGGGATGAAAGGTGCAAGAATGCATTCAAAAGTTTAAAGGACAAGTTGACAAGCGCACCGGTGTTAGTCATTCCTAAGGGGGATGAAGAGATGATGGTATACACGGATGCCTGTGGTACCGGACTGGGTGCTGTATTGATGCAAGGCGGTAGGGTGGTGGCTTACGCAAGTCGGCAATTGAAACCGCATGAGAGAAGATACCCTACCCATGATTTAGAATTGGCAGCGATCGTGTTCGCGTTAAAAATGTGGAGACACTATCTCTTGGGAGAAAGATTTGAGCTGTTTACAGATCATAAGTCGTTAAAGTATCTCTTCTCTCAGAAAGATCTGAATCTCCGTCAGCAGAGATGGTTAGAGTTCTTAGCTTCCTATGATTTTGACATCGCATACACACCAGGAAAGGGCAATGCGGTGGCTGATGCATTGAGTAGAAAACATGCCAGCTTAGGGGCTATGTTCCTTGAATGGAAGCAACTGGAGTATATCGCGGGGTTTGATTTCAGACCAAAGTGCGAATTGGATCCAGAAATGTTAGCAAGTTTGACGATCAGACCCACTTTGATTGAGCGGATCGGCTCTAGTCAGAGGGACGATCCTAACCTATTGGAAATCATCTCCAAGTTAGAGATGGGTATCGATGAGGAGATGAACAAGTATGGGCTTGATCGAGATGGATGGCTTAGAAAGGATGGAAGACTAGTCGTACCCAATGTCAATGGATTAAGGGATGAAGTGCTTAGAGGATGTCATCACTTAAAACTGACTATACATCCCGGTGGTAATAAGATGTATCGAGTCATGAGACAGACTTACTACTGGGAAGGGATGAAAAGAGACGTTGGGAAGTTTGTATCCAAGTGCATGAATTGCCAGCTAGTTAAAGCCGAGCAAAAGAAGCCTAGTGGGTTGTTGCAACCATTAGAAATTCCCGAATGGAAATGGGAGCAAGTCTCGATGGATTTCATTGATGGTTTACCAAGGACTAGATCGGGACATGATAGCATTTGGGTAATTGTGGATCGGTTGACTAAGAGTGCAAGATTCATACCAGTCAAATCGACCAGAACGACAGCTAAGTTAGCAGAATTATATATGAAGTGGGTAGTGAGATTTCATGGAGTACCCAAAAGCATTGTGAGCGACCGAGACCCGTTGTTCACTAGTGGGTTTTGGAAGAGCTTACAAGAGGCTCTAGGGTCAGAGTTACATCTCAGTACCGCATATCATCCTCAGACCGACGGTCAGACGGAGAGGGTGAACCGTATCTTGGAAGACCTCTTGAGAGCATGTATATTGGATTTTGGTGGATCATGGGATGACCATTTGCATCTAGTAGAGTTTGCATATAATAATAGCTACCAATCCAGTATCGGTATGGCTCCGTTTGAAGCTTTGTACGGAAGACCGTGCAACTCACCATCATGTTGGATAGAGACTGGCGAGAAGTTTATGCTTGGACCAGATGTGGTGAGGGAAACTTCAGATAAGATTAAGATCATTCAACAACGAATGAAGGCTGCCCAGGATAGGCAGAAGAGTTATGCTGATAAGAGGAGAAGAGACTTAAAATTCTCCGTTGGCGACTTGGTGTTTGTCAAGATTTCTCCGTTGAAGAGCGTAATACGATTTGGCAGGAGAGGCAAGTTGGCACCAAGATTTGTTGGCCCATTCCCTGTTCTTGAACTAGTCGGGAATTTAGCATACAGAATTGACTTACCGGAGAAGATGGCGGGAGTTCACGACGTATTTCATGTTTCCCAACTAAGGAAGTTCGTTCACGACTCAGATATGACTATTTCACCTGATCAGTTAGAGGACTTCGAAGTAGAACCCGAGGCGGTTGGGAACCGCAAGCCGGCCCGTATTGTCGAGCACGACATGAAGCAACTTCGAAGGAAGGCGGTGAAGCTAGTCAAGGTACAGTGGAGCGAGGACGAGAAAGATTGTACTTGGGAGACAGAGGAGAACATTAGGAAGACACACCCAGAACTCTTTGCCTGGTAAGATTTTGACTTCGATTTAGTTTTCCGCATGCTAGGATAGGCTTGTTTGCTTGTTTTGCATGTTTGATGGTGTATGTGGTTGTTAGGCATGCGGAATCCTTTGTATGTATTGGGTTAAGGAATTTCGGGGGCGAAATTTCTTAAGGGGGGGGGGGGGGGGGAAGAGTGTAACGACCCGCATTCTACGCATCATAGGATCGTAGAATATTTATTTCTGTCACATACGAAGTCGTATGGTCATGTAACTTTGGGAGACGACTATTGGGGTCATTTCCCATGTTCATGATTTTTCCCGATTTTTAAATGACCATTTTACCCCTAGTTGGCGCTGTTTTGGCCATAACTTTTGACTGGAAAGGAATTTTGACCTGAAACCACTTCCATTGGCTCCGGATGATGGTTTCTCTTTCCGTAGAGTGGTCACATTAGTCAATCGGACTCACCGTTTGGGAGATATGGCTGAAACAAGTTTCAGATGGTGAAAAACAGCTTAATTGGGCTTAACCGGGTGATTAACAGCTAGGTCCAAAGGGGAATTTCGGGTTTAAGGGTATATAGGGGCTGATTAGGGTTAGAAAACATTTCTTTAGACATTTTCCAGCCGCCACTTTCATTCCTCTTAACCTAGCCATGACCTCCACTCTCTAAATCTCTTCAAAACACCCAAAATCACTTCCTAATCAAGGATTAAGGCTTAGAGGCATCAAATCAAGGAGGATTAGCACAAGGACTGAGGTAGGGCTGCTGTTATATATTGGAATTCGTGCAAATCAGAGGTTCACTTCAGATTTGGAAGTTTTATTGTGGCAAAGGTGAGTGATTTGCATAGTTTTTGCACTAATTACGGTAATTAAGGGTAATTAGTGAAGATTAGCGAATTTACACACTAATAAATTCTAGAAAAATATTTAGAAATTCGAAAATAATATTTTATGCCTCTGGTAGAAATTTGGTTTAATTTGATGAAGTTTTGTTAACCTTATGATTAGTTTTACTTAAACATGCTTAGGGGAAAATAAGGAGTTTTGGCCACTTTTGATCCATTTTGCTTCATTAGAATTGTTGTTTGGTGTTGGTGGTTGCTATTACATGTTGTTATGACTTTATGGAGTGTTTTGTGATTGATTAAAGAAGTTAGATTGGTCAAAAACGCCGTCGAATGGCGTAAGATAGTCGCTGGAAAACAAGTGCAGGAAATATACCGGATCGGATCGCCCTATGTACCACGATCCGCCCCATCTTCCACGATCCGAACCGATGGCACGACTCGATCCGTCGATGCTTGAAGACCACGATCCGTTCCAGCCTAGGTGTCACGATCCGCCTGAAGGAACACGTCACGATCTGAAGAGCACGACTCGATCCATCAGAGGTGACCACGACCCGATCCAGTGGAAGGAGCACGAGTTGACACCATGGGCGATCCGCGAGTCGCGATCCGACCCAAGCGAGGGTGATGACCACGATCCGAACTGAGAAGCTGACGATGGCGACCTGAAGCAAAGTGAAGAGGGGAAATGAAGACCGATCCGGATGAAGATGATGACCAAAACCCGAGATGCAAAGGTAGTCCAAATGAGAAGTTAGAGCTCAAGATTCAGATGGGAATCAACGAGTTCGCTTCATGGTTGGGCTTTGCTGCGGGACGCGTGTTAAGGGGTTATCGACGTCTATAGCTTTGGACCACTATGGTAGGAGGTACGAAGGCGGATTCAGGGCCATTATGGCATCGGTAGAACCAAGGGCTACAACCAATGAAGTGGGTCATTGAAATGTTTGGTCATGACTCCATATGTTTAGCTTGGTCATAGCAGGGTTTCTACAAGTCGGGATCCTCATTCCCTCAATTTGTCTAGTGTTCCAAAGTGGTAGATATCGTATGCTTTACGCACTGAGTGAGAGATGTGAGGATGGTTGCTATGGATGGTTTGTTTGCTATCATTATGACATGCACACCCCACCCCCATATTCTTACACTATTTATTATGGCACCTTAGGGTACTGTACGGTATGTGGTACTAACTCTTTGGTTGCAGGTCCAGGTTCAGGTATGGTTTAGTATACCTGTTACTACTCTGTTTAGATGCTTATCGCTCATACCAGGCTTTATGTCTGACCCAGAGTTTTATGTCTCCTCTTATTACTCTGGGTGCTCACACGAGCAGACTAGAGACAGGTTAGCTGGTGATGCACGGGTAGATGATCCGGAGACGAGCAGGAGGCTTCCACGTAATATATATAGTATTCTCCCTGTGTTGTTGAAGATCACTGCTTGGGCATTGGTGGTGCATCTTCTACTTTAGTTTTCTTTTGATTGGAGACAGTAAATTTGGAAAGTTGTAATAAGCTGTATTTGGATTTCCGCTGCTCTGATGTTGACATTGATTATTAGTTATCAGCTTATGCACTGTCTCGCCTGTTTTATGTCAAGTATGTTATTATTATATTTTTATCCCATGCGCTGTGAGACATTCTACAGGTTCCTTGATTAGTTCATTCTCTTCCTTCCTTTCTTTGGCGACCGTCCTGTGCTAGTCGGGCATGTGTACAGCGCACTTTCGGAGGAAATGCAGGCTGGTGCGGGGCGGGCCGTCACACAGGGCGAACACCATTAAGCAATGTGAGGAAGCTCAGGCCCACCTTGCTCTTTCACAGTGTGAAGTCGAGAACTGTAAGAAGTTACATAGCAAGTTGCAAAAGCACTTCCACAGTGAACTTGATACCAACAACAATGAGCGTACAACTCTTAAGAAGCAAGTTGAGGGTGTCACAACTAAGAACATCGAATTAAAATTATCATGCACTCACCACGAGAAGGAAAAAACCGATCTTGAGAAGAAAGTTGTTAATCTAAAAGCTAAACTAGCAAAGGCTGAGGAGAGGGTCGTAATTTCTGAGGGCAACGCTAACACCACCCTTGAATTTGCTACTACTTCCAAGGCACATCTCTTCGAATCCCAAGAAGAGCTGGATGACATCAGACATCTCCTTATATCATTCTTCGCTCAAGTTATTCAGATCCATGACATTTCCTGGATACATGACTATCCCACAACCTTAGTTGATGTATAGGATGAGATTGTCGACGAACAGAAACGCAGGCTCAAGGTTGAGACCATCAATGAGGAGGAGCTAATGAGGACATATATATCTAAGGGGGAGTAGCTGGAACACTTGGCGGAGGGGAGACGGTTAATCAAAGTAGCTATGGAGGCCACCAAATGCTAAAGCAAGGGTAAAGATGCTATTGAAGGTGGCTCCAGTTCCTCATCTGCAATGCCCGAAACTATTGATGCAGGGAAATATGATCCCAAACATCCAGGGCTTACCAAAAGTGCACTTCTCTCTCCTATAATTGGAGGTGGGACTCCTGCTACTCCTAGAGATCAATTGACTGAAGGTATTTCCACATTTTCTCCACAATTTGGCAAACCTACTCTTGCGTGTCACCGTATAACGAAATTCTTTTTAATTTTTTGAACCGTCAAGCGTCATATAAATTGTTAACTTTAAATTTTATTTTGGGTAATCCTCTAATTGAATCAAGTTTAGAAATCCTATAAATGTGTTTGAAATTTATATGATCAAATCTCATATGCCATATCCAAGGGTCACTTCTATTGGCCATAAGACATAGATTATCGTTGGAGATTTTCATATTTAATATATAGATATTTTTCTTTCTATCTCCTTCAAATATTACTTTTGAGTTCCTATCTTCTATAAAGCATTTATCCTTTTCAAAGTTTTGTATATCCTTTATTGCAAAGTTGACTTATACTTATAACTAATAAAACATCAAAAATAGTAGGAGTTTCAGAATTATCAACCTTGCCGATGCCAACAATATATCCTTTAGAGTTATCTCTGAAGTTGACCATTCCACCATCTTCATATACCAGATTATTTAGTATTCCGGATTTCCCGTCATAATTTTCGAACAACCAGTATTCAATATCCATTTGTCCTTTTTGACTTCTACCATTTGTTCTCAACAACCATGTAACACACCATTTCGAAATTTTAATTTTCAATAGCCGTGTCACCCATCTTTTCAAATTTTGACTTTTCAACAACCATGTAATACATCTTTTCCTGTATTGGACAATAATTCAGTAGATCACTTGACTTTTCAACATAATCGAATACAGACTCTTTCAACATTGATGTAATACATGAATTGTCAGTAGTGTTAAGAATCACTTTAAAATTTTCCATTTAATATTTTCAAAAATCAGACTATGAACTTTAACCTATGCTCCGATACCAATTGTTAGGGAACACGGAATGCGTATTTTAAGGCAAGACTAACACTAGAGGAAGGTGAATAGTGTTTTCAAAGAATTTATGAAAATCTAAAACTTATATGATCTACTATATGAATCACACAAAACAGAGATGATCACAGATATAAAATCAATCACAAACACAAAAACAGAAAAATATAAAATGCAGAAAAAGAAAGAACACACCAGATTTTATACTGGTTCAGATTACTCCTACGTCCATTCCCACGCAACGCTGGATTGCGTAGAGTTTTATTACTATTATCAATATCCAAGTACAATCCCCTTGATTTCCTAGCTACAAGGCTAACACCGCTACAACCACTCTTGATTTCACAACTACAAGATTACCACCACTCATTTTCCTTGATTTCTGGGCTACAAGGAACACACCCTTTCCCAAACACTTCCCAAAAGATTACAACAACCCCATAACTCTTTAATAACACTTTAATTCAGAAAGTAATGAGTAGAGAGTGAGAAAAAAAGAAGTTTTATGTAATTAGAATAGAAATCGGCAAAGTAGAAGCGTAGAAATCAGTAAAATAAGAAATATTAGTGGAGGTATGAAGATGGATAAGAAGAATAGTTATAAAGTTCGAAATCAACCCTTATTTATAAGATTTGGAAGGTTGCAAAGCTTTTGGAGAGTTACAAATAGTGAACACTTCCTTTGAAAATTGAAAAAAATGACAGTTGTATGTCGATGTAGCAACATATGTATGTCAGCATATATATATATATATATATGTATAAAATATTTTTTAAACTATTTTTCAAGTGTTTAACTATATATATATAATTCTGGAAATTCTTAAATTAAAACTTAGTGATATAAATGAGTATTATAAATTAAAAAAGCATATGAAAACATAAATATATATTATATAAAGATATTTATAAAATTATAAGATTTAAAACTATATAAATATAAAACTATAAAAGTATATAACTACATAAATAAACATAAACTTATATAAACTTTAAAACTTATATTTGAAATCATAAGTAAGATAGAAAAGTATTTGAAATTAGAATTTTGAAAACCAGAATTTGAAATTTGAAAATTAGAATTTGAAAAACGGAATTTGAATTTGAACTTGGAATGCTATTCGGAGTCTTACATATAAACTAGACTTTATTACTATATTTGTCTTAAACTCTTGAACTCTTGATAACTTGATTACTCATGAGTCTTGAATCTCCTCTGAATTCTGAATCTCTTGAAACTATAAAACTGTATAGTCCTCGGTATTTAAATCCTGTATACAAATCCTGCATATATGTGTGTGTATATATATATATATATTCTAGATAAAGATGTTAGTATATATTTATAATCAACGATAATTGAAATAAGGTTGTTGTCATCAAAACCCCATTCTCCAAAACATTTGAAAATATATGAAATTCCAATCGCTTCCGAATCACACCATTCTAACTCGACTACGTAGCCTTCATCTCTGCGATTCCAACGTAACTTATTTCGCTGAAGTCTGTTAGCATATGCACGAGATATGGGTTTTATAAGTCTGGACATACATAATATAAACTAACTATAATTAAATAACCATTAATTACCTTAATCACCTTATTAACTCTAATCATTTTTTATTACCTGTGTGATCCATTTTCCAGTACGAGGAAAACCCGACACTCTCTCTGCTATTCAAATCCAGGAAAAACTCCACCTTCACAACCTTCCATCGCCGTTCTCCAATCGTCGGACACCCTAGACAACTTCGCTGCCTTGCTACCACCTCGAGCCACCCATAGCCACCAACCCGAGCACTCGAGACGTCCCAAATCGCTAGAACCCGTGAAAATGAAAATCCCAATCGTCACTAATTTTCCGTGTCGATCGACCACCTACGACTGCCGCACTGGCACTAAACGAACCGCCTGCTTCAGCTCCTAATTTTTTTAGAGTCTCTAACTAGAATCGCCTCCACTATCCAAAAAATCACCAAATATCAATCGAACTCCTCATATACAACCAACTATATTTATCTAGGGAAAATGCCTACTACAGGCCTTGCCAGATCCCCATACCAGTGCCAAAGGGAAGCTCTACCTCTCCTCTCCATCTTTCCTTCAGTCCACATCACCTGAATCGGAACCCACCATCTCGAAACTCACAAAATACGAACCTTACTATTTCTCGTTATTTCGAAGATTCCGACCACCTAGGTAATCATTAGCCACTAAATTTGGTCAGTGTGCATCCTTTGACATGATCTTCAATTTTGTAGTTGAAGACTTTCACCAATTCACGATGGATTGATAGATATAAATTAAACTGTAGAAATGGGTTTATATGCAAAATGCGGTTGGTTGATTTGGGAATATAGGGTAATAGTTAGGGTGTTTATATAGAAGAGATTTATATTTTTTATTTTGAAGTTGCTATCGATATTTTACATTTATTATATTTTAATTCATTCACGCTTATCGCCATTTACATTCGACGTTTATGGATTCGTATAATCACATACGAATTCCAATTGCGACGAAAATGGACACCATGATATGGTTTGACATTCTGAACCCAATGAAACTTATTTCGTCGAAATCCAAGTTCATCTACAAAAACGACACTGGTTTAAGTTCAAATTAATGATTTGTTTACATTTTAATTTGCGTATGCTAACAAAATAACTCCGATTGGCGTGAAACTTGAAATCTAGCAATAATTAACCATTACAATTTTATAAAATTTGTTTTGTTGAAATCCGAGGTCATTGAATAATGTCTCTTTTTAAAGGTCAAATTAAATCGATATAAATCAATTTCAAAACAATTCAATATAATAAACTATTAATATCGTATTTTTTCAAGTAGGGTTTCATATAACTTCAAAATTAAACAACTTCTTATTTCAAACATTTTAATTCCAAGTTAAAACGATATTAAATTTATAATAAAACTCTTTTATTTTATTTAAAAAAATTTGTTTTATAAAAGATTCCATAACAACCTTTTTAAAATTTGATTTGGACATAACTAAAAATCTATAAGATAAAATCTCGCCTTTTCTCTTTCATTAGAAATTATTATCCAATAGATCCGGACAATTCTTGTTTCAAAGAATTCTAACTTATACTAGATTCTATACATTCATTTAAAGTTCAAAATGTAAAACTACGAACTACCGCGACGCTGCGGGTTCGTTTATAATTAATTTATAAATTATACATTTAAACATTGTTTAATATATTAATTCATTATTATAAATCAAATCTAAACTCACTTAAATTCTTCTATATTGCCAATTCACACTGTATTGCAAATCTAGAAAATTTCGACATTTTTGGAATTAAATTTATTATATTATTATTTATATTAATTAAGTATTCAAAGCCATTAAATTCGAGTTATTTAATTTCTAAAATAACATTTAAAATAATAAAATAAATTAAATACTCGACCACTAAAAATACGGGATGTTATAGGTAGAATATAACAGATCTTAGATCCAACCTATTATATTTTAGATAAAATATTTATTTTATTAATTTATTTGTGAAAGGAGTTATTTAATTTGTACGAGTACCAGTTTGTAAGTGTATCAAATTATATGTGTATAGTTTGTGAGCAACATACATGAAGTATAAATGACTAATGCGACCGTATATGCGTGGTAGGATTTACTACATAATGGATAGATTTCTCTATATGTTTATGCCTTTTTCTCCATGAATTTATTTGATTTATATTAGGGACAGTTTGACTGAAGTCTTTATTAAGTTTCAAAATAGTCAAAATATAATTTTCAAAAAATTATGTAAATTAGGTTCCTAAAATTGAGCTAACTAATAATTGTATAAATTTATGCAATTATTCAGTGAATAGTTGCAGGCATTTATGCAATTATATCAAAAATGCAGAAATTTCCTCTGTTATTCAACGGAAGTATGCAGAAATTTATGCAACTTTTCACCAAAAAAGTGCAGAAATAAAAAAAATTGCGGAAGTTTCTGCAATTATGACACGACCCGAACTTCCCCGTGAAGGAAAGCACGGATTGCGTTGAGGACAAGACAAATCAGAACGCAGACGAAAGAACATTTCATTGTTATTACAACAATTCCATCAGATACAAGAATATACAGAGTATAAATGAATAAATTACATTCAACAAATATCAGAGATTTAAATTACATTTAAATACATTGCAGCGGAAAATAATACAAAACACAACTGAAAGTGATACACGGATACAGAGTTTTCCGAGCATCGTTCCAGCTGTAAATCAGGACCCTGTGAATATAAATATGCAAAACCAAAACTACTAGCTGCCCGTGTGGAAAACAGGGGTACCCAGAGTTTAGGTTAAAACAATAAACTCCAGGTCAGTCATGTGACTGGTGTGAGAACTAAAACAATTATTAATCTTTATTTATAAAGTTAGGTAAATCAAGGGACCACGCCGTATAACACGGAACGGGTTTCCTCCCAAGAATACCAGTGCATAGAACAAACAGCACAATGCTAAATAAAGAAAAATGAAGCTGTTATAAGACCCAGGTCCCATCACACAATGCAACACAAGCCGGAAGATAGGGTTTTTACCTTATAACAGCCAAAGCATGCTTGATACGTTTAAAACACATTATTTTGATATTACTATAAGTGTATAGTGTCAAAACAATTTCAATCATAAATATCAATCATAGGCGGCATGAATGACCCATACCACTATGTCGCCATACTAGGTTCTACAAATAAAACCACACTATCACGTATTGGAAATTGGATTCCATCATGAGTCGAGGCAAGGGGCAAGCTCCTCTCCGCGTTTGAGACACTCTAGCAAATGCCTCAGGACCCCACTATGATCCTTGGATCTTCAGGGCCGCTCCTCTCTTACTTTTGAGGATTGGCAATTCCTGAACACACGTTTCCCGGTCCTTACAGACCTATATCTGAGGCGCCTCGTAACCAATAACCACACAGGTGAAAAGTATATAAATGTCAGGGCTGGTAGGTCATTGACACCACCCTAGCTAGAAAGAAACGTCGTGCTCTCCCTAAGTCACTATCCCGTTTTTGACTCATACCGAGGTGTGAGGCTCGCGAATTCACGTTATACACAAAGCTATGCCACACAGGCTGTGCTTTGATCATCAACCACAAGACTTTGCTTTTCAACAGAAGCCTTGATCAATTGCCACTTACGCGTGCCACACTGGCAATTCACTCCATGCGATTGATGTCCATCGATATACAACCTATGAGCTCGTACGTCTCAGAGAAGGGCGTTAAGCAAGAGAATAAATTCTCTACCGCCAAACAGATGTATATTTAATAGAGATCAATCAACACAGAATAAAATCCAATGTCAGACACATAATCCATTTACAAGTTCGTTCTGGGTCTGAACGAAACCGGAGGCACTTTCCTCGCATATCCATCCATCTCCAAGTACGTCTGGACGATCACCAACTGTTTCCCTCATCTTGGGTGTACAGCCCAATCGAGATCATCAGTAATCACCCAAACGATGTGAAGACTTCCGGTCTTCAACCACCGTCTTCATCTTCGACATCTCGTCGAATCGGTTATTCAGAATGGGTATAAACCCGGCCTTTCTGAATGACCCATGTATATGATAAACAAAGGTTACACAAACACAACAAATGCCTCATTCCAATTCAGAATATTCTTTTATTCACAAAATCACATTCTGAGGGAATAGGTTCCCATTAATTTTATCCAAGATAAATTCTTCTAAATTTATTCTTTAATCTTCCTTTGGATATCATTTCAAACCAAATTATGGTTTTCCAAACTAGTCGGGATTAGCAAACCGCACCGAAGTAATTATTTATTTTATTTCCCAATCCCTACCTATATATCCCATGGAGAAAACTGGTAATACTCCACATATAACACCACGGTGTTATCGGTAAAATTAATTACCATTTCACGTTCAAATCTAATTAAGGATTTAACTATCGCTTTGGAGCAAAACTGGTGGTACTCCATTCTCGATCACCTTTCAGATTTGATAATTTAAATTATCAACTCACATTTCAATCTAATTAAAGATTCATTAAAACTTCACTTAGTTTTAATCTTTTTAAAAATCAATCCTGCCTTTAACTGGGTTAAAGAACCAATGTCATCTAAAACACGATTCACGATAAACCCAAAATCACACTCTATTGTTAATCGGGTTAAAGAACAGGTGTTGTTCAAAACACCGCTCACGATAAACCCAAAAAGCAATTCAAATTCAATTCCAATTAAATATTATTTAATTGATACACTTCATTAAATCTAAATAGAACGATTTAATCTTTTTCTCTATTGGGCTTAAGAACAGTGTTAATGAAGACACCATTCACGACAAACCCAAATCACATTTGATATTAAATACAAGGCTCTGAATAGAAAATATACCGGCTTATATTCAATATCAAATCCTGCAACCAACAAATATCGTATTGGAAATAACGATATAAAATATATCTTTCAAATTCCCATAACAATATCTGTATAGTCACGAAATCCAACATCGAAATATTCCGAAGATAATTTCGATTCAACTCTAGTCCAATCCGCGTATTGGGAATATTGATTATTTTTAAAATCACTTTCAAATTCAATTTATTTATTTCAAAAATAAATTGATTTTAATTCTAGTTCAAAACTAGTTCATTTCGACAAAAATATATTTTTATCCTTTCAAATGTGGAATTTTTCATCCCCGTTCTTTCCAATTCACATATTATGATTTTACACAAATTATAGATATTTTTAATAATTTTATCAAGGCCCGTACAGTCGATTTCCATCAACGGCCATCGAACTGCACTTATAGCGACCTTTTCCAAATTTGATTTGGAATAATTCCAAATCCAACCGTTAGATTTCAAATTTCTAATATTCATTGGAAAGCTCTTTTCGATACGAACCCAATGGTTCCGGTTTTAGGAGAATCCGACGGTCGGATCTCCCGCAATGTCAATTCGAAGTCAATGGTCGAAATTCGCGAACTGCCACGGCGCGGCGCGTTCTATTCAGGCCATTATATATATTATATATATTATATATATTTCGTCGATTTCCTTTTAAAACGTATTTTATAAATCGTTTTAAATTCGTTTCAAAAACATTTTCAACTTCATCTTCAATTTCAAATCGATTTCAATTCAATTCAATTCGAATTCATTTCAATTTTATTTAATTCGAATTCAAATTCGTTTCAATTCAATTCAAATTCTAATTCGTTTCAATTCAATTCAATTTGAATTTACCTTCTATTTAATTCAATTCGAATTCATTTCAAATTGATTTCAATTCAATTTCAGTTCGTTTTAAATTTCGTTCAAAACGATTTCAATTCGTTTTTAATTCAATTTCAATTTAATTCAATTTGAATTCATTTCTATTCAATTCGAATTCAAATTCACTTTCTATTCAATTTGAATTCAAATTCACTTTCTATTCAATTCGAATCGAATTCATTTTCTATTCGTTTCGAATTCATTTCAAATTGATTCAATTAAATTTCGATTTGAATTTCATTTCAAAATATTAAATTTTGAAATCACTTTTCAATATTCATTATAAAACGAATAAAATCGATATAAATATCGTTCACGTCCAAAATAGCGCAACTCTAATCAACACGGCTATATATATTTCAATAAATTCGTTATTCTATTCAACAAATGAATATATATATTCCATTCAACACATGAATCTATATTTCTTTCAACACACGACTAATCTCAACACATGAGTACTGTCAACACATCACTATTTTTGTTATGTAAAATATTTTATAAAACTATGGTATCTATCGTTTGATTTTAATTAGACTACACCGTGAAGTAGTTCTAATTTTAAATATGATAAAGATGTAAATTTTATTGTATTTAATATTTCACTCAACGCATCAATAGTTTCAACTCATGAACATCGTCAACACATGACTATTTTTATATTCAACACATGAATTTTCTTTTATAACATTCATTATTTTCCCGATTGGAATGAGGCCCAATCAATCACCATATAATGTTAATCATATGGATTCCATACAACGCATGTATATAATAGCAATGATAAACAATCAACCATCATCCAAGGTGCACCACACAACTGCATAAGCATCAAATATAAATAATCAACGCTTACACAGCCTGTCGACCAATCGATCGACATACAATTAAATAATTGGGATTAGTGTACCCCAAATATCAGTGTATATAAACAAATCGGCCGATTTGTTTATAATTATTTAATTATTCACATTCACGTTAAAAATTATATTTTTAACGATAATTAATTTATTTCAACTATTTACATTTATTATCGATTTCACATCAACATCACAAACAATTTTCACAACACATCAATCAAACAAACAAGCCATCCATGGTCTGTGGATGACGGGTGTCGGGTGCTGCTAAGCACCGTCTGCATCCTAGTATATATATAACTAGAAAAAGAAATTTAGAGTGAGAAGTTCTCACCAATAGCTATCCCAACTCCACAACACTCCCTATGTAGAAATCTTCGTCGTTCTCGCCTTTGGTCACTTTCGTTGCCCGTAGCAACTACATATATAAAAATCACATTTTTATATTGTTGCTATGTATATAAAAATTCTATTTTTACACCGCTACTACATAGATAAAAATTCTATTTTTACATTGTTACTATGTAGATAAAAATTCTATTTTTACATCACTACTATATAGATAAAAATTCTATTTTTACATCGCTACTATATAGATAAAATTTCTATTTTTACATCGCTACTATATAGATAAAAATTCAATTTTTACATCGCTATTCTCTATATAAAGATTTCGCCTTTTTAAATATAAAGATTTTATTTTTATATTTTATAGAAATTATATTTTCAATACACCACGTACAAAAATAGTATTTTTATATCTTATATTATATAAAGGTCATATTTTTGATTCACTACATATATAAAGATCAAAATTTTAACACTTCTATAATGTAAAAATCATGTTTTTATCCTTCTACAATATAAAAGATTATATTTTTATCCTTCTACAATATAAAAGATTATATTTTTATCCTCCTATCATATAAAATAAAACTGAAATTAATCTAGAAACTGATTTAATTAAATAAATTTACCTTATCATTGCGGCGGGGAGGGTTTCAGAGCTCGGCGGAGGGGGCGGATGGGTTTAGGGGGGCCTGGGCGCGGGTTTGATTCGAGGAGGGGGGGGGGGGTCGTGGTCTCAGGAGGAGGGAAGCGGGAGTGGAGGGAGGGAAGAAGAGGAGGGTGAGCCTGGGGTCGTGATCGAAGGGGGAGGCAAAGGGTTTCAGGTGGAGGAGCGATGGGACAGGGAGGGATGAGCTCGAAGAAGGGGGAGGGACTGGAGGCGAGGGCGCGAGGGTGGGGAAGGCCGCGCCTCGACGGTGGTGGCCACGACGGTGAACGAGGGGGGGGGGGCGATCGATGCTTTCCCCCTTTTTCTTTTTATTTTTTATTTTTTTTCTCGTCTGAATGAAACGATGAAAAAGGTGGGGGGCAACGGTTTTGAAGGGGAGGAGAGGAAGTTTTTAATTTTTAATTATTTAACTTATAAAAAGTTGACTTTTTCATACGACCTCTAAACGAGGCCTACCGCCTGTCGTCCATAGCGTTTCACCCCCATTCCGAACACAATGGGATATGTGTCGTAAGCTGATTCGATCGTTTCGATCAGTTTTCGTCAAAATCAACATATAACTCTATATATTGAATTTGAACGCGCGTTTCAATTTACCGGGGCCACGTACTAACCCTAAAAATTCCCGAAAAATATTTTCTAGCTTTGTATTGACGATACGGTCATAACAAAACTAATTTCGTCGAATTCTAAGACCGTTGAAAAATGGCCATTTTCCTGTCGATTAAAATCAACTGAAACTAGTCAAACGCATTTTCCTTTGCCACGCTCACATATTGATTCAAAAAATTATGAAATTTGGAATCTAGCAATAACTTGACATCACGGATCCAACAAAAGTGGTTTTGTCGAAATCCGAGGTCGTTTGCAAAATCTCCATTTTTAAGGGCCTGAATTCCATAGCGACTATTCAGAATTTTCAACTGGACATATCTTTTGATTCCCGTTATGAAATTTCAATTTTTCGGATTCGTTGAAAAGATATTCTCAATTAGATTCCAATATTTTTGGTTTCTCTAAAATCCGGTTTATTTTGCACCCAGTACATTCAGTTGAAGTTTGAAATCGAATTATCGAACTACCGCGCCATTTCCAATTCCTTTTTATAATTGTACATATTTATTTATATTCTAACGATGACGTATATAATATATACGTTCGAATTCTATTCAAAATAAATTTTCCGTCGATATTATTTAAAATAATCTATTTTAAATGTGCAAAATTCATTAAAATTGCCAAAATAAAAATTTTAAACTGGCCCAGATTTTCGGGTTGTTATAATCTCCCCCACTTAAAACTTTTCGTCCCCGAAAAGGAACGAAGTCGAAAGTGGTTTGATTAATCAACTCTACGTTCGATCTGGCTTCCATTCTCCAACTTTTCAGTTTCTGAGAATTTTCAAATTCTTCAAAAAAATTGGCTAACACCCGGAATTTTCGAAAAATTTCGCCATAACCTCCTTTGTACGGGGAGAGGTTTGGAAATTTATTGGGCCGCATTAGGTACCCAATAAATACTAATAAGCATACACATATTTATAGTGATATATTCTGGTGTTTACAGGGGAGCGTGTATTGATAATAACTCCAGAGAATAAATTCTCGTCACCCTGTCAAAGCCTAAGGGAGTGTGTATTTTAAATGCTCCAGAGGATAAATCCTCGTCACCTCGTCCCGTGTGGGAAATAAATAGTCCATGTGCCGTATCTAATAACTAGAGAGACGTGATTATTGTTAACTCTAAACCCGTGTGGTTTTTTTTATTAATCTGGCAATTTTATCGTTACAATTTTATATTGTCCATATCAGTCATCAGTTCAACCTGTAAAATATAGTCATCGCCATACAAGCCTCTCGCTCGTATGGTAAATCTTCCACCTCATCACACAAGCTCCAAATGCTTATGTGGTATATGATGAAGTATGCCTATCTTCCAGAAGTATGCTATGTAATGTAGTTCAAAATCAATTGTTGCTATCCTATGGCGATGTTTATTATTTCACACAGAATAACCAGCACTCCGCATCCAATGGCACTCACAGGAGTTGATATAATAATAAAAGTGTGCATCCAACTCATTAAGGTTTACCTATTTGTCGGGCACGCAAATAAAATCTTTACTCAACATCTATCCAATTTCCTGTTCAAACATATATATAATGCACAAGTATATATTTCTAACTATTTTCTTATAGGTTCAATGTGTGATTTAATTGAATAAATTCGTTCTGGTTTTTATTGATGATATTCTAATCTTCTCTAAATCAAAGGCCGAAAAGGAACGAAGCCGAAAGTTGTTTAACAAATCAACTCAACTTCCATTATTTTGACTACGGCTTAAATTCTTCAACTTTTCAGTTTCTAAGAACTTTTCAAATTTTTTCAAAAATTTGGCTAACACCCTAAATTTTCGAAAATTTTCGCCATAACCTCCCCTGCATCGGGAGCAACGGGAAAATCCCGAAATTGCCATACAGGCCTTCTGATCTCAAAAAGAAAAAGAAAAAGCCAAACGGCTAGCCAATAGGCTCATAAAATCATCATCACCCAAACAAAATAGTAAATTCTAGTAAACATGTACCTATTTGTCTGGCAAACAAATTTTACTCTCTGCTCTAGCCTCCTTGCTATGACCTGTTCAATGTAAGTACATGTATATGCAAGCAAATGCGACCAATTTTCAATACAATTCAATATTTGATTCAATTAGGCTAAATGGTTCTAAATTATTAAACAAATAAACAAACAACACAAACATCAATCAATTAGTGGATTAGAGTTTCAAATTCATAATTTTGATATATATGCAGAAAATCAGGTTTTTGATGCCAAATCACAACAATTAAATCTATCTATATAAGTTTTGGTTCTCACACCAGTCTAATGGAAATATATAGAAATCACACCTTCGAAACACGAACATAAATATTGATGATGCCATGGTCATTATCAACATCATCTCCGGGCGACTAGAGCGTGATTTTATATCTATCCAGTATATTAAAACTTCGAATATACGTTCATGACGCGTATACGTGAAATCTTTATTTACTCGATTGTCCAAATTCAAAATAAATAAATAATCAAATACATTTAAAACGATTTAAATTTCAAAACAAAATTGTTTTCATTTGAAAAATATACTCTTTACACTCGTTCTAGGATACTATTGATCCTATCTCTAACGAGTCATTCTAATTGGATATTACTAATCCAATATCTGATGAATTCTTTCGTTTGGTTCTAATGTGTCTTGTTCTCGAGCTCTGTAAACCAAAGCTCTGATACCAAACTGACATGACCCGAACTTCCCCGTGAAGGAAAGCACGGATTGCGTTGAGGACAAGACAAATCAGAACGCAGACGAAAGAACATTTCATTGTTATTACAACAATTCCATCAGATACAAGAATATACAGAGTATAAATGAATAAATTACATTAAACAAATATCAGAGATTTGAATTACATTTAAATACATTGCAGCGGAAAATAATACAAAACACAACTGAAAGTGATACACGGATACAGAGCTTTCCGAGCATCGTTCCAGCTGTAAATCAGGACCCTGTGAATATAAATCTGCAAAACCAAAACTACTAGCTGCCCGTATGGAAAATAGGGGCACCCAGAGTTTAGGTTAAAACAATAAACTCCAGGTCAGTCATGCGACTGGTGTGAGAACTAAAACAGTTATTAATCTTTATTTTAAAAGTTTGGTAAATCAAGGGACCACGCCGTATAACACCGAACGGGTTTCCTCCCAAGAATACCAATGCATAGAACAAACAGCACAATGCTAAATAAAGAAAAATGAAGCTGTTATAAGACCCAGGTCCCATCACACAATGCAACGCAAGCCGTAGGATAGGGTTTTTACCTTATAACAGCCAAAGCATGCTTGATACGTTTAAAACACATTATTTTGATAATACTATAAGTGTATAGTGTCAAAACAATTTCAATCATAAATATCAATCATAGGCGACATGAATGACCCATACCACTATGTCGCCATACTAGGTTCTACAAATAAAACCGCACTATCACGTATTGGAAATTGGATTCCATCATGAGTCGAGGCAAGGGGCAAGCTCCTCTCCGCGTTCGAGACACTCTAGCAAATGCCTCAGGACCCCACTATGATCCTTGGATCTTCAGGGCCGGTCCTCTCTTACTCTTGAGGATTGGCAATTCCTGAACACACGTTTCCCGGTCCTTACAGACCTATATCAGAGGTGCCTCGTATCCAACAACCACACAGGTGAAAAGTATATAAATGTCAGGGCTGGTAGGTCACTGACACCACCCTAGCTAGAAAGAAACGTCGTGCTCTCCCTACAGTCACTATCCCGTTTTTGATTCATACCGAAGTGTGAGGCTCGCGAATTCACGTTATACACAAAGCTACGCCACACATGCTGTGCTTTGATCATCAACCACAAGACTTTGCTGTAACAACTCGCAAAAATCAGAACCAATTTAAAATTTTTATTTTAGGAAATTTTAATGAATTTTGACAATATAAAATAATTTATTTAAATAATAATGATCACAAATTTGATTTAAATCGAAGTTAGAATGAATGATTTAATTTTAATTAACAAAAGAGTTAGAAATAGTGCGGTAGTTTGAAAAGTCAAACTTGAACTTTGACTGACCGTACAGGATGCAAAATTTAACGGATTTATTGAAACCAAAAATATTAGAATCTATTTAAAAATATCTTTCCAAAGAGTTTCAGAAATTAAGATTCCAGTTTATAAATTGTAAGTTATGAGAAAATTAAATTTTCAGAAAAACGCTATAGAATTCGTATATATTATATATAAGGCCCGAAACGTAAAATTTTTGCAGAATAAGGAATTAGGACCCGAAACCATCTCCATTGGTTTTAGAATGTTGTTTACATATAAAAATGACTATAAGAACTTATATTTTTGAGTTTCGGAAAAATTCCACTATTTTTGGTATTTTTAAATATTAAAATATACACCTGAAAAATAGAATTTTTGCAAACGAACTCCGAATTCGACGAAACCAGTTTATATGAATTCGGAATATTAAATTAAGGTTAAATTCTAAAATTTATAATTTTTGAAATTATTTTGTGGCCTGTATAATTTTTACAGTGGAAATACAGCATATTTCCAGACTTCGGAAATTTATAATAAATTCATACGGAATCGGAAAATTACGAAATCAGGTTCGTTGGGTTCGTAATGACCTGAAATAATTATGTTTAAAAATTTATTAATTTTGAAATTTGCATGTATTTATAAGAATTTCTGAATTGAAGAAAACAGTTGAAAATTGAGTAATTGGGCACGTAATGATATTTGGGCCCAAACCAAAATTAAACCCATGGTATATATTATCTTTTTTCTGAGATTATGGGCTGAAATTCGAAATGCACAGCAACCACTTCTCTTTTCCATCATTTTTCTCAATTTCCATGGCGGCTCCCTCTTCCTCTAAAATTCATAAAAAATAAAATTTCTTCAAAACATAGCAAATTATATGTCCACTCGAAGGTATTGACGATACGAAGCTAATGGAGTCGTCGGTTTCGTCAAACAGCGCACGGATTCGCCGGAATCTCGTCTCAAAGCTCGCTGAAAATCGAACCCATAAAGCTCAAAACCTAAATCACAAATTTCCTGCGAATCTAGCGAGAACTGGAGGAAGTGACGAACACGGAAGTTCTTCGTCTACGCAAGACAAAGATGCTCAAAAAATTTCAGGAAGTTTGGAGATGTGAGGCGGCCTGTGGGACCCACGAGGCGAAATCCGTTCGTAGGCAATTTCCCGATGATCGGAGAAGCTTTAGGGGCGGCTCTTTCTGGTGGTGGTGCGTCTCGCCAAGACGAAGACGTTGGCGGTGGTCCCGTGGCGTCAGGTGGCCTGAAGCAGCGGCAAATTGCGGTCAAAGTTTGGCGGTGAACAGTGTTTCGCGGTCAATGGGCTGAGGGTATTTTCTATTTTATTTTTAAATTATTTAATTAATTTCCAGAACTTTAAAATTGCATAACTCACTCGTACGAAGTCGAAAATCGACGATTTCAGGTGCGTTGGGATCGTGGCGACGAGATGGACGCGTGGACACTAATTTTGTCCAATTCTGAGACAGTGAAATTTTTAGGTATTTTCATGAATATTAATTAATTATTTAATTACCCGATCTTTAAAAATTCATAACTCTTTCATACGAGGTCCGTTTGACGAACCGTAAATTGCGTTGGAATCAAAAAATTAAGAGCTTCGCAATGGCGTAGACCGCAGCTGAAAAGGAGACAGTAAAATTTTGGCCAAAAATTCAATGTGAGGATTCTAATTTTATTTGTTTAATTAATTATAAATTATTTTCTTGCATTAAAAATAATTGTTTGATCATTTAATTCTGACCTGAAAAGTTGGGTGTTGTTTGGAATGATAATTGTTGCTTGTTGAATGATTGTTGTACATGATTTGCAAATCCGCTTGGAATCATATATATCTTATTTGTGGTTGGAGAATTGGATCTAAAATGAGATCATAACATATTTTATTCAGTGTATATATATATATATATATATATATGTTAAGATTGGATTAGAACTTGTAAAACAAATAAAATCCTCTTTTATTTTTAGAACATGTACACAAATGAATTTCTTTTTGTCCTTATAAAAAAAACAAGTTTTTTTTTATTATTATTTTTATTTACATTTCTGTTATTAATAAAAGAACAAGTTTTTATTTACATTTCTTTGTAAATAAAAGAATACATTTAGAAAGCAAGTTTTTTATTTACATTTCTTTTGTAAATAAAAGGACAAATTCAGAAAATACGTTTTTACTTACATTTTCTATGGTAAATGAAAAGAATAAAATTATGTTAATCATTTTATTTTCATTTTCTATTGTAAGTAAAAAGAATAAAATATGCTAATCATTTTATTTACATTTCCTAATGTAAGATAATAAGAACAAAATTTGTGAATCATTTTTAATTTCATTTTCTATAGTAAATGAAAAGGATAAATGTGTGAATCATTATATTTATATTCTCAAATGTAAAATCAAAAGAACAAAATATATGAATCATTTTATTTACATTTTTTTTTTATTGTAAATGAGAAGAACAAAATATGTGAATTATTTATTTACCTTTTCTATTGTAAATAAAAAGAATAGAATTTAGAGATACATTTATTTACATTTTATTATATGAATAAAAAGAATAGAATTTAGAAATATATTTATTTACATTTTCTATAGTAGGAAAAATAGAATTGTTAATGTTGAATATTTTATCGTCATTTTGAATGCGGTAAAAATAGAATTGTTAATGTTGAATATTTTATCGTCATTTTGAATGTGGTAAAAATAGAATTGTTAATGTTGAATATTTTATCGTCATTTTGAATGCGGTAAAAATAGAATTGTTAATGTTGAATATTTTATCGTCATTTTGAATGCGGTAAAAATAGAATTGTTAATGTTGAATATTTTATCGTCATTTTGAACGCGGTGAAAATAGAATGGTTAATGTTGTCATTTTTATCGACATTTTTAGTGCGATAGAAATAGACAATGTTAGTGATTCATTTTTATCGACATTTTTAGTGCGATAGAAATAGACAATGTTAGTGATTCATTTTTATCGACATTCTTGGTGCGATAAAAATAGACAATGTTAGTGATTCATTTTTATCGACATTTTTGGTGCGATAGAAAATAAAAAGAACAGGAACATGAGAATCATTTATTTACAACTCCTATTGTAAATGAAAAGAGTAAAAATATGAGGACCACTTTATTTACAACTTCTTTTGTAAATGAAAAGACCAAAATATGTTGATCATTTTATTGGTATTTCTATGGTAAATAAAAGAACAAGACATGTGAATTCCTTTTATTTTCATTTTCTATTGTAAATGAAAAAGAACAACATTCTTGTCAAGACTTGATTAGTGAATTTAAATTGTCATTTTGAGTTAACATGTCAAAATTAGAAAATGAACCTTTCTATACATTAAAGGGATTAGTTAAAAATGAACATTTTGTGTCATTAAAAAGGATTAATTAGAAATGAACACTTGGTGTCATTAAAAAAAAAGAATAGATTAAAAATAAACATTTTTTTTATGCATAAGAAAAGAGATTAAAACAAAATACTCATTTTTGTATATTAAAAGTGGATTAGACAAAATGGACATTTTTGGCACATTAAAATGAATGAAGTAAAAATAGACATCTTTATTCATTGAAAAAGATTTGACAAAATTCTCATTTTGTTGCATTAGAAGTTAAGAAACAAAATAATCATATTTGTTTATGTTGAGAAAAAGAATGGATTTAAAATGTATGTTTTCATACATTAAAGAGAATGAATTAAGGATGTATATTTTTATACATTAAAAAGAATGAAGTCAAATATTCATTTTGTCATTAAAATGAATGAGACCAAAAATACGCATTTTTGTAAATAAATAAAAGTCACGATTTTTATTGTCATATGCTCATAATAAAGAGTATTGAAATATTTGCCTGTGATGTTGTATTTTGATGTGTTAAATGTGATGTTAGTATATTCAAAATTGAATATTACACTTCCATTTACAAGTCATCCGACTTGTTTATGTGATTGGGTCGATTATTTTTACACATCGCCCAAGTGCACAAATAATTTATTATTTGTTTGTTGGCTGAAAACCCCACACGGGTATTGGGACGATACTTGACTGACACAAATCCCAATGTTTAATTATATGCCTATCGATTGATCGACAGGCTGCGATGAGCGTTATTGTTTTATTTTAATGCTCACACAGTTGACATTGTCACTCTGGTTGTTAATGGATGGATTGGGGATTATTTCCTGTTATTACCCTATACATGAAATGTATGAAACCCATATGACCCAAATTATGTGGTACATGGTTGAGTCGCATTCCAATGCAGAATTTCTTTTTAAATAAAGAATTTTTTTATAATAAAAGGATTTTTGTAAAATAAAAGATTTTGTATTATAAAGTACATTTTACATTCATAATCTTTTATATATAGAATATTTTATTGATTATTTTAAAATATGTTTTTTTAATATAGTAACGAATTAATATTTTTAGGATAAATCTTTTATTTAAGATTATTAGATCTTAACAATTATGTTTGGTGATTGATATGTAGATTGGATTTGTAGTGGGCGATGTTTTAAATAACATTTATCCTGTAATCCAATTTACATTGAAATTACTATTTGAAATTTATAAATCTATTTTATAAATTAAATCAAAATTGGAATATTAATAAATCTTTTTAGAAAGATTAAAAAATTTAATTTATTTTATCTTTGATAAAATTAATGAGGACCTTTTAACATAAATAATAATTTTTATTTAAAAGGATATTCAAAGTTGGAATGTGGCGTATGGTTGATTTTAATTACGAATACGCGAGTTATTCAGGAAGACCGGGTCTAACCCATTCTGAATAATCATCACGACGATCAAGAGTCGAAGATGAAGACGGTGACTGAAGACCGGAGAGCTTCACATCGTTTGGTTGATGGTGACTAATATCTTGAATTGGGACTGATCCCCCAAGGCAAGGTAAAAGTGATGATCTTCCAGACGTACTGGAGATCGACGGATACGTTGTTTCGTTCAGACCCAGAACGGACTTGTAAATGGATAGCATGCCTGACATTGAAATTTATTTCATGTAATTAAATTGGTTTTTATTTAATATATAAATGCATGGTGGCGGAGGATTTATTCTCTTGCTTAACACCCTTTTGTATGTTAAATAATTACCGATCGCATGATATGAGTTGTTGATGTGGTATGCCAAGTTGCACTTGATCAAGGCTTATTGTTGCAAAGCAGAGCCTTGTGGGATGATCAAAGCATAGTCTATTTAGGCATAGCTTTGTGTTACGTGACCTCACGAGCCTCACAGCCCGGTAGAGTCTAAAACGGGAGAAGGGAACGCAGGGAGTGCGCACGTTTCTTTCTAGCTAGAGTGGTGCCAGGGACCTACCAGCGCTGGCATTTATTCATTGTGGTTGTTGGATTGTTCGAGGCCTCGGTTTATGCGGTCGCCACTGGCCGTAGTATAGGTCCAAAAGGACCGGGAAGCGTGTGTTCAGGCATAACTAATCCACAAAAGTAAGTGTGGACCGGCCCTGCAGGATCCAAGGGTTGGACAGAGTACCAATCCTGGGGCATTGCTAGAATGTCTCGAATCGGTAAGGATCTCCTCCCTAGCCTTGACTCAGATGGAAACCCAAATTTCCAATACGACATCATGCGGTTTTGATTGTATACCTATATATGGCGACATAGTGGGATGGGGCACTCATGCCGTCTAGGATTAATACATTTACTTTGATGTACTTCAAATTGGTTGCACACTATTATTATATAATACCGTGTTTATCGTATCAAGCATTTTTTGATCATTATAAGGTAAAATCCTATCCTCCGGTTTGCGTTGCATTGTGTGATGGGACTTGGGTCTTATAATGGTTTCATTTTTCTAAAAAGCATTGCGTTATTTTGACGATTTACTTTAGTCATGCACTGGCAATCCATAGGAGAAAACCCGTTCCGCGAAAGTGGCGTGGTCCTGTGATTAGCCTTATTATATTATATAGGTTAAGTAGAATTCTCACACCAGTCCCATGACTGACCTGTAGTTTGTCCACTGGAAAACTCGGGTGCCCATATTTTCCACACGGGCAGTCGAGTAGCTATTTTTGTAGATATATTAAGCAGGATTCTGGGTTGAAGCTTAAAGCTGTGTCCAGAGATAGAGAGTCTTCCGCTGTGTGTAGCGACCCGGAAAATTTGACACTCGAATTTTCGACATTTACACAAACTGTGTCCCATTCGAGTATCGAATCTCCAGAAAGCTAGAAGGAAGAAGTTGGAGGATGAGAAAGATAAGATAGAAATATTAGAATAGAAGAAGTAGAAGAAGAACAAAGACAACACAGAATCAGAGTCTCACATCGCAGCGGAACAAAATATAATATGGAAATAAATCTTTATTGAGAGCTTTCAAAATTACTTACAGTATCAGAGTACATCAACATATCTGGACAGTTATATAACCTGTCCTCATATACAATCACACAGCGGAACAGTAGCTATATATATAACCATACGTTTGAACTCTTCCAGCTTGTCTCTGGACTTCGCAGCATCCGGTAACCTGGACCTGTACACCCCGGCCTAACCCGAGCATTTACAAAACACCGGGTCAGTCTGGTGAACCAGAGTGAGATAAACCCGCACAGTATTAAGGTATCACACAACTTGATTTTAAAGAAAAAATCTTTTCGAAAGAAAAGGATAATCGTAAGACCGAATCCACACATAAATACGGACGGTTTTTACCTTACGATAACCCAAAACAGTTTGAAATCAATAACTTGTCTGATATTATAATAGTGTCTAAACACAAGTAAATATAAATCTAGCGGAACGCTTGCATCTCACGCTCCACATATATAGTATACAATCAAAACCGCAGGCGCTTATTGGAGATTGGATTCCGACCTTGACAAGGTATGGGTCCACCTACCGATAGTGTATCTCTAGAGGCGAATACACTGGGTTCAACAAGAACGTCTTGCAACCCGGCCCTCACATGACCGACCACTCATTTCGCTTGAGTGTATCGAATGTATACCACCAACGGTTGGGCTCAAACCACCGTTCCCGAATGGGCAGAATCGATAGAATAAGAACAAAAGGAATTTCTCTAGATAGGTGATTATACACCCTAATGGGAGCGACCCACATAGCCATGCTGCCTGCCCGATTTTTGTCATTTCCCGGATGATGAGGCTTGAGGCTACGCTTTACCTTTATAATCAGCACATCACATTCACTTCGAATGTCACATCGTCAGATCCATCGAAATCACTAATTGACGTCCGCAACAATACTTTATGCGTTAGCTAAAATAAGTTTCCTTCTCCGCTTCCACTCTTGGTACAGTTGAAGAAATCAATGTACGTGATCTTTCTGGAAATACTCTGTCAGACATCCATCCATACAAGTCACCCAGGAACAGGATGAACCGAAGGTACTCCCCTACTGCATCCAATATAGGAATCACCCCATGGTTCAGTAGCGAGAAGTCCTTGCATCCCGTAGATTCCAATCACGACAGAATCACAGTATATCTCTGGTTGCAAGTCAGAGATTTTAAGTAATCCTTCCGCTTATGAAAATCAACGGTCTTCAATAGCTCCATCTCGAATCAGCATCTTCATCGTATTTGTATTTGCTGGACGGAATGGTTTTCGATTATAAATTCGATCCCGGTCTTTCCGTATCAACAATCGTATGTGCCAATTTTGATAGTCGGTTATTTAACTATCAAATAAAACAATCATTCACCCATAAAAGAAAATGGATTCACTGATTCAATACTCAGTATCATTTAGCCTCTTTAACGAACCGCCTGTTAATTATATTTTCCAAATTTTCCAATATTTGAAACATCGCTTTTACTTCTTATTTTAAAATAAGAATATACTTCAGATTCAGTTTATTCAATCTTATAAACTTTTCGAAACAGTTTATAATATCATTAACAGAAATCATAACTTGTATTTCCCTCAACTACTCTCATTTATAAACTAATACCGCCCTTGGATAATCATGGAGTCATTCAAGTTGGGGTATTTTAGCTACCTCTCAGACCTTGACCAACAACATTCATACCTTCAGGGCAAATAGAAGTTTATTAACAACATATTTTCCCTTTGAAAACCTCATTAAATCTTGACCACGTTTACTCAACTAATTACTAAGTAAACTCTTATTAATCCTTTCGATTTATATTAATAATCATTTTACAATATTATATACGAACTTTGATTCTATTATAAATAGAATCTTTATGAAACTTCCTTGATATCTCTTTATTACAATCTTACCATTTATTTCGACAATTCAAATTCATTTGTTCAAAATCCGCATAAACAAAGTTTTAATAAATCTCATATTAATACCTTATACAATTTTTATATTGATATACTTTCCAATCCTTATATTGGTATTTATCAAGACGATTCAACTTGTTATTTGTGCCAAACATTACAAACTTCATTTCAAAACTATTTCACTTATCACATTCTCTTTAACTCGTACTCGACCACTTATTCGTTGTCTGCAACATATGATAATCCCTTTAAGAAAAAATCTCATATCTTATTTCTTTTGTAACCCATGTTATAAACACATTCACAAACCCTCAATTTTATTTACTCACTCGACTTCATTTTCAAAACTTTAAATTTCCATTTACAAAATCTTTGTAAATTAACTACGATACTTACCATTCGTTTTCATTTGCGCATCTTTAATTTTGGTTACAAATCTCATTTGTAATCCATCATCGACAACTAATATTCGTTGTCGTTATTCACATTCTTAACCTCATTTAAAATCCTGCCTTTAGTTAACATTCCGAACTTCGGAATATCACATTCCGAACCTCGGAATAGAACTCACTTCGATTAATCATTCCGAACTTCGGAATACCACATTCCGACCCTCGGAATAAACTCGCTTCCATTTATTTAACCAAATCTCATTTATAAATTCATATTCATACTTTCAACTTCGATTTCATTCAAAATATGAAACCCCATTTTCAAATCACCACTCATTTCCAACTCATTGATTTGTTAATCTCATACACGAAATGTTATCACATTTCGTATTTGTTTGAAACGACGTTTGTCAAAAATGATCATTTATTACAAAGCATTTCTCTTTGAACTCTTTTACCCGTTCTCGCATACCCATGATTTAACCATTCCATTTTCTATTATGAAATCAATTTAAAACTTCTTTTACGACCGTAAGGCCTTCACAAAACCATTTCAATATTTAAATAATCAACACGATAAATTATATCGTTTAACCGTTCATTTAATACATCTTGCATCTCTACTAGTTATATTTATATAAAATTGATAAATTTAACTTCAACTATTATTTTTACAATAAAAATCGTATTTCAAAACCATATAAAAATATATTTATATCTTTGAAAACATTCGAAATCCATTTAGTATCGATTTCGAAAAATCATTCCTTTTAGTCGACGGTATTAAAGAGGCAAATGGTTACTACAGTACCAAACGTGAAATATAAACCAATTTCACATTACATAACAAATAATTTTATCATATTGATAAACATTATCAATATTATCCTACCCGTTATTCTCTGCAAAACAACGGTTAGCACAATTCAAATCATTCAGTTCAATATTCGTTTTCATCTAGACAGATGAAATAAAACAGTTTAATAATAACGGTCAATAAGAATTGTAACAGTCAATACTGGGATAATAACAACAGTTCAAGCATTCAACTATTTGATCATAACGTTTATAGTGTTATAAACGTAACCACTGAGGTAAGTTACCTCACTTGGATTCAATCGTTATAAATAACGATTAATTAAATTAAACGAACGTTTAATTTAATTAACTGTTCCAGTCAATATATGAATATAAAATCAGCAAACAAATAAACAAGCAGCAACCATAGCACAAAATTATAAAAAACTACTTATATAAAATATAAGCAGGGAGAACTGAGTGAGTTTAACTCACCTTGTTTCTATTTTGTCAAAACAGTAGGTTCTACAAGCTTTCGGCTGCGTCCAACTCTATCCAAATCAGCTCCGTTATATTACGACCGTTGATACAATTCCATCGTCATTTCGTATGGCCCATTTCTGTTAACAATTGAACATGTTATCATTTTTTTTCTCTCCACATATTGGTTTAAATTAAAATTTATTAAATCTTAAATACCGTATATACTTTAGTTGTACCTTAGAATCCAAAATTACTTAAGTTAACTAATCCTATATTAAGCGTTGGAAATCATGTTCTGGGACTATGCATGGATTTATCTATGAATAGCAACTTCGTCGTGTAAAAAGGATGTACTCCTTCTTTTACTTAATTTTTCGTGAAATTAGATTAAACATTTCTAGACTGATATTCTTCGCACTTCAGTCATAACACCACGTCAGACCGATAATAAAGGGTAAATAGATAGAGGCACTTGTATTTGCCAAGTCTAGTTTGGGCATCATTAAACAAATTAGCAGATTTAATATATATACCTAAGCATATTATATTATATATCATATCCGCAATTTACTATTTGCCTTCATACCTCAGAAAACATGCGGTCTCCCTGCATTTGAACACGGCAGGCTTCTTCACCCTCTCGCAACTCCACCCTTTCCTCTCTTCTCTTTTCGTTTTTTTTCCCTTTATCCGAAGGCCCAAACTCAACTCAGTTGGCCCAAACAAAAACTCATCCCCGCCTACAAACAGCCCCTCCCTCCTCTCGTTGCTGTATAATCCATCCGGTCTTCATTTTGGTTTCATCGCTTTCTTTCTTTTTCTTTTTTTCCTATTGAGGAACCCCTTCACTGTTTTTAGAAGCACAGGAAATGAATGAATAGAGCAGGGCTTTTATAGGGGAAGAACGAGTGGTGGGCACGACATGAATACCTTGGTACGCAAGGAAATGAGTAAACTTGGCAGTCAAGGATTTTAAAATGTGGTAAGCACGGCATGTTGGTTAATAGGATGGGTAGATAGCTAGTAGCTGCGGTGTGTTTTCTTGTCACATACATTAGGTAGGTCTGCTGTGATTTGGGTTGATGGCGATTGAACACAGTAGTGTTTCTTTGCTGGCAAGCATGTGCGTAGCTGCAAGAAGGACGAAGGCTAGTACGTAGCTACGTTTGTATAGAGTAGCTCTTCGTGTGTCAAGTGGAAAAAGAGCAGCATGGGTTGTCAACTCCAAACTTAGGCCGACTGAAAGGAAATCCTAGGCCGTAAGCTTGTATGTAGGTCTGTAGAAATTTGTGTGCATGTGAAAAACTAGGAACATAGAGGTAGGTTTGTAGGAAGGTTTGTAGATTAGCTGTATTGTTTACACAAGTGTGGAGCGCAAGAAAACATACCGTGCAATGCAAACAAGCAAGCAAATGGAAAGGCTGAACGCAAGGAAAGTAGGCAAAAGGAAAAGCATGGGATAGTTTTAATATTATTATAATACACCTAAACTTTGTTGTGAGAAATCCGGTTAAAAATCACCACATACGGTCTTTAATTGAGATGAAGACACCTATTCCTAACATAAAAAAATATTCCGGATCCAATGAGACAGGTTTCGTCAAATTCCGACACCGTTTGCGAAAATCCTTTAGAAAATATCGATGAAAAACACCGAGCATTAATTCCTTAAAATTACCGAAAAAATCCTAAAAATATGAGGCCTTGACATTTCACTAGACCTCTTCCTAAGGTTTCATATGAAACTTGTTTCGTTGAATTTTGAGTTCGTTTGACCAGTTAACCATTCAAATAAAGTTACCTACACCACTATGTATTCATGTATGAGCATTGCAGACTGAAATAAAAATACAGTCGTGTTCAGTGAGGTGTCGCGATCCCAAAAATATAATAATACCGGTAGTTTAACTTATATTGTGAAATCCCAAAATCGCTGATTAAGGGTGCAAAATACTCCAAATAAAAAGTTGCGTATTTAATTAATTAAAAATTACCAAAAAATTCTAAAAATAAAATTATCACTACGCCTCAAAAGAATCTTGTCTAAATTCGAAACCGATATGCAGTTATATCCAATAAACCGTTACGGTCGATGAACGGTTACGCCGCTGTTTTTCTGCCAAATTGATTTGGGCATAACTTCCAATCTACACGACGAAATCCCAATTTTTCTCTTCCACTAGAAAAATATACTTCACCAGCTCCGTACGTTTCTTGTTTCACAGAAATCCGATTTAAAACGGATTCTGTATATCCAGTTGAAGTCCAACACTCTATTTTACGAACTGCAACGCTGTTCTGAGCTCGTTTTATTTTATATATGAATATATATCGTTCAATTTCGTTTAAATAGCGATTTAAATATTAAAACCCTTTAATATTCCAAATAAAATAAAATAAATAAAGTATTTGGCTGCCAAAAATACGGGACGTTACATTCTTCCCCCCTTAAAATAATTTCGTCCTCGAAATTGCTGAGGTATGAAAGAATGTTACAAATCCATTAGTTTCCAAATCAAATAGATTATAAATCAAAAACCAATTCAATATCATAAATAAATAATTTTCAAAAATCTTCGAAAATTCACTAACACCTTAAACTTTGGAAAAATTTGGCATAATCTCCCCTATACGGGGGACATCTGCAATATCGCAGGTTCAAGAAATATATATACATCGACCAACAGGGCCGGAAAAATTCAAAATCCAAACTCAAAATCCAAATAAAACCCAAAATTTTATATTTCCACGTAGGCGTACCTTTAACGAGCGTTATGGAGCATATCTGTTTGACGTATATACGATTTTTCTTAACCAGTATCAATCTGGCTAGACATCTGGCACCTGTACTCAGCTCAATTCACATATGAGTAATAAACTGCGGTAATGTTCACTAATCAACAATTATAACTGCACCAATTCCTTAATTAAACCTGAGCATTAGTTCACATTTAAATACACGGTGAAATTATTTATTTCAATTCATATTCGGTTTCATTCCAATTTTTAACACTGGAATTTATTTCCCATACCTTCGTTAAATCATTTAATGAATTCTATTCAACCACTTGTCATCCAATAACAAACAATTCACAACCATCAACCAATACACAACCAAATAAACAAAATTTATTGAATTCACATTCAATATTAATATTTATTTTGGTTTCACACATTTGATTATTATTCATTCATTTAATTTCCAATTTATTTTTAATTACAATATCATACTGAAATTAATTACACTTAACCAAGTTAAGTATCAATTCAACTTTTTAATTCGATTTGAATCCCATTCGAATCAATCAAACTCACTAATATCTCAATAATTTAATAAAAATTTCTTTTCTACACAAAAATATATTTTGGGTAAAATTATTCCATTTAGCTTTTTTTCAAAACAGTAATGTATCGATTGCCAGTTCTATGCTTTTCAACACTTGAACTGATCAACAAACACAATATAAAACATTTGTATATAAAATTTACAAATACGCTCTCATACATATATGCTCAATCTCGATCTAGGGTATTGCTAACCCAATCTCTATCGAGTTACACCACAGAGCCAAGGTTATTTCTAAACCATTGCTCTGATACCAACTGTAGCGACCCGGAAAATTTGACACTCGAATTTTCGACATTTACACAAACTGTGTCCCATTCGAGTATCGAATCTCCAGAAAGCTAGAAGGAAGAAGTTGGAGGATGAGAAAGATAAGATAGAAATATTAGAATAGAAGAAGTAGAAGAAGAACAAAGACAACACAGAATCAGAGTCTCACATCGCAGCGGAACAAAATATAATATGGAAATAAATCTTTATTGAGAGCTTTCAAAATTACTTACAGTATCAGAGTACATCAACATATCTGGACAGTTATATAACCTGTCCTCATATACAATCACACAGCGGAACAGTAGCTATATATATAACCATACGTTTGAACTCTTCCAGCTTGCCTCTGGACTTCGCAGCATCCGGTAACCTGGACCTGTACACCCCGGCCTAACCCGAGCATTTACAAAACACCGGGTCAGTCTGGTGAACCAGAGTGAGATAAACCCGCACAGTATTAAGGTATCACACAACTTGATTTTAAAGTAAAAATCTTTTCGAAAGAAAAGGATAATCGTAAGACCGAATCCACACATAAATACGGACGGTTTTTACCTTACGATAACCCAAAACAGTTTGAAATCAATAACTTGTCTGATATTATAATAGTGTCTAAACACAAGTAAATATAAATCTAGCGGAACGCTTGCATCTCACGCTCCACATATATAGTATACAATCAAAACCACAGGCGCTTATTGGAGATTGGATTCCGACCTTGACAAGGTATGGGTCCACCTGCCGATAGTGTATCTCTAGAGGCGAATACACTGGGTTCAACAAGAACGTCTTGCAACCCGGCCCTCACATGACCGACCACTCATTTCGCTTGAGTGTATCGAATGTATACCACCAACGGTTGGGCTCAAACCACCGTTCCCGAATGGGCAGAATCGATAGAATAAGAACAAAAGGAATTTCTCTAGATAGGTGATTATACACCCTAATGGGAGCGACCCACATAGCCATGCTGCCTGCCCGATTTTTGTCATTTCCCGGATGATGAGGCTTGAGGCTACGCTTTACCTTTATAATCAGCACATCACATTCACTTCGAATGTCACATCGTCAGATCCATCGAAATCACTAATTGACGTCCACAACAATACTTTATGCGTTAGCTAATAGAAGTTTCCTTCTCCGCTTCCACTCTTGGTACAGTTGAAGAAATCAATGTACGTGATCTTTCTGGAAATACTCTGTCAGACATCCATCCATACAAGTCACCCAGGAACAGGATGAACCGAAGGTACTCCCCTACTGCATCCAATATAGGAATCACCCCATGGTTCAGTAGCGAGAAGTCCTTGCATCCCGTAGATTCCAATCACGACAGAATCACAGTATATCTCTGGTTGCAAGTCAGAGATTTTAAGTAATCCTTCCGCTTATGAAAATCAACGGTCTTCAATAGCTCCATCTCGAATCAGCATCTTCATCGTATTCGTATTTGCTGGACAGAATGGTTTTCGAATATAAATTCGATCCCGGTCTTTCCGTATCAACAATCGTATGTGCCAATTTTGATAGTCGGTTATTTAAATATCAAATAAAACAACCATTCACCCATAAAAGAAAATGGATTCACTGATTCAATACTCAGTATCATTTAGCCTCTTTAACGAACCGCCTGTTAATTATATTTTCCAAATTTTCCAATATTTGAAACATCGCTTTTACTTCTTATTTTAAAATAAGAATATACTTCAGATTCATTTTATTCAATCTTATAAACTTTTCGAAACAGTTTATAATATCATTAACAGAAATCATAACTTGTATTTCCCTCCACTACTCTCATTTATAAACTAATACCGCCCTTGGATAATCATGGAGTCATTCAAGTTGGGGTATTTTAGCTACCTCTCAGACCTTGACCAACAACATTCATACCTTCAGGACAAATAGAAGTTTATTAACAACATATTTTCCCTTTGAAAACCTCATTAAATCTTGACCACGTTTACTCAACTAATTATTAAGTAAACTCTTATTAATCCTTTCGATTTATATTAATAATCATTTTACAATATTATATACGAACTTTGATTCTATTATAAATAGAATCTTTATGAAACTTCCTTGATATCTCTTTATTACAATCTTACCATTTATTTCGACAATTCAAATTCATTTGTTCAAAATCCGCATAAACAAAGTTTTAATAAATCTCATATTAATACCTTATACAATTTTTATATTGATATACTTTCCAATCCTTATATTGGTATTTATCAAGACGATTCAACTTGTTATTTGTGCCAAACATTACAAACTTCATTTCAAAACTATTTCACTTATCACATTCTCTTTAACTCGTACTCGACCACTTATTCGTTGTCTGCAACATATGATAATCCCTTTAAGAAAAAATCTCATATCTTATTTCTTTTGTAACCCATGTTATAAACACATTCACAAACCCTCAATTTTATTTACTCACTCGACTTCATTTTCAAAACTTTAAATTTCCATTTACAAAATAATCTTTGTAAATTAACTACGATACTTACCATTCGTTTTCATTTGCGCATCTTTAATTTTGGTTACAAATCTCATTTGTAATCCATCATCGACAACTAATATTCGTTGTCGTTATTCACATTCTTAACCTCATTTAAAATCCTGCCTTTAGTTAACATTCCGAACTTCGGAATATCACATTCCGAACCTCGGAATAGAACTCACTTCGATTAATCATTCCGAACTTCGGAATACCACATTCCGACCCTCGGAATAAACTCGCTTCCATTTATTTAACCAAATCTCATTTATAAATTCATATTCATACTTTCAACTTCGATTTCATTCAAAATATGAAACCCCATTTTCAAATCACCACTCATTTCCAACTCATTGATTTGTTAATCTCATACACGAAATGTTATCACATTTCGTATTTGTTTGAAACGACGTTTGTCAAAAATGATCATTTATTACAAAGCATTTCTCTTTGAACTCTTTTACCCGTTCTCGCATACCCATGATTTAACCATTCCATTTTCTATTATGAAATCAATTTAAAACTTCTTTTACGACCGTAAGGCCTTCACAAAACCATTTCAATATTTAAATAATCAACACGATAAATTATATCGTTTAACCGTTCATTTAATACATCTTGCATCTCTACTAGTTATATTTATATAAAATTGATAAATTTAACTTCAACTATTATTTTTACAATAAAAATCGTATTTCAAAACCATATAAAAATATATTTATATCTTTGAAAACATTCGAAATCCATTTAGTATCGATTTCGAAAAATCATTCCTTTTAGTCGACGGTATTAAAGAGGCAAATGGTTACTACAGTACCAAACGTGAAATATAAACCAATTTCACATTACATAACAAATAATTTTATCATATTGATAAACATTATCAATATTATCCTACCCGTTATTCTCTGCAAAACAACGGTTAGCACAATTCAAATCATTCAGTTCAATATTCGTTTTCATCTAGACAGATGAAATAAAACAGTTTAATAATAACGGTCAATAAGAATTGTAACAGTCAATACTGGGATAATAACAACAGTTCAAGCATTCAACTATTTGATCATAACGTTTATAGTTTTATAAACGTAACCACTGAGGTAAGTTACCTCACTTGGATTCAATCGTTATAAATAACGATTAATTAAATTAAACGAACGTTTAATTTAATTAACTGTTCCAGTCAATATATGAATATAAAATCAGCAAACAAATAAACAAGCAGCAACCATAGCACAAAATTATAAAAAACTACTTATATAAAATATAAGCAGGGAGAACTGAGTGAGTTTAACTCACCTTGTTTCTATTTTGTCAAAACAGTAGGTTCTACAAGCTTTCGGCTGCGTCCAACTCTATCCAAATCAGCTCCGTTATATTACGACCGTTGATACAATTCCATCGTCATTTCGTATGGCCCATTTCTGTTAACAATTGAACATGTTATCATTTTTTTTCTCTCCACATATTGGTTTAAATTAAAATTTATTAAATCTTAAATACCGTATATACTTTAGTTGTACCTTAGAATCCAAAATTACTTAAGTTAACTAATCCTATATTAAGCGTTGGAAATCATGTTCTGGGACTATGCATGGATTTATCTATGAATAGCAACTTCGTCGTGTAAAAAGGATGTACTCCTTCTTTTACTTAATTTTTCGTGAAATTAGATTAAACATTTCTAGACTGATATTCTTCGCACTTCAGTCATAACATCACGTCAGACCGATAATAAAGGGTAAATAGATAGAGGCACTTGTATTTGCCAAGTCTAGTTTGGGCATCATTAAACAAATTAGCAGATTTAATATATATACCTAAGCATATTATATTATATATCATATCCGCAATTTACTATTTGCCTTCATACCTCAGAAAACATGCGGTCTCCCTGCATTTGAACACGGCAGGCTTCTTCACCCTTTCGCAACTCCACCCTTTCCTCTCTTCTCTTTTCGTTTTTTTTTCTTTATCCGAAGGCCCAAACTCAACTCAGTTGGCCCAAACAAAAACTCAGCCCCGCCTACAAACAACCCCTCCCTCCTCTCGTTGCTGTATAATCCATCCGGTCTTCATTTTGGTTTCATCGCTTTTTTTTTCCTATTGAGGAACCCCTTCACTGTTTTTAGAAGCACAGGAAATGAATGAATAGAGCAGGGCTTTTATAGGGGAAGAACGAGTGGTGGGCACGGCATGAATACCTTGGTACGCAAGGAAATGAGTAAACTTGGCAGTCAAGGATTTTAAAATGTGGTAAGCACGGCATGTTGGTTAATAGGATGGGTAGATAGCTAGTAGCTGCGGTGTGTTTTCTTGTCACATACATTAGGTAGGTCTGCTGTGATTTGGGTTGATGGCGATTGAACACAGTAGTGTTTCTTTGCTGGCAAGCATGTGCGTAGCTGCAAGAGGGACGAAGGCTAGTACGTAGCTACGTTTGTATAGAGTAGCTCTTCGTGTGTCAAGTGGAAAAAGAGTAGCATGGGTTGTCAACTCCAAACTTAGGCCGACTGAAAGGAAATCCTAGGCCGTAAGCTTGTATGTAGGTCTGTAGAAATTTGTGTGCATGTGAAAAACTAGGAACATAGAGGTAGGTTTGTAGGAAGGTTTGTAGATTAGCTGTATTGTTTACACAAGTGTGGAGCGCAAGAAAACATACCGTGCAATGCAAACAAGCAAGCAAATGGAAAGGCTGAACGCAAGGAAAGTAGGCAAAAGGAAAAGCATGGGATAGTTTTAATATTATTATAATACACCTAAACTTTGTTGTGAGAAATCCGGTTAAAAATCACCACATACGGTCTTTAATTGAGATGAAGACACCTATTCCTAACATAAAAAAATATTCCGGATCCAATGAGATAGGTTTCGTCAAATTCCGACACCGTTTGCGAAAATCCTTTAGAAAATATCGATGAAAAACACCGAGCATTAATTCCTTAAAATTACAGAAAAAATCCTAAAAATATGAGGCCTTGACATTTCACTAGACCTCTTCCTAAGGTTTCATATGAAACTTGTTTCGTTGAATTTTGAGTTCGTTTGACCAGTTAACCATTCAAATAAAGTTACCTACACCACTATGTATTCATGTATGAGCGTTGCAGACTGAAATAAAAATACAGTCGTGTTCAGTGAGGTGTCGCGATCCCAAAAATATAATAATACCGGTAGTTTAACTTATATTGTGAAATCCCAAAATCGCTGATTAAGGGTGCAAAATACTCCAAATAAAAAGTTGCGTATTTAATTAATTAAAAATTACCAAAAAATTCTAAAAATAAAATTATCACTACGCCTCAAAAGAATCTTGTCTAAATTCGAAACCGATATGCAGTTATATCCAATAAACCGTTACGGTCGATGAACGATTACGCCGCTGTTTTTCTGCCAAATTGATTTGGGCATAACTTCCAATCTACACGACGAAATCCCGATTTTTCTCTTCCACTAGAAAAATATACTTCACCAGCTCCGTACGTTTCTTGTTTCACAGAAATCCGATTTAAAACGGATTCTGTATATCCAGTTGAAGTCCAACACTCTATTTTACGAACTGCAACGCTGTTCTGAGCTCGTTTTATTTTATATATGAATATATATCGTTCAATTTCGTTTAAATAGCGATTTAAATATTAAAACCCTTTAATATTCCAAATAAAATAAAATAAATAAAGTATTTGGCTGCCAAAAATACGGGACGTTACACTGTGTTTCTTCCGCTGCAATATATTTTAATTATTGTAACTTATTCTTCCGCTGTTTTTTTTATTCAATGTACTCTGGTATTCTGTACTCTGATGTAACATTATATGATATGTTATAAAAGTCTCCTGTTGTTGTTTTAATATGTTGTATTCCCAAAGTTAAAGTATTCGTAGATTTTCACTTTTTGGGTCAGACCTGTGTGGTTTATGGTCGATTCAAAGGGTGGAATTTGCGGGTCTTTACATTTGCTTTTCAACAGAAGCCTTGATCAATTGCCACTTACGCGTGCCACACTGGCAATTCACTCCATGCGATTGATGTCCATCGAACCTCTGAGCTCGTACGTCACAGAGAAGGGCGTTAAGCAAGAGAATAAATTCTCTGCTGCCAAACAGATGTATATTTAATAGAGATCAATCAACACAGAATAAAATCCAATGTCAGACACACAATCCATTTACAAGTTTGTTCTGGGTCTGAACGAAACCGGAGGCACTTTCCTCGCATATCCATCCATCTCCAAGTACGTCTGGACGATCACCAACTGTTTCCCTCATCTTGGGTGTACAGCCCAATCGAGATCATCAGTAATCACCCAAATGATGTGAAGACTTCCGGTCTTCAACCACCATCTTCATCTTCAACATCTCGTTGAATCGGTTATTCAGAATGGGTATAAACCTGGCCTTTCTGAATGACCCACGTATATGATGAACAAAGGTTACACAAACACAACAAACGCCTCATTCCAATTTAGAATATTCTTTTATTCACAAAATCACATTCTGAGGGAATAGGTTCCCATTAATTTTATCCAAGATAAATTCTTCTAAATTTATTCTTTAATCTTCCTTTGGATATCATTTCAAACCAAATTATGGTTTTCCAAACTAGTCGGGATTAGCGAACCGCACCGAAGTAATTATTTATTTTATTTCCCAATCCCTACCTATATATCCCATGGAGAAAACTGGTAATACTCCACATCTAACACCACGGTTGTAATGACCCGGGATTTCGACCAACTAATTTTAAATATTTAGAATGGATTTAAATATTTAGTTGATAATATAAATGAATTTTTATATTTATGTTATCGAATTAAATATCGATTTCGATTTAATATCATATATATTAAATTATCAAAATAAGGAATCAACGAATAGCTGAATTCGAAGTGAAAATTGATTTGAAATCAGTTCAGATAATCAATACATAATTCTATTTGAATTAGAATAATAATATTCAATAATTATCGAAGAATTTAAATGGTTTGAAATTTAATTTAAATCGATTTAAATTAATATCTGTTCGGGATGATCGAATTGGACTTCGTGACCTATCCCAGTGTGTTCAGAATAGTGTGATAACCCTAGGAATGCCTGTTGTTGGGTTCAGAAAGGAGTTCAGAATCACAGGGAAGTTTAAATTAAATTATACAAGTTTAATAAAAATAAAATTTTGATAAAGTTTAAAGTAAAATAAAGGGACATCTCCCCCTTTGAATTTCACCACTCCTTTCCTCTGCTCAAAATCAAAGCCACGACATTCATATGTTCCTATACAAATCGCAACCACTCCCTATTCCTTCAGCATGGAAATGAAAACTGATCCTCCTTCAAGTAATTCGAAGAATAAACTCCGGCTTGTGCTTGTTTTATTCTGTCGAGAGCTTGAGCAATAGAAGTGAAAGGCCATGCTCTACCAATCCTCAAAAATCCAACTGTTTTGTTCCTCAGTATTCCAAAACCAAAATCGGATATCATCTCGGAAAAAAAAGGGGGTTCGAATTCGAATTCAGATCTTAAACTGGAGCACGATGGCTACGCGATGAAGTGGGAGTTATTCAAATCGATTTCGATTCTAGGGTTCGAACTCGATTTCAACACTGAGTTTTTGAGCGACGCAGAGACGAGGTCGAAGCTGATGTTGATTAAAGGGTAATCGTGGTTGATAGTGTGAGGTATCGACGTTATACTGGAGTGCGACAGTATGGTTTTGGGGGAGTTAGATCTGGGTAGTTGCGATGTGCTAAATGGGGGAGACTGTGGTTGGTTTGCAAGTCCTGTGTCATCAATAAATGTTGTGAAATTGAGGGTAGCCGTGGTGATTTGTAAAGTTCGTGGTTTCTACCTGGTGAAAGTCGTTATCTTGGAAGGGGAGTAGTTCGATGGTTCTGGTGGTGAGCAACAGTTTGGAGTAAAGGAGAATGATATTATCCGTGGGGTATTAAGCTTAACTAAGGTAATTTAAATTTAAATTACTGAAGTTTAATATATTTTTACTGTGTTTAAAAATATATTTGTATGTTAGTTAAAACTAAATTAGTACAATGTTAAAGGAAAAAAATATATGGTATTAACTATTGTTTGGAATTTGGAATCAGGAAAGGGAATTTTATTTAGTAGATCATGATACAAAATTTAAATTAGATAAGTGAAATATTTAAATATAAAATCGTTAGTTGTTTACCGGTAGTTAGAAAATTTAATTTATATATATATATATATATATATTAGCATAAGACCTGGTTAAGGATATTCGGTACCTAATGTATAAAGTTCGGATTTTTCCTAGGCAAGGAGAAATCGAATGAAATCATCCTTGTGGAGTTCGGAGACTCGGGAATCGATGAAGAGAAATTGAAATTGATACAAATGCAAATAAAAATCTGGTGAGTAAATCTCACCTTTTATTTAGAATTATTTTTATATAGTTAAAAATAATTGTCTGTGCTTTTTTGAATGCTGTTTGATTGTTTTAAAATATATATAGTTATTTAGGATTGGTTGACTATTATATATATATATATTGGGTTGATGATTGGTTGTATTCCCGTAGTCTCATTAGCGGATGCCCGCAGTTTCATAGCGGATGATTACCCTATGCGCCCCACGCTATGATCAGTGGATGACCTTCATACCGCGATATCCTGCCTCGAAGCAAGATGGGTATTACTATGTTGACTAACGTCTGTGGATGCAGGAAAACAGGTTAGAGGAATCCAACTGGATTCCTCAAAAATATATTATCTGTTGTTGTTTGTTTGATTTCATATATATTCATATATAATGTGTTAAAAATCAAATGATTGAAAATTGGTTGATTTGATTGTTTAAAATATCACTGGGGCTTGAATATTGATTTATAATAAATATCGAAAAGGGTATTTGAGATTTGAAAAGGGAATTCTATTTTATAAATAGAATTGGAATTTTTATGAACTAGGGAAAATATTAACTTGTTTGAATATATAAAACAAGTATGGAATTTATAAACTTTGTTTATAAAGGAAAAGATGGGATTTGAATCGAATTTATAAACTTTGTTTATAAATGAAAAGGTGGGATTTGAATTGAATTTATAAACTTTGTTTATAAATGAAAAGGTGGGATGTGAATTGAATTTATAAACTTGGTTTATAAATGAAAAGGTGGGTTTTGAATCGAATTTATAAACTTTGTTTATAAAGGAAAAATATGGGATTTGAACTGAATTTATAAAATTTGTTTATAAATATATAAATGTGGGATCTTAAGTGAAGTTACAAACGTTGTTTATAAATAATGCAGAGAATTTAAATAGATTTGAATATAGAATTCAAATGGACTTTAAACTATAGAATTTGAATATAGAATCCAAATGGACATTAAACTATAGATTTGAATATAGAATTCAAATGGACTTTAAACTATAGAATTTGAATATAGAATTCAAATGGACATTAAACTATAGAATTTGAATATAGAATTCAAATGGACTTTAAACGATAGAATTTGAATATAGAATTCAAATGGACTTTAAACGATAGAATTTGAATATAGAATTCAAATGGACATTAAACTATAGAATTTGAATATAGAATTCAAATGGACTTTAAACAATAGAATTTGAATATAGAATTCAAATGGACTTTAAACTATAGAATTTGAAAATAGAATTCAAATGAAGTTTAAATAAAGAGAATTCAAATAGAATTGAATCGGAATTTGAATAAGAAGTCGATAAGAAAACGAGAGTATGAGTATAATTAGAATTTGTTAATATGCCAGTTAAAATACATTTGAACATGTCATGTTCAAATATAAAAGGTGAAATAGACTGAAGAGTTAAGTAACAAATTTATTTAACAAATTTAGTTAAAACGATTGGTATAGTTAAAATAGACTGGACAGGTATAGACATACAGGAGACATGTTTGGAATAAAGTGTTAGAAGGTATATAAATAGAATGCCCGACAAAAAGGTATGTATTTAATTCATATATGAGATTTTATGCGCCGTATCGGCTAGCCGCTTGGCTTTTCTTTTTCTTTTTGATTGGAAAAGGCCTGTGTGGCAGTTTGGGGATTTTCCCGATGCTCCCGGTACAAAGGAGGTTATGGCGAATTTTTCCGGAAATTTAAGGAGTTAGATTATTTTTTAGATAATTTGATAGTTAGAAATCAACATATCGAAATATATAGAAGTCGATAAGAAAACGAACTTAGAAATAGAATAGTATAATCAAAAAGGAAGTATAAGAATAAAATATCGTAAGAATAGGAAGAAGAAGCGTATACGTGTTTGAAAAGTGAATAATTGGTTTGTAAGGTATTGATTATTCGAGTAAGTAGTCTTATCTGTTTTGACGTTATAAATGTTATTCAGTCAAGGTCTGAGAGGTAGTTATACCCCAACTTGATTGATTTCATTATTAATAAATAAATAGTTAGATTTCAGGCTCGAAGATAAATGTTGGATAAAAGTTAGTAGAATATAGTATTTGGGTTGTCGTAACGATGTTTTATACAACATCCGTTGTGACCTAAATAGGTGTAAGTATGGAAATAAACGAGACCGGGAAAGAGATTAGTAATTGGAATATTTTCCAATTATAAATAGCATATATTTTCTAAAAGTTTAGAAAATAAAGGAAGACGATATTCGGAAATGTTTTCCAAATAACGTAACAGGCCAATATGGTTATTGAAAATATTTGGTTAACAAATAGTGATAAAGAAATAGAGAAGTGAATTTATTAATGGAATATTAATTAAAGGTTCAGTGATTGTTGGATGTTTGGATGAACACTTATTTTCTTCGATAGTTAAATCATCGACTATCGAAACACTTGTTTTTATTCGATAGTTAAATCACAGACTATCGAAGTTTTGTCCATCGTTGTCAATATGGAGAGACCGGTTGGATTATTATCCGAAGAACCACTCCGTATTGGCAGTAGCGTTGCGAATCAGATTATATAAAGATAATCGAAGACGGAGTAGAGTGCAAGGACTTTTTCTATTAATAGAAATAGTGCCTTCAGTTCATCCTATTCCTGGGTGACTTGTATGGATGAATGTCTGACAGAGTATTTCCAGAAAGGTCACGTACATTGATTTCTTCAACCATACCAAGAGTGGAAGCGGAGAAGGAAACTTCTTTCGTTAACACGTAATGTACTGTTGCAGACATCAATTAGTGATTTTCGATGGATCTGACGATGTGACATTCGAAGTGAATCTGATGTGATGATAAGGCGTAACCTCAAGCCTCATCAAATCGGTAAATGACAGAAATCGGGCAAGCGGCATGGCTATATAGGTCACACCTATTAGGGTGTATAATCGCCTGATCTAGAGTTTCATTTATTTCTAAAAATCTATTGTCGATGTTGCCCCATTCGGGAAACGGTTGCTGATCCCAACCGTTGGTGATATACATTCGACACACTCAAGCCAAATGAGTGGTCGGTCATGCGTGGCTGAGTTGCAAGATGTTCTTGTTGAACTCGGTGTATTCTCCTCTAGAGATATACCAGCGGAAGGTGGTCCCATACCTTGTCATAGTTGGAAATCCATTACCCAATATGTGCTTGCGGTTTTGATTGTATATTATATATGTGGAACGTGAGATGCAAACGTTCCACTAGATTGTTATTTACTTGATTTAGACACTATTATAATATCAAAAGAGTTTTGATATAAAGTTAAATCAAGTGGTTGGATTCTCATAAGGGAAAAACCCGTTCCGTGTTATACGGCGTGGTCTTATGAGATATCATTTGGTTTTCTGAAACTGTTTTGAACTGTTTACTCATACCAGTCCCATGACTGACCCGGAGTTTATTTTGTTTTGTTCTACCTAAACTCTTGGGTGCCTAAATTTGTACGGGCAGTCTAGTAGTTCAGGATTTTCAGATATATCTAAAGGAGCTTGGAGCAGGAGGCTTCAGCATTATCTAGTTATAGTGTTGTTCCGTTGTGTTGTAAGTGTTGTACTCTGGTAAGTGTATGTTATACAGTTGAGATTTTGTATTTCAAAAGTTATAATACATTATATTTTGTTCCGCTGCGATGTGAGATTCTGTGTTGTTGTTTCTGTTCTTCTTCTATTCTAAGTTTCTATCTTATCTATCCTCACCCTCTAACTTCTTTCTATTAATGGTTCGAATTTCTGTGTTATTTGGGCTAGGACTTGTGTTTTTGGTCAGCTCAAATTCAACCGGATTTTCGGGTCGTTACATTTGGTATCAGAGCTTAGGTTGAGCGAATACCTAGGCTTTTTGGAATGTGCTCATTAGAGATAGGATCAGTAGTATCCTAGAATGAGTTGAGTGTATATATACATACGAGAGAGCGTATTTGTTATTTGATATAAAAACTGTTTTACATTGTGTTGACTAGTTTGTTGAGTGGATTATAAATTTTGGTCGAATCGTAGGACGCCACGATGTCGATAGGAGTTTATAAACACTTGAACAGAAGATTGGACACGATATTGTTTTAAATGGTTGAGTTGATTGTTAGGATTATAATCGAATTAGATTATAAAAATTGAAATAGTTATATATATAACCAATGGGATTTGTATATGAAATCAAATATACAAATGTGATAAACTGAAATTGAATTCAAACCAGATTTCAGAATTTAAAATCCTAGGAGTTTGGAAAATATTTTTCTAAATGGGTTTTGAAAGAAATAAAGCTCTGAACTCACTTCAGTGGCTGGGAAATAATTCTGATGATGGTCGCAACATCATCAATGTTCATTTTCGAGTTTCTAAGTGATGAATTGCTGCCTTAGAAAAGTTTTGATGGAAATTTGTTTGAAAAGAAAACAAGTTGTTTGAAAATTCAAATGTTTTGAATTTGAGATAGATAAATATATGTACATATTTATATTACTTCAAAGGAATTTTGAAATGGGAATTGGAATATAGATTTCAAATAGAAATTGTATAAGAAAAATTGAAATGGAATTTGAATTCAAAGGAATTCAAATGGATTTGAATAAAGAAAAGTCAAATAGAGATTGGAATATTAGAATTCAAATGGAAAATGGTTAAATAGAATTTCAAAGAGAATATAAAGTGGAGGTTGAATATTAGAATTCAAGAAAATATAGTGTTTGAAATAGAATTTAAATTCAAAGGATTTCAAATAGAAATTGAACAAAGGAATTTAAATAGAAATTGAATAAAGGATTTCAAATGGAATTTGAATAAGGGATTTGAAATGGGTTTTGAATAAAGGATTTCAAATAGAAATTGAAGATAAGAAATTCAAATGGAATTTGAAGATAAGGAATTCAAATGAATTTGAATAGAAGAAAATTCAAATAGAAATTGAATAGAAGGAAATAATATAGAGTTTGAATAAAGGAATTCAAATGGAATTTGAATATTGTAAATATATAGGATTTGAATATTAGAAGTGTAATAGATCGGGAATATTATGTGAAATGGATTGGATATATATTAAAAATATATCAGAATGGAGTTGAATTTATTATAAACAAAGTTAAAACGTTTATATTTATAAATATAGTTAAAACGAGCTCACCGTAGCACGGCAGTTCGTAAATTGGCGATTCGAACTTCAATTTAGTATACAGAACTCAATTGAAGTCGGAATTCTTTGAAACAAGAATCGTCACGACCGGTTGAACAATAATTTTCTAATGAAAGAGAAAAATCTGGATTTCGTCGTATAGATTTTGAGTTATGTCAAAATCAAATTTTTAGAAAAGCAGCGCCAGAACCATTATAAAACCATAACGGTTTAATTAAATAAATAAAAGGATTGTTTGGAAATAAAATCCGAATTGGCATTAGAAAAATCCAGACTGGAGATATAAAATAAATATGAACTCCAGTGAAGTAAGTGAAATGATTTTTAAAACAAAAATCATATTTTAAATGGTTAAATAGAATTAACTAAATTGGAGAATAATTAGTTAAAAGAAATTTGAATCGAAATTGGGTTTTTGGATAAGTGAAAGAGATTGAGAATTTATATTCGAAATCGAATATATAACTCGAGTTGAAATTATAATTAGATTAGTTTATAATTAAGATGACATATATTTGAACAAGTTATATTCAAATAAAAAGGGTGAAATAGGCAAAACGGTTAATTAGCAACTAGTTAATGGGAATTTGAATGATTGAAATTTAATTTAATTTAAGTAAGTTAAATGGATCGAATGAATAAATTGAGTAAAATCAATGTGAATGAAATATGAATTGGGTGTGAATAAAGGAACAAACCAAAAGAGTATAAAGGAAATATATTTGTAAAAATATAAAGGAAATATATTTGTAACACAAATACAAAGGAAGTTATGTGCAAACAAATAGAAGGAGAAATATTTGTAAAACATTTACAAATAGATTCAATGGAAATATTTATTTATAGGAAATAAATAGAATGTTATAAATGAGATATTTATTTGTTAAATAAATAGAATTTAATCAAAGGAATATTTAGAAGATGAATAGAAAATGGAAATCTGTTTTTAACAGATAAATAGAGAGGATAAATTCATAAATAACAGTTTATAAATAAATAAAATATTTATTTTTCGATAAATGGAATATATAAGTCTGAGCTTATATATAGAAGATATATTGGTTTTTAACACCGATAGTTTTAAAATAGAAGGGTACACAACACTTGTATAAGTGAAGTAACATTATTAAAGAGAACATTTATAAAGTGAAGAACCGTTACTAAAAGTAAATCTTTATAAATGAATAAACGTTATCCAATAGGAGTTATTCGAATAGGAGAAGTCGATTAGTGTTAGAATAAATCGATTAGAGTAAGAATTAACCAGTTAGAGTTAATCAGTTAGGGTTAATCCATAGAGTTAATTGAATATTAGTTATCCAATTAGAATTTTTCGAATATTTGTTATTCAAATAAAGAGTTAACCAGATAAAGTTAATTGAACATAATTAATCGAATTAGGATTTAATTGAATGTTAGTTATTCAATTAAAAGTTGATCGAATATAGTTATTGAGATAGAATTAGTCAAACATAGTTACTCAGGATAAGTGCCATTTCGTACGACTGCTAGCGTAATTCGCAGGGCTGCAGATAGCCTAGGGCGGTCGGATGTTTCCTGGGGGAATCAGGCGTATCCATTGTGATAGCTGCGATCTAGAGTCAAGCGAATGGAGTTAAATCAAATATTAGTTTATTCGAATAGAACTAAAGGAGTTATCGAATATAGTTTATTCGAAAGGAATTATCGAATTTGGTTATTCGAAGGAGTTATCGAATATAGCTTATTCGGAAGGAGTTAAGTGAAAAGAGCTAATCAAATAGAGTTAATTGATAGAAGTAAATTGAATAGAGTAAATCGAATATAGTTTATTCGAAGAAAGGTTTTCGAATCTAGTTATTCGAAAGAGAGTAAATCGAATATAGTTATTCGAAGGGAGGAGTTATCGAATAGGGATTTATTCGAAAGAAAGTTATGTAAGGAAGTTTGAAATGTTGAGTATCAACATAAATAAGATTTTGAAAAGTTAATGGGTTTGTAGCACTTTTTCTACCTTAGCAATTTCGAGGACGAAATTATTTTAAGTGGGGAAGATTGTAATGACCCGGGATTTCGACCAACTAATTTTAAATATTTAGAATGTATTTAAATATTTAGTTGATAATATAAATGAATTTTTATATTTATGTTATCGATTTAAATATCGATTTCGATTTAATATCATATATATTAAATTATCAAAATAAGGAATCAGTGAATAACCGAATTCGAAGTGAAAACTGATTTGAAATCAGTTCAGATAATCAATACATAATTCTGTTTGAATTAGAATAATAATATTCAATAATTATCGAAGAATTTAAATGGTTTGAAATTTAATTTAAATCGATTTAAATTAATATCTGTTCGGGATGATCGAATTGGACTTCGTGACCTGTCCCAGTGTGTTCAGAATAGTGTGATAACCCTAGGAATGCCTGTTGTTGGGTTCAGAAAGGAGTTCAGAATCACATGGAAGTTTAAATTAAATTATACAAGTTTAATAAAAATAAAAATTTGATAAAGTTTAAAGTAAAATAAAGGGACACCTCCCCCTTTGAATTTCACCACTCCTTTCCTCTGCTCAAAATCAAAACCACGACATTCATATATTCCTATATAAATCGCAACCACTCCCTCTTCCTTCAGCATGGAAATGAAAACTGATCCTCCTTCAAGTAATTCGAAGAATAAACTCCGGCTTGTGCTTGTTTTATTCTGTCGAGAGCTTGAGCAATAGAAATGAAAGGCCGTGCTATACCAATCCTCAAAAATCCAACTGTTTTGTTCCTCAGTATTCCAAAACCAAAATCGAAAATCATCTCGGGAAAAAAAGGGGGTTCGAATTCGAATTCGAATTCAGATCTTAAACTGGAGCACGATGGCTACGCGATGAAGTGGGAGTTATTCAAATCGATTTCGATTCTAGGGTTCGAACTCGATTTCAACACTGAGTTTTTGAGCGACGCAGAGACGAGGTCGAAGCTGATGTTGATTAAAGGGTAATCGTGGTTGATAGTGTGAGGTATCGACGTTATACTGGAGTGCGACAGTATGGTTTTGGGGGAGTTAGATATGGGTAGTTGCGATGTGCTAAATGGGGGAGACTGTTGTTGGTTTGCAAGTCCTGTGTCATCAATAAATGTCGTGAAATTGAGGGTAGCCGTGGTGATTTGTAAAGTTCGTGGTTTCTACCTGGTGAAAGTCGTTATCTTGGAAGGGGAGTAGTTCGATGGCTCTGGTGGTGAGCAACAGTTTGGAGTAAAGGAGAATGATATTATCCGTAGGGTATTAAGCTTAACTAAGGTAATTTAAATTTAAATTACTGAAGTTTAATATATTTTTACTGTGTTTAAAAATATATTAGTATGTTAGTTAAAACTAAATTAGTACAATGTTAAAGGAAAAAAAAATATGGTATTAACTATTGTTTCGAATTTGGAATCAGGAAAGGGAATTTTATTTAGTAGATCATGATACAAAATTTAAATTAGATAAGTGAAATATTTAAATATAAAATCGTTAGTTGTTTACCCGTAGTTAGAAAATTTAATTTATATATATATATATATATATATATATATATATTAGCATAAGACCTGGTTAAGGATATTCGGTACCTAATGTATAAAGTTCGGATTTTTCCTAGGCAAGGAGAAATCGAATGAAATCATCCTTGTGGAGTTCGGAGACTCGGGAATCAATGAAGAGAAATTGAAATTGATACAAATGCAAATAAAAATCTGGTGAGTAAATCTCACCTTTTATTTAGAATTATTTTTATATAGTTAAAAATAATTGTCTGTGCTTGTTTGAATGTTGTTTGATTGTTTTAAAATATATATAGTTATTTAGGATTGGTTGACTATTATATATATATATATATTTATATATATATATATTGGGTTGATGATTGGTTGGATTCCCGCAGTCTCATTAGCGGATGCCCGCAGTTTCATAGCGGATGATTACCCTATGCGCCTTACGCTATGATCAGTGGATGACCTTCATACCGCGATATCCTGGCTCGAAGCAGGATGGGTATTACTATGTTGACTAACGTCTGTGGATGCAGGAAAATAGGTTGGAGGAATCCAACTGGATTCCTCAAAAATATATTATCTGTTGTTGTTTGTTTGATTTCATATATATTCATATATGATTTGTTAAAAATCAAATGTTTGAAAATTGGTTGATTTGATTGTTTAAAATATCACTGGGGCTTGAATATTGATTTATAATAAATATCGAAAAGGGTATTTGAGATTTGAAAAGGGAATTCTATTTTATAAATAGAATTGGAATTTTTATGAACTAGGGAAAATATTAACTTGTTTGAATATATAAAACAAGTATGGAATTTATAAACTTTGTTTATAAAGGAAAAGATGGGATTTGAATCGAATTTATAAACTTTGTTTATAAATGAAAAGATGGGATTTGAATTGAATTTATAAACTTTGTTTATAAATGAAAAGGTGGGATGTGAATTGAATTTATAAACTTGGTTTATAAATGAAAAGGTGGGTTTTGAATCGAATTTATAAACTTTGTTTATAAAGGAAAAATATGGGATTTGAACTGAATTTATAAACTTTGTTTATAAATATATAAATGTGGGATCTTAAGTGAAGTTACAAACGTTGTTTATAAATAATGCAGAGAATTTAAATAGATTTGAATATAGAATTCAAATGGACTTTAAACTATAGAATTTGAATATAGAATTCAAATGGACATTAAACTATAGATTTGAATATAGAATTCAAATGGACTTTAAACTATAGAATTTGAATATAGAATTCAAATGGACATTAAACTATAGAATTTGAATATAGAATTCAAATGGACTTTAAACGATAGAATTTGAATATAGAATTCAAATGGACTTTAAACGATAGAATTTGAATATAGAATTCAAATGGACATTAAACTATAGAATTTGAATATAGAATTCAAATGGACTTTAAACAATAGAATTTGAATATAGAATTCAAATGGACTTTAAACTATAGAATTTGAAAATAGAATTCAAATGAAGTTTAAATAAAGAGAATTCAAATAGAATTGAATTGGAATTTGAATAAGAAGTCGATAAGAAAACGAGAGTATGAGTATAATTAGAATTTGTATATATGCAAGTTAAAATACATTTGAACATGTCATGTTCAAATATAAAAGGTGAAATAGACTGAAGAGTTAAGTAACAAATTTATTTAACAAATTTAGTTAAAACGATTGGTATAGTTAAAATAGATTGGACATGTATAGATATACAGGAGACATGTTTGGAATAAAGTGTTAGAAGGTATATAAATAGAATGCCCGACAAAAAGGTATGTATTTAATTCATATATGAGATTTTATGCGCCGTATCGGCTAGCCGCTTGGCTTTTCTTTTTCTTTTTGATTGGAAAAGGTCTGTGTGGCAGTTTGGGGATTTTCCCGATGCTCCCGGTACAAAGGAGGTTATGGCGAATTTTTCCGGAAATTTAAGGAGTTAGATTATTTTTAAGATAATTTGATAGTTAGAAATCAACATATCGAAATATATAGAAGTCGATAAGAAAACGAACTTAGAAATAGAATAGTATAATCAAAAAGAAAGTATAAGAATAAAATATCGTAAGAATAGGAAGAAGAAGCGTATACGTGTTTGAAAAGTGAATAATTGGTTTGTAAGGTATTGATTATTCGAGTAAGTAGTCTTATATGTTTTGACGTTATAAATGTTATTCAGTCAAGGTCTGAGAGGTAGTTATACCCCAACTTGATTGATTTCATTATTAACAAATAAATAGTTAGATTTCAGGCTCGAAGATCAATGTTGGATAAAAGTTAGTTGAATATAGTATTTGGGTTGTCGTAACGATGTTTTACACAACATCTATTTTGACCCAAATAAGTGTAAGTATGGAAATAAACGAGATCGGGAAAGAGATTAGTAATTGGAATATTTTCCAATTATAAATAGCATATATTTTCTAAAAGTTTAGAAAATAAAGGAAGACGATATTCGGAAATGTTTTCCAAATAACGTAACAGGCCAATATGGTTATTGAAAATATTTGGTTAACAAATAGTGATAAAGAAATAGAGAAGTGAATTTATTAATGGAATATTAATTAAAGGTTCAGTGATTGTTGGGTGTTTGGATGAACACTTGTTTTCTTCGATAGTTAAATCATCGACTATCGAAACACTTGTTTTTATTCGATAGTTAAATCACAGACTATCGAAGTTTTGTCCATCGCTGTCAATATGGAGAGACCGGTTGGATTATTATCCGAAGAACCACTCCGTATTGGCAGTAGCGTTGCGAATCAGATTATATAAAGATAATCGAAGACGGAGTAGAGTGCAAGGACTTTTTCTATTAATAGAAATAGTTCCTTCAGTTCATCCTGTTCCTGGGTGACTTGTATGGATGAATGTCTGATAGAGTATTTCCAGAAAGGTCACGTATATTGATTTCTTCAACCGTACCAAGAGTGGAAGCGGAGAAGGAAACCTCTTTCTCTAACACGTAATGTACTGTTGCAGACATCAATTAGTGATTTTCGATGGATCTGACGATGTGACATTCGAAGTGAATCTGATGTGATGATAAGGCGTAACCTCAAGCCTCATCAAATCGGTAAATGACAGAAATCGGGCAAGCAGCATGGCTATGTAGGTCGCACCTATTAGGGTGTATAATCGCCTGATCTAGAGTTTCATTTATTTCTAAAAATCTATTGTCGATGCTGTCCCATTCGGGAAACGGTTGCTGATCCCAACTGTTGGTGATATACATTTGATACACTCAAGCCAAATGAGTGGTCGGTCATGTGTGGCTGAGTTGCAAGATGTTCTTGTTGAACTCGGTGTATTCTCCTCTAGAGATATACCAGCGGAAGGTGGTCCCATACCTTGTCATAGTTGGAAATCCATTACCCAATACGTGCTTGCGGTTTTGATTGTATATTATATATGTGGAACGTGAGATGCAAACGTTCCACTAGATTGTTATTTACTTGATTTAGACACTATTATAATATCAAAAGAGTTTTGATATAAAATTAAATCAAGTGGTTGGATTCTCATAAGGGAAAAACCCGTTACGTGTTATACGGCGTGGTCTTATGAGATATCATTTAGTTTTCTGAAACTGTTTTAAACTGTTTACTCATACCAGTCCCATGACAGACCCGAAGTTTATTTTATTTTGTTCTACCTAAACTCTTGGGTGCCTAAATTTGTATGGGCAGTCAAGTAGTTCAGGATTTTTCAGATATATCTAAAGGAGCTTGGAGCAGGAGGCTTCAGCGTTATCTAGTTATAGTGTTGTTCCGTTGTGTTGTAAGTGTTGTACTCTGGTAAGTGTATGTTATACAGTTGAGATTTTGTATTTCAAAATTTACAATACATTATATTTTGTTCCGCTGCGATGTGAGATTCTGTGTTGTTATTTCTGTTCTTCTTCTATTCTAAGTTTCTATCTTATCTATCCTCACCCTCTAACTTCTTTCTATTAATGGTTCGAATTTCTGTGTTATTTGGGGTAGGACTTGTGTTTTTGGTCAGCTCAAATTCTACCGGATTTTCGGGTCGTTACAACGGTGTTATCGGTAAAATTAATTACCATTTCACGTTCAAATCTAATTAAAGATTTAACTATCGCTTTGGAGCAAAATTGGTGGTACTCCATTCTCGATCACCTTTCAGATTTGATCATTTAAATTATCAACTCACATTTCAATCTAATTAAAGATTCATTAAAACTCCACTTAGTTTTAATCTTTCAAAAAAATCAATCCGGCCTTTAACTGGGTTAAAGAACCAATGTCATCTAAAACACGATTCACGATAAACCCAAAATCACACTCTATTGTTAATCGGGTTAAAGAACAGGTGTTGTTCAAAACACCGCTCACGATAAACCCAAAAAGCAATTCAAATTCAATTCCAATTAAATATTATTTAATTGATACACTTCATTAAATCTAAATAGAAAGATTTAATCTTTTTCTCTATTGGGCTTAAGAACAGTGTTAATGAAGACACCATTCACGACAAACCCAAATCACATTTGATATTAAATACAAGGCTCTGAATAGAAAATATACCGGCTTATATTCAATATCAAATCCTGCAACCAACAAATATCGTATTGGAAATAACAATATAAAATATATCTTTCAAATTCCCATAACAATATCTGTATAGTCACGAAATCCAACATCAAAATATTCCGAAGATAATTTCGATTCAACTCCAGTCCAATCCGCGTATTGGGAATACTGATTATTTTTAAAATCACTTTCAAATTCAATTTATTTATTTCAAAAATAAATTGATTTTAATTCTAGTTCAAAACTAGTTCATTTCGACAAAAATATATTTTTATCCTTTCAAATGTGGAATTTTTCATCCCAGTTCTTTCCAATTCACATATTATGATTTTACACAAATTATAGATATTTTTAATAATTTTATCAAGGCCCGTACAGTCGATTTCCATCAACGGCCATCGAACTGCACTTACAACGACTTTTCCAAATTTGATTTGGACATAATTCCAAATCCAACCGTTAGATTTCAAATTTCTAATATTCATTGGAAAGCTCTTTTCGATACGAACCCAACGTTTCTGGTTTTAGGAGAATCCGACGGTCGGATCTCCCGCAACGTCAATTCGAAGTCAATGGTCGAAATTCGTGAACTGCCGCGGCGCGGCGCTTTCTATTCAGGCCATTATATATATAATATATATATATATTATATATATATTTCGTCGATTTCCTTTTAAAACGTATTTTATAAATCATTTTAAATTCGTTTCAAAAACAATTTCAACTTCATCTTCAATTTCAAATCGATTTGATTTCAATTCAATTCGAATTCATTTCAATTTTATTTAATTCGAATTCAAATTCGTTTCAATTCAATTCTAATTCGTTTCAATTCAATTCAATTTGAATTTACCTTCTATTTAATTCAATTCGAATTCATTTCAAATTGATTTCAATTCAATTTCAGTTCGTTTTAAATTTCATTCAAAATGATTTCAATTCGTTTTTAATTCAATTTCAATTTAATTCAATTTGAATTCATTTCTATTCAATTCGAATTTAAATTCACTTTCTATTCAATTTGAATTCAAATTCACTTTCTATTCAATTCGAATCGAATTCATTTTCTATTCGATTCGAATTCATTTCAAATTGATTCAATAAAATTTCAATTTGAATTTTAATCTAATTTAATTTGAATTTCATTTCAAAATATTAAATTTTGAAATCACTTTTCAATATTCATTATAAAACGAATAAAATCGATATAAATATCGTTCACGTCCAAAATAGCGTAACTCTAATCAACACGGCTATATATATTTCAATAAATTCGTTATTCTATTCAACAAATGAATATATATATTCCATTCAGCACATGAATCTATATTTCTTTCAACACACGACTAATCTCAACACATGAGTACTGTCAACACATCACTATTTTTGTTATATAAAATATTTTATAAAACTATGGTATCTATCGTTTGATTTTAATTAGACTCCACCATGAAGTAGTTCTAATTTTAAATATGATAAAGATGTAAATTTTATTGTATTTAATATTTCACTCAACGCATCAATAGTTTCAACTCATGAACATCGTCAACACATGAATTTTCTTTTATAACATTCATTATTTTCCAGATTGGAATGAGGCCCAATCAATCACCATATAATGTTAATCATATGGATTCCATACAACGCATGTATATAATAGCAATGATAAACAATCAACCATCATCCAAGGTGCACCACACAACTGCATAAGCATCAAATATAAATAATCAACGCTTACACAGCCTGTCGACCAATCGATCGACATACAATTAAATAATTGAGATTAGTGTACCCCAAATATCATCCCAACACCCGTGTGGGGTTTCAAATCAACAAACACAGATTTTTGTTTGTGCAGTTGGGCGATGTGTAAAATTTATCGTCGCAATCAATATCAGTCAAATCAGTGTATATAAACAAATCGGCCGATTTGTTTATAATTATTTAATTATTCACATTCACGTTAAAAATTATATTTTTAACGATAATTAATTTATTTCAACTATCTACATTTATTATCGATTTCACATCAACATCACAAACAATTTTCACAACACATCAATCAAACAAACAAGCCATCCATGGTCTGTGGATGACGGGTGTCGGGTGCTGCTAAGCACCGTCTTCATCCTGGTATATATATATATATATATATATAACTAGAAAAAGAAATTTAGAGTGAGAAGTTCTCACCAATAGCTATCCCAACTCCACGACACTCCCTATGTGGAAATCTTCGTCGTTCTCGCCTTTTGTCACTTACGTTGCCCGTAGCCACTACATATATAAAAATCACATTTTTATATTGTTGCTATGTATATAAAAATTCTATTTTTACACCGCTACTACATAGATAAAAATTCTATTTTTACATCGTTACTATATAGATAAAAATTCTATTTTTACATCACTACTATATAGATAAAAATTCTATTTTTACATCGCTACTATATAGATAAAAATTCTATTTTTACATCACTACTATGTAGATAAAAATTCTATTTTTACATCGCTACTATATAGATAAAAATTCTATTTTTACATCGCTATTCTCTATATAAAGATTTCGCCTTTTTAAATATAAAGATTTTATTTTTATATTTTATAGAAATTATATTTTCAATACACTACGTACAAAAATAGTATTTTTATATCTTCTATTATATAAAGGTCATATTTTTGATTCACTACATATATAAAGATCAAATTTTTAACACTTCTATAATGTAAAAATCATGTTTTTATCCTTCTACAATATAAAAGATTATATTTTTATCCTTCTACAATATAAAAGATTATACTTTTATCCTCCTATCATATAAAATAAAACTGAAATTAATCTAGAAACTGATTTAATTAAATAAATTTATCTTATCATTGCGGCGGGGAGGGTTTCAGAGCTCGGCGGCGGTGGTGGGCCCTCTAGCAGGCGGCGGAGGGGGCGGATGGGTTTAGGGTGGCCTGGGCGCGGGTTTGATTCGAGGAGGGGGGGGGGGGGCTCGTGGTCTCAGGAGGAGGGAAGCAGGAGTGGACGGAGGGAAGAAGAGGAGGGGGAGCGTGGGGTCGTGATCGAAGGGGGAGGCGAAGTGTTTCAAGTGGAGGAGCGATGGGACAGGGAGGGAGGAGCTCGAAGAAGGGGGAGGGACTGGAGGCGAGGGCGCGAGGGTGGGGAAGGCTGTGCCTCGACGGTGGTGGCCACGGCGGTGAACGGGGGAGGGGGGATCGATGCTTTCCCCCTTTTTCTTTTCTTTTATTTTTATTTTTTTTCTCGTCTGAATGAAATGATGAATGGGGGGGAGCGGTTTTGAAGGGGAGGAGAGGAAGTTTTTAATTTTTAATTATTTTAATTATTTAACTTATAAAAAGTTGACTTTTTCATACGACCTCTAAACGAGGCCTACCGCCTGTCGTCCATAGCGTTTCACCCCCATTCCGAACACAATGGGATATGTGTCGTAAGCTGATTCGATCGTTTCGATCAGTTTTCGTCAAAATCAACATATAACTCTATATATTGAATTTGAATGCGCGTTTCAATTTACTGGGGCCACATACTAACCCTAAAAATTCCCGAAAAATATTTTCTAGCTTCGTATTGACGATACGGTCCTAACAAAACTAATTTCGTCGAATTCTGAGACCGTTGGAAAAATGGCCATTTTCCAGTCGATTAAAATCAACTGAAACTGGTCAAACGCGTTTTCCTTTGCCACGCTCACATATTGATTCGAAAAATTATGAAATTTGGAATCTAGCAATAACTTGACATCACGGATCCAAAAAAAGTGGTTTTGTCGAAATCCGAGGTCGTTTGCAAAATCTCTATTTTTAAGGGCTTGAATTCCATAGCGACTATTCAGAATTTTCAACTAGACATATCTTTTGATTCCCTCTATGAAATTTCAATTTTTCGGATTCGTTGAAAAGATATTCTCAATTAGATTCCAATATTTTGGTTTCACTAAAATCTGGTTTATTTTGCACCCGGTACATTCAATTGAAGTTTGAAATTGAATTATCGAACTACCGCGCCATTTCCAATTCCTTTTTATAATTATATATAATTATTTATATTCGAACGACGACGTATATAATATATACGTTCGAATTCTATTCAAAATAAATTTTCCGTTGATATTATTTAAAATAATCTATTTTAAATGTGCAAAATTCATTAAAATTGCCAAAATAAAAAATTTAAACTGGCCCAGATTTTCAGGTTGTTACAATTTATTTATCAAAAAAAAATGCAAAATATTCTCGATTTTTCATATGGAAATTACAGACAATTACGCAATTTTTTAACATAACTGCATAAATATCTGCAATTATTCACTGGACAATTGCATAATATTATGTAGTTTTCAATAATTAAATTCTAGGGATCTTATTTACAATCTTTTTGAAAGGAATTTTCGTGAGTCAAGTTTGATTTTAAGGGCCAGAGCCTATTATTCACTATTTAAATAACGTAAAACAATTTCAAATATTTTGAATTAATTTAAATTTCAAAATTAAATCTAGGTGAATCTCTATTTTAAATTTTAAATTTAGCATATAATTTTAATTATTTTCTGTATTTGTAATATATATATATATATATATATATATGTGTGTGTGTGTGTGTGTGTGTGTATCAAAAATCAGAGCTGTAATGGTAATGGTTACCGTTAGCCGTTACCGATCGACTTTTATACCGATTATCTGGTAATTGTTTCATTGGTAATTATAAATTACTATTTGTCCATCAAAGTTTGTATCTTGACATGATTTTTGTACATAGTGCATTTTATTATACTACATGCAGTGTTAGCTAACAAAAAACATAAATAAGGAAAAAAATTAAGTGTTCTTGGAATTAACTCACTTGATTATTAAACTAAATTTAATCATTTATTTGGTTCCAAATGCATATAATAAAGCATATCAGATGAATACACATATGTTTTAAATTGAATGGTAAATGACCTTTACTATTAGTATTAAAGAAATGATGCCGATAATTTACCATTAAAAATGATAAATTTACTGTTGTCATGGCATTTCAACTAATATCGATTTCAATCAAAAATGGAAACCGATCGATTGGTAATGGTATAGTAGTGGTAAATTTACCGTTACCATAACAACCCTAATTAAAATCTATTTTTTAGCTTTGCAAAAAACATTTTAAGTTTTTCCTCATCATGTAATATTCTGTAAAGACCTGCCTTTTCGACCGCTTCAAGTCGACAATTAAATCAACTTAAACCATTCGAAATGACAGATTGTTATTGCTTATGAGGTTTAACAAAATCTAACATGCAGTGGAATAATTTTATAACAAAATATCAGAGTTTACAAATTTTACACAGCGGAAAATACATAGCTTTTAAATAAACAAAATTTACCAATTTTACAATCCAGAGCGTGCATGTCTTTACATGCCTCTCTAACTTCGATAGCTGAAAACTTTAAATTTGTAACACTTGGGTTTGACCCGAGCATTTCATGCAAAATACAAAATATTTGAGTCAATATTTACTTTATTCAAGTAAAACAACATCAATAAGATACTAAAACAGAAAGTTAATCCTATCAATTATTAAATATTCGATTGTATCAAATATCCAAATTTAAACTGCCTAACATATGTGACAAAATCGAGCATGGACTAGAAATAGGACAACATAAAATATATTCGTTTCAATGCCTAAATGCAGCAACCTATGAATATACAGTTTCAAGGATTCATAAATTTTGCCACAGCATATATATATATATATATATATATATATATATATATATATATGTTTTCATGCATCAAATAGTAAGCAAATACAAACTTAGGTTAATATAATGACATAGGCATATAATCAAGGCATAGAAAATAAGTTAGTTATATATTACTTTTCATACAAAAACAGGCAGTGCAAATTTTCGTGCTAGCTATAGCAAAGGTGACTCAAGTGCAAGTGATGAGAATGAATTTTGTAAAACAAGAGGGCATATATGTGCAGCAAAACACAAAACAAGAGTACAATATTTATGCAAATGGGTTTTGTTAACTCGATGACATGTATGTGCATAGAATCAAACATGCTTATCAAATTCAAGTATGATTACATATGGTGTATACAAGCATGTTCCAGGCCTTTACAATAAAGGATTAATATAAAAATTCAGTATTCAGTAGGTTACATGTATACACATATATGTATACGTATATACAAATACAATTAGAATATGTAGGTGTATAAACAACCAGGGAAATATTGGAATAATGTACAAATCAAACACACCTACCTCAATGTTCAAAGCATGACATCACGCATCAACCAACCATTTTAATTTCAGTTTGAACTGATGTTGGAAAAACTTGAAATACAGTAAAACATGAGTAAATTCACCTTGTGTGGATATGATGAAGACAAGAAACAAATACAGACAATGACCATTCCTAAGCAGCGAATTTGAACTTGAAAAATCATTCTTTTTCTTTTGTGAGGAGGAGGACAGACAAAATTTAAGAAGATGAGGACCACAAATTTCTTTTAGGGAAGAGGAGACCGATGAAGGTAGAAAGGAATTTAGGTTTAGTTTTTTGTGTGTGTGAAAAGAATGGTCAAAAATTTATATAAGATAATTATAGAGAGGATAAAAGAACGAGAAATGAAACTGAGAAAGATACATTATTTATTTCTAACTAGGGTCTCTTCAAATTCGGTAAGTTATAAAGGAAATATATTAGCTGACTAGGCATGAGGTGTCGGTCTAATTAATATTTATTTCTTGTTCAAAAATCCAAAAGTAAATCACCTAGATACTGAGAATAACAGAATAAAACGAATTCTTGATTTATTTTCTTAGATTGTTAAGTTGCGCAACTTTTTAAATTTTAAAACACATAATACTAAATATCATAATTTAGAGAACATATTTAATTGTACTGACAAGAATAAGGCAGAGAAAATGGTTAAAGATATGCACAAATAATGTTAAAAGTTTTACGGTTTTTTTTCTTTTTTTCTAAATATAGATAACATGAGATTAAAGAGAATGGAAATATATATAAATGGAGATGGTTTGTTTTTTAGAGAAAAAAAGATGGGGAATGAGAATACGAAATAAGATGCATGAAAAATAGAATGGAGGGAAAAAATATAATTAAGGTAAAGAAACTAAAAGAATAAAGAAAAGAAATAAATGTGTATTTAATGGAGAAATAGAGTGGATAGAAAGGAGGTACTAAATTTGAGGAAAGTAGAAAAAAGAAGAGGAAAGAAATTGATAAAATGAAGGAAAGAAATGAATGTTGCATTTAGGAAACAACAAAGAGGAAAAGGCATTGAAACTGCTTCAACTATTCACACTTCAAAATTAATTAATTAATGAAGGTTTAAACATCTAATCCCCATTCTAAACTGCTAAACATTACATTTTAATAGACAAGGAATGTATTAAAGGCAATAGTCAAAGATATATACATATGTTGCATGAATTTATTTCACTTAGAATCTACACATTGTTTTCAAATCAAATGTAACTTATATATCATTGACATTCAGCATCGTCATATTTTTTTTTTTGAAATTTGGTTCACTTTATTGCTAAAACCAAATAAATCCGCCTTTATAAGCCTCGTTAAAACCCTATAACCCCCTAGTGGGTACCTTATAGGGAAAAAGAGTACTTATAAATTTGGTATACAACATAGGAATAACCAAAGTCATAATCGAAATCAAATACAACAAAGATCAGCAAAATTAAAGAAAAACTTTAGATCCATCAACGCGGCCCAAAAACAAGGCCCACTGCCATCCGCCACTTCTAAAATTCAAAACTCAAACTTCAGCTTTATCCTACATCGAATAACTCAATACCCCACCTCTGCAATAATAGTTCATTCCTCAAAGTACGAACTGATTTAGTACCATTATTTTGGATAAACGAAACAATTTCTCATTCAATCTTCATGAGTGTAGCTGTTGAATGATTTCTTCGACCCTGGAAGATCCAGAGATTTCTTTCTCTCCAGATAAAGTAGATAGCTGTAATAAAAGCTCCAAAGGCCAAATCCCTTAATTGATCTTTAGCAGTGAAGTTTGAGAATAAAAATTTAGCTTCTTCTTTTAGATCCGAAGGGATTTTAAGTGGTAGCTCTAGCTTTTGCTTCAAAGAAAGCCAAATAAATGCAGAGAAATTGTAACGTCCCGGATTTTGAGCGATTTAATAATTAATTAATTTATTGAATTTAAATTATTGATATGGTAATTTAAATAAGTTAAACTAAACTATATCGAATAATTAATTTAATAGTGGAATAATATATATATATATATATAATTTCCGTAATAGTCGGAAATAGTGGAATTGACAATATTCAGTAAATTAGACAATTTAAAGGACATGATTCAGTTTAGAATTTGAATGGTAATAACGAATATATTATTTAAACGAATGTTGAACGTATTAATTATAATATAAATTATAATCAAGCCCATAACGCCGCGGCAGTTCGTAATATTACGTTTTGAACTTCAATTAAGTGTACGGGGTTCGTTATAAGTCGGATTTCTTCGAAACAAGAAATGTTGGGATATGTTGAGATATATATTTCTAATGGAAGATAAAAATGGAGATTTCGCTTTATAGATTATTAGTTATATCCAAATAAAAATTTGAAATAGTCGCTATGGAACGTTTATAAGGCATAACTATATATTTAATTATAATTAAATATTGGCTTTAGATTTGGACAAGATATTTGAGACGTAGTTATAATTTAGTGAATATTAGGCACACATCCCTAAAACGAAACTTAATTAGGCTCACATCCGGTCATAAACTTATTGTAAATTAGGTCCCTATTTTCAAAAACATATAAAAAAATATAAAAAAATATTAAAAAACCATGTAAATTCGTATTTAATTAAAACAATTAATCGTGAAAAAAATCAGATCAAAAAAACATTAAAAACAACGTCGAAATCATGAAATACAGAAAATCAATGAAATGCAGTAAATTGCATCAAAACATGCATATAAGTCGATTAGTTGCATACCTGTATGCATTTATTTCAAATCTGCGTCAAAACTGCAGTATAAATGCATACATGTATGCACATATTGTTAAAACATGCATCTGCTGATGCATTTGTTTAAAAACTGCATGCCTACGTGCAACTTATTCACGTTTGCATGTATTTTGACATATATGCACACATGTATGCAGTTATATAGAAAAACTGCATACATGTATGCAGTTTTTCAAACAGGCGTGCATAAATATATGCATGTGTATTCGAATAGTTGCATAAATGTATGCAACTATTCGTAAAAGTTGCATACATTGATGCAACTTTTTTTTTTTAATTTCTGTGGACTTCCGAGAATATTTACAGATTTTAGAATTTTTTTTTTTTTTTTTTTTTAAGTGATAGCGCCTGAAAATTTGGACAGAAAACGAAAGAGGCGGAGGTATGGAAAGTGGCAGGCGGAAGATTCCAGGCGGCAGCTAAAATAGGGGGCGGGTTTACAGAGAAAACATTAATTACAGGGATGTATTGTGAATTTAAAACTTGCAAAATAGTTGCATACATGTATGCAACTTTTGCCAATAGTTGCATGCATGTATGCAAGTATTTCTGAAGCTGTTTTAGTTGAAAATGTATGCGGAAACTTGCATACATGTGTGCAACTATTTGAAATACTTGCACACATGTATGCAAGTATTTACATGTGAAAATAAAATATGTGCAGAAACTTGCATACATGTATGCAACTATTTTAAATACTTGCACACATGTATGCAAGTATTGCATGTAAAATTATAACAGAGAAATACTTGCACAGATGAATGCAAGTATTCCAAATATGTGCATGATTTGATGCAAATTACTGCATTTTTCGTTGTTTTCTGTATTTTTTCGATTTTGATGCATGTTTTGATTTTATTATGATCTGAATTTTTGGGCGAGTACATGTTTTATTTAAATACGAATTTACGTGATTTTTTTATATTTTTTTAATATTTTTTTTATGAATTTTAGAAAAACAGGGACTAAATTTACAATAAGTTTATGACCGGGTTTTTTTTATATTTTGAAACCTAATAGGGACCTCTAAAAAACGCACCCTATAATTTAATTCATAGAATTTTACTGTAATTTTTATTGTGAAAAATAAGCAACTTTTTATTTGAAGTATTTTGCACCCTAAATCAGCTATTCTAGGCCTTCATAGAATGAGCTAACCTGTCAATTTTATTATATTTTTGATATTAGGGCACATCGTTCACCATGTACGTATTATTATTTCTGTCCGTACATTTACAGAATTTTATGTAACAAGGTACCAAACCCATTTAACTCAAAGGAAAATTTGATGATTAAATAAAGAGAAAAGCTTCTATGTTAAGTATGAAGTATCCTTGAGTATGCAGTGTTCTTTCTTTTCGTTCCCGGCCTGTTTCTAACCTACTCTGTCTAGTAGGACTTTTACTACATACCTACTGCATGAATTGTCAACATGAATTGCTATCAAACTTTCACTCAGCCTACCCACTTAAGATGAATCTTCACATCAATGTTAAGGCCAAAGACATAAACCTGTCTGCACCTCACGTCCACTCCTCATTAATGGAAACTTACCTCCCTTGTATAACCTTTAAGCATGAAGCAAACATTACGTCCCTTCTTGAATTAAATGCTGCGTCCCCTTTTCTTAGCTATTAAGCATTTGTTTTATTTATTTATTTATTTATTTTAATTCAAGTCTTAGCTGCCAAGTAAATTCCGCTTATAAATAAACACGATGGAATCCTCGTTTCTTTTTTTTTTCTCTTCTGTAAAACGAAATGCAAGAATGGCCTTCCAAAATCCATAACAAATTCAATACTTCATATTAAATTATAAAACCGATCTCAATGAACTCGGTAAGGCAGCAGCTTCAACCTCATGTAATCATGTTGGTGCGGCAAAGGGTGATTCACCGATTTATGGCGAAATAAAACAGAAGCTGTGCATACATAAAGAGTGGAGGTTTGAAAATATCATTGGGTGTATGTCAAAATGGGAAAGGTGAGTTGTAGAGATGAGTATGGGAAATGGTGCGGTTGTTTCCCTACATCCATGCAGGAGAAACGTTGAATATATGAGAGAGACTTTGGAGAGGGTCTGTTCATCGTTGGTTGAGGGGGTGTGAGCTGTATATTAATGGCATGGGGACGTAGAGCCTTGAAGCCAAGTTCTTTCGGTAGTCTTGATCTGTTAAACAGTGGACCGGGATCCTTGCAATGATACAGACAATGAAAAGAAGAAAGTGAAAGGGGGAGGGACGTGTAGATGTGAAGTGTGAAGGACGTGAGTGTATGACGTTGGGATGCGTACTGGAAATGGTATAGATTAGGGTTGTTACGATTGGACCGTTCAACCGCCAAACCGCACTAACCGTTCACACGGTTGCCGTCTACTACAGTAAAGGTGACGTTGACGGTTGTGGATTTTGATAACCGCGGTAAACCGTACCAACCGCACATGATTTTTTTGTAGTATTTCATAAAAAAAATATGTTTTTCAATAACTTAAGCTAGAGAAATAACATATATATAAATTATTTGCATCTTTATCTATAGACAACATGCACATGGATGGTTTGTTTCATAGATAAATAAACTAATTCTTAAAATTAATGTTAAAACTTGAATTATTTATGAATAACAATGTAAATTTACAGAAGTGGTTGCGGTAACGGTTAGATAGTTACGGTAATGATTATAAAATTTGTCAACCGTCAACAACAGTGGCGGTTACGGTTGGAGGTAAAATAGACGGTTGCCGTAACCGTAACACCCCTAGTATAGATGGTGAAATGGGTTTGCAAATTTATTTACTGTAGAGGGAGGTATTGGATTGAAGAACATGGCAAAAGGTAGAATGGTACCGTTGGGTTTGGGGATGTGTGGCTTGGTAGGTGAGTATGCGTGATGGAGTTTACGTTTTTGGGTGCGGTATTTATTTTGGTGGAGTGACTATGTATGGGGGGAAACTGTTAATGAGGGGTGCGTGACGAAGAGGACCATCGAGCCAACAAGTATAAAAGGGAAAAGTGGTGTTTATGAAAACAAAGGGTATTGGGATGAAGAGATCCTGGTGGGAAGATTTATGGTGAGGGTAGTTTTAAATTCGGTGAAGAAATAGAAGAGGATAAGAGGCTTAAGGTTTTGAAATGGCGGACTATTTACTGCAAGCGGTTATATTATGGAAGAAGACGTTGCACTGTTCATTTCGGGTTGAAAGAGGTGTGGGCTGACTCCAATTCTAAAACGTGGGCCCAATTATATTAATTAATTTAAGTTTAATTCTTAATTAAAAATACGTATTAGTTGTAAATCTCATAACTTGTACATACATTATCAAAATTGAGAAAAACAGGATCCGTTGGGATCATATGGACGACGGCTACATAATGGAACTGTCTGGGAGTGAATTGGAGATCATTACAATTAATAGCGAAATAAATTGTCTGTCTGAAAATCGACGATCGCTTATCGTTGTTTAACGATAACTGACCAATATGAGTAAATCTCACTAACTCTGCACAGTTTATATTTTTATAATGTATTTTCAGAACTGATAAATGATGGTTGATTGTTGTGTGTTGACTGTTGGATGAACTGCTAGTCAGTTGGTTTAAATTATATATATATATATATATACATATATATATATCGTTAAATATATATTGATTCTGTTTATCAGAATATTTCGTGTTGAAGGGAAATTGATGTTATATATTTTGTTTTAACATCTGTGGATGCAGGGAAACAGGTTGGAGGGATCCAACAGGATTCCTCAATATTCATAATACTGTTTGTTTTTATATATGATGATATATGATGTGATATATAATTTGTGATTGATTATGATAAGACTGGTCTAGTTATTTGGTATTTGAAATACCGTAAGAAATATTGGAATGTATAAAAAAGTTTTTTCAAAGTGTATTTGAAAAAGGGATACTTATTTTGAAAATAAATAGAATTATAAAAGGTATATTTATTTATAAAATAAATAGAATTATAAAAGGAATATTTAGTTAGAAAATAAATATAATTATAAAAGGAAATATTTATATGAAATAAAAAGGATATTATAAAAGGAAATATTTATAAAATGAATAGAATTTTATAAAAGGAAATATGTGAAAAGTAGATATTAAATAGAAATCTGTTTTAATAGATAAATTAAGAAGATTAATTTATAAATGATATTTATAAATTAAGTAAAATGTTAATCATTGGATAAATTAAAATATAAGTCTGGATTTATGTAGAGAAGTAGAAACCCGTTTTAACACCGATATTTCAAATGGAAATTTGAACTTAGTTTTTAAAGGGAATTAAATGAGATTTTAGTGTTAGAAGTATAAAATAAGTTTTTATAGAAAATTATATAAATAGAAGTATAAAAAGAAATTAGATTTGGGGATAGTGTTTGTAAATTGCGAAATCAAACTATTTTGATTCAATAAAAGGGATATTATTCACATTTAATGTGAATAAGGGATTTACATAAATATTTTTTAAACACGAATATTTATAAAGGAAATTTAGGGTTTTGAATTAGAGTTAATCAGTTAATCAAATAGTGTTGAATTGAATTAGAGTTAATCGAATAGAGTTATTCTAATGGAAGTTATCGAACATAAATTATTCGAAAGAGAGTTAATCGAATAGAGATTACTCGAAAGAGAATTATACTTTGAAATTCGATTATATCGAATGTAGGAAAGTACTATTTACTTTCCGTTCTAAAATCAAGATTTATTCATTCATTTATAAATTATTTGTTTGTTTATTTATTCAAATTAATAAATAAAAGTTACATTTAAGTTATTATATTTTAGAAGCATGGGATTATAGCACTATTTTTATAATCAAATGATTTCTGTAAAAGAAGTGGATTCGTAAATAGAATCCGAGAGTTACGTAAGGAAATTTGTTAAAGATTTAGAAGGTGAATTTTGTTTATTTCGAAGTTAGAAATGTTGTTTAGTTAAGGTCTGAGAGGTAGTTATACCCCAACTTGATTGACTTCGTTTTTAACTAAGGAATAGTTAAGGTTCAATAGTGAAGGCTGGTTAAGTGAATTTAGTTAATGAGTGTAATGGTTTGAGTTGGCGTCACGATGTTTTATTTAAACATCTGTTTAAATCCAATGAAGGAGTTTTGGGAACGTTTTCCAAATAAGAAATCGGAAATGCTTTCTAATATAGAAAATAAGAAATGAGAGTAAATATGGAAATGTTTTCCAATGATTAATAATGTATATTTTCTAAATTTAGAAAATAAGAGTTTACGAATATATGAAATAGGAATAGAGAAATGAATAATTGAATGACAAATTAATTTAAAGGGATAAAAATTGAGTGATGATTGATCGATAAGATTTCCATTTGGAAATACGACCGTTGTTTGTACACATGTTTTCCTTTGATAGTTAAATCACCGATTATCAAAGATTTTGACCATTTCCGTTGTCAATACGGAGAGACCGGGATCAAATATATTATCTGAAAATCACTCCATACGGCATCAGCATTGCGAATCAAATATGATGAAGATAATTGAAGGCGAAGTTATGCAAGGGCTGTTCAGTAAATCCTAGGTAGAAATTGCCTAAGATGGATTTACAGAATAGTGCCTTCGGGTTGTCCAGTCCCAGGACAACTTGAATAGACGAATGTCTGACAGAGTATATCTGTTAGATCGCGTAAGTTGATCGTTTCAAACTTATTTACGTTGGTGGCGAAGGAATTCGTTTCTCTTAGCTTATACCCGTGGTATTTTTGGGGAAATCAATTTGTGATTTGGCGGATATGAGGATGTGGCGTTCAATGTAAATAAAGGAGCTGTTAAAAGGTAAGTTATGACCTCAAGCCTTATCAACTGAGAAATGACAGAAATCGGACAGGCAACATGGCTAAGTGGGCCGCACCCAATTAGGGTATATTGTCACTATCTAGAGAATATTCATATTTGTTACCTCTTTCGCTTCTGTGTCTCCCGGGAACGGTTATGTTGGTATACCAACCATAAGGTGATAATATATTCGGAACATTCAAGCGAAATGAATGGCCGGTCATGTGTGGCCAAGTTACAAGATGTTCTTGTTGCACTCCAGTGTATCGCTTCTAGAGTACACTGATCGGAAGGTGGTTCCATACCTTGTCATAGTTGGAAATCCATTACCCAATAAGCGCCCACGGTGTTTGATTGTATATAATATACGTAGAACGTGGGATGAAAGCGTTTCCACTAGATTGCTATTTATTTGATTTAGACATTATTATAATATCAGAAGAGTTTTGATGTTAAAGAACTGTTTTGGGTTATCGTAAGGTAAATACCATCCGCGTTTATGTGTGGACCAGTCTTACGATTATCATTTCTTTAGAAAGGATTATAAAAGTTAAACAAATAGTTGGAGTTTACTCACACCAGTCACATGACTGACCCAGAGTTTATTTTGTTTTGTTTTCCCTAAACTCTTGGGTGCCCAATTTTGTATGGGCAGTCAAGTAGTCAGGATTTTACAGATACTTGAAGAGCTAGAGCAAGAGGCTTCAGGATTATATAGCCACTGTTATTTCCACTGCGTTGTAAGTGTTATACTCTAATAATGGTATTGTATACAGATACTTTTTTTATTTCAAAAGTTATGTTATGAAATATATTTATTCGTTCCGCTGTGAGATTCGTGTTTACTCTGATGTTGTGATGTTCTTCTCCTTCTATTCTAATTTTCTATCTTATGTATTCTCACCCTCTATTTTCTTTCATTAACTATCCGGTATTTCCGATGCTTGGATAGTCGATATTGAGTTTATGTCAATTACCAAGGTCGCAAATTCCCCGGGTCGTTACAGAAATCACACTGAAATAATAGATGTTGAATGGTTTCTGCATGGTTATCACATAAAGGACACAGTATGTCTGCAACATTGCAAAAGCGCAAAATTCTACCTTTGGTATTCAACCTCCCCAAAATAGCAAGATATGATATAAAAGACATTTTTCTATAATTCTTCTTGTGCCATAATACTGAATAAACTGGATCTGGAATGTGAAAACCCGTAACTTCCCCGTAAAGGAAAGCGTCGGATAGTTCGAGAACAAGCCACAACAGAACGCATACAGAAGAACATTTCATTGTATATTACAACAATGCTTCAGATTACAAGAATATACAGAGTATAAACAAATAAATATTACACAGAAATATCAGAGATTTAAATTACATTTAAATACATAGCAACGGAAAATAATACAATACACAACTAGAATGAGATATACGGATACAAAGCTTTCCGGATATCGTTCCAGCTGTAAACCAGGATCCTGTGAATATAAATCTGCAAAACCAAAACTACTAGCTGCCCGTGTCAAAATAAGGGCACCCAGAGTTTAGGTTAAAACAATAAACTCCAGGTCAGTCATGTGACTGGTGTGAGAACTAAAACAGTTATTAATCTTTATTTTAAATCATTAGGTAAATCAAGGGACCACGCCGTATAACACGGAACGGGTTTCCTCCCAAGAATACCAGTGCATAAAACAACAGCGCAATGCTAAATAAAGAAAATGAAGCTATTATAAGACCCAGGTCCCATCACACAATGCAACGCAGCCGAGGATAGGGTTTTCCCTTATAATAGCCAAACATACTTAGTACGTTTAAAACAAATCATTTGATACTACTATAAGTGCATAGTGTATAAAACAACTTCAAATCATAAGTATCAATCATAGGCGGCATGAATGCCCCATAACACTATGTCGCCATATATAAGTTTACAATCAAAACCGCAATATCGTATTGGAAGTTGGGTTATCATTTATGGTATGAACCGAGGCTAGGGCAAGATCCTCAACCGATTCGAGACAATCTAGCCCATGTCTCAGGACCCAGACTCAGGTGGGCCTTGGATCGTCAGGGCCGGTCCACCGATGTGGATTATTATGCCTGAACACTACGTTTCTCCGCCCTTTGGGGCGTAAGCCTGGCCCGTCAGCCGACTAGAAGCATCGGCCGAAACCGATATCACGAGGCGCCTCGCTTTTCAGCAAGTAATAACAAGTAACATCCACATGAGTCAAACTCGTCAGCCAGTTCAAGCACTGACGCCACTCCTAACTAGAAAGAAACGCATGTCCTCCCTGAGGTCCGTCTCCCGTTTTTGATTCATACCGGGTGTGATACTCGCGAATCAACGTTACACAAAGCTACGCCACAAAGGCCGTGCTTCGATCATCAACCACAAGACTTTGCTTTTCAACAGAAGCCTTGATCATTTGCATCTTAGCATGCCACACAGGCAATTCACTCCATGCGATTGATATCCATCAATATATAACCCCTGAGCTCGTACGTCTCAGAGAAGGGCGTTAAGCAAGAGAATAAATTCTCCGCCGCCAAACAGATATATATTTAATAGAGATCAATCACACGGACTAAAATCCAATGTCAGACACACAGTCCATTTACAAGTCCGTTCTGGGTCTGAACGAAACCGGAGGCACCTAGTACCTCGCATATCCATCGATCTCCAAGTACGTCTGGACGATCACCAACCGTTTCCATCTTCTTGGGTGTACAGGCCAATCAAGATCATCAGTAATCACCCAAACGACGTGAAGACTTCCGGTCTTCGACCACCGTCTTCATCTTCGACTTATCGTCGTATCAGTTATCCAGAATGGGATAAACCCGGTCTTCCCGAATAACTCGCTTATATTTTAAATAAGTGTTACACAAACACAACATACGCCTCATTCCAATTCATTAGTCACTAACAATAAATTAATCAAGAGAATAATTTCCCAAATACTAACCCCGAAGGCCGAAACCAACATCAGATCAATATCCAGAAAACCATCCTGCTTAGCTAACCGACAGTTAGTTTCTAAATTTCACATTCATAAGGAAAGGTTCCCATTAATTTTATCCAAGATAAATTTCTTGAATTTATTCTTTAATCTATTTTTGAATATCAATTCGAACTAGTCGGGATTAGCGAACCTTACCGAAGTAATCATTTGTTTTAATTTCCCAATCCCAACCTATTCATCCCATGAAGTAAAACTGGTAATACTTCATATCTAACACCACGGTGTTACCGGTAAATTCAATTACCATTTCACGTTCAAATATAATTAAAGATTCAACTATCGCCTGGAGTAAAACTGGTGATACTCCATTTTCGATCTTTTCAATCTAATTAAAGATTCATTAAAACTCCACTTAGTTTTAATCTGTGACTGGGTTAAAGAATCAGTGTCATTTAAAACACGGTTCACGATAAACCCAAAATCACATTTCCATTAATTATCGGGTTAAAGAACGAGTGTTATTTAAAAACACCATTCACGATAAACCCAAGAATCAATATCAGTTCAATTCCAATTAAATATTGCTTAATTGGTACACTTCATTAAATCTAAATAAAAAGATTTAATCTTTTCTCAACTGGGTTCAAGAACAGTGTTAGTGAAGACACCATTCACGACAAACCCAAATCACATTTGATATTCAATGCAAGGCTCTGAATAGAAAATATATCGGCTTATATTCAATATCAAATTCTACGACTAACAAATGTCGTATTGGAAATAACGATATATATATATATATATATATATATATATATCTTTCAAATTTCCATAGCCACATCTGTATAATCACGAATTCCAACATCGAAATATTCCGAAGACAATTTCGATTCAAATCCACTCCAATGCAATCATTGGAAATCCTGGTTATTTCTAAAACCCTTTTTCAAATTCAATTTATCAATTTATTTATTTAAAAATAAATAGAATTATATTTCTAGTTCAAAACTAGTTCATTTCGATAAAAACCTATTTTTATCTTTTCAAATATGGAGTTTTTCATCCCAATACTTTCTAAATCATTTCTTATGATTTTACACAAATTATTACTATTTTTAATAATTTTATCAAGGCCCGTACAGTCGATTTCCACCAATGGCCATCGAACTGCACGTATAGCGACCTTTTTCAAATTTGATTTGGACATAATTCCAAATCCAACCGTTAGATTTTTAATTTATCACATTCGTTAGAAAGCTCTTTTCGATACGAATCCAACGGTTCCGGTTTTAGGAGAATCCGACGGTCGGATCTCCCGTAATGTCCGTTTGAAATAAATGGTCGAAATTCACGAACTGCCGCGGCGCGGCGCGTTCTTTTCAGGCCATTATATTATATATATAATATATATATCGTCGATTTCTATTTAAAACGAATTTTATAAATAGTTTTAAATTCGTTTCAAAAGCAATTTCAACTTCCCTTTCAATTCAAATCAAAATTGAATTCTTTTTTTTTCCGTTTTAAAATTCATTTCTATTCAATTCAAATTTCAATTCAATTTGAATTCATTTCGATTTGCTTTCAATTCAATTTGAATTCGTTTTATATTCAATTCATTTCGAAATCATTTTATATTCAATTCATTTCGAAATCGTTTTATATTCAATTCATTTCGAAATCGTTTTCAATTCAATTCATTTCGAAATCGTTTTCAATTCAATTCATTTCGAAATCGTTTTTAATTCAATTCATTTCGAAATCGTTTTCAATTCAATTCATTTCGAAATCGTTTTTAATTCAATTCATTTCGAAATCGTTTTCAATTCAATTCATTTCGAAATCGTTTTCAATTCAATTCATTTCAAAATGAATAAAATCGATATAAATATCGTTCACGTCAAAATGGCGTCAATCTAATCAACACGGCTTCATAAATTTCTATTTTCAAATATTTCTTTTTCAAAATAGTTATTATTATCAAAATATTTCGTTCAACACATGACCAATCTCAATGGATGAGTACTGTCAACACATGAACCTTTATTTTATATTGATAAAGATGTAAATTTTATTACTAAAATATTTCGTTCAACACATGACCAATCTCAATGGATGAGTACTGTCAACACATGAACCTTTATTTTATATTGTTCTTTATTTTTCAAATTGGAATGAGGCCCAATCAATTACCATATAAAATTAATTATATGGATTTTCATACAACACATGTATATAATAGCATTGAAAATAATCAACCCTCAACCAAAGTGCACTACACTGTATAAGCATCAAATATAGATATTCAACGCTTATAACAGCCTGTCAATCGATCGATCGACATATTTAAGCAATCAGGATGAGTGAACTTCAAATTTCATCCCAACACCCGTGTGGGGTTTCAAACAATCAAACACAGATTTTAGTTGTGCAGTTGGGCGATGTGTAAAATTTACCGTCCCAATCAATGTCAGTCAAATCGGTGTACATAAACAAACCGTCCGGTTTGTAAATGAATATTTATTTATTCACATTCACTATATTCATATTCACGTTAAAAATTATATTTTTAACGATAAAACATTTTATTTTAACCTATGAATTTCTATTCAGTTCATTCTTTAAATAAAATGGTATTTTTATTTTCTAACTTATTTTAGAAAATTTCGGCGGCATAACGGCACGATACTAGAAACGGGACGAGGCCTAGCCTTATCCCCGGTCTAGTGAAGGCCCACGCCATTCACACATCAATCAAATTCACCAAACAACCAAATTCAAATCAAATCATCAAATTAATTTATGCAACCAAACAAACAAGTCCATGGTCTGTGGACGATTGTGTCGGGTGCTACTAAGCACCGTCTGCATCCTAGTATATATATATATAACTAGAAAAAGAAATTGAAAGGTGAGAAATTCTCACCGATAGCTATCCCATCATCTTGACTCTTCTTTTAGAAATCATCGCCATTCTCGCCCTTTGTCGCTTTCATTGTCCGCTTTCACTACATATGTAAAAAAATCACATTTTTATACCGCTACTATATAGATAAAAATTCTATTTTTATACCGCTACTATATAGATTAAAATTCTATTTTTATACCGGTGTTCATATCATAAAGATTATATTTTTATATCGCCACCCATATAAAAATCACATTTTGGTTCTCCTACATAATAAAAATCATATTTTTATATCTCTACATCATATAAAAATTATATTTTTATTTCTTCTACCTAATCAAAAATCATATTTTCACGTTGCTACTTCTATATAAGAATCACAGTTTTAAAGCAAAGTTATCTAAATAAAAATCATATTTTTACTTCGCCTTCAACATGATAAAAATCGTATTTTTATTTTCCTAACTTCATAATAAAGATCATGTTTTTATATTTTAAAAAAAAACTAATCTTTCTTTAAATGAAAATAAGTTCTTTTCTTTTTATAGAATCAAACCTTTCTTTTTATCAAAATATAATCTTTATTTTAAATGAAAATCTAAACTTCATGTTATATATATAAATTATATTTTTATTCCAAAGTTGTTTACATTTTATATTGCTATCATTTATATAAGATCTTATTTTTACTTCTTAAAGACAAGGCTTATTTTTATATTTTCAAAACAACTTATATATATATATACAAAACAAGGTATATATATGAATTTCAAAACAATGCATATACATTTTTCAAAACAATGTATATATATACTTTCCATATTTTTAATCACAATCTTTTATTATATAATTTTGATTTTTAAAACAGTGATTTTTAATTTTAAAAAAAAGGAATCACCTTCTCTCATTTTTCCTGAAACCGTTCAGAACAAAGCACACCACCAAGAAATCGCCTGTGACGACCTGGAATTTCGCTCGATCTGAATCAGTCGTTAAACCAATCTAAACCGTTCGAAATCCCTGAACGTTGAGAACATGACAAATCAGAACACAAACAGAAGAACATTTCATTGTATATTACAACAATGCATCAGATTACAAGAATATACAGAGTATAAATGAATAAATATTACACAGAAATATCAGAGATTACAATAAATTACATAGCAGCGGAAAAATAATATAAAGCACAACTGAAGGTGATATACGGATACAGAGCTTTCCGGATATCATTCCAGCTGTAAACCAGGATCCTGTGAATATAAATCTGCAAAACCAAAACTACTAGCTGCCCGTGCGGAAAATAGGGGCACCCAGAGTTTAGGTTAAAACAATAAACTCCAGGTCAGTCATGTGACTGGTGTGAGAACTAAAACAGTTATTTTAAAACTTTACTTTAAAAGAGAGTAATTCAAGGGACCACGCCGTATAACACGGAACGGGTTTCCTCCCAAGAATACCAGTGCATAGAATAAACAACGCAATGTTTTTTTCGAAAAATGAAGCTATTATAAGACCCAGGTCCTATCATACTATGCAACGCAAGCCGGGGGATAGGGTTTTCCCTTATAATAGCCAAACATGCTTGGTACGTTAAAACAAATCATTTGATACTATAATAAGTGTATAGTGTCCAAACAGTTTCAATCATAAATATAAATCATAGACGGCATGGGTACCATATATCATGTCGCCATACTAGTTCTACAATCAAAGACGAATTACACGTATCGGAAATTGGATTCCGTCATGAGTCGAGGCAAGGGGCAAGCTCCTCTCCGCATTCGAGACACTCTAGCAAATGCTCAGGACTACGCACACTGGGTAACCCTTGGATCGGTTGGGCCGGTCCTCACTTACGTTAGAGGATTGGCAATTCCTGAACACGCGTTTCCCGGTCCTTACAGACCTATAATCGAGGCGCCTCGCATCCAACAACCACAAAGGTGAAAAGTATATAAATGTCAGGGCTGGTAAGTCACTGACACCACCAAAGCTAGAAAGAAACGTCGTGTTCTCCCAACGGCCCGTATCCCGTTTTTAACTCATACCGAGGTGTGAGGCTCGCGAATACACGTTATACACAAAGCTGCCACATAGACGTGCTTTGATCATCAACCACAAGACTTTGCTTTTCAACAGAAGCCTTGATCATTGCATCTTAGTATGCCACACAGGCAATTCATGCCATGCGACTGATGTCCATCGATATACAACCTCTGAGCTCGTATGTCTCAGAGAAGGGCGTTAAGCAAAAGAATAAATTCTTCGCCGCCAAACAGATGTATATTTAATAGAAATCAATCAACACAGAATAAAATCCAGTGTCAGACACACAATCCATTTACAAGTCCGTTCTGGGTCTGAACGAAACCGGAGGCACTTTCCTCGCATATCCATCCATCTCCAAGTACGTCTGGACGACCACCAACTATTTCCATCCTCTTGGGTGTACAGCCCAATCAGGATCGTCAGTAATTACCCAAACGATGTGAAGACTTCCGGTCTTCGACCACCGTCTTCATCTTCGACATATCGTCGAATCGGTTATTCAGAATGGGTATAAACCCGGACTTTCCGAACAACCCGCGTATATTGAAAACAAATGTTACACAAACACAACATACGCCTCATTCCAATTCATTAGTCACTAACCGCAAATTAGCAAGAGAACAATTTCCCAAACATTAACCCCGAAGGCCGAAACCAACATCAGATCAATACCCAGGAAACCATTCTTCTTAGCCAACCTACAGCTAGTTTCTAAATTCCACATTCTTAGGGAAAGGTTCCCATTAATTTTATCCAAGATAAATTCTTTAAAATTTATCCTGTAATCTTCCTTTGGATGTCATTTAAAACCAAATTATGGTTTTTCCAACTAGTCGAGATTAGCGAACCGTAACGAAGTAATTATTTATTTTATTTCCCAATCCCAACCTATTCATCCCATGAAGCAAAACTGGTAATACTCCATATCTAACACCGGGGTGTTATCGGTAAAATTAATTACCATTTCACGTTCAAATCTAATTAAAGATTTAACTATCGCTTTGGAGCAAAACTGGTGATACTCCATTCTCGCTCATCTTCTAAATTTGGTAATTTAGATTATCAATTCGAATTTCAATCTAATTGCAGATTCAATAAAACTCCTTTTACTGGGTTAAAGAACTAGGTGTTATTTAAAACACAGTTCACGACAAACCCAAATCACATTCTATTCGTTATCGGGTTAAAGAACTAGTGTTATTTAAAACACTGTTCACGATAAACCCGTTTCAAATTTAATCAAATATATTAGAAATTCGATGATTTAAAACCCCTTTTTAAATCTAATTCATTTATTTTAAAAATGATTGGGTTTTAAATTTAGTTCAAAACTAGTTCATTTCAATAAAAATCTATTTTTATCTTTTCAAATATGGAGTTTTTCACCCCAATCTTTCCCAAGTCATTTCTTATGATTTTACACAAATTATTGATATTTTTAATAATTTTATCAAGGCCCGTACAGTCGATTTCCAACAATGGCCATCGAACTGCACTTACAGCGACCTTTTTCGAATTTGATTTGGACGTATCTCCAAATCCAACCGTTAGATTTTGAATTTCTAATATTCGTTAGAAAGCTCTTTTCGATACGAACCCAACGGTTCCGGTTTTAGGAGAATCCGACGGTCGGATCTCTCGTAATGTCCGTTTGAAATAAATGGTCGAAATTTACGAACTGCCGCGGCGCGGCGCGTTCTATTTCAGGCCATTATATTATATATATAATATATATTTCGTCGATTTTTATTTAAAACGAATTATAGAATTAGTTTTGAATTCGTTTCAAAAGCAAAGTCAACTTCTATTTCAATTCAAATCAAAATTGAATTCTTCTTTATAAATTCGTTTTAAAATTCATTTCTATTCAATTCAAATTTCAATTTAATTTGAATTCATTTCACTTCATTTTAAATTCAATTCGAATTCGTTTCTCAATTCAATTCAACTCAATTCAAATTGGTTTTCTATTCGATTCAAATTCATTTTCTATTCAAATTAAATTCGTTTCGTTTTCTATTTGAATCAAGTTCATTATATATTCAATTTGAAATCAAATTGGCTTTCTATTCGATTCAATTCGAAATCATTTTATATTCAACTCAAATCGAAATCGTTATATATTCAATTCATTTCGAAATCGTTATATATTCAATTCATTTCGAAATCGTCATATATTCAATTCATTTCGAAATCGTTATATATTCAATTCATTTCGAAATCGTTATATATTCAATTCATTTCGAAATCGTTATATATTCAATTCATTTCGAAATCGTTATATATTCAATTCATTTCGAAATCGTCATATATTCAATTCATTTCGAAATCGTTTTATTCGATATAAATATCGTTCGCGTCAAAATGGCGCATCACTATTTAACACGGCTTTATATATTCTATTTCAAATATTTCTTTTTGTCAACACACGACTAATCTCAACGAATGAGTACCGTCCATGTGTGACTATTTTTGTTAAATTATTTCGTTCAACACATGACTAATCTCAACGAATGAGTACCGTCAACACATGAACCTTTATTTTATATTGATAAAGATGTAAATTTTATTGTAAAAATAATTCGTTCAACACATGACTAATCCCAACGGATGAGTATAGTCAACACATGAACCTTTATTTTATATTGATAAAGATGTAAATTTTATTATAAAAATAATTCGTTCAACACATGACTAATTCCAACGGATGAGTATAGTCAACACATGAACCTTTATTTTATATTGATAAAGATGTAAATTTTATTGTAAAAATAATTCGTTCAACACATGACTAATCCCAACGGATGAGTATAGTCAACACATGAACCTTTATTTTATATTGATAAAGATGTAAATTTTATTATAAAAATAATTCGTTCAACACATGACTAATCCCAACGGATGAGTATAGTCAACACATGAACCTTTATTTTATAATATTCTTTATATTTCAAATTGGAATGAGGCCCAATCAATCACCATATAAAGTTAATTACATGGATTTTCATACAACACATGTATATAATAGCATTGCAAAATAATCAACCATTAACCAAAGTGCACTACACTGTATAAGCATCAAATATAGATATCTAACGCTTATAACAGCCTGTCAATCAATTGATCGACATATTTAATCGATTAGGATGAGTGAACTTCATATTTCATCCCAACACCCGTGTGGGGTTTCAAACAATCAAACACAGATTTTATTCGTGCAGTTGGGCGATGTGTAAAATTTATCGACCCAATCAATATCAGTCAAATAGGTGTACATAAACAAACCGTCCGGTTTGTAAATGAATATTTATTTATTCACATTCACGTTAAAAATTATATTTTTAACGATAAAACATTTTATTTCAACATATGAATTTCTATTCAGTTCATTTATTCAATAAAAATGATATTTTTATTTTTCTAACATATTTTAGAAAATTTCGGCGGCATAACGGCACGATACTAGAAACGGGACAAGGCCCAGCCTTATCCCCGGTCTAGTGAAGGCCTACGCCATTCACACATCAATCAAATTCACTTTCGTTATGCAAACCACAAAATTTGAAGTAAGGGTCTAACCTAGCCTTACTCCTTCGCCTTATAACGGCGCACGTCTAATCCTAATCAATTTATCGATTCGATTTTTCACACCACAAACCACATTCAAACCAATATCGCAATCAATCACCATACAGTCAAACAAACAAGTCCATGGTCTGTGGACGATTGTGTCGGGTGCTACTAAGCACCGTCTGCATCCTAGTATATATATATATAACTAGAAATAAAATTGAAAGGTGAGAAATTCTCACATATAGCTATCCTAGCTCCACGGCACTTCTAACGCAGGAAATCTTCGCCAACTCGCCTTTTTATCGCCTTTGTTGCCCGTAGCCACTACATATATAAAAATCGAATTTTTATTTCAAAGTTCAATATATAAAAATCGAATTTTTATTTCAAAGTTCAATATATAAAAATCGAATTTTTATTTCAAAGTTCAATATATAAAAATCGCATTTCAAAAATATAGATTTCACCTTTATAAAAATAAAGTTTTCGCCTTTATAAAAACCACCACTTTATCTCAACGTATATAAAATAAAAATCAGATTTTTATTTCGTTACATACACAAAGATGATATCTTTATATTCTCTATCCTATAAAGATTATATTTTTAATACTTTAAAAATATAAAAATCCTATTTTTAATATTTCTATATAGTAAAGATTATATTTTTATTACTTTAACTAACCAAAAATCATATTTTGACATCATCTATATAGTAAGGACTATATTTTTAATACTTTGAAAATATAAAAATCATATTTTTAATACTTTAAAAATATAAAAATCATATTTTTCTTTAACTAAAAATCAAATCTTTTTTTTCTAATCAGTTTTAATCCTTTTGAAAAATCAGTTTTTATTTTCTTTTAAAACAGTTTTTATAATTCTTTTAAAAATTCTGTTTTTAAAACCCTTTTAAAAATTCTGTTTTTAGAACTCTTTTAAAAAAACAAAACAATTTTAAAATTCCTAAAACAAAAATAAAAACAGTTTTCTTAAACAAAAATAAAATCAGTTTTCTAACTAAAATAAAAACAGTTTTCTTAAACAGTAAATATAAAACAAAATCAGTTTTTTTTATTCTGTACTTTAATTAAATTAAAGATAAAATAAAATAAGAAAATAAAATAAACATAAAAAAACATACCAGCGAGGGGGGGGGGGGGTTGAATCGCGGTGGTGGCCTAACCGGGCTTGGCTTGCTGGTGGGAGCAGATGTCGGAGGCCAAGGTTTAGCTCGGGCTCGAGTTCGATTGCGAAGAGGAGAAGGTGGAGCTCGCGGTGCGGTGGGGCTATTGCGGTGACTCGGGGGGGCTCGGGGTGGCTTACGGCTTCAGGCGATACAGGGATCGACGCGGTGGGAGGCTTCAAAGGAGAGGAAGAAGAGGCGGCAGCTCCGCCTGTGGCGGCGGCGAAACCCGGGGGGGCGCGATCGCCTTTTCCCTTTTTTTTATTATTTTTTTTTCTTCTGAATTTCTTTGTGAACGGGGGGGGGGGGGGGGGGGGGGGCAGAACATATAGGGGAGGAGGGTTTTCTTTTTCTTTTTATTTTATTTTTATTATTTAATTATTTTATTTTTATAAAAAGTTGACTTTCACATACGACCTCTATACGAGGCCCACCGCCTGACGTCCATAGCGTTTTACCCCCATTCCGAACACAATGGGATATGTACCGCAAGCTGATTTGACTGTTACAATCAGTTTCCTTTGAATTTACATTTAAATCACTATATTGAATTTTAAACGTACATTTCAAATTACCAGGGTCACATACTAACTAGAAAAATTCCCGAAAAATATTTTCTAGCTTCGTATTGACGATACGGTCTTAACAAAACTAGTTTCGTCGAATTCCGAGACCGTATGAAAAATGGCCATTTTCCAGTCGACTAAAATCAACTGAAATGGTCAAAACACGTTTTCCTTTGCCACGCTCACATATTGATTCGAAAAATTATGAAATTTGGAATCTAGCAATAACTTAACATCACGGACCCAACAAAAGTGGTTTCGTCGAAATCCGAGGTCATTTGCAAAATGGCTATTTTTAAGGGCTATATATTATATTAAAATATATATAAATTCCACAACGACTATTTCTAATTTTAAACTGGACATATCTTATCATTCCTAAGATGAAATCTCAATTTGTTAACTTCGTTACAAAGATATAGTTATACAGATTCAAATATTTCTTGTTTCGTTCAATTCTGACTTATATTGAATTCTGTATATTCATTTGAAATTAGAAATCGAATTTTCGAACTACCGCGCCATTTTCTATTCCTTTTATAATTATATATTCTAACGACGACGCGTATAAATATATACGTTCGAATTATATTCAAAATAAATTTCTTGTCGATATTATTTAAAATAATTCATTTTAAATAATCAAAATTCGCTAAAATTGCCAAAATAAAATTTTTAAACTGGCCCAGATTTTCCGGGTTATTACATCGCCGCTGCTCACAGCTACGACCGCTGGAGGTCGATCCTCCCCTTCCAGACGCTGCGCCTTCGAACCATCCATCTCCACCAAGAACAGCTTCCAATTCGAAGCTCCCCCTGGCCCGCAAATCACGCACGAAGTTCAAGACTTCCTGCTCGAAATCTGACCAACTGACACCACTAGCCCCCATCACCGCCCTCCACCTTGTAGAGCTCGGGATGCTCCTCCATTTCCGTTTAGAAATTTCGTTAATCGTTGGTTGTGGAGGGAGATAACAGAGGAGGAAGGTGGGAGCGGGTTTATCGTCGGTTTTAGAAGAGGGAGGCGCTGGTTTGACCACGAAGAGATGATGAAGAGGGTTTGACCGTTTTGTCCTTATATATGTTTTATTTTAATTTTAATTTAATTACAAAATCCTTTGTTTATTAATCTGATCTCCAAATCAAGCCCAACGACTGTCACCCCTAGCGTAATACCCTCATTCCAAACACAATGGGATATGTTTCGTTAGCCAATTCGGCTGTTTCGATCAATTTTCACTAAATTTAAAATATAAATCTATATATTCAATTTTAAACGTACATTTCAAATTACCGGAGCCACGTACGGACTCTAAAAAATCCAGAAAAATTATTTCTAGCTTCGTATTGACGATACGGTCCCAACAAAACTAATTTCGTCAAATTCTGAGACTGTTTAAAAAATGGCCATTTTCTGGTCGATCCAAATTGACTGAAACTGGTCAAACGCATTTTCCTTCGCCACGCTCACATACTGATTCAGAAAATTATGAAATTTGGAATCTAGCAATAATTTGACACTGCGGATCCAACAAAACTGGTTTTGTCGAAATCCGAGGTCATTTGCAAAATTTCCATTTTTAAGGGCCTGAATTCCATAGCGACTATTCAGAATTTTCAACTGGACATATCTTTTGATTCCCGCTATGAAACTTTGATTTTTCAGATTCGTTGGAAAGATATAACCAATTAGATCCTAATGTTTTAGGTTTCACTAAAATCCGGATTGTTTTGCACCTGGTACATTCAATTGAAGTTTGAAATCGAATTATCGAACTACCGCGCCATTTTCAATTCTATTTATAATTATATATAAATATTTATATTCAAACGACGACGTATATAAATATATACGTTCGAATTCCATTCAAAATAAATTTCTCGTCGATATTATTTAAAATAATTCATTTTAAATAATCAAAATTCGCTAAAATTGCCAAAATAAAATTTTTAAACTGGCCCAGATTTTCGGGTTGTTACAATCTCCCCCACTTAAAACTTTTCGTCCCCGAAAAGGAACAAAGTCGAAAGTGGTTTGATTAATCAACTCTACGCTCGATCTGGCTTCCAATCTCCAACTCTTTAGTTTCTGAGAATTTTCAAAATTTCAAAAATTTGGCTAACACCCTAAATTTTTGAAAAATTTCGCCATAACCTCCCCTGCACCGGGAGCATCGGGGAATTTCAAATAGCTTCCCCGGTCCTTCAGATCTCAAAAAGAAAAAGAAAAAGCCAAGCGGCTAGCCAATAGGCTCATAAAATCATCATCACCCAAACAAAACAGTAAATTATGTAGTAAACATGTACCTATTTGTCGGGCAAACAAATTTTATTCTCTGCTCTAGCCTCCTTGCTATGACCTGTTCAGAAGATATACATGTATGCAAGCAAATGCGACGAATTTTCAATATCATTCAATATTTGGTTCAATTAGGCATAATGGTTCAAAATTTCAACTAATCAAAACAGAAATCAAACAACACAACCATCAATCAATTAGTTGATTAGCTTTTCAAATCCATAATTTTGATACATGTACAAAAAATCCTATTTTTGATGCCAAATCACAACAATAAGCCCTATCTGATTTCGGTTCTCACACCAGTCAATAGGAAATATATAGAAATCTCACTTTCGTCACTCGAACATTAATTCTAATGATGGAGCTCCATCATCAAAATCATCTCCGGGCGATTAGAGTGTAATTCTATATCTATCCAGTATATTAAAATTTCAAATACACGTGGATCAGACGTATACGCAAAATCTTTATATACTGGACTGTCCAACTCAATATAAATAGATAATCAAATACGAATAGTTGATTTAGATTTTCAAAACAAAAATTGTTTTCATTTGAAAAATATACTCTTCACACTCATTCTAGGATATTACTGATCCCATCTCTAACGAGTCATTCCCGTTGGATATTACTAATCCAATATCCGATGAATTCTTTCGTACGGTTCTAATGTGTCTTGTTCTCTAAGCTTTGTAAACCAAAGCTCTGATACCAACTGTGAAAACCCGTAACTTCCCCGTAAAGGAAAGCGTCGGATAGTTCGAGAACAAGCCACAACAGAACGCATACAGAAGAACATTTCATTGTATATTACAACAATGCTTGAGATTACAAGAATATACAGAGTATAAACAAATAAATATTACACAGAAATATCAGAGATTTAAATTACATTTAAATACATAGCAGCGGAAAATAATACAATACACAACTAGAATGAGATATACGGATACAAAGCTTTCCGGATATCGTTCCAGCTGTAAACCAGGATCCTGTGAATATAAATCTGCAAAACCAAAACTACTAGCTGCCCGTGTCAAAATAAGGGCACCCAGAGTTTAGGTTAAAACAATAAACTCCAGGTCAGTCATGTGACTGGTGTGAGAACTAAAACAGTTATTAATCTTTATTTTAAATCATTAGGTAAATCAAGGGACCACGCCGTATAACACGGAACGGGTTTCCTCCCAAGAATACCAGTGCATAAAACAACAGCGCAATGCTAAATAAAGAAAATGAAGCTATTATAAGACCCAGGTCCCATCACACAATGCAACGCAGCCGAGGATAGGGTTTTCCCTTATAATAGCCAAACATACTTAGTACGTTTAAAACAAATCATTTGATACTACTATAAGTGCATAGTGTATAAAACAACTTCAAATCATAAGTATCAATCATAGGCGGCATGAATGCCCCATAACACTATGTCGCCATATATAAGTTTACAATCAAAACCGCAATATCGTATTGGAAGTTGGGTTATCATTTATGGTATGAACCGAGGCTAGGGGCAAGATCCTCAACCGATTCGAGACAATCTAGCCCATGTCTCAGGACCCAGACTCAGGTGGGCCTTGGATCGTCAGGGCCGGTCCACCGATGTGGATTATTATGCCTGAACACTACGTTTCTCCGCCCTTTGGGGCGTAAGCCTGGCCCGTCAGCCGACCAGAAGCATCGGCCGAAACCGATATCACGAGGCGCCTCGCTTTTCAGCAAGTAATAATAAGTAACATCCACATGAGTCAAACTCGTCAGCCAGTTCAAGCACTGACGCCACTCCTAACTAGAAAGAAACGCATGTCCTCCCTGAGGTCCGTCTCCCGTTTTTGATTCATACCGGGTGTGATACTCGCGAATCAACGTTACACAAAGCTACGCCACAAAGGCCGTGCTTCGATCATCAACCACAAGACTTTGCTTTTCAACAGAAGCCTTGATCATTTGCATCTTAGCATGCCACATAGGCAATTCACTCCATGCGATTGATATCCATCAATATATAACCCCTGAGCTCGTACGTCTCAGAGAAGGGCGTTAAGCAAGAGAATAAATTCTCCGCCGCCAAACAGATATATATTTAATAGAGATCAATCACACGGACTAAAATCCAATGTCAGACACACAGTCCATTTACAAGTCCGTTCTGGGTCTGAACGAAACCGGAGGCACCTAGTACCTCGCATATCCATCGATCTCCAAGTACGTCTGGACGATCACCAACTGTTTCCATCTTCTTGGGTGTACAGCCCAATCAAGATCATCAGTAATCACCCAAACGACGTGAAGACTTCCGGTCTTCGACCACCGTCTTCATCTTCGACTTATCGTCGTATCAGTTATCCAGAATGGGATAAACCCGGTCTTCCCGAATAACTCGCGTATATTTTAAATAAGTGTTACACAAACACAACATACGCCTCATTCCAATTCATTAGTCACTAACAGTAAATTAATCAAGAGAATAATTTCCCAAATATTAACCCCAAAGGCCGAAACCAACATCAGATCAATATCCAGAAAACCATTCTGCTTAGCTAACTGACAGTTAGTTTCTAAATTTCACATTCATAAGGAAAGGTTCCCATTAATTTTATCCAAGATAAATTTCTTGAATTTATTCTTTAATCTATTTTTGAATATCAATTCGAACTAGTCGGGATTAGCGAACCTTACCGAAGTAATCATTTGTTTTAATTTCCCAATCCCAACCTATTCATCCCATGAAGTAAAACTGGTAATACTTCATATCTAACACCACGGTGTTACCGGTAAATTCAATTACCATTTCACGTTCAAATCTAATTAAAGATTCAACTATCGCCTGGAGTAAAACTGGTGATACTCCATTTTCGATCTTTTCAATCTAATTAAAGATTCATTAAAACTCCACTTAGTTTTAATCTGTAACTGGGTTAAAGAATCAGTGTCATTTAAAACACGGTTCACGATAAACCCAAAATCACATTTCCATTAATTATCCGATTAAAGAACGAGTGTTATTTAAAAACACCATTCACGATAAACCCAAGAATCAATATCAGTTCAATTCCAATTAAATATTGCTTAATTGGTACACTTCATTAAATCTAAATAAAAAGATTTAATCTTTTCTCAACTGGGTTCAAGAACAGTGTTAGTGAAGACACCATTCACGACAAAACCAAATCACATTTGATATTCAATGCAAGGCTCTGAATAGAAAATATATCAGCTTATATTCAATATCAAATTCTACGACTAACAAATGTTGTATTGGAAATAACGATATATATATATACATACATATACATATATATATATATATATATATATATCTTTCAAATTTCCATAGCCACATCTGTATAATCACGAATTCCAACATCGAAATATTCCGAAGACAATTTCGATTCAAATCCACTCCAATGCAATCATTGGAAATCCTGGTTATTTATAAAACCCTTTTTCAAATTCAATTTATCAATTTATTTATTTAAAAATAAATAGAATTATATTTCTAGTTCAAAACTAGTTCATTTCGATAAAAACCTATTTTTATCTTTTCAAATATGGAGTTTTTCATCCCAATACTTTCTAAATCATTTCTTATGATTTTACACAAATTATTACTATTTTTAATAATTTTATCAAGGCCCGTACAGTCGATTTCCACCAATGGCCATCGAACTGCACGTATAGCGACCTTTTTCAAATTTGATTTGGACATAATTCCAAATCCAACCGTTAGATTTTTAATTTATCAAATTCGATAGAAAGCTCTTTTCGATACGAACCCAACGGTTCCGGTTTTAGGAGAATCCGACGGTCGGATCTCCCGTAATGTCCGTTTGAAATAAATGGTCGAAATTCACGAACTGCCGCGGCGCGGCGCGTTCTATTCAGGCCATTATATTATATATATAATATATATATCGTCGATTTCTATTTAAAACGAATTTTATAAATAGTTTTAAATTCGTTTCAAAAGCAATTTCAACTTCCCTTTCAATTCAAATCAAAATTGAATTCTTTTTTTTTTCCGTTTTAAAATTCATTTCTATTCAATTCAAATTTCAGTTCAATTTGAATTCATTTCGATTTGCTTTCAATTCAATTTGAATTCATTTTATATTCAATTCATTTCGAAATCGTTTTATATTCAATTCATTTCGAAATCGTTTTATATTCAATTCATTTCGAAATCGTTTTCAATTCAATTCATTTCAAAATCGTTTTCAATTCAATTCATTTCGAAATCGTTTTTAATTCAATTCATTTCGAAATCGTTTTCAATTCAATTCATTTCGAAATCGTTTTTAATTCAATTCATTTCGAAATCGTTTTCAATTCAATTCATTTCGAAATCGTTTTCAATTCAATTCATTTCAAAATGAATAAAATCGATATAAATATCGTTCACGTCAAAATGGCGTCAATCTAATCAACACGGCTTCATAAATTTCTATTTTCAAATATTCTATTTCAAATATTTCTTTTTCAAAATAGTTGTTATTATCAAAATATTTCGTTCAACACATGACCAATCTCAATGGATGAGTACTGTCAACACATGAACCTTTATTTTATATTGATAAAGATGTAAATTTTATTACTAAAATATTTCGTTCAACACATGACCAATCTCAATGGATGAGTACTGTCAACACATGAACCTTTATTTTATATTGTTCTTTATTTTTCAAATTGGAATGAGGCCCAATCAATTACCATATAAAATTAATTATATGGATTTTCATACAACACATGTATATAATAGCATTGAAAATAATCAACCCTCAACCAAAGTGCACTACACTGTATAAGCATCAAATATAGATATTCAACGCTTATAACAGCCTGTCAATCGATCGATCGACATATTTAAGCAATCAGGATGAGTGAACTTCAAATTTCATCCCAACACCCGTGTGGGGTTTCAAACAATCAAACACAGATTTTAGTTATGTAGTTGGGCGATGTGTAAAATTTACCGTCCCAATCAATGTCAGTCAAATCGGTGTACATAAACAAACCGTCCGGTTTGTAAATGAATATTTATTTATTCACATTCACTATATTCATATTCACGTTAAAAATTATATTTTTAACGATAAAACATTTTATTTTAACCTATGAATTTCTATTCAGTTCATTCTTTAAATAAAATGGTATTTTTATTTTCTAACTTATTTTAGAAAATTTCGGCGGCATAACGGCACGATACTAGAAACGGGACGAGGCCTAGCCTTATCCCCGGTCTAGTGAAGGCCCACGCCATTCACACATCAATCAAATTCACCAAACAACCAAATTCAAATCAAATCATCAAATTAATTTATGCAACCAAACAAACAAGTCCATGGTCTGTGGACGATTGTGTCGGGTGCTACTAAGCACCGCCTGCATCCTAGTATATATATAACTAGAAAAAGAAATTGAAAGGTGAGAAATTCTCACCGATAGCTATCCCATCATCTTGACTCTTCTTTTAGAAATCATCACCATTCTCGCCCTTTGTCGCTTTCATTGTCCGCTTTCACTACACATGTAAAAAAAATCACATTTTTATACCGCTACTATATAGATAAAAATTCTATTTTTATACCGCTACTATATAGATTAAAATTCTATTTTTATACCGGTGTTCATATAATAAAGATTATATTTTTATATCGCCACCCATATAAAAATCACATTTTGGTTCTCCTACATAATAAAAATCATATTTTTATATCTCTACATCATATAAAAAATATATTTTTATTTCTTCTACCTAATCAAAAATCATATTTTCACGTTGCTACTTCCTATATAAGAATCACAGTTTTAAAGCAAAGTTATCTAAATAAAAATCATATTTTTACTTCGCCTTCAACATGATAAAAATCGTATTTTTATTTTCCTAACTTCATAATAAAGATCATGTTTTTATATTTTAAAAAAAAACTAATCTTTCTTTAAATGAAAATAAGTTCTTTTCTTTTTATAGAATCAAACCTTTCTTTTTATCAAAATATAATCTTTATTTTAAATGAAAATCTAAACTTCATGTTATATATATATAAATTATATTTTTATTCCAAAGTTGTTTACATTTTATATTGCTATCATTTATATAAGATCTTATTTTTACTTCTTAAAGACAAGGTTTATTTTTATATTTTCAAAACAACTTATATATATATATACAAAACAAGGTATATATATGAATTTCAAAACAATGCATATACATTTTTCAAAACAATGTATATATATACTTTTCATATTTTTAATCACAATCTTTTATTATATAATTTTGATTTTTAAAACAGTGATTTTTAATTTAAAAAAAAAGGAATCACCTTCTCTCATTTTTCCTGAAACCGTTCAGAACGAAGCACACCACCAAGAAATCGCCGCTGCTCACAGCTACGACCGCTGGAGGTCGATCCTCCCCTTCCAGACGCTGCGCCTTCGAACCGTCCATCTCCACCAAGAACAGCTTCCAATTCGAAGCTCCCCCTGGCCCGCAAATCACGCACGAAGTTCAAGACTTCCTGCTCGAAATCTGACCAACTGACACCACTAGCCCCCATCACCGCCCTCCACCTTGTAGAGCTCGGGATGCTCCTCCATTTCCGTTTAGAAATTTCGTTAATCGTTGGTTGTGGAGGGAGATAACAGAGGAGGAAGGTGGGAGCGGGTTTATCGTCGGTTTTAGAAGAGGGAGGCGCTGGTTTGACCACGAAGAGATGATGAAGAGGGTTTGACCGTTTTGTCCTTATATATGTTTTATTTTAATTTTAATTTAATTACAAAATCCTTTGTTTATTAATCTGATCTCCAAATCAAGCCCAACGACTGTCACCCCTAGCGTAATACCCTCATTCCAAACACAATGGGATATGTTTCGTTAGCCAATTCGGCTGTTTCGATCAGTCTTCACTAAATTTAAAATATAAATCTATATATTCAATTTTAAACGTACATTTCAAATTAACGGAGCCACGTACGGACTCTAAAAAATCCAGAAAAATTATTTCTAGCTTCGTATTGACGATACGGTCCCAACAAAACTAATTTCGTCAAATTCTGAGACTGTTTGAAAAATGGCCATTTTCTGGTCGATCCAAATTGACTGAAACTGGTCAAACGCGTTTTCCTTTGCCACGCTCACATACTGATTCAGAAAATTATGAAATTTGGAATCTAGCAATAATTTGACACTGCGGATCCAACAAAACTGGTTTCGTCGAAATCCGAGGTTGTTTGCAAAATTTCCATTTTTAAGGGCCTGAATTCCATAGTGACTATTCAGAATTTTCAACTGGACATATCTTTTGATTCCCGCTATGAAACTTTGATTTTTCAGATTCGTTGGAAAGATATTACCAATTAGATCCTAATGTTTTTGGTTTCACTAAAATCCGGATTGTTTTGCACCCGGTACATTCAATTGAAGTTTGAAATCGAATTATCGAACTACCGCGCCATTTTCAATTCTATTTATAATTATATATAAATATTTATATTCAAACGACGACGTATATAAATATATACGTTCGAATTCCATTCAAAATAAATTTCTCGTCGATATTATTTAAAATAATTCATTTTAAATAATCAAAATTCGCTAAAATTGCCAAAATAAAAATTTTAAACTGGCCCAGATTTTCGGGTTGTTACATGGAATCTCATGTATTTTGATGTACTCCCAAATTTTATGAAATGAAAAAAATACCCCCTTCACATCATTCATATATATCTTGGTCTAGATTGGGATGAAGTTCAACTGAACTAATTTCATCCATTAACTCTCTTGTTACAGGATGAATTTCATGATGGAAAGCTTATGATATCCTTTACTCGTTGCTTTGCTTGACCAATCAAATACAGTCTATCAAAGCCTAGCAAATCAACCATGCATTTACAATTTATCCAAGGCTCAAAAAAAAGATAAGTATTATGTCCTCTTGATATTATCTTGTTAAACGACTGTTTTGAATTAGATCTAAGCCCGAGATTGGATTTCCAAGTACTTGATGCATTTATATCTATTGCTATGGACCAGAAAAATTTCCTCTTACAATATCTATTTTGAACCCACTTACTCCAGAGAGATGAATTTGATAAGAAATTCCATAGCAATTTTATGCAAGCCACTTTCTTAAGTTCCAAAAACTTCTTTAGTCCAATGCCCCCTTCTCTCATAGGTTTACAAAGTGTATCCCATGCAACTTTATGAGTTGTTCCTCCCCAGAAAAAATTAGCACATGGAGTTTGTAGTTTGTTTAGAGTAAATTCTGAAATTTGATATATAAAGATCCAATAAAGAACAATTAGGGTTATAACTGAATTAATCAGTTCTGCACGACCTGCAAAACTGAGAAGCTTTGTTTCCCAACCTTGTATCTGGTTTGAAATCTTTGTATCAATGAATTACACTCTGAATAATGCAAATAATTTGATGATCATGGCACTCCAAGATATTTAACAGGTAAAGAACCCTGCTCGTATCTCAAAATGTTGAGAATCTCTATAGCATTATTAACTGAATTACTGAAGAAGATCTTGGTTTTAGATGCATTAACATTTAAATCTGCATACATACTTAATTTCTGAAAAGTTGATTAGAGGGAATTTGCATTTTGAATTGAGGGCTTGCTAAATATCACTAAGTCATCTGTATATAAAAGACGAGAGATGATTGGATGAACTTAACTGCTTGGCTGAAATGCATTTGATAAGGTAGCTTCATCCATCATATATGTAAAACTACATTGCTATAGAAAACAGGTATGGAGACAAAAGTTCTCCCTGCCTTAAAGCCCCTATTGATGTTATAAATCCTTTAGGAACACCCTGAATAATTACAGAAAAAGTAGCAGTGGCCATGCACTCAAATACCAAATTTATAAAATGTGTAGGAAAATTCATCTTTGACATTAAAAAACAGATTAATTTCCTATTAACTTTATCATAAGCTTTCTGCAAGTCAACTTTTACAACATTTTAGGCATTCCTATTTTTCTGAAATCTCTCAACAATTCATGTGCTAAAAGTATATTATCCCCAATATACCTTTCCTGAATAAATGCACTCTGATTTGCAGATATCATAAAGAGGAGAAAAGGCTTTAGTCTATTACATAAAATTTTTGAATTTTTTTTATAATGGACATTACAACATGAAATCGGTCTATAATGTGCTATTCCTGATGGTCTCTCATTCTTTGGTATTAATGTGATAAAAGTATGATTTAAAGCTTTGGGCAGTTTTCTAGATTGGAAAATACCAGAAATTACAGCCAATAAATCATTTTTTAATAATTCCCAGTGGATTTAAAAAAATTTAGCACTCATACCATCAGACTCGGGGCTTGAGTCATCATGAATAGAAAAAATTGCTTCTCTGATTTCAGATAATTCTACTTTCCTTAACAGGAATCTATGACCTTGCTCATTAATTTTTGATATTGGTTAAAAACTAGGAAAGTCGTTTGAACATGGGCCATTAAACACAGAAGTGAAGTAGTTTATAGCTTCTGCTTCTACCTCATTTGATTTGAACAACAAATTTCCATTATAATCAATTGGAGCTCTAATGTGATTAAAATATCTTTGATTTGACATACGAGAATAAAAGAATTGGGAATTAGCATCACATTGCCGAAGCCTAGAAATTTTGGCTTGTTGTTTTAATCCACTGAAATTTGAAAGCTATAGATTTTGAAAATTCCTTTTGGCTTGCTGGTAATCATCGTAAATCTGGATGTCTTCTGGATTAAGATCTACAGCTGTCTCCAATTGTTTTACTCTATTTTCTGCTTGTTCAAGGTTAGAAGCATTTCTACTCCTTACTTTTTTCCAATTTTTAATCTCTCTTTTACAACTTCTAAGCTTTTGCAAAAATTGGTAACTTTGAAAACCCCAAGCACTTACACTCAAACCTTTATGAATTGCTTCGTGATAATCAACATGGCTTAACCAATCATTCCTATATCTAAAAGGATATCCTTTAACTTCTGGAGTGGGAATAACATCCAATAATATGGGATTATGGTTACTTGATTTTTGAGGAAATGAGAGAGCCTTCATATTAAGAAATTGATGCATTCATACATTATTCACTAATATTTTTTCTATGTGAGTAGTTATTCCTCTTCTACGCCAAGTGAATTGAAAGCCCAATGGTTTAAGTTCTGTCAAACTAGTCTGAATTAAAAACTTTTGAAACTCTCTTATATGCTGATATGAAATTGGAAGCCCTCCTTTTCTATCACATGGTGATAACACATTGTTGAAATCTCCCATAAGCACCCGTGCATTTGAATAAGAGCTAGATTCATTAACCAATAATTTCCATAAGTTTAGCCTGTCAGCAAAAGTACTGCTACCATATATAACTGTATAAGTCATATTGAATCCACCTCTATTAATTGCAATTACTATCAAATGTTGAGGAGAGAAAGACAACACATCCAAGTCCCATACATTGAAATCCAAAATCAAAAAAATTCTACCACTCTAAACAGAAGAATTATTTGTGAGAAACTTCCAATCAATAGGATGAAGAGAGGAAATAAACCTAAATTAGTTGGATTTAATTTTGTTTCAACTAAACCAACAATATTTGATTTAGTCTTATTTAGGAGAGTGAGCACTTCCTTTATTCGAAAGGTAGTGTTCATACCCGTAACATTCCAAACTAAAATAGTCATTTAATGGATGAAGAACTCCTCATATTTCTTTTAGTAGGAGTAGGGTTTTTTTGATTTTGCTGCTTGTAAGTAGCTTGTTTTTTGTTAACAAAAGAGGAAATATCAACCTGTTTGCCTTTTTCTAAACCTTTCATCTTATCATTCTCTGCAATAGCATCAACAATGTTATTTAACACATCTAGAATTACCTTTTCAGGTAAATTAGAGTTTAAAAAATCGGGATCATCTTGATTTCCTGATGTAAATGGATCTTGATCTTTTAATGAGGTATTCCCTGTAGCTGGTACTTCAGTATTTCCTTGTTCATTCGAAGAAATGTTCTCTGATGCTTGTTTTTCAGGATTTTCTGACATGTCATGTTCTTGACCATCAAGATCTACTTGATTTTCTTCTTGCAAATCTAGAGGAATCCATCTAGCATCTTTGGATACTTCATGGAAATCATCATCATGCCCAAAAAGATTACATTGAGAACACTTAATTGGTACAAACTCATACTCAACTGAAATAGTTATCTTCTGACCATTGTGAAGTAGAATAGGGATTCAGTTTTTAAATCAGTTTGAGTATCAATTAAAAGGAGGACTCTCGCATATTTTGTGAACCTTTTTTCAGTAGTATTCTCATCAATCAATAAGGGTTTTGATATAAAACTAGCTAAAATCTGGATCTCTTCTTTAGTCCACAGTTCTAAAGGAAAATCAAGTAATCTGATGCAGATCTGAACCACATTACTATGTTTTCCTTTAAAATCAAAACCAGGATGCCAAGCTTCAACAAATAATAATCTCACGAAGTATGAATATGTAGTACTTTCTATTATACGATGAAAATCTTCTTTGTTTTCAAACTGTACTATAAAATCATAGCTAGGCGAGACATGAATATTGAAAGACCCTAATGGTTTCCATACCTTTGAGATATATTCCTTTAGCTTGATCGTTGAAAGTCTGAAGTAGATCGGAATCAATGCTATTGTATTTACCTAGGAAAACTCTAATAGATCGTTGAAAGTCTGAAGTAGATCGGAATCAATGCTATTATATTTACCTAGGAAAACTGTAATAGATTGTATATTTTCTCATGTACAAATGCATATTCCAAAGAGGGTTTAACAAAATCGAGCTTCCTACTATTCATACCTGAAGACTGAATTGGATTCGAAGATGGATTTGATGATATATTTGGATGAGGATTATCAGATGTTGTTGATGGATATGGGTTTGCGGTTGAAGATAAAGGTTGAGAACGTGGGAAAGAGAAAGTGGAGGAAGATGGATGAATATTGAAAGACCCCAATGGTTTCCATACCTTTGAGATATATTCCTTTAGCTTGATCGTTGAAAGTTTGAAGTAGATCGAGATCAATTCTATTGTATTTACCCAGGAAAACTCAGATAGATTGTATATTTTCTTAGGTACAAACGCATATTCTAGAGAGGGTTTAACAAAGTCAAGCTTCCTACTATTCATACCTAAAGACTGAATCGGATTCGAAGATGGATTTGATGATATATTTGGATGAGGATTATCAGATGTTGTTGATGGATAAGGATTTGCGGTTGAAGATGAAGGTTGAGCATCGTGATAATTTCTTATTAGTAATCACATTGAACAATTCATTATTATCATAAATTATTTTAAAACCATATTAAATTCAATAATTAACTATCCAATAACTTAAATGGTCAAAAGAAATTAATTGTACGAGAATGATAGTTACCAAATATTTATTGTCAGTTAAAAAGTGTCCCAACAAAATAATTTCACCTATTCAAATTCAAAGGAGTAACATCAAAGAAGATATAAATTACTTTCAGACAAGTGTACATATAACAAACCTCGTCCTTTTCGTCCTTTTTTACACATACAAAAATTCAAATTTTAACTCTACTTTGACCAGAACTGACTTTTTTGGAAATTTTAACGTTTTAATAAATTTGGTAAATTGAATATTCATTAATTTAATTTCTTTCTTTATTTATTTTTTACTTAAATTCAAATAACACAAATTGAGTCAATTAACAATTAAATTCAAATTAGACAGTTGTTACATCCGACTATTCTAACGGTATTTATTATTGTTCATTTGCAAAAATAAAATTCATTAATTTCATTTCATTTAGAATAACTTAATGGTTTAAATATCAAAATTTAAATTCTAATCAAATCATTAAATTATTAAATTCCAACAATAATCATAAATAAATCTTAATACATTTTAAAATTTAGATGATCGAAAAATACGGGATGAAACGACCCGAACTTCCCCATGAGGGAAAGCCCGGATTGCTTTGAGGACAAGATGAATCAAAACACAAACAGAAGAACATTTCATTGCTTATTATAACAATTTACATCTGAGTACAAGAATATACAGAGTTTGAACAAATAAAATACATTTGATAAATATAAGAGATTTACAAATTACAATGCAGCGGAAAAATAATACATAACGATACATAACACAACTGAAGGGAATATATGATACAGAGCGTTTCAAATATAGCTCCAGCTGTAAACCAGGATCCTGTAAAAATAAATCTGCAAAACCAAAACTACTAGCTGCCCATGTGAAAAACAGGGGCACCAGGTTGCTAATACCCCGTAGGCTGAGGAGCAAAAGGAGGAATCCGCCCGAGGAGGGGCTCGCGTCTGATTAGCTAGTTGGTGAGATAATAGCTTACCAAGGCGATGATCAGTAACTGGTCCAAGTTAAAAAAATAAACTCCAGGTCAATCATGTGACTGATGTGAGAACTAAAACAGTTATTTAAAACTTTACTTTAAAATAAAGTAAATCAAAGGACCATGCCGCATAACACGGAACGGGTTTCCTCCTAAGAATACCAGTGCATCAAACAAACAGCGCAATGCTTTTTGAAAAAATGAAGCTATTATAAGACCCAGGTCCCATCACACAATGCAACGCAAGCCGGAGGATAGGGTTTTTCCTTATAATAGCTGAACATGCTTGGTATGTTTAAAACAAATCATTTGATAATATTGAAAGTGCATAGTGTATAAGACAATTTCAAATATAAATGTATCAATCCTAGACGGCATGGGTACCATATATCATGTCGCTAATACTAGGCTCTACAATCAAAACCGCAATGTCACGTATTGGAAGTTGGATTTCCATCTGTGAACCAAGACAAGGGATCGTCCTTACTGCTTGTAGACAATCTAGCCCATGTCTTAGGACGAAGACACAGGTTGGCCCTTGGATCGTCAGGGCCGGTCCACTCGATGCGGATTAAAAAGCCTGAACAGTACGCTTCCCCGCCCTTTAGGGTGTAAATTTGGTCGGTATAAAGACCATACCATCCATTGGCCCCGCAGTACCGATATATCTGAGGTGCCTCGCTATCCATCATCCACATAAGTAAAACATATGGGCGTGCAAAACCCAGACACCACTCCTAGCTAGAAGGAAACGCATGCCCTCCCTGAGGTCCTCTCCCGTTTTCTAGTTCACACCGGCGTGCGAGGCTCACGAATTAATGATACACAAAGCTATGTTATATTAAATTCGTGCTTTGATCATCAACCACAAGATTATGCTTTTCGATAGAAGCCTTGATCATTTGCATCTCAGCATGGAACACAGGCAATTCACGCTATGCAACTGATGTCTATCAATCACATAGAATGAAATCCAATGTCAGATACACAGTCCGTTTAAAAGTTCGTTCTGGGTCTGAACGAAACCGGAGGCACCTTATTCCTCGTCCCATATGTCCAATACAGGAGAGAGGCCCTCGCATATCCGTTGATCTCCAAGTACGTCTGGATGATCACCACTTATTACCTTGTCTTGGGTGTTTCATCCAAACGATGTGAAGACCTCTGGTCTTCAACCACCGTCTTCATCGTCGACTCATCGTCGATTCAATTATTCAGAGTGGGATAAACCCGGTCTTTCTAAATAACCCACGTATATAACAAATAAGTGCTAAAAAAACACAACATACGCCTCATTCCAATTCTGAATATTCTTTTATTTAAATATTCATATCCTTTGGGAAATGTTTCCATTAATTTTATCAAAGATAAATTCTTTAAATTTATTCTTTAATCTTCCATTGGATATCAATTTAAACCAACTTAAGGCTTATCCAAACTAGTCGGGATTAGCGAACCTTACCGAAGTAATCATTTGTTAAATTTCCCAATCCCAACCTACTCATCCCATGAAGTCAAACTGCTAATACTTCATATCTAACACCACGGTGTTATCGGTAAATTCAATTACCATTTCACGTTCAAATCTTATTACAGATTTAACTATCGCCTGCACTAAAACTGGTGGTACTCCATTCTCGATCATTTCTCGAATTTGATAATTTTAGTTATAAAAATTCACCTTTTAATCTATTTAAAGATTCATTAAAACTCTAATTCAGTTTTAATTTCCAAAAATCATTACTTAATGATTATTTAAAGTTGAGAAATAAATCTTATCTTTAACTGGGTTAAAGAACTAATGTCATTTAAAACACAACTCACAGTAAACCCAAAATCACATTCCATTAACAATGGAATCTTCATGGAAAACAAAGTCAATATATATATATATATATATATTATCGATATAAACTTCCATATCCAACCGGTAATATAAATGGAATAACGACAAAGCCTTTTAAATTCCATATATAGTAACAGTCTTCATCCACAGAAGTTTGGTTCAATTATTACCGAATCGAATTCCATTCTATTCCAATTTATTTTATTAAACTGGAAAACTTTTCTTTGGAAATTTCCCATATATCTTAATTAAAAGATTTATAAATTCCAAGTCATATTTCACTGTGAATCGGGTTAAAGAACGAATGTCGATAAAATACAGTTCACAATAAACCCAATTCACACTCCATTTCAAATCCAATTAAATGTTAATTAATTGGTAATTCTTCTCTACATCTTAATTATAAGAATTATTCTTTTCACACGGGGTTTGTAACGACCCGGGAAAAGACGACCTTGGTTATCTGATATATAACACCTATCGAACAATCAAAAGTCGAAATTACCGGATAGTCCAAGAAAGAAATTAGAGGGTGAGGATAGATAAGATAGAACTAATAGAATAGAAGAAGAAGAAGACAACAACATTAGAGTAACACGAATCTCACAGCGGAACGAAAAAAATATAATATGCAACATAACTTGAAATCGAAAGCAGTATATGTATATAATACCATTATCAGAGTACAACACTTACAATACAACGGAATAAACAATAGCTACATAAGTCCTGAAGCCTCCTGCTCTAAGCTCTCCAAGTATATCTGTAAAATCCTGACTACTTGACTGCCCGTACAAATTTGGGCACCCAAGAGTTTAGGGAAAAGCAAAACAAAATAAACTCTGGGTCAGTCATGGGACTGGTGTGAGTAAACTCAAATCATTTAGTTTAACTTTTCAAAATCCTTTTCAAAAGAAAAGATAATCGTAAGACCAATCCACACATAAACACGGACGGTTTTTACCTTACGATAACCCAAATCACTTTTGGAAATCATATCTTATCTGATATTGTAATAATGTCTAATCACAAGTAATTTACAATCTAGTAGAACGCTTGCATCTCACGCTCTACATATATAATATACAATCAAACTCGCGGGCACTTATTGGGGATTGGATTTCCAACTTGACAAGGTATGGGACCACCTTCCGAACGTGTATCTCTAGAGGCGAATACACTGGGTTCAACAAGAACATCTTGCAACCCGGCCCACACATGACCGACCACTCATTTCGCTTGAGTGTATCGAATGTATATCACCGACGGTTGGGATCAGCAACCTCCTCCCGAAATGGGACAACATCGATAGATTTAAGAACAAAAGGAATTTCTCTAGATAGGTGATCATACATCCTTATGGGTGCGACCCACATAGCCATGCTGCCTGCCCGATTTTTGTCCTTTCCTGGTTGATGAGGCTTGAGGTCATAACGTATCTTTTGACAGATCACACCTCCATTACTTTGAATGCCACATCGTCATACCCACCAAATCACAAATTGATTTCTCTAAAAACACCACGGGTATACAGCTAAGAGAAACGAATTCCTCCGCCACCAAACGTAAGTACGTTTGAAGAGATCAACTTATGCGATCTATTGGATATACTTTGTCAAACACTCGTCCATACACGTTTGTCCTGGGACTGGACAAACCGAAGGCACAATTCTTTAAACAGGATAGCCCTTCCACAACTCCGTCTTCAATATATTCAGCATACTTGATTCGCAACGCTTATGCCAATACGAAGTGGTTCTCTGGATAATAATCCAACCGGTCTCTCCATATTAACAACGTAAAATGGTCAAAACTTTGATAGTCGCTGAGTTAACTATCAAACGAAAACATGTTGGTGTGCAAACAACGATATTATTTCCCGAAGGAAATTCTATCGAACAATCATCATTTCATTCATTCTTTCATTTCCCTATTCCTGTTGTTTAATGTTTCTTATTCACTATATTTAGAAAATATATATCATTATCATTGGAAAACATTTCCATCCCTTGTTTCTATATTCAGAAAACAATTCTTCTTCTCATTTGGAAAACATTTCCAAATCTCTTTCATTTGATTAAACAGATGTTTGAATAAACATCACTATGCCAAATCTCCTTCATTTGGTTTCCACTTAACCACTTTTCACCATCGAATCTTAACCATTTCTTAGTTAAAACGAAGTCAATCAAGTTGGGGTATAATTACCTCTCAGATCTTAACTGAACAACATTTCTAACCTCGAAAATAAGCTAAGTTCTCCTTTTAAACTTTAACATCTCTTTACACACTCTCGGATTATATATACAAATCCGCTCCTTGTACGGGAACACTTGATTATAACAATGGTGTTATAATCCCCTGCATCTGAATTATAATAACTTCAATTTGACTTTTACTTCTTAACTCGTATATATAACGAACTACTAATTATCGACACCTATTTGGTTAACTCTAATATATAACCTTTATTCTATTAACTCTTACTGGATTAACTCTTATTCGGATAACTCAGGTTGATTAACTCATTTTGACCAACTTACTTGATTAGTTCAATTTGACTAACTTAACTTAATTAACTCGACTTATCTAACTCAACTTGACAACTCGACTTAATTACTTCTATTAATTAACTAATATTTGATTTAACACCATTCGCTCGATTCTAGATCGCAGCGATCACAATGGTTACACCTGATTCCCTCAGGAAACGTCTGTCCGCCTTAGGCTATCTGCAGCCCTGCGAATTACGCTAGCAGTCGTGCTTACTGGTAGCTTATCTTAAATGACTACTTCTGTTTAACTCTATCTCGAATAACTAAATTCGAGCAAATCTAATTGAATAACTAATATTCCATCATCCCTCATTCGATTACTATATTTGGATAACTCTAGTTCGATTAGACTCTAATCGATTAACTCTAACTGATTAACTCCAATTGGTTAACTCTAACTAACTAACTCTAAATGTTTACTCCAACGGTTTAACTCTACGGTTTAACCCTAACGGTTTAACTCTAACAGTTCAACTCTAACAGTTTAACTCTAACGGTTGATCTCAATCAATTTGTTCTATTGGATTAACTCTATTGGATTAACTCTCTTGGATCAACCCATTTCAAATAACAAATATTCAATAAACTCCCTTTCGAATAAACTGATATTCGATAGCTTTACTTCGAATAACTCTTATTCGATAAATTCTCTTTCATACATATTCAGTTTCAAATATCGATGTGGAAATCGATTTTTACTTCTCTATATAAGTCTTGACTTATATACTCTATTTACCCAAAGATAAATAACTAAATTAATTTATAAAACTTTATTTATAAATTAACCTTCTCACTTTATCTGTTAAAACAGATCTCTCTTAAATTCTCACTTCGAATTCATATTCTGTTTACCTGTGTGCGAAGCACGGGCCTAAATTCTTCCTAGTGTAAAATTCTCCTTTATTACACTTTTATCCATTTTCAAGTACTTCAATATTCTATTTATTTTCTAAATAAAAAATTCCTTTTTATAACTCAATTTATTTCTCTAGATAAATATTTCCTTTTAATCTATTTGTAAATGTTTTACACATATTTTTTTTCTAATTCCATTTGTTAATGTTCTACAAATGTTTTCTTTTTATCTCTATTTGCAATGGTTTTACAAATATTTTCTTTTCTATTTTATTTGTAAATGTTTTACAAACAATTTCCCTTCTCTATTTGTTTTACAATATTTTTCCTTTATTGCTTTGATTTTATAAAATGATTTCTTTTATAAAACCCTTTTTCCTTTCATATATAAAATATGCTGATTTTATATAAATAATCTATTTTCAAAATATACTTTGAAATTTTCCCTTTTCCCTTTTTCGTATCCCTTATGGTGTAAAAATATCAAATCAACTGATCGGTCATCATCCAAACACACAGAATCACTAACGGATGATATAACACATCATATATCAAAATATATGAAAAGCGGTAAATAAATGTTCAGGAACCCAGTTGGGTCCCTCCGACCAATTTCCCTGCATCCACAGATGTCAGTCAACATAAATAACATGAGTATAAAATATTCTGATAAGCAGAATCAATATTTCGATACGATTTATATATACCGTTATCGATAAATCCAATCAACTGACTAGTAATTCAACCAAACAGCCAACACACAGCAATTCAATCAATATTTATCACTTCTAAAAATGCATTATAAAAATATAAATTGTTCAGAGTTAGTGAGATTTACTCACCTTGGACGGTTTATCGTTGAATAACGATAATCGGTCATTGATTTGGTTCAGACGTTAAATTTCACCATAAATCCAAACGAGCTCCAATCCACTTGCGGTCAGTTCCAATGCGTAGTGCTCGTCCATACGATCCCAACGGATCCTGTTTCGTTAAATTTCGTTAACGTATGCAAAAGTTATGCTATTTACAATATTTACATAATTTAAATGAATATATATTTAATTAAATTAATTAAATTATTTTTATCTTAATTAATTTCTAATTGCGTTATTAGCCAAATTACCTTCCCTGCCCTTCTAAAAAATCCTACTTTCTCATCTCTAGCCATATCCAATTTTTTTTTTAAAATTGAAAAACCATTTTAATATTAATTAAATTTAATTTTCAAATAAAATATTTAAAAATATTCATTTAATTATAACTTAAATTTTTTAACCTGGATCAAAAATCTGCTTCCTCTCATTTTAAAGTATTTTTCGATAAGAATCCAACGGTCCTTGTTTCGTGGAAATCCGACTTGTTTTGAAAAAATTATTAGCTTTTAAAGTTTATAGTTAAAAATTACGAATATGCCCCTGGTCTGTTTTAAATTCAAATTAAATTCAAATTAGATTTTAAATTTAACTTTAAATTAATCATCCCATCCGTCGGATCAGTTAGTGATAGCCAGGGAGAGCAGGAAACTATATTTTCCAAACTCAAGCCTTAGACACTATCCTCTCTGTCACCCTTAGAATGTTCCGATATTTATTTTTACAAATTCTGTTTTAATTATAATATATATATATTACACAAATAAATAAATAAATATTATTTAAAAACTTACCCCGTGAAGCCTATGCCTCTGCCTAAGAGTCCCTAGCTCCCCGTCTTGCCCTCCTTTCTCCCTTCCTTCCCTTTTCCCTATTTCCTAATATTTTATTATTATTTCTGCCATTGCCAAAGCTTGAAAGAGGAGGAGGAGGAGTGAGTTTAAAATGAAGGGGGGGGGGTATTTATAGCCGAAGGAGTCACATGGATTGCTGAGGTGGCGCGAATCCAACGGTCGAAAATGGATGGCTAGGATTAATCCTTAAATTAATTAAATTATAAATAAATTTAATAATTTATGAATAGTAAAGTGTGTTTTCTCAACCCTATTCGAACGTTAATTTGACTTACTTATTGATATCTTATCCAAATTTTTTTTTAATCATGTTGTTCATTTTTTCTTGCTCTTCAATAATATATAAAAATATTTAAATTTTGAATTCGTTTGAACTTTCAAATAATTTAAATTCAAATTCAAAATAGTGTTTTGTGTTAGTTTCAACACCTTCCGGTCTCATGTTGGAGTATCAAACGATAACGGTTTTCAAAAATTCTTCCACCATCTGGTCCGGTTTTTAACGTACTTCAATCCTATGTATTCAAATCAAAAATCGGAGTTCGTTTAGATTTTCAAATAATTTATTTAAATTTTGTTTCCTTAATAACTTTCTATATCCGTTATAGGATTTTCCCAGATTTCATATATAGCTAATATCCTATGTTTAAAATTTTCCTGGATAGGTCTCAGGTTCCAGTTTTACCGTTAGCATTAGCAAATTCCAATTACCGTCAAAATTTAGTTCAAATTTTGGCCTTTTATTTTTCCTTTTCCACATACGGATGCCATTTTTGACGTAACTTGGTTGGTTACCTAATTTCATCATTTCGGATTTAATGAAACTGATTTCATCGAAATCCGAGTTCGTTAGCTACTACTTCCTTTGTAAACGTACTATTTTTAATTAAAAATTTATCCTTTTATACTGCCAGTTCACATTATATTGCAAATCTACTAAATTTCTATCATTTCGGAATAAAATAAAATATTCAAAATTATTGAAATTAAACCATTTAAAATTCCAAAACAATAAAAACATTTTTAAATATTAAACTAAATGGTCAAAAAATCTGGGCCATTACATTCTTTCCCCCTTAAAATAATTTCGTCCTCGAAATTGCTAAGGTAGAAAAATGAACTTTATAACTAGGTTAAAATTATTTGGTTACTCTGATTTCACTAAACCAATCTATTCTAATTAATTTATTAATTTATTTCTATAAACGAAATTTCCAAAAATTCTGAAAATTTTCTAACACCTGAAATTTTTGAAAAATTTCGCCAGCACCTCCTTTGTACCGGGAGCATCGGGAAAATCCGCATACCGCCACACAGGCCTCTCCAACCCAAAAGAAAATCAAACAGCCACGTGGCTTGCCAAACAGGCTCATAAATCTCATCAATTCATATGAATATAGATGTGTAACTTTTTGTCGGGCATATCATTATATCACTTCCATCTGTTACCACTTCTGCATATACCCCTATCTTCCCAATCAATCTCCAAACACTTTTATCTCCAACACAACCATTCGCTCAACCAAGCCAAATTCCAATCAAACTGCAATTCCAATCTCAATTCAAATTCTTGCTCAACAATTCATCTCTATTCTAGATTGTCTCTAATCCAGTCCAATTCTACTTAATACCATTGTAATCCAATTCAATTACCATTGAGCTGGTTTCAATTCAATTTCAAATTTGCTTTCACAAATTTCTATTTAATTTGTGTTTATTTCAAATAATCTGCTTCTGGGAGTTTTTAAACAACTTTGCTTTTTTCAAAAATCAAATATCCTTTTCTGGAATCTCAAAACAACTTGTTTTCTCAAAACAATTCAAAAACAAAAAATTTGGTAGTAATCCGTCACTTGCAAACTCGAAAATGAACACCGATGGTGTCCGGATCATCATCGGAATCTATTTTCCAGCTATCGAAGTGAGTTCAATACTATGTCACTTTCAAAACCATTTCTAAATATTTTCATTTTGAAATCCATTTCAAAATATGCCTTTCAATGCTTGTAACAAATTTAAAATCTCCCAGGATCTTAAAATTCACATATATTTAACCCCGATTCATTTACACACACTTCTTCACATTTCCAGAAATTTTAATTTCATTTTTGTTTTAAATTCAGATTTAATTCATTTGACTTTATATATTCCACTTATATGAATTCTATTAGGTTATTTAAATAACCACTTCACTTTTATAATCTTATCTGACTATAATTACAACCAACACATCCAATATGCTATAATTCCAATATATATATTTTCTCTATATCAAAATATACTTTGGGTAAAATATATTTATTTACCCTCTTTTCAAAACATATCGTGATGACCCATCGTATTCGAGTGTTTAGAAATCCCTATCGATGCAGTGGATCAAACTGATCGACCCGAATTCATAAATAACTCAACCAATGAATCTCCCCAATATAAAACAATTTGTATAAAATCTACAAATACGTTCACTCGTATATATACACTCAAATTCAATCTAGGGTATTGCTAACCCCATCTCTACTGAGTCACGCCACAGAGTCAAGGTAATTACTTAACCTTCAGCTCTGATACCACTGTAACGACCCGGGAAAAGACGACCTTGGTTATCTGATATATAACACCTATCGAACAATCAAAAGTCGAAATTACCGGATAGTCCAAGAAAGAAATTAGAGGGTGAGGATAGATAAGATAGAACTAATAGAATAGAAGAAGAAGAAGACAACAACATCAGAGTAACACGAATCTCACAGCGGAACGAAAAAAAATATAATATGCAACATAACTTGAAATCGAAAGCAGTATATGTATATAATACCATTATCAGAGTACAACACTTACAATACAACGGAATAAACAATAGCTACATAAGTCCTGAAGCCTCCTGCTCTAAGCTCTCAAAGTATATCTGTAAAATCCTGACTACTTGACTGCCCGTACAAATTTGGGCACCCAAGAGTTTAGGGAAAAGCAAAACAAAATAAACTCTGGGTCAGTCATGGGACTGGTGTGAGTAAACTCAAATCATTTAGTTTAACTTTTCAAAATCCTTTTCAAAAGAAAAGATAATCGTAAGACCAATCCACACATAAACACGGACGGTTTTTACCTTACGATAACCCAAATCACTTTTGGAAATCATATCTTATCTGATATTATAATAATGTCTAATCACAAGTAATTTACAATCTAGTAGAACGCTTGCATCTCACGCTCTACATATATAATATACAATCAAACTCGCGGGCACTTATTGGGGATTGGATTTCCAACTTGACAAGGTATGGGACCACCTTCCGAACGTGTATCTCTAGAGGCGAATACACTGGGTTCAACAAGAACATCTTGCAACCCGGCCCACACATGACCGACCACTCATTTCGCTTGAGTGTATCGAATGTATATCACCGACGGTTGGGATCAGCAACCTCCTCCCGAAATGGGACAACATCGATAGATTTAAGAACAAAAGGAATTTCTCTAGATAGGTGATCATACATCCTAATGGGTGCGACCCACATAGCCATGCTGCCTGCCCGATTTTTGTCCTTTCCTAGTTGATGAGGCTTGAGGTCATAACGTATCTTTTGACAGATCACACCTCCATTACTTTGAATGCCACATCGTCATACCCACCAAATCACAAATTGATTTCTCCAAAAACACCACGGGTATACAGCTAAGAGAAACGAATTCCTCCGCCACCAAACGTAAGTACGTTTGAAGAGATCAACTTATGCGATCTATTGGATATACTCTGTCAGACACTCGTCCATACACGTTTGTCCTGGGACTGGACAAACCGAAGGCATAATTCTTTAAACAGGATAGCCCTTCCACAACTCCGTCTTCAATATATTCAGCATACTTGATTCGCAACGCTTATGCCAATACGGAGTGGTTCTCTGGATAATAATCCAACCGGTCTCTCCATATTAACAACGTAAAATGGTCAAAACTTTGATAGTCGCTGAGTTAACTATCAAACGAAAACATGTTTGTGTGCAAACAACGATATTATTTCCCGAAGGAAATTCTATCGAACAATCATCATTTCATTCATTCGTTCATTTCCCTATTCCTGTTGTTTAATGTTTCTTATTCACTATATTTAGAAAATATATATCATTATCATTGGAAAACATTTCCATCTCTTGTTTCTATATTCAGAAAACAATTCTTCTTCTCATTTGGAAAACATTTCCAAATCTCTTTCATTTGATTAAACAGATGTTTGAATAAACATCACTATGCCAAATCTCCTTCATTTGGTTTCCAATTAACCACTTTTCACCATCGAATCTTAACCATTTCTTAGTTAAAACGAAGTCAATCAAGTTGGGGTATAATTACCTCTCAGATCTTAACTGAACAACATTTCTAACCTCGAAAATAAGCTAAGTTCTCCTTTTAAACTTTAACATCTCTTTACACACTCTCGGATTATATATACAAATCCGCTCCTTGTACGGGAACACTTGATTATAACAATGGTGTTATAATCCCCTGCATCTGAATTATAATAACTTCAATTTGACTTTTACTTCTTAACTCGTATATATAACGAACTACTAATTATCGACACCTATTTGGTTAACTCTAATCTATAACCTTTATTCTATTAACTCTTACTGGATTAACTCTTATTCGGATAACTCAGGTTGATTAACTCATTTTGACCAACTTACTTGATTAGTTCAATTTGACTAACTTAACTTAATTAACTCGACTTATCTAACTCAACTTGACAACTCGACTTAATTACTTCTATTAATTAACTAATATTTGATTTAACACCATTCGCTCGATTCTAGATCGCAGCGATCACAATGGTTACACCTGATTCCCTCAGGAAACATCTGTCCGCCTTAGGCTATCTGCAGCCCTGCGAATTACGCTAGCAGTCGTGCTTACTGGTAGCTTATCTTAAATGACTACTTCTGTTTAACTCTATCTCGAATAACTAAATTCGAGCAAATCTAATTGAATAACTAATATTCCATCATCCCTCATTCGATTACTATATTTGGATAACTCTAGTTCGATTAGACTCTAATCGATTAACTCTAACTGATTAACTCCAATTGGTTAACTCTAACTAACTAACTCTAAATGTTTACTCCAACGGTTTAACTCTACGGTTTAACCCTAACGGTTTAACTCTAACAGTTCAACTCTAACAGTTTAACTCTAACGGTTGATCTCAATCAATTTGTTCTATTGGATTAACTCTATTGGATTAACTCTCTTGGATCAACCCATTTCAAATAACAAATATTCAATAAACTCCCTTTCGAATAAACTGATATTCGATAGCTTTACTTCGAATAACTCTTATTCGATAAATTCTCTTTCATACATATTCAGTTTCAAATATCGATGTGGAAATCGATTTTTACTTCTCTATATAAGTCTTGACTTATATACTCTATTTACCCAAAGATAAATAACTAAATTAATTTATAAAACTTTATTTATAAAATAACCTTCTCACTTTATCTGTTAAAACAGATCTCTCTTAAATTCTCACTTCGAATTCATATTCTGTTTACCTATGTGCGAAGCACGGGCCTAAATTCTTCCTAGTGTAAAATTCTCCTTTATTACACTTTTATCCATTTTCAAGTACTTCAATATTCTATTTATTTTCTAAATAAAAAATTCCTTTTTATAACTCAATTTATTTCTCTAGATAAATATTTCCTTTTAATCTATTTGTAAATGTTTTACACATATTTTTTTTCTAATTCCATTTGTTAATGTTCTACAAATGTTTTCTTTTTATCTCTATTTGCAATGGTTTTACAAATATTTTCTTTTCTATTTTATTTGTAAATGTTTTACAAACAATTTCCCTTCTCTATTTGTTTTACAATATTTTTCCTTTATTGCTTTGATTTTATAAAATGATTTCTTTTATAAAACCCTTTTTCCTTTCATATATAAAATATGCTGATTTTATATAAATAATCTATTTTCAAAATATACTTTGAAATTTTCCCTTTTCCCTTTCTCGTATCCCTTATGGTGTAAAAATATCAAATCAACTGATCGGTCATCATCCAAACACACAGAATCACTAACGGATGATATAACACATCATATATCAAAATATATGAAAAGCGGTAAATAAATGTTGAGGAACCCAGTTGGGTCCCTCCGACCAATTTCCCTGCATCCACAGATGTCAGTCAACATAAATAACATGAGTATAAAATATTCTGATAAGCAGAATCAATATTTCGATACGATTTATATATACCGTTATCGATAAATCCAATCAACTGACTAGCAATTCAACCAAACAGCCAACACACAGCAATTCAATCAATATTTATCACTTCTAAAAATGCATTATAAAAATATAAATTGTTCAAAGTTAGTGAGATTTACTCACCTTGGACGGTTTATCGTTGAATAACGATAATCGGTCATTGATTTGGTTCAGACGTTAAATTTCACCATAAATCCAAACGAGCTCCAATCCACTTGTGGTCAGTTCCATTGCGTAGTGCTCGTCCATACGATCCCAACGGATCCTGTTTCGTTAAATTTCGTTAACATATGCAAAAGTTATGCTATTTACAATATTTACATAATTTAAATGAATATATATTTAATTAAATTAATTAAATTATTTTTATCTTAATTAATTTCTAATTGCGTTATTAGCCAAATTACCTTCCCTGCCCTTCTAAAAAATCCTACTTTCTCATCTCTAGCCATATCCAATTTTTTTTTAAAATTGAAAAACCATTTTAATATTAATTAAATTTAATTTTCAAATAAAATATTTAAAAATATTCATTTAATTATAACTTAAATTTTTTAACCTGGATCAAAAATCTGCTTCCTCTCATTTTAAAGTATTTTTCGATAAGAATCCAACGGTCCTTGTTTCGTGGAAATCCGACTTGTTTTGAAAAAATTATTAGCTTTTAAAGTTTATAGTTAAAAATTACGAATATGCCCCTGGTCTGTTTTAAATTCAAATTAAATTCAAATTAGATTTTAAATTTAACTTTAAATTAATCATCCCATCCGTCGGATCAGTTAGTGATAGCCAGGGAGAGCAGGAAACTATATTTTCCAAACTCAAGCCTTAGACACTATCCTCTCTGTCACCCTTAGAATGTTTCGATATTTATTTTTACAAATTCTGTTTTAATTATAATATATATATATATTACACAAATAAATAAATAAATATTATTTAAAAACTTACCCCGTGAAGCCTATGCCTCTGCCTAAGAGTCCCTAGCTCCCCGTCTTGCCCTCCTTTCTCCCTTCCTTCCCTTTTCCCTATTTCCTAATATTTTATTATTATTTCTGCCATTGCCAAAGCTTGAAAGAGGAGGAGGAGGAGTGAGTTTAAAATGAAGGGGGGGGGTATTTATAGCCGAAGGAGTCACATGGATTGCTGAGGTGGCGTGAATCCAACGGTCGAAAATGGATGGCTAGGATTAATCCTTAAATTAATTAAATTATAAATAAATTTAATAATTTATGAATAGTAAAGTGTGTTTTCTCAACCCTATTCGAACGTTAATTTGACTTACTTATTGATACCTTATCCAAATTTTTTTTTAATCATGTTGTTCATTTTTTCTTGCTCTTCAAAAATATATAAAAATATTTAAATTTTGAATTCGTTTGAACTTTCAAATAATTTAAATTCAAATTCAAAATAGTGTTTTGTGTTAGTTTCAACACCTTCCGGTCTCATGTTGGAGTATCAAACGATAACGGTTTTCAAAAATTCTTCCACCATCTGGTCCGGTTTTTAACGTACTTCAATCCTATGTATTCAAATCAAAAATCGGAGTTCGTTTAGATTTTCAAATAATTTATTTAAATTTTGTTTCCTTAATAACTTTCTATATCCGTTATAGGATTTTCCCAGATTTCATATATAGCTAATATCCTATGTTTAAAATTTTCCTGGATAGGTCCCAGGTTCCAGTTTTGCCGTTAGCATTAGCAAATTCCAATTACCGTCAAAATTTAGTTCAAATTTTGGCCTTTTATTTTTCCTTTTCCACATACGGATGCCATTTTTGACGTAACTTGGTTGGTTACCTAATTTCATCATTTCGGATTTAATGAAACTGATTTCATCGAAATCCGAGTTCGTTAGCTACTACTTCCTTTGTAAACGTACTATTTTTAATTAAAAATTTATCCTTTTATACTGCCAGTTCACATTATATTGCAGATCTACTAAATTTCTATCATTTCGGAATAAAATAAAATATTCAAAATTATTGAAATTAAACCATTTAAAATTCTAAAACAATAAAAACATTTTTAAATATTAAACTAAATGGTCAAAAAATCTGGGCCATTACATTCTTTCCCCCTTAAAATAATTTCGTCCTCGAAATTGCTAAGGTAGAAAAATGAACTTTATAACTAGGTTAAAATTATTTGGTTACTCTGATTTCACTAAACCAATCTATTCTAATTAATTTATTCTATAAACGAAATTTCCAAAAATTCTGAAAATTTTCTAACACCTGAAATTTTTGAAAAATTTCGCCAGCACCTCCTTTGTACCGGGAGCATCGGGAAAATCCCCAAACCGCCACACAGGCCTCTCCAACCCAAAAGAAAATCAAACAGCCACGTGGCTTGCCAAACAGGCTCAGTATTCTCATCAATTCATATGAATATAGATGTGTAACTTTTTGTCGGGCATATCATTATATCACTTCCATCTGTTACCACTTCTGCATATACCCCTATCTTCCCAATCAATCTCCAAACACTTTTATCTCCAACACAACCATTCGCTCAACCAAGCCAAATTCCAATCAAACTGCAATTCCAATCTCAATTCAAATTCTTGCTCAACAATTCATCTCTATTCCAGATTGTCTCTAATCCAGTCCAATTCTACTTAATACCATTGTAATCCAATTCAATTCAATTACCATTGAGCTGGTTTCAATTCAATTTCAAATTTGCTTTCACAAATTTCTATTTAATTTGTGTTTATTTCAAATAATCTGCTTCTGGGAGTTTTTAAACAACTTTGCTTTTTTCAAAAATCAAATATCCTTTTCTGGAATCTCAAAACAACTTGTTTTCTCAAAACAATTCAAAAACAAAAAATTTGGTAGTAATCCGTCACTTGCAAACTCGAAAATGAACACCGATGGTGTCCGGATCATCATCGGAATCTATTTTCCAGCTATCGAAGTGAGTTCAATACTATGTCACTTTCAAAACCATTTCTAAATATTTTCATTTTGAAATCCATTTCAAAATATGCCTTTCAATGCTTGTAACAAATTTAAAATCTCCCAGGATCTTAAAATTCACATATATTTAACCCAGATTCATTTACACACACTTCTTCACATTTCCAGAAATTTTAATTTCATTTCTGTTTTAAATTCAGATTTAATTCATTTGATTTTATATATTCCACTTATATGAATTCTATTAGGTTATTTAAATAACCACTTCACTTTTATAATCTTATCTGACTATAATTACAACCAACACATCCAATATGCTATAATTCCAATATATATATTTTCTCTATATCAAAATATACTTTGGGTAAAATATATTTATTTACCCTCTTTTCAAAACATATCGTGATGACCCATCGTATTCGAGTGTTTAGAAATCCGTATCGATGCAGTGGATCAAACTGATCGACCCGAATTCATAAATAACTCAACCAATGAATCTCCCCAATATAAAACAATTTGTATAAAATCTACAAATACGTTCACTCGTATATATACACTCAAACTCAATCTAGGGTATTGCTAACCCCATCTCTACTGAGTCACGCCACAGAGTCAAGGTAATTACTTAACCTTCAGCTCTGATACCACTGTAACGACCCGGGAAAAGACGACCTTGGTTATCTGATATATAACACCTATCGAACAATCAAAAGTCGAAATTACCGGATAGTCTAAGAAAGAAATTAGAGGGTGAGGATAGATAAGATAGAACTAATAGAATAGAAGAAGAAGAAGACAACAACATCAGAGTAACACGAATCTCACAGCGGAACGAAAAAAAATATAATATGCAACATAACTTGAAATCGAAAGCAGTATATGTATATAATACCATTATCAGAGTACAACACTTACAATACAACGGAATAAACAATAGCTACATAAGTCCTGAAGCCTCCTGCTCTAAGCTCTCCAAGTATATCTGTAAAATCCTGACTACTTGACCGCCCGTACAAATTTGGGCACCCAAGAGTTTAGGGAAAAGCAAAAAAAATAAACTCTGGGTCAGTCATGGGACTGGTGTGAGTAAACTCAAATCATTTAGTTTAACTTTTCAAAATCCTTTTCAAAAGAAAAGATAATCGTAAGACCAATCCACACATAAACACGGACGGTTTTTACCTTACGATAACCCAAATCACTTTTGGAAATCATATCTTATCTGATATTATAATATTGTCTAATCACAAGTAATTTACAATCTAGTAGAACGCTTGCATCTCACGCTCTACATATATAATATACAATCAAACTCGCGGGCACTTATTGGGGATTGGATTTCCAACTTGACAAGGTATGGGACCACCTTCCGAACGTGTATCTCTAGAGGCGAATACACTGGGTTCAACAAGAACATCTTGCAACCCGGCCCACACATGACCGACCACTCATTTCGCTTGAGTGTATCGAATGTATATCACCGACGGTTGGGATCAGCAACCTCCTCCCGAAATGGGACAACATCGATAGATTTAAGAACAAAAGGAATTTCTCTAGATAGGTGATCATACATCCTAATGGGTGCGACCCACATAGCCATGCTGCCTGCTCGATTTTTGTCCTTTCCTAGTTGATGAGGCTTGAGGTCATAACGTATCTTTTGACAGATCACACCTCCATTACTTTGAATGCCACATCGTCATACCCACCAAATCACAAATTGATTTCTCCAAAAACACCACGGGTATACAGCTAAGAGAAACGAATTCCTCCGCCACCAAACGTAAGTACGTTTGAAGAGATCAACTTATGCGATCTATTGGATATACTCTGTCAGACACTCGTCCATACACGTTTGTCCTGGGACTGGACAAACCGAAGGCATAATTCTTTAAACAGGATAGCCCTTCCACAACTCCATCTTCAATATATTCAGCATACTTGATTCGCAACGCTTATGCCAATACGGAGTGGTTCTCTGGATAATAATCCAACCGGTCTCTCCATATTAACAACGTAAAATGGTCAAAACTTTGATAGTCGCTGAGTTAACTATCAAACGAAAACATGTTGGTGTGCAAACAACGATATTATTTCCCGAAGGAAATTCTATCGAACAATCATCATTTCATTCATTCGTTCATTTCCCTATTCCTGTTGTTTAATGTTTCTTATTCACTATATTTAGAAAATATATATCATTATCATTGGAAAACATTTCCATCTCTTGTTTCTATATTCAGAAAACAATTCTTCTTCTCATTTGGAAAACATTTCCAAATCTCTTTCATTTGATTAAACAGATGTTTGAATAAACATCACTATGCCAAATCTCCTTCATTTGGTTTCCACTTAACCACTTTTCACCATCGAATCTTAACCATTTCTTAGTTAAAACGAAGTCAATCAAGTTGGGGTATAATTACCTCTCAGATCTTAACTGAACAACATTTCTAACCTCGAAAATAAGATAAGTTCTCCTTTTAAACTTTAACATCTCTTTACACACTCTCGGATTATATATACAAATCCGCTCCTTGTACGGGAACACTTGATTATAACAATGGTGTTATAATCCCCTGCATCTGAATTATAATAACTTCAATTTGACTTTTACTTCTTAACTCGTATATATAACGAACTACTAATTATCGACACCTATTTGGTTAACTCTAATCTATAACCTTTATTCTATTAACTCTTACTGGATTAACTCTTATTCGGATAACTCAGGTTGATTAACTCATTTTGACCAACTTACTTGATTAGTTCAATTTGACTAACTTAACTTAATTAACTCGACTTATCTAACTCAACTTGACAACTCGACTTAATTACTTCTATTAATTAACTAATATTTGATTTAACACCATTCGCTCGATTCTAGATCGCAGCGATCACAATGGTTACACCTGATTCCCTCAGGAAACATCTGTCCGCCTTAGGCTATCTGCAGCCCTGCGAATTACGCTAGCAGTCGTGCTTACTGGTAGCTTATCTTAAATGACTACTTCTGTTTAACTCTATCTCGAATAACTAAATTCGAGCAAATCTAATTGAATAACTAATATTCCATCATCCCTCATTCGATTACTATATTTGGATAACTCTAGTTCGATTAGACTCTAATCGATTAACTCTAACTGATTAACTCCAATTGGTTAGCTCTAACTAACTAACTCTAAATGTTTACTCCAACGGTTTAACTCTACGGTTTAACCCTAACGGTTTAACTCTAACAGTTCAACTCTAACAGTTTAACTCTAACGGTTGATCTCAATCAATTTGTTCTATTGGATTAACTCTATTGGATTAACTCTCTTGGATCAACCCATTTCAAATAACAAATATTCAATAAACTCCCTTTCGAATAAACTGATATTCGATAGCTTTACTTCGAATAACTCTTATTCGATAAATTCTCTTTCATACATATTCAGTTTCAAATATCGATGTGGAAATCGATTTTTACTTCTCTATATAAGTCTTGACTTATATACTCTATTTACCCAAAGATAAATAACTAAATTAATTTATAAAACTTTATTTATAAATTAACCTTCTCACTTTATCTGTTAAAACAGATCTCTCTTAAATTCTCACTTCGAATTCATATTCTGTTTACCTATGTGCGAAGCACGGGCCTAAATTCTTCCTAGTGTAAAATTCTCCTTTATTACACTTTTATCCATTTTCAAGTACTTCAATATTCTATTTATTTTCTAAATAAAAAATTCCTTTTTATAACTCAATTTATTTCTCTAGATAAATATTTCCTTTTAATCTATTTGTAAATGTTTTACACATATTTTTTTTCTAATTCCATTTGTTAATGTTCTACAAATGTTTTCTTTTTATCTCTATTTGCAATGGTTCTACAAATATTTTCTTTTCTATTTTATTTGTAAATGTTTTACAAACAATTTCCCTTCTCTATTTGTTTTACAATATTTTTCCTTTATTGCTTTGATTTTATAAAATGATTTCTTTTATAAAACCCTTTTTCCTTTCATATATAAAATATGCTGATTTTATATAAATAATCTATTTTCAAAATATACTTTGAAATTTTCCCTTTTCCCTTTCTCGTATCCCTTATGGTGTAAAAATATCAAATCAACTGATCGGTCATCATCCAAACACACAGAATCACTAACGGATGATATAACACATCATATATCAAAATATATGAAAAGCGGTAAATAAATGTTGAGGAATCCAGTTGGGTCCCTCCGACCAATTTCCCTGCATCCACAGATGTCAGTCAACATAAATAACATGAGTATAAAATATTCTGATAAGCAGAATCAATATTTCGATACGATTTATATATACCGTTATCGATAAATCCAATCAACTGACTAGCAATTCAACCAAACAGCCAACACACAGCAATTCAATCAATATTTATCACTTCTAAAAATGCATTATAAAAATATAAATTGTTCAGAGTTAGTGAGATTTACTCACCTTGGACGGTTTATCGTTGAATAACGATAATCGGTCATTGATTTGGTTCAGACGTTAAATTTCACCATAAATCCAAACGAGCTCCAATCCACTTGCGGTCAGTTCCATTGCGTAGTGCTCGTCCATACGATCCCAACGGATCCTGTTTCGTTAAATTTCGTTAACGTATGCAAAAGTTATGCTATTTACAATATTTACATAATTTAAATGAATATATATTTAATTAAATTAATTAAATTATTTTTATCTTAATTAATTTCTAATTGCGTTATTGGCCAAATTACCTTCCCTGCCCTTCTAAAAAATACTACTTTCTCATCTCTAGCCATATCCAATTTTTTTTTAAAATTGAAAAACCATTTTAATATTAATTAAATTTAATTTTCAAATAAAATATTTAAAAATATTCATTTAATTATAACTTAAATTTTTTAACCCGGATCAAAAATCTGCTTCCTCTCATTTTAAAGTATTTTTCGATAAGAATCCAACGGTCCTTGTTTCGTGGAAATCCGACTTGTTTTGAAAAAATTATTAGCTTTTAAAGTTTATAGTTAAAAATTACGAATATGCCCCTGGTCTGTTTTAAATTCAAATTAAATTCAAATTAGATTTTAAATTTAACTTTAAATTAATCATCCCATCCGTCGGATCAGTTAGTGATAGCCAGGGAGAGCAGGAAACTATATTTTCCAAACTCAAGCCTTAGACACTATCCTCTCTGTCACCCTTAGAATGTTTCGATATTTATTTTTACAAATTCTGTTTTAATTATAATATATATATATATTACACAAATAAATAAATAAATAAATAAATATTATTTAAAAACTTACCCCGTGAAGCCTATGCCTCTGCCTAAGAGTCCCTAGCTCCCCGTCTTGCCCTCCTTTCTCCCTTCCTTCCCTTTTCCCTATTTCCTAATATTTTATTATTATTTCTGCCATTGCCAAAGCTTGAAAGAGGAGGAGGAGGAGTGAGTTTAAAATGAAGGGGGGGGGGTATTTATAGCCGAAGGAGTCACATGGATTGCTGAGGTGGCGCGAATCCAACGGTCGAAAATGGATGGCTAGGATTAATCCTTAAATTAATTAAATTATAAATAAATTTAATAATTTATGAATAGTAAAGTGTGTTTTCTCAACCCTATTCGAACTTTAATTTGACTTACTTATTGATACCTTATCCAAATTTTTTTTTAATCATGTTGTTCATTTTTTCTTGCTCTTCAATAATATATAAAAATATTTAAATTTTGAATTCGTTTGAACTTTCAAATAATTTAAATTCAAATTCAAAATAGTGTTTTGTGTTAGTTTCAACACCTTCCGGTCTCATGTTGGAGTATCAAACGATAACGGTTTTCAAAAATTCTTCCACCATCTGGTCCGGTTTTAACGTACTTCAATCCTATGTATTCAAATCAAAAATCGGAGTTCGTTTAGATTTTCAAATAATTTATTTAAATTTTGTTTCCTTAATAACTTTCTATATCCGTTATAGGATTTTCCCAGATTTCATATATAGCTAATATCCTATGTTTAAAATTTTCCTGGATAGGTCTCAGGTTCCAGTTTTGCCGTTAGCATTAGCAAATTCCAATTACCGTCAAAATTTAGTTCAAATTTTGGCCTTTTATTTTTCCTTTTCCACATACGGATGCCATTTTAGACGTAACTTGGTTGGTTACCTAATTTCATCATTTCGGATTTAATGAAACTGATTTCAACGAAATCCGAGTTCGTTAGCTACTACTTCCTTTGTAAACGTACTATTTTTAATTAAAAATTTATCCTTTTATACTGCTAGTTCACATTATATTGCAGTTCTACTAAATTTCTATCATTTCGGAATAAAATAAAATATTCAAAATTATTGAAATTAAACCATTTAAAATTCCAAAACAATAAAAACATTTTTAAATATTAAACTAAATGGTCAAAAAATCTGGGCCATTACAGGGTTTAAGAACAATGTTACTGAAGAACCCATTACATCAGTCTCTAACCATAAATTAGTAAGAAAACAATTCCCTACGTATTAATCCCAAAGGCCGAAACCAACATCAGATCAATACCCAGGAAACCATTCAACTTAGCTAATCTCCAGTTAGTTTCTAATTTTCTTATCTCCATTGGATTTAAGAACAGTATTATTAAAGATACCATTCACGACAAACCCAAAATCTCATTCCATTGTTAATCGGGTTAAAGAACAAGTGTTATTTAAAACACCGTTCACAATAAACCCAAAAACCAATTTCAATTTAATTCCAATTAAATGTTAATTAATTGGTAAACTTCATTAAATCTTAATAAAAGATTTATATCTTTTCTCTACGGGGTTTAGGAACAGTGTTAATGAAGACACCGTTCACCACAAACCCAAAATCCCATTTGATATTAAATACAAGGGTCTGAATAGAAAATATATCGGCTTGTATTCAATATCAAACTCTAAAATCAACAAATATCGTATTGGAATAACGATATATATCTTCCAAATTCCTCCACAATGTCCGTATAATCACGGAATCCAATATTAAAATATTCCGAAGATAATTTCAATTAAAATCCATTCCAATTCATATACTATAAATTCTGGTTATTTCTAAAACCATTTCAAACCCGATTTATTTATTTAAAAATATTGAATTTATAATTCTAGTTAATAATAAGTTCGTTTCGATAAAAATATATTTTTATCTTTTCAAATATGGGATTTTTCATCCCATTTCTTTCCAAATCATTTATTATGATTTTACACAAATTATTGACATTTTGAATAATTTTATCAAGGCGGTACAGTCGATTTCCATAAACGGTCATCGAACAACATTAACAATGACCTTTTCCAAATTTGATTTGGACATAATTCCAAATCCAACCATTAGATTTTAAATTCCTTATATTCTTGGAAATCTCTTTTCGATACGAACCCAAGGTTCCGGTTTTAGGAGAATCCGAAGGTCGGATCCCCCGTAATGTCAATTCAAAGTCAATGGTCGAAATTCGCGAACTGCCGCGGCATGTTTTATCCAGGCCATTAAATATATATAACATATATTATATATATTTCGTCGATTTCAATTCAAAACGTATTTTATAAATCGTTTTAAATTCGTTTTGAAAACGATTTCAACTTCATATTCAATTTTAAGTCAAAATTGAATATTCCATATCATTAATATATAAATGATAATACTTTCAAAACATTAGATTTTGAAAACAATTCCTTTTCAATATTCATTATAAAAATGAATAAAATCGATATAAATATCATTCGCATCAAAATGGCATAAATCTAAACAACACAACTTTATATATTCAGATATTTTCGTGCCCATCCCAAATCGGACATCAAAATCATATTTTGATCCATTACTGAATATTATTTTAAAATATTCATTATTTTAAAATATACGTTATTTTAAAATATTCATTATTTTAAAATATACGTTGTTTTAAAATATTCATTCTTTCTGAACTGGAATCAGACACAGTTAGTTACCATATAATGTTATTTATATGGATTTCATACAACACATGTATCGAACAACAATGATAAGCAATCAACCATCATCCAGAGTGCATTCTACACTGCATAAGCATTAAATATAAATATTTAATGCTTACAACAGTCTGTCAACCAATCGATTGACATACAACTAAACAATTGGGATTAGTGTACGTCAAATATCATCCCAATACCCGTGTGGTGTTCCAACCAACAAATACTGAATATTATTTGTGCAGTTGGGCGATATGTAAAATTTGTCGTCCTAATCCATATCAATCAAAAAGGGGTGTACGTAAACAAATCGTCCTATTTGTTTATGAATATTTATTTTGTTTCAACTCATGAATATTTGTTTAATTCAACACATGAATATATTTATTTACCATTTCCACATCATAAACCAAATTCACACAAACAAATCAATCCAAATACACAACCAAACAAGTCGTCCATGGTTTGTGGACGACGTGGAGCAGTTAATATTTGCAGTTATAAATAAATAACTGTACAAAGAAAATTATGGTGAGGAGTTCTCAACTTTGGGATCCACTCCGTCAATTCTACATTGGACGATGGTTTGGATTTGCCCGACATTCCAACTCCATCTTTTCATGCTGTTCATAATTAAAACCCCATTTTTAATATGATGTATATATATTTAAAAATCACATTTTTATACCGCTATATATATAAAAATCAAATTTTTATACTGCTTTTATAAAAATAAAATAAAATCAAATTTTTATATCGTTAGAAATCGAACCTTTATATAATAAAAATCGAATCTTTACAGTGTTTAAAATCAGATCTTTCATGTTTAAAAATCAAATCTTTTTATTGTTAAAAATCAAATCTTTTTATTATTAAAAATCCCATTTTTATTCGCATTCATATACATAAAAATCATAGCTTTTATTCGCATTCATATATAGGAAAATCATAGCTTTTATTTAACGCTAATACATATATAAAACTGATTTTTAAAATATGTTTTAACTTAAATAAATTCAGATTTAAAAATAAAATAAATAAAAACTCACTTGCGGTTGTTTGGTGGCGAAGAAGGCTCGGGGAAGGGGTTGACGTGGCGGGGACGCTTTAGGGGGCGGCGGAGGTCAGTGCAGGCGGTGGGGTCAGGCGGTGGCTGCGACGTTGGAAGGGGGTTTGGGACTTAGGTTGTTTAAATTGAGAGAGGCAGGAGAAGAAGGTACGAAGGGGGATCTGGGGGCGCGGCGCAGACAAGGATGACCGGAGGCGATTGGTTGGCAGTTTGGATGAACAGCGGCGGGGTTCAATTTGAGGGGGGAGGGCGCATTTTTCTACGTTGGCTGGGGATACTGGTTATGAGGGTTTAAAGAGAAGTGTATATATATATTATTTTATTTCCTTTATTTTTAAAAGTTGCTTTTTCTTTTGAACCCCAAATCAAACCCAACGACTGTCGTCCCTAGCTAATTACCCCCATTCCGGACTCAATGGGATATGACCCGTAAGCCAATTCGACCGTTTCGATCAGTTTCCGTTAAATTTAAAATATAAATCAATATATTTTAAATTCAAACGCACATTTTAATTTACTAGTGCCACTTATGGACTTCAAAAATTCCAGAAAAAAATATGGCTATGTTTTGACGATACGGTCCTAATAAACTAATTTTGTCAAATTTGGAGACCGTTTGAAAAATGGCCATTTTCCAGTCGATTAAATTCAAAATGAAATTACCAAACACGTCTAAATTTGCCACGCTCAATATTGATCCCAAAAATTATGAAAATTAGAATTTAGCAATAATTTGACATTCTAGATTCAAAAAAAGTGGTTTCGTCGAAAACGGAGGTCATTTGCAAAATTTCCATTTTTAAGGGCTATATTTCCGTAGCAACTATTCTGAATTTTCAACTGGGCATAACTTTTTATTCCCACTATGAAATTTTGATTTTTCAGATTCGTTGGAAAGATATTTTCAAACAAATTCAAATATTTCTGGTTTCGCTAAAATCCGGTTTATTTTGAACCCTATACATTCATTTGAAATTTGAGATCGAATTTTCAAACTGCCGTGCCATTTTCAATTCCTTTTATAATTAAAGTAAATATTTATATTCTAATTTTGATTTAAATAAATTTATTCGTTCTAACTTCATTGAAAATAAATTTGTAGCCGTCATTATTTAAAATAAATCATTTTAAATATTCAAAATCCATGAAAATTGCTAAAATAAAAATTTTTAAATTGGTTCTGATTTTCCGGGTTGTTATAATCTCCCCCACTTAAAATCTTTTCGTCCTCGAAAAGGAACGGAGCTGAAAGTTGTTTTACTAATCAACTCAACTTTCAGTTTGGCTTTCATTCTTCAACTTTTCAGTTTCTAAGAATTTTCCAATTCTTTAAAAATTTGGCTAACACCCTAAATTTTTGAATTTTTTTTCATAACCTCCTTTGTACGGGGGGCATCGGGAAAATCTCAAAAGTTCAACACAGGCCCTCTCATCTCAAAAAGAAAAAGAAAAAGCCAAGCGGCTAGCCAATTGGCTCATAAAATCATCCAGACTCAATAAATTAGTAAACATGTACCTATCCGTCGAGCATAAAATTTTATTCCTTTGCTCTAGCCTCCTTGCTATGACCTGTTCACGCACACATATATATATATATATATATATATATATATATGTACATGCATATATTTCCAATCAAATTTCAGTTCGGTTCAATATTTTGTTCAATTTGGAAAAATTTACCTTTCATTCATGTATTGGTTTAAATGAATAATCATACTACACAACCATCAGTCAATTAGTGGATCATCGTTTCAAACACATAACTTTTACATAGTAAAAATATATTTTTGTGCAAATCACAGCAATAAATCCTATCTAGTTTTGGTTCTCACACCAGTTAATGGAAATATATAGATATCTACTTTCGAAACTCGAACACAAATGCTGATAATGCCGCGGCATCATCAGAATCATCCTAGGGCTGTGATTCTATATCTACCCAGTATGTTTGAGACTTTGAATACACGTTAATTACGCATATATTTAAAATCTCCATATACTCGATCGTCCAAAATCAATTTAAATTAATATTCAAATATGTATAACAGATTTTAAATTTTCAGAACAAAATTTGTTTTCATTTTTATTTTAAAATAACACTCTTTCGACTCATTCTAGGACACTACTGATCCCATCTCAAACGATTCATTCTTATAGGATATTACTAATCCAATCTCTGATGAATTCTTTCGTTTGGTTCTAATGCGTCTTGTTCTCGAGCTCTGTAAACCAAAGCTCCAATACTAAAATGAAATGACCTGAACTTCCCTATGAAGGAAAGCCCGGATTGCTTTGAGGAGAAGACGAATCAGAACATAAACAGAAGAACATTTCATTATTATTACAATAATTTACATCAGAGTACAAAAATATACAGAGTTTGAACAAATAAAATACATTTGATAAATATCAGAGATTTACAAATTACAATGCAGTGGAAAAATTATATATAACAATACATAACACAATTGAAGGGAATATACAAATATAGAGCATTCTGAATATAGCTCCAGCTGTAAACCAGAATCCTGTAAAAATAAATCTGCAAAAACAAAACTACTAGCTGACCATGTGAAAAATAGGGGGCACCCAGAGTTTAGGTTAAAACAATAAACTCCAGGTCAGTCATGTGACTGGTGTGAGAATTAAAACAGTTATTTAAAATTTTACTTTACAATAAAGTAAATCAAGGGACCATGCCGTATAACACGGAACGGGTTTCTTCCCAAGAATACCAGTGCATCAAACAAACAGCGCAATGCTTTTTGAAAAAATGAAGCTATTATAAGACCGAGGTCCCATCACACAATTCAACTCAAGCCAGAGGATAGGGTTTTCCCTTATAATAGCCAAATATGCTTGGTGCGTTTAAACAAATCATTTGATACTATTGTAAGTGCATAGTGTATAAAACAACTTCAAATATAAATGTATCAATCCTAGATGGCATAGGTACCATATATCATGTCGCCAATACTAGGCTCTACAATAAAAACCGCAATGTCACGTATTGGAAGTTGGATTTTCATCTGTGAACCAAGGCAAGGGATCGTCCTTATCGATTCGAGATAATCTAGCCCATATCTCACGACCCAAACACAGGTGGGCCCTTGGATCGTCAGGGCCGGTCCACTAGATGTGGATTAAAAAGCCTGAACACTACGTTTCCCCATCCTATGGGGCGTAAATCTGGTCTGTATAAAGACCATGCCATCCATCGGCCCCACAATGCCGATATATCTGAGACGCCTCGCTATCCATCATCCACATAAGTAAAACATTTGGGCATGCAAAACCTTAGCTAGAAGGAAACGCATGCCCTCCCTGAGTTCCTCTCCCATTTCTGGTTCACATCGGGGTGTGAGGCTCGCGAATTAACGCTACACCAAGCTATGCTATATTAAAGCTTGCTTTGATCATCGACCACATGACTATGCTTTTCAGCAGAAGCCTTGATCATTTGTATCTCAGCATGCCACACAGGCAATTCACGCTATGCAACTGATGTCTATCAATCACATAGAATGAAATTCAATGTCAGACACACAGTTAATTTACAAGTTTGTTCTGGGTTTGAACGAAACCGGAGGCACTTTATTCCTCGTCCTATATGTCCAATACAGGAGAGAGGCCCTCGCATATCTGTTGATCTCCAAGTACGTCTGGATGATCACCACTTATTACCTTGTCTTGGGTGTACAACCCAATCAAGACATCAGTAATCATCCAAGCGAAGTAAAGACCTCCGGTCTTCAACCACCGTCTTCGTCGTAGACTCATCATCGATTCAGTTATTCAGAATGGGATAAACCCGGTCTTTCTAAATAATTCGTGTATATAACAAATAAGTGCTATAAAAACACAATATACACCTCATTCCAATTCTGAATATTCTTTTATTTAAATATTCATATCCTTTGGGAAAGGTTCCCATTAATTTTATTAAAGGTAAATTCTTTAAATTTATTCTTTAATCTTCCTTTGGATATCAATTCAAACCAAATTAAGGTTTATCCAAACTAGTCGGGATTAGCGAACCTTATTGAAGTAATCATTTGTTAAATTTCCCAATCCCAACCTATTCATCTCATGAAGCAAAACTGGTAATACTTCATATCTAACACCGCGGTGTTATCGGTAAATTTGATTACCATTTCACGTTCAAATTTAATTAAAGATTTAACTATCGCCTGGAGTAAAACTGGTTGTACTCGATTCTCGATCATTTCTCCAATTTTGATAATCTTAGTTATCAAATTCACCTTCCAATCTATTTAAAGATTCATTAAAACTCTAATTCAGTTTTAATTTCCAAAAATCATTACTTTATGATTATTCAAAGTTAAGAAATAAATCTTATCTTTAACTGGGTTAAAGAACTAATGTCATTTAAAACACAGCTCACGATAAACCCAAAATCACATTCCATTAACAATGGAATCTTCACGGAAAACAAATCAATATATATATAATCGATATAAACTTCCATATCCAACCGATAATATAAATGGAATAATGACAAAGCCTCTTAAATTCCATATATAATAACAGTCTTCCTACACAGAAGTTTACTTCAATTATTACCGAATCGAATTCCATTCCATTCCAATTTATTTTATTAAACTGGAAAACTTTTCTTTGGAAATTTCCCCTAAATCTAAATTTAAACATTTATAAGTTCCAAATCATATTTCACTGTGAATCGAGTTAAAGAACGAATGTCGTTAAAACGCAGTTCACAATAAACCCAATTCACATTCCATTTCAAATCCAATTAAATGTTAATTAATTGGTAATTCTTCTCTACATCTTAGTTAAAAGATTTATTCTTTTCACATGGGGTTTAAGAACAGTGTTACTGAAGACCCCATCCCATCTATCTCTAACCGTAAATTAGTAAGAGAACAATTCCCTAAGTATTAATCCTGAAGGCTGAAACCAACATCGGATCAATACCCAGGAAACCATTTAGCTTAGGTAATCTCCAGTTAGTTTCTAATTTTCTTAACTCCATTGGGTTTAAGAATAGTATTATTAAAGATACCATTCACGACAAACGCAAAATCTCATTCCATTGTTAATCGGGTTAAAGAACAAGTGTTATTTAAAACACCGTTCATGATAAACCCAAAACCAATTTCAATTTAATTCCAATTAAATATTAATTAATTGGTAAACTTCATCAAATCTTAATAAAAGATTTATATCCTTTCTCTACGGGGTTTAAGAAGTGTTAATGAAGACACCATTCACGAGAAACCCAAAATCCCTTTTGATATCAAATACGAGGCTCTGAATAGGAAATATATCGGCTTATATTCAATATCAAACTGTGAAATCAACAAATATCGTTTTGGAATAACGATATATATATATATATCTTCCAAATTCCTCCACAATGTCCGTGTAATCACGGAATCCAATATCGAAATATTGCGAAGATAATTTCAATTCAAATCCGTTCCAATTCATATATTGGAAATTCTGGTTATTTCTAAAACCATTTCAAACCCAATTTATTTATTTAAAAATATTGGACTTATAATTCTAGTTCATAAATAGTTCATTTCGATAAAAATATATATTTATCTTTTCAAATATGCGATTTTTCATCCCAATTCTTTCCAAATCATTTACTATGATTTTACACAAATTATTGATATTTTTAATAATTTTATCAAGGCCCGTACAATCGATTTCCATAAACGGTCATCGAACTGCATTTACACCGACCTTTTCCAAATTTGATTTGGACATAATTCCAATCCAATAGTTAGATTTCAAATTTCATATATTCGTTGGAAAGCTCTTTTCGATATGAATCCAAGGTTCTAGTTTTAGGAGAATCCGACGGTCGGATCTCCCGTAACGTCAATTCGAAGTCAATGGTCGAAATTCGCGAACTGCCGCGGCGCGGCGCATTCTATTCAAGCCATTAAATATATATAATATATATTATATATATTTCATCGATTTCAATTCAAAACATATTTTATAAATCGTTTCGAATTCGTTTTGAAAACGATTTCAACTTCATATTCAATTTTAAATCAAAATTGAATATTCTATATCATTAATATGTAAATGATAATATTTTCAAAACATTAGATTTTGAAATCAATTCCTTTTCGATATTCATTATAAAAATGAATAAAATCGATATAAATATTGTTCATGTCAAAATGGTGCAAATCTAAACAACACGGCTTTATATATTTAGATATTTTTGTGTCCATCCCAAATCGGACATCAAAATCATACTTTGATCCATTACTGAATATTATTTTAAAATATTCTTTATTTTAAAATATTCATTATTTTAAAATATTCGTTATTTTGAAATATTAATTCTTTCTGAATTGGAATCAGACACAGTCAATTACCATATAATGTTATTTATATGGACTTCATACAACACATGTATTGAACAACAATGATAAGCAATCAACCATCACCCAGAGTGCATTCTACACTGCATACGCATTAAATATAAATATTTAACGCTTACAACAGTCTGTCAACCAATCGATTGACATACAACTAAACAATTGGGACTAGTGTAAGTCAAATATCATCCCAATACCCGTATGGGGTGTCAACCAACAAATACTGAATATTATTTGTGTAGTTGGGCGATGTGTAAAATTTATCGTCCCAATCCATATCAATCAAAAAGGGGTGTACATAAACAAATCGTCAGATTTGTTTATGAATATTTATTTTATTTCAACTCATGAACATTTATTTTAATTCAACACATGAATATTTTTATTTATCATTTCCACATCACAAACCAAATTCACACAAACTAGTCAATCCAAACACGCAACCAAACATGTCGTCCATGGTCTGTGGACGACGAGGAGCAGTTCATATTTGCCGTTATAAAATAAATAAATGTACAAAGAAAATTATGGTGACGAGTTCTCACCATTGGGATCCACTCCGTCAGTTCTACAATGGACGATGGTTTGGATTTGCCCGACATTCCAACTCCATCTTTCCACGTTGTTCATAATAAAAACCCCATTTTAATATAATGTATATATATTTAAAAATCGCATTTTTTTGTTGCTATATGTATAAAAATCAAATTTTTATACTGCTTCCATAAAAATAAAAATAAAAATCAAATTTTTATATCGTTAGAAATCGAACCTTTATATAATAAAAATCGAATCTTTACAGTGTTAAAAATTAGATCTTTCCATTTTTAAAAATCAAATTTTTTTATTGTTAAAAATCAAATCTTTTTTTTATTAAAAATCAAATCTTTTTATTGTTAAAATTCCCATTTCTATTCACATTCATATACATAAAAATCATAGCTTTTATTTGCATTCATGTATAGGAAAATCATAACTTTCATTTAATGCTAAGTACATATATAAAACTGGTTTTTAAAATATGTTTTTATTTAAATAAATTCATATTTAAAAATAAAATAAATAAAAACTCACTTGCGGTTGTTTGGTGGTGGAGAAGGCTTGGGGAAGGGGCTGATGTGGCGGGGGACGCTTAGGGGGCAACGGAGGTTAGTACAGGCGGCGGTGGTGGGGTTAGGCGGTGGCTGCGACGTTAGAGGGGGGGGTTGGGACTTGGGTTGTTCAAATTGAGAGAGGGGGGAGAAGGAGGCGCAGAAGGTGATCTAGGGCGCGGGGCGGACGGGGATGGCCGGGGGTGACTGGGCGGCGGTCTGGTGGAACAACGTCGCGGTTCGATTTGAGGGAGGGAGGGGGCGATTTTCTTCGTTGACTGGGGATAATGGTTATGAGGGTTTAGAGAGAAATATATATATATATATATATTATTTTATTTCCTTTATTTTCAAAAGTTACTTTTTCTTTCGAACCCAATGACTATCGTCCCTAACTAATTACCCCCATTCCGAACTCAATAGGATATGTCCCGTAAGCCAATTCGACAGTTTCGATCAGTTTCCGTTAAATTTAAAATATAAATCAATATATTTTAAATTCAAATGCACATTTTATTTACCAGGGCCACATACGGACTTCAAAAATTCCAGAAAAATTAATCTGGCTATGTTTTGATGATACAGTCCTAACAAAACTAATTTCGTCAAATTTGGAGGCCATTTGAAAAATGGCCATTTTCCAGTCGATTAAATTCAAACTGAAATTACCAAACACGTTTAAATTTGCCACACTCACATATTGATCTCAAAAATTATGAAAATTGGAATCTAGCAATAATTTGACATTCTGGATTCAACAAAAGTGGTTTCATCGAAAACGGAGGTCATTTGCAAAATTTCCATTTTTAAGGGCTATATTTCCATGGTGACTATTCTGAATTTTCAATTGGGCATAACTTTTTATTCCCGCTATGAAAATTTGATTTTTCAAATTTGTTGGAAAGATATTTTCCAACAGATTCAAATATTTCCAATTTTGATAAAATCTGGTTTATTTTGTACCCTGTACATTCATTTGAAATTTGAAATCGAATTTTCAAACTGCCGCGCCATTTTCAATTCCTTTTATAATTAAAATAAATATTTATATTCTAATTTCGATTTAAATAAATTTATATGTTCTAACTTCATCGAAAATAAATTTTTAGCTGTCATTATTTAAAATAAATCATTTTAAATATTAAAAATCCATGAAAATTGCTAAAACAAAAATTTTAAATTGGTTTTGATTTTCCGGGTTGTTACACGGGATGTTACAATCTCCCCCACTTTTAACTTTTCACCCTAAAAAAGGAAAGGTTATATAAAAAAGTATGCTTAAGTATATAACAAAAATAATCTTACTTATTCAAATTTTACAAAGTTTGGACCAAAATAAATTATAGGATTTAAATTCAAAAATTCATCCTTACATTATTAATTAAATTCATTTGTTATAAATCTATTTATTAGTTTCAAAATCTTTATTTCGAACACTTTTTATTAGGATTCAAGTTTTCTTATAGTCACAATTTAAATTATTTATAACAAATTTAAATTATTAAAACATGATTCTCGTGTTTGATAATAACTTTTGAAATTAGAAATAAGTATTTTATCAAAAATTCAAAGTTGCTGTATTTCTTAAGGCATTGAAAACTTTTCTTTCTTAATTTATTATGTTGAAGTTATATAAATTTAGGTGCAATTTATTAATTTGTTATTTAACGTTTGAAAATACTTGATAACTCGAAGTTTAACAAGTTTACTGTCGTTCTTACAGTCGTTAGGCATACGCTGGTCAGGCGCACGACTAAAATCTTTATGTACTAAATATTCTTGTTTCAACTCCCAATGAAAATACTTAAAACATTTAAAATAGATATGGAAAAATACATTCCCCCATGGATCGCGGTTACTCGGCGGTTAGCTACTATCCCAGTAGAATCGCTTGTAACCATAGGTATCACACCCCTCGAAGTTCACCATGGTTGTTGCCATAGTTCGCAGTTACATGGCGGTTACGCCACTATCCCAGTGAAATCGCTTGTACTGTAGGCAACGCGGCGGTTATGCCACTATCCCAGTGGAATCGGTCATAACTTTAGGCTTCGAGCCCCTCGAACTACGCTAGAATAGATAAGTAATAATAATCAACGTGATCCCATCGAGTGGGATTCCAATGTCAATGGATACTCCAATCAATGCAGCACCAACGTGGCTACGATTTTCAATTTTCAGTGGAAACTTTCAATGAGCATCAACGCAACCCCTCTCGTTAGTAATTATGATTTTCAGTTGAAGGTACTTCCCATATCTTCATTTTAAAAACATACATACTACATATGTAGTACTTCATCTCATTTTTGCATATATCGCACTTATATAAATATTAATTCTCATAAGATTTTCCAAATCATATTTTCAAACATATCATTCTTATATAAATTACATTATATAAGATTTCATTTCATGACGATTACCTTCCAAATCAATAGTTTCGAATTAATCGTCATTCTATATAAATCTTATATAAGGTTCGAAACTTAATATGAAATATTCAAAATCAGAGATTCTCGAAATTCCATTTCAATACCAAATTATTTTTGATTTCACAATTGGTTTGAATATTCAACATCATTTCAAATCTAGTATATATTGACAATTAATTCATTATTAAAACATCACTTTCGATTTGGGTTATAAAAGATAGCATTACAAAACGAGACTGATTGATTAGGATTAAGAATAATCAAGGACTATTCGCTTCTTGTCCGGTAATTTGCATCTTCGTCGAAATTTCTCCTCTATATGCACTATTTTAGGTTGCACTACTCCAGGTTTCACTGCGGAAGGATTCGTACATTCTACATCATTATGTCCCCAATTTCTATGGTTCCAACAAAAGTACGTAATGCTCCATTCTTTATTTACTTTCTTCACACTTCTTTCTCTAGTTGGGAAAAACACGACTTGCTTTCCATGCTGCCTCTCGGCACAGTTTTGAGTTATGTGCCTAGTATGATGGGAGTGGTAACAGACTATCAATCAATCAACTGGTAAATTAAGTTTGCATTTCTTCTTTTCCACCTCAGGGCAATGGCTAAGGAAGTGTCCTTCCTTTTGACACTTAAAACAAGTAGTCTCAAAACGAGCATAACGATTATTTACATCCTTTTTCTTTCTCTTCTTTAGGCACATAGCAGTGTATTGTCCCTTATCGTGACATCGATAACATACGACATTATCATAGAGACCAGGCCCTTGTCTTTCCTTAATTTTCCTTTCAATTTTGCAGATGCCACTTCTCTGTAATGACCCGCATTTTTAACTGTTGAATTATTAATTTATTTAATTATTAAATATCGATTTAGCGATATCGAGAGCCAGAATTTAATAATATTGAATATTTAATTAATATTTATAATGAATAATAAATTATAAATATCGAAATAGTCAGAAATAGTAGAATTCACAATAGTGTGTGAATTGAATAGTATGCGAGATTTGGTTGAGTTTCAATTCGAAATATAATAATGAATATATTGAATCGACGACGTTATAACGTATAGTTTATAATATAATTATAAACGAGCGCATAATGACGCGTGGCGATACGAACTTTAAACGAATGTACATGATTCGTTTTAAGCCTGATTTCTGTGTAACAAGAAATGTTAAGAGCTGGTGAAGTATATTTTTCTAGTGGAAGAGAAAAATCGGGATTTCGTCATGTAGATTTTTAGTTATGTCCAAATTAAATATTCAGAAAAACAGCGGTATATTCGTTCGTAGCCATAACTGTTATTTAAAAATATTTTAATATCATGTTTGAATTTAGAAAAGGTTCTTTTGAGACATAACGATAATTTAATTTTTAGAATTTTTTGTAATTTTTAATTAATTAAATAAGCAACTTTTTATTTGGAATATTTTGCACCCTGTAGTCAACATTTTGGGGTTTCACAATATGACTCGACTTACCGATATTTTTATATTTATGGAATCGGGGTACGTTGCTCGTCACAATGGTATTTTTAATCTTGTAGATAACAATTCGTATATTAACCAAGTTTTATGTAACGATATAACCAAAATCTTTTGAACGTAAACAAGTAGTGACAGGCATTTTGCCACTTAGATCCTTGCTTGGCCATTCATTTCTTTTTCTAGGACGTGGCCTAACCATATACAACACAACAATACTATAAATAACCAACGTCCTCAAGAGCTAAAGAAAAATTTCATTAGCTAACCCTTCTCAAAAGAGGCTGCCGCATTCTTTCTTCTTACAGCAAAGTACGGCTTCCCTTCACCATAGTTTTAGGAAATGAAGGTGGTTGTGTGCGTTTTCATGAAGAGGGGAAGTGCCGGCGGTTCACACCAATGCATTAGCTAGGAGGGGTTTGGAAGAGACAAAACAAAAGGGGACAACGGACCAAGAATCCAATTATGTCTGGAGGCTAGTCACATTGGAGCTCACGGTCAAATTGGAGAAGGGAGTCAACACTGTTCATTTGGGATGGAGTTTTAAGGGGAGCAGGACTTTGTGTTTGCGGGTCAGAAGGCTACGGAGGAGCTCGCTGGGTGGATGTTGGGGAAGAAACAGTTTGAAGGGGAGGACGGGATGTTGATTGTGAAGGAGATGTGTTAATTTTGTGCGGTGCTGATGAATTTGGTTTTGGGGATAACGAGAAGGTGAAAGTGATTTTTGTATATCAGGGAAGAACGTTTCTCAGGGGATCGGGTTTGGTTTAATTAAAGAAGAATGGGCCTGAATGGAGTAAAAGAGGGTGAGGCTCATTAACATTTTATATAAATATAAATCGTATAAATAAAGCGTGTATTAACTTAGAATCGCCGTATCTAATTCATATGGAAACGAAATTGAATAAAACAGGATCCGACATGATCGTATGGACGGACACTACACGATGGAACTAACTTGAAGTCCATCGGAGCTCATTACAATTTATGGCAAAATAAATTGTCCGTCTGAATCAAGCGATGGTTATCGTTATTAACGATGATCGTCCAATGTGAGTGAAACTCACCAACTCTGAACAGTTATATTTTATAATGTATTCTTAGAACTGATAAGTATCTGTTGATTGCTGTGTGTTAACTGTTTGGATGAACTGCTAGTCAGTTGGTTGAAATTATATATATATATAAATCATTAAATATATATTGATTCTGTTTTGCAGAATATTTCATATGGAAATATAATCGATGTTAATTATATTGTTTAACATCTATGGATGCTGGGAAACAGGTCGGAGGAATCCAACTGGATTCATCAACATATTTTTTTCTTCTGTTTTTTATATATTGTGTATATGATGTGATATATAATCTATTGTTGATTATGTGTGTTTGAATGATATCGATCATGGTTATTTGGTATTTTAAATACCATAAAAAATATTGGAATAGAAAAGGGAAATTTCAAACTATATATTGAAATAGAATAAAGGAATATTTATTTAGAAAATAGATAGAATAAAGGAATATTTATTTAGAAAATTAATAGAGTTAATGAAAATGAGTTAATCAAATTTAGTATTCGAAGGAATTAATCGTATTTAGTATTCGAAGGAGTTAATTGAATGAAATTATTCGAAACGAGTTAGTCAAACATGATTAGTCGAGTCGAATTAATGGATTATAATTAATCGAAAGGAGTTAATCGAACATATTTAATCAAAACGAAGTTAAAAAAAATTAGAAACTAACTAGAGATTAATAAGTTGAATGATTTCCCGAGTATCAGTCTGATGTTGGTTTCGGCCTTCGGGGTCTATACTTAGGAAGTTGTTCTCTTGTTAATTTATAGTTAGAGTCTGATAGATGTGGAAGAATAGTGATACGTAATTAAGCCATGGAAATGTTTTCCAGTGTTAATAACGTATATTTTCTAAACCTAGAAATGAGGATATATATATATGTTTGATGATTGGATCAATAATTCCATTTGGAAATATGATCGTTGTGTGTACACGAACATTTTTCATTTGATAGTTAACTCACCGACTATCAAAGTTTTGACCATTTTAACATTGTTAATATGGAGAGACCGGTTGGATTATAATCCAAAGAACCACTCCGTATTGGCATAAGCGTTGCAAATCAAGTATGCTGAATATATTGAAGACGGAGTAAAGTGCAAGGGCTATTGTATAAATCTTAGATAACAATTGCCTAAGATGGATGTACTGAATAGTGCCTTCGGTTTGTCCAGTCTCAGGACGACCTATATGGAAGAATGTCTGACAGAGTATATTTAATAGATCGTGTAAGTTGACCTCTTCAAATGTATGTACGTTTGGTGGCAGAGGAATTCGTTTCTCTTAGTTGTATACCCGTTGTATTTTTTGGGGAAATCAATTTGTGATTTGGTGGTATGACGATGTGACATTCAAAGTGAATAATTGTGTGATCTGTCAGAGATAAGCGTGGCCTCTAGCCTCACAACCAGGAAACGACAAAAAATGGGTAGGTAGCATGGCTATGTAGGTCGCACCTATTAGGGTGTATAATCACCTGATCTAGAGTTTTAATTACTTCTAAAAATCTATTGTCGATGCTGTCCCATTCGGGAAACGGTTGCTGATCCCAACCGTTGGTGATATACATTCGATACACTCAAGCGAAATGAGTGGTCGATCATGTGTGGCCGGGTTGCAAGATGTTCTTGTTGAACCCAGTGTATTCCTCTCTAGAGGTACACTAGCGAAAGGTGGTTCCATACCTTGTCATAGTTGGAAATCCATTACCCAATACGTGCTTGCGGTTTTGATTGTATACTATATATGTAGAACGTGAGATGAAAGCGTTTCTGCTAGATGATTATTATATTTTTGGTTGATAGACATTATTATAATATCAATGAGTTTTGATATAAAGATTACTTTGGATTCTCATAATGGAAAAACCCGTTCCGTTATACGGCATGTTCTTATGAGATATCGTTTACTTGTTCAAACTGTTTTACTCATACCAGTCCCATGACTGACCCGGAGTTTATTTTGTTTTGTTTTCCCTAAATCTTGGGTTCCCAATTTTGTACGGGCAATCAAGTAGTCGGGATTTACAGATACTTTAAGAGCTGGAGAAGGAGGCTTCAGGATTTTATATAGCTATTGTTATTCCGCTGTGTTGTAAGTGTTGTACTTGATAATGATATGTATATTCAAGTACAATCTTTTATTTCAAAGTTATGTTATATTTTATTCGTTCCTCTGTGAGATTCGTGTTTACTCTGATGTTGTAGGTTCTTCTTCTTCTTCTATTCTAAGTTTCTATCTTATCTATTCTCATCTCTAATTTCTTTCATTAACTACCTGTATTTTTCGATGTTTGGTTAGTCGTCATTGAGTTTATGTCGATAACCAAAGTCGCTAAAAACCGGGTCATTACTGTTGGTATCAGAGCTTAAGGTTAAGTAATTACCTTGGATCTGTGGCGTGACTCAGTAGAGATGGGGTTAGTAATACCCTAGATTGAGTTGAGTGTATATATATATGAGAGCGTATTTGTTATTCGATATAAAATTGTTTTATATTGTGGAGATTTATTGATTGAGTGGCTTATGAATTTCTGGTCGATCAGTTTGATCCACTGTATCGATAAGAGTTACTAAACACTTGAATACGATGAACCGACATGGTATGTTTTGAAAAGAGGGTAAACGAAATAATTTTACCCAATTTATATTTTGATATAAAGGATTTATATCGGAGTGATTATAATATATTGGATATATTGGTTGTTATTATAATCGAGTAAGAATATAAATTAAATGGTCATGTAAATAACCAATTAAAATTCATATAAGTGAAATATATGAAATCGAATTAAATTAAAACTGAATTTAAATCAGAATTGGAATTAAAACACTGGAAATTTGGAAAGGTGTTGGTAAATGAATTTGGATTGAATATATGAGAATTTTAAAATCCTAGGAGATTTTAAAGTGTTTAGAGAATGATATTTTGAATTGATTTCAAAATGGAAATGTTTAAATATGAGTTTTAAAAAGTGATATAGTATTGAACTCACTTCGGTCGCTGGAAAATAATTCTGATGATGACTGCGCAACATCATCAGTGTTCATTTTTCGAGTTTGTAAATGATGGATTACTACCAAGGATTTTGTTTTTGAAATTGTTTAGAAAAACAAGTTATTTTGAAATTCGAAAGGGAATATTTGATTTTTGAAAAAATAAAGTTATTTAAAACACCTAGGAAAAGATTGTTCGAATTAAAAACAAATTTAATTAGAAATTTGTGAAAGTAAGCTGGAATTGAATGAAATTAGTTAAGTTGAAATTGAATTGGATTAGAATGATATCAAGAAAATTGGATTGGTGACATAGGAATTTGAAATGAAAATTGGATTGGGAAGTTAAGAGTTCGAAATCGAGAATGGAACTCGAATTTGAAATGGAATTTGACATGGGTATAAGCAAATTATTCTGTTTGAGAATGAATTGATTGGAGTTTGATTGGGATGACATTGGTATATCCTGAGTCAATAGCATATGGAAGTGATAGAGTTGATATGCCCGACAAAAAGGTACAAGTTTATATTTCATATGGTATGAGGTTTTGATGAGCCGAATCAGCAAGCCGCTTGGCTGTTTGATTTTCTTTTGGGTTGGAAAAGGCCTAGAGAGGCGAGTTGGAGTTTGAGCTATTGACCAGTACAAAGGAGGTGCTGGCGAATTTTTTCGAAAAGTTAAGGCATTAGAAAATTTTCAGGATTTTTGAAAATTTTCGTTGATAAGAATAAATAAATATTTAATTGAAATCAAATTGGTTCAGTTGAAACCGAATGTAAGAAGTGAACAAATAAGTTCTAACCGGTCGATAGGGTTTGTTTCCTACCTTAGAAATTTCGAGGACAAAATTGTTTTAAGTGGGGAAAATTGTAATGACCCGCATTTTTAACTGTTGAATAATTAATTTATTTAATTATTAAATATCGATTTAGCTATCGAGAAACAGAATTTAATAATATTGAATACTTAATTAATATTTATAACGAATAATAAATTATAAATATCAAAATAGTCAGAAATAGTAGAATTCACAATAGTGTGTGAATTGAATAGTATACGAGATTTGGTTGAGTTTCGATTCGAAATATGATAATGAATATATTGAATCGGCGACGTTATAACGTACAGTTTATAATATAATTGTAAACAAGCGCGTAACGACGCGGCAATTCATAATTTGGCAATTCGAACTTCAAACGAAGGCACGGGATTCGTTTTAAGTCGAATTTCTGTGAAACAAGAAACGTTAGGAGCTGGTGAAGTATATTTTTCTAGTGGAAGAGAAAAATAAGGATTTCATAGTGTAGATTTTTAGTTATGTCCAAATTAAATATTCAGAAAAACAGCGGTATATTCGTTCATGGCCATAATGGTTATTTAAAAATATTTGAATATTGGGTTTGAATTAAGACAAGGTTCCTTTGAGACATAACGATAATTTAATTTTTAGATTTTTTTTGTAATTTCTAATTAATTAAATAAGCAACTTTTTATTTGGAATATTTGCACCCTGTAGTCAACATATTGGGGTTCCACAATATGAGTCAACCTACCGATATTTTTATATTTATGGAATCGGGGTATGTTGCTCGTCTCAATGGTATTTTAAATCTTGTCGATAGCAATTCATATATTAACCAAGTTTTATGTAACGATATAACCAAAATCTTTTGAACGTAAACAAGTAGTGACGGACATTTTGCCACTTGGATCCTTGCTTGGCCATTCATTTCTTTTTCTAGGACGTGGCCTAACCATATACAACACAGCAAATACTATAAATAACCAACGTCCTCAAGACCTAAAGCAAAATTTCAATAGCCAACCCTTCTCAAAAGAGGCCGCTGCATTCTTTCTTCTTACAGCAAAGTACGACTTCCCTTCACCATAGTTTTAGGAAATGAAGGTGGTTGTGTGTGTTTTCATGAAGAGGGGAAGTGCCGACGGTTCACACTAATGTGTTAGCTAGGAGGGGTCCGGAAGAGACAAAACAAAAGGGGACAACAGACCAAGAATCCAAATGGTGAAAGATGTGCTGATATTGGAAGCATGCAATGCGAGTTCACGGTGATGAGGGCGAGCTGAGTAACGTTACGTATTTGGCCACTGTTACACGTGAATGTATGTTGAGACATGAAGCGTATGAAATAAGGAGGAGAGGACACTTGGCTAGGGAATAACTGTTGTGGAGCAACACAAGGACGTCGGGTAAGAAAAATGTGAAATAATTAGTATACTGTCATTCTCGTTGGGTATATTTTCCGATCAATTGGATCTAACGTTACATGACACCATATAGTTAGGTTAATAGGGATACCAACTTGTCCGGGGGCTAGTCACACTGGAGCTCACGGTCAAATTGGAGAAGGGAGTCAACACTGTTCATTTGGGATGGAGTTTTAAGGGGAGCGGGACTTTGTGTTTGCGGGTCAGAAGGCTACGGAGGAGCTCGCTGGGTGGATGTTGGGGAAGAAACAGTTTAAAGGGGAGGACGGGATGTTGATTGTGAAGGAGCTGTGTTAATTTTGTGTGGTGCTGATGAATTTGGTTTTGGGGATAACGAGAAGGTGGAAGTGATTTTTGTATATCAGTGAAGAATATTTCTCAGGGGATCGAGTCTGGTTTAATTAAAGAAGAATGGGCCTGAATGGAGTAAAAGAGGGTTAGGCTCATTGACATTTTATATAAATATAAATCGTATAAATAAAGTGTGTATTAACTTAGAATCGCTGTATCTAATTCATATGGAAACGAAATCGAATAAAACAGGATCGTATGGACGGACACTACGCGATGGAACTGACTGGAAGTCCAACGGAGCTCGTTACAATTTATGGCAAAATAAATTGTCCGTCTGAATCAAGCGATGGTTATCGTTATTAACAATGATCGTCCAATGTGAGTGAAACTCACCAACTCTGAACAGTTATATTTTATAATGTATTCTTAGAACTGATAAGTATCTGTTGATTGCTGTGCGTTAACTGTTTGGATGAACTGCTAGTCAGTTGGTTGAAATTATATATATATAGATATATATATATATATATAAATCGTTAAATATATATTGATTCTGTTTAGCAGAATATTTCATATGGAAATATAGTCGATGTTAATTATATTGTTTAACAACTGTGGATGCAGGGAAACATGTCGGAGGAATCCAACTGGATTCCTCAACATATATTTTTCCGTTTTTCATATATTGTGTATATGATGTGATATATAATTTGTTGTTGATTATGTGTGTTTGAATGATATCAATCATGGTTATTTGTTATTTTAAATACCGTAAGAAATATTGGAATAGAAAAGGGAAATTTCAAACTGTGTATTGAAATAGAATAAAGGAATATTTATTTAGAAAATAAATAGAATAAAGGAATATTTATTTAGAAAATAAATAGAGTTAGTGTAAAGGGGTTAATCGAATTTAGTATTCAAAGGAGTTAATCGAATTTAGTATTCGAAGGAGTTAATTGAATGTAGTTATTCAAAACGTGTTAGTCGAACATGGTTAGTCGAGTCGAATTAATCGAAAGGAGTTAATCGAACATAGTTAATCAAAACGGAGTTAAACAAAAATTAGAAACTAACTAGAGATTAATAAGCTCAATGGTTTCCTGGGTATCGATCTGATGTTGGTTTCGGCGTTCGGGGTCTATACATAGGAAGTTGTTCTCTTGTTAGTTTATGGTTAGAGTCTGATAGATGTGGAAGAATAGTGATATGTAATTAAGCCATGGAAATGTTTTCCAATGTTAATAACGTATATTTTCTAAACCTAGAAATGAGGATATATATATATATATATGTTTGATGATTGGATCGATAATTCCATTTGGAAATAAGATCGTTGTGTGTACACAGACATTTTTCATTTGATAGTTAACTCACCGACTATCAAAGTTTTGACCATTTTAACGTTGTTAATATGGAGAGATCGATTGGATTATTATCCGAAGAACCACTCCGTATTGGCATAAGCATTGCAAATCAAGTATGCTAAATATATTGAAGACGGAGTAAAGTGCAAGGGCTATTGTATAAATCTTAGATAACAATTGCCTAAGATGGATGTATTGAATAGTATCTTTGGTTTGTCCAGTCCCAGGACGACCTGTATGGAAGAATGTCTGACAGAGTATATTTAATAGATCGCGTAAGTTGATCTCTTCAAACGTACGTACGTTTGGTGGCGGAGGAATTCGTTTCTCTTAGCTGTATACCCGTTGTATTTTTGGGGAAATTAATTTGTGATTTGGCCGTATGACGATGTGACATTCAAAGTGAATAATTGTGTGATCTGTCAGAGATAAGCATGGCCTCTAGCCTCACAACTGCGAAATGACAAAAATCGGGCAGGCAACTTGGCTATGTAGGTCGCACCTATTAGGGTGTATAATCACCTGATCTAGAGTTTCAATTACTTCTAAAAATCTATTGTCGATGCTGTCCCATTCGGGAAATGGTTGCTAATCCCAACCGTTGGTGATATACATTTGATACACTCAAGCAAAAATGAGTGGTCGGTCATGTGTGTCCGGGTTGCAAGATGTTCTTGTTGAACCCAATGTATTCCTCTCTAGAGGTACACTAGCGAAAGGTGGTTCCATACCTTGTCATAGTTGGAAATCCATTACCCAATACGTGCTTGCGGTATTGATTGTAACCAAAAATGAAAGAAGAAGGAAGTCTTTGCCATTTAAAGATGGTGGTTCCAGTCTTCCGTCAGAGTGTATATTAATTGGCCTAAGTATATATATGTCGAACGTGAGATTAAAACGTTTCTGCTAGGTGATTATTATATTGTGGTTGATATACACTATTATAATATCAATGAGTTTTGATATAAAGATTATTTTGGATTCTCATAAGTGGAAAACCCGTTCCGTTATACGGCGTGGTCTTATGAGATATCGTTTACTTGTTCAAACTGTTTTACTCATACCAGTCCCATGACTGACCCGGAGTTTATTTTGTTTTGTTTTCCCTAAACTCTTGGGTGCCCAATTTTGTACAGGCAGTCAAGTAGTCGAGATTTATAGATACTTGAAGAGATGGAGAAGGAGGCTTCAGGATTTTATATAGCTATTGTTATTCCGCTGCGTTGTAAGTGTTGTACTTGATAATGATATGTATATTCAAGTATAATCTTTTATTTCAAAGTTATGTTATATTTTATTCGTTCCGCTATGAGATTCGTGTTTACTCTGATGTTGTAGGTTCTTCTTCTTCTTCTATTCTAAGTTTCTATCTTATCTGTTCTCACCCTCTAATTTCTTTCATTAACTACCGGTATTTTTCGATGTTTGGTTAGTCATCGTTGAGTTTATGTCGATAACCAAAGTCGTTAAAAACCGGGTCGTTACATTCTCCCTCTTTGTGGGCAGTTTCTCTTCATTCTCGACGTGCTGCTTTTTGCACTTCAATTATTGCCATTTCAAATAAAGGGACAACTTATCAAAATTTGGAGTCTTCATTAGTTTGTGTTTGACTTGGATAAATTAGATTAGATTTTACATCGTAATTCCTCTTTGAATGGTTTAACATTCCACTTATTAATCCACTTATTAGATAACATTTCATCTGGATTCCCTAGTATAAGTGAAGACGAGAACCAATTTCATGCTTCAAATATATTCTTTGAAAATTCCACAGCTTTTCATTATTATTATTTTAAATTACTGTTCTTTATACATTCATAAAAATAATATTTCCGATAAATCTCTTTTGTCGTGAGTTCCAAAATATTTTATCTTTGAAATTTTAACAACTCCTTTACAAAACCAATTACCCAAAAATTGAGGTCTTTAAATACTTGAAAAATAAGGAAACCAATTTGTTAATTCACCTATACTTGTATTTCTAAATAATTTACAAAATAAATCTTACTTGTGAAGGCTTATTTAGATTTTTATTCAGTTCAAATGATATTTCATTTGATATACAAATTCATTTAGGCACATTTACTTCCAAAAATTTACGCGGTTTCAATTTTTTTATATGCTCAAAATTTATTTCAAATTATTTCTTGTCATATCATTTCAAGATTTCAAAATACTTCATATTTCAAATTAACTTATATTCCAAATTGTTCTATGTTCCATGTCAATTTATACTTCTGAACATACTTAATTTCCATACTCTATACTTTAAACATACTTTATTTCAGATTAATTTATATTCCCAAAACACGTTATACTTTAAATCAAATTTTAATTTCAAGGTAATTCATATCCTTAAATTGATCATTATACTTTAAATCAAATTCTAATTTCAAGGTAATTCATATCCTCAAATTGATCTATTTCCCAAAATTCTTTATACCGAATTACTTTATTTTTGAATTGATTTATATTTCTAAATACCTTATATTTTCAAATTAATATACACTTCAAAAGTACTTTATAATTCCAATTCAATTTTTTTTTTTCAAATTAATTTATACTAAAAAATATTTAGATTTTTAAAATATGTTGTCCACAGAGATTCTGGTGATAATTCTTGTTAAACCCCACAAGTTAAGCTTTGTATAAACCAAAGCTATGATACCAACTGTAACGACCTGCCTTTTCGACCACCTCAAGTCGGTAATTAAACCAACTTAAACCGTTCGAAATGACATATTATTATTGCTTATGAGGTTTAACAGAACCAATACACAAATTTTCAGAACACAATAACATGAAGCGGAATAATTTTATAACAAAATATCAAAGTTTACAAATTTTAGACAGCGAAAAATACATAGCTTTTAAATAAATAAAATTTACAAATTTTACGATCCAAAGCGTGCGTGTCTTCACATGCCTCTCTAAATTCGATAGCTGAAAACTTTAAATCTGTAACACTCGGGTCTGACCCGAGCATTTCGTGCATAACATAAAGCACTCGAGTCAGGATTAACTTTACTCAAGTGAAACAACATTAATAAAATAAATAAAAGTTAATCCTATCAATTATTAAATATTCGAGTGTATCAAATATCCAAATTTAAACTGCCTAACATATGTGACAAAATCGAGCATCTCGGACTAGAAATGGGACAACATAAAATATATTCATTTCAATGCATAAACGTAGCAACCTATAAATATACATTTTCAAGGATTCACAAATTTTTCCATAACAGCATATATATATATATATATATATATATATATATATATATATATATATATATACACATACATATACATACATGTATGTTGTCATGCATCAAATAGTAAGCAAATACACGCTTAGGTTAATATAATGACATGGGCATATAATCAAGGCATACAAAATAAGGATAGTTATATATCAGTTTTCATAAAAATACAAGCAGTGCAAATTTTCGTGCTAGCTATAGCAAAGGTGACTCAAGTGCGAGTGATGAGAATGGATTTTGTAAAACAAGAGGACATATATGTGCAAAACACAAACAAGAATACAATATTTGTGCAAAGGGGTTTAGTAAAAAAGATGACATATATGTGCATAGAATCAAACATGCATACCAAATTCACGTACAATCAAACATGGTATATACATGCATGTTCCATACCTTTACAATAACGGAATAATATAAAATTTTAATATTCAATAGGGTAAATGTATACACATATATGTATACGCATATTGTAACCTCCTAAGATTTTGCGACAATTTAAAATAATAAATTCAATGTGATTTTGAACAAAATTATTTTAAATATTAAAATTAATGATTTATATTGTATATTGATATGGTATGAACTAAAATTGACTTGTTGAACAATGAATTGCAATAGCTATATATGATAATAACTTGTGTTGATAATTTATGTTGGAATTGGAAGTTAATATTGAAGTTACAATATATAAAGGATCAACAAATTTTGATATTTTATATTTATATTGAGAATTTTAAATTTATTGAATATGGTAATAATATAGATCCATTTGATTATGCAATGAAATTTCAACTTGTAGTAGATGTAATTATATGCATTTATCATAAAGTTAGCTATAATTTGGTTGTTTTGTAATTTTGAGGATTGAAACTAATATTGAATTATTTAGATTCAATTAAGTCAATAAAATTATAATTAAACTTTGAATATTGAAATTCCATTAATGTATGGTGGAAACTTAAATAAATTGTTTACGTAATTAATCTCAACTTATTTTGATAATAATGATATGTATTGGTTGTAGATAAGTTTGTGATTTTGTTTATATTGATGAATTTATTATTAATATATTTTAATGAAATTTATTGGTGTAATCAATAATTGAATAAAATTTGAATTTGTAAATAATGATAATTGAAGTCACGATAAACGATTTTTGATTTATAAGTTTACATGAATTTTATTATGATTTAAATAGAATTATAAACCTTTGAATTTAATTTAAGGGTGAATAAACGAAAAACGGATATTTTAATATATTAATAAACAGGTTAATATTGTCATTTTGCAAACAATCTCGGAATTCAATGAAGTTAATTTTATTGGATCCGGAATTGTAAATTATTATAAGATCTAAAATTACGTAGTCATCGGTTATCGTTTGATCGATAGAAATTAAAACGTATAGTGTTGTAATATATATGAGTGAATATGCTCTTGTTATATTATATTTAGTCCCACATCATGGGAATAAGTCTAACATCAGTTCCAAAGCCTATATATAAAGGAGCCAATGTAATAGAAATTGTACACACTTGAAGTGATAGAAATAAAAGTCTCTTCCCTATCTTTTCTGTTCTCTCTAATGTCTTCTTGTTTGACATATGTTCTGTTTTATTTTATAACACGTTATCAGCACGAAACTCTATTAGAGCTATTGTTATATTTATAGATCTATCATGTAAGTTAATTTTTTTTTTATGATTTGAAATCACATAGATCTACATATATGAACTTATTGTATCTTCTGCTTAGATGTGATCTATACTTCTAGATCACTTTTCTTTTCAGTTTTTATAGATCTAGATTCTATTTTAGTGGATCTAACTTTTTAGATCTAATTATCTATTCTGGTCCTAAATATGTGTAGATATTTTCTTTCAATTCTTTGCAGATCTAATTTTGAGTTTTTCAAATGCAAATGGAGAATTGATTATATATGTATTGTTTACATTATTGATGATGTAGAGGTAGATCTAGTTTTATTCTTTCCGATCTACAATTATTTTTCATATGTATTTTTTTTTAGATAGACTAAAGACAGAATATTTCATGAAAAAAAAAATGATTTTTTTTATGTATACCCAATAAAGACAGAATATGTCTTTAAAAAAAAATGATTTTTTTATGTATATCCAACAGAGTTATGGGTATAGAATATAATGATATAGCATTTAAATTCAAAAGCAATATTTATTTATCACTGAAAATGAGATTGAAAACTCATGATGTAAACCAATTAGGAACCTGAAGTTCATATGTAAATGACCTGAAGTTCATATACAATTTTTTTTTTAAATAAGGAACCTGAAGTTCATATGCAAGTAAGGAACCTGAAGTTCATATGAAAATGAAGAACCTGAAGTTCATATGCAAATGAGAAAGATGAAACAAAAGCCCGAAGCTTTCATAAAAGTTGTGACATAAAAAGATTGTACTTCCAGAAGAAGTTAAAAGAGACACACATAATATGTGACAAAAACATTAAATTCAATAGAAAATCTCTAAACATGTTTCATTTAACTGACATTACAGTCTATATTAATTGAATATCCTGAAGATATATTATACATATTAATCTCTTGAAGAGATGTTTTAGAGATTTAATTTTATATAGCAAATCCAACATCATAGAAGAGATGTTAGAATTTTTTTTTTGTTGCATTGCAATTACATAAGTAAAAAATATGTTCCCTGAAGGAATATCATACACTCCAGAAGTAGTGATTTCTTTTCTCATCTTATTTTTATTTAATGCACCTAATTTTGTTAATGCATTTAAGATTTGAATGTATTTTTGTATATTGATATGACATTTCAATAGTTTTATATAATTATCTCTGGAAGAGATAAGTTCATCCCAGAAGTGGTGATAACAAAATATCTTTAGAGGATATTTGTATATTTGGAAATGGTAAAATATCTCCAGAAGAGATCTGTTTATTTGAAAATAATAAAATATCTCCAGAAGAGATTTCTACAATTAAAGGCGATAAATATTTGTAAAAAAAAATGTATTAAAACTCCATAAATGGTGTTTATGGAATATCCCAGAAGCGAAATTATATTCTGATATGTCTATAAAAGAATTTGCATTGAAATATTTTCAAATACCAAAGATGATGATGCAAATTTAATGACTAAAGAAAATATGCATCTCAAAGATCATATTAAGTTAAGATTTAAATATTGATCTTAATTTTGCATACCAGAAGTGAATGCAAAAGTATTTTTTTTGTTATAAAAATGGAAAACTTAGAACCTGCAGTTTCTATGATGGTAAGAAGTAATTTTGATATAAAAAGAAAGATCTATATATGGATAGTATAATTTGAAACATGTAATTTTTGTTGTTGTTGTGAATTTTATGTATAGATTTGCAAGTTTTTCGAATCATTCATATTAAAGAATGTAAATCTCATTTCTATAATTATGCATTACTACTCAATTCTGGATCGAGCATTATGCATGTATATGGTATTTTAGAAAATATGATTATTGGAAATGCAGTACAACTATATGTTGTTTCTTTCAGTTTTGTCGTTGATCAGTACGATAGCTAGATCCAAATTTTATTATGTTGATTTAAGTAAAATTTATTTATTTGATTCATATATTTAGACCGTATAATGGTTATTTCCGTTATTTTTATAATAAATGCATTATATGTATCGTTATGGTAATATATATTGTATTACCATATTATTATAAATGTATTAAACGCATTGGTTATTGTAAGTTAAATGATGTATGATTGTGTTTGGAATAAGAATAGAAATATGTATTATTAGTCAATGTATTTGGCAACTAATATCTAATGTAATGGAAAAGGTTGTATAACTCAGTTCTGAGACCTGAAGTCTTGAATTATGAAAAAAGAATATATTTTTTTGATGAAGTTTACAGTCTGAAATCTTGACTGTTAGCAAAATGTAAAAGTTTCTAAATTAGAAGTATGTTAAAAGGTTGAGAACCAGAAGTTTGTCATAAATTAATAAAACTAGATATAACATGTATGTTTATTTATATGCATAGGAACTTAAAGTTCCTTAATCAATGAACTAGAAATACTTCATAATTTAAAGCCTGATGTTTTATTGAACTGTGTGAAATAATAACATTAATAAAATTGATATCCAAAGATTTCACAATTTTCAAAATTAGCTGTATCTTGTTATATATTTATATTTACATATTGTACTGAAGAATAAATTTTAACAACATGAAGTTGTTATATATTTTATTTGAACCGGAAGTTCAATACAGTTGAACCAGAAGTTCAATACAATTTAACAAACTTGAAATTGTTTATATATATTATTTGAACCAGAAGTTTAATATGGATTAACAACTCAAAGTTGTTCATAGATTTCTTTTGAACCAGAAGTTCAATACAGTTCCAAATCAGATATTATGGATATTATGAAACGATCTTTAAGATTCACGTTGACATTGCTTGATAAGAAAAAATTTAATGATCGGAACATTATAAACAATTTATTCTAAAATAAATAACTTGAATGAGAAAGAATATGCAAATCAATTACATATGTAATACGTGGACGCACGTATATACACATATATGCGATATTTAATTAACAACCTGAAGTTGTTATGAACTCATATTATAATTTATGCAGTCGATTGAAATCAATATCGAATGACCTGAAGTCATGTGCATATTCAAATGATAGAAATTCCTCCAAGTCATTAGATCATTGAAATGAAATAAGCAATACAATATGAATGCATCTTATCAATTAATAAGAGCATTATCCTCCTACAATTGAAATACATTTAATGTATTTGCTAGCTATGATGCTATAATGGATCAAAAATGAATCCAAAGTTGGTTTATTATTTAAAGTGACAATGTTTGTCAACATTGAGGGGGAGGATAAAGGAGTCATCAATGTTAAATATTTGCTAACATATAGAATTATGCAAAGTATTAAGTAATTTGCATAAATTATCAATTATGTCCCTAATAGACTTTCTCCAATATACATTTGAATCCCCGAAGGTTCAAAAGGTGTAAATCACAGCTGAAAATGTGGTATAAAAGTCAATTCAAAATATCTTTGGAGTAAGTCATAAATATGCAAAATAAAGGAGGTGAGTGTTCCTGAAAAACACTTAAGGGTACTTTGAAAGAAACCCATGACATGATTGTCAAAATTAACCCCAGAAGTGGTTTTGGTACCTAAAGCATGATAAGTTTTGAAATCTCAATAAATTATGTATAGAACTGACAAGAAATAATCATCGATGATAAATTGATAAATAATAAAGCCCTTATATTTATAAATCCCATATTAGAGAGAAACATGATTGGCCATCATGAAATTCTCCTAAATAAGATATATGGACCTGTAGTTCATAAGATAAAAATAGAAATATATATAATGACAAAAGCACATGAAAGTTACTGAAGCACCATAGAGTGTCAACAACATGTTAAGTGCCACGAGCATTGTATTTTCAGAGATAATTGAATTGATTAAAGTGGTGAAAGTGTTTAAAACGCTTACAATACCCTGAAGGTATAAACGATGAAAGTATACAAATTCCAGAAGAATTTAAATAACTTTGGCAGTGGTAAAGAGCAAGAAATGTAGATTACAACATTCTTTTAAGTATTGTTGTGATGAAAATCTTGAAATAATTCATGATGAGTAGATCACTTCCTGCTTTCAAGAATTGTTGTAATAAAACTCTTAATATCCATTGAAGTGGTAGTTGCGATATGCAAAGATTATTATAATATATAAGTTCCTGAAGAACATAAATAACATTTGTTATTATAAAGAATACCAAGAACATGGATGATAGATTACAACATTCTTCTAAGTATTGTTGTAATGAAAACCTTGATATACTTCAAGGTGAGTAGATTACTTCCTGCTTAGTGTTGTTGTAATAAAAATCTTGAGATACTTCATTCTTCTGAGTATTGTTGTAATGAAAATCTTGATATACTTCAAGATGAGTAGATTACTTCCTGCTTAGTAATTAAAGTTGTCTTATTCATCAAATATGTATTACAACATGCAAGTCCGATTGAAACAGAAAATATTAAGCACCTGAAGTGTATTCATAAATGAATATTAGTAACATACAAATCACAAAAGGAAGGCGTTTTAAATAAGAAAACATGCCTGAAGCATGGAAATGCACATGAAGTTTTAAAAGAAAAACTTCATTAAGAAGTATTTGTAAGCAATTTGAGTTATTGAAAGAAGAATATGAATTTAGAGGAAATTATTAAATCAGGGGGAGCATCCATAAGTATTATATAATGCACTCTTTTTCCTTAACTAAGTTTTTCCCCACTGGGTTTTCTTAGTAAGGTTTTAATGAGGTATGGGTCATGATCCAGAAGTATCAATCCAAAAGTAACATACAAAAATAAGTTATAATGTACTATTTTTCCATATTTAAGTTTTTTCCCACTGGGTTTTTCTTATTAAGGTTTTAACGCGACATTACATTGATCCATACTGCTTTTGATGTAGTAAATATGATATTGTACTTTTTTTCCTTCACTAAGATTTTTCCCACCGGGTTTTTCTTAGTAAGATTTTGATGAGGCAACATTTTGATCCATAAGTATCAAACATCTTTTGATGTAGTAGTCTATTATTTATGAAGAAGACAAGGCAGTTTGCATGGCTCAGATTCAAGTGAATTATATCAAGGGTGATAGGATGGAGCACATTTCTTCTAAATTTCCCTTCACACATGAATGAAAGGATAACAAGAAAGAGGAGAAACAAATTCAGTTCAAGAAAAGCGGGTAGATCTATTCTCAAAGGAAATTTCCAAATCAACATTCCAGAAGATGATGTACAAAATTGGCATGCGTCGAATACATCAATAGACTAATTGAATAGTGAGTTATAAATAAGGGGGAGCTTATAAAAATATGTTATAATGTACTCTTTTCCTTCACTAATATTTTTCCCACTGGGTTTTTGTTAGTAAGGTTTTTAATGAGGCATTATCTTGATCCTGAAGTATCAACCCTTACGGCAACATTGTAAAACATGTTACCTAAAGATGAAATAAATTTGCACTCTTTTCCTTATTTATGATTTTTCCCATAGGGTTTTTCATAAAAAGGTTTTTAATGAGGCATTGTTTTGATCCTGAAGCGTCAAACTATTTTAAGGAATATCACTTTTATATGATATTCATAATGTCAAACGTTGTACTCTTTTTCTCGTTCAAGGTTTTTCCCATTGGGTTTTCCAGATAGAGTCTTGAAGGCAACAGACAATAGTTGTATCGATTTAATGGATATATGCAAGCAAGATAATTATAAGGGGGAGCAATCATCATATATGTTTTAAAAGGGACAACTTCAAGTTAGTAGAGCATTCAAGATTTTGAAGACGCATATTCAAGGGGGAGTGTTGTAATATATATGAGTGAATATGCTCTTGTTATATTATATTTAGTCCCACATCATGGGAATAAGTCTAACATCAGTTCCAAAGCCTATATATAAAGGAGCCAATGTAATAGAAATTGTACACACTTGAAGTGATAGAAATAAAAGTCTCTTCCCTATCTTTTCTGTTCTCTCTAATGTCTTCTTGTTTGACATATGTTCTGTTTTATTTTATAACATATAGAAATTTGTATGTACAATTTAATTAAATAATCGAGTTTTAGAAGAAATTGCTAGAGACTTTCGAATTGGGCTTTGAAACGTATTCCATTGCGTTCAGAAGCTACTTGAAAGCTGTAAGCGTGTAATAGCCCGCCTTTTGACCGCTTCAAATTGGTGATTAAACCAATTCAAAACGCCTAAACTAACAGATAGTTATTTAGCTTATAAAGTTTAAAGACAGAATCAACACAGAAAAATACAGAATAAATAAATGACACGATATTGAATAACGAAATAAAACTTTTATTTATTTATCATAATTTTGAATACAAAACATTTGCATACAACGGAACTAAAATTACGGTTTAAATATAAGGTAAACATATTTACTGGTTAAAAATCTTCAGAGTGCGCCGCCTTCGGAATTCCCAGCTTTACCAGTCTTCGAATTCTAAGCTGTAATCTCTAAATCTGTATTGCTCAGGTCTGACCCGAGCATTCCATGCAAAAACATAAAACACTCGAGTCAGGATTAAATCATGGTTCAAGTAAATTAACTTCAATATAAACTGAAATATACAGTTAATGCTATCATCGATGTCATATATAAAATAAACAAATGTGGTATCTGTGTATACAGTTCCATCTAATTCCAAGGTCGAAAGGTTTCGGGCATTTCCGAGCATACATACGTATAATATACGCGTACACCGCCTCAACGTCCCTAACTGAATATAAAATAATGACATAGGTGATTTCAGGGGTTTGCAATACGCACGCATGCATATATATATATATATATATATATATATATATATATATATATATATATATATATACATACATACACACACACACGTGTGTGTTTCCTCAATGCACTGAAAATACACACAACCCGACTAGCTAAAGATATGAAAAATAAAAGTCTGCCCGGATGTGGCGTATCATGGCTCGATGGCCATGCATATAGATGATCAAAAGAAAACAATATGGCGACAAATGGAGAAACAACCCAAGACAACATCACAATTAAAAAGGAAAATGCCCCAGGTCAAGTAAATGCATTTTAGTAAAGAAAATGTCCGCAAATTCATTATAATTCTGCAATGACATACAGTTTAGCATTTCACATATGTGTAAACAAGTGGGTTCATAGTGACAAAACTGTGCAACATAATGGTTTCATAGTTAAACAAAACCATGGTTTCATGGTATAAAACTGAATGGTTTCAGTGAACAAAAACGGTTTCAGTAAGTTTTATTTTTATGAACAAATGTTTCAGTAACTCCATTTTTGGAACAAAATAGTTTCAGCAACTCAATTCTAGTTAACAAAATAGTTTCAGCAATCAATTCTAGTAAACCAAATAGTTTCAGGTCTCAAAAACAAGCTAAGCTATATATATGACTTGTACATTCAACATTTCTTAGTATAGCATGGTTTCAGGTTTTAAGTGTATGCAGCAGTGTGGACCGTATGGACAGTTTCGGTTTTATGTGCATATAGCAATATGGCATAACATGTCTCTGTCCAGAGTGCCATAATTGTAGCATACAATGCATAGAAAAATCAACATGACACTGTACATTAATCTGGGTCAAGAACAAATGCAGTTTTGTTCTTATCCGAAACAATCATCGAAGAACACAAAATAGCAGCTAGCGTGGAAACAGTATACCAGAACTTGGTTTTAATATGGCAACTAACCTAACTATTAGTATAACATGATAGTAGAACCCAGTATAGCAACAAACACGGAAACAGTATAGTATTTGACCATACGTATACTCAAATCATGGTGGTAGCTTGGGTCCAACAATGTAGATATACTTAGTTTAGAGATATGTGTATACAGAACAGATTAAAATGTTTCACAAGTGTGCATACTGAACATATCAAAATGGTTTCATATATGTGCATACTGGACATATCAAATTGGTTTCATATGTGTGCATACTGGATTAAGTCAGTACTTTTAACAGTGCGTGTGCATAGTATACATATATTGCAGCAAGGTGTGTCAACTAAACAGTTTTTCCAGGCGAAAGAAGGTAGAATGCTAAGTTATCAATGAAAGTGATTATTCTGTCAACCGCATGTATAATCTGTCAAACGCATGCAACACCTTCCAGGCCAACTATCCACTTAGAAATGTTTTTAAAATTAGGTAAACCTTATCTCCAATTAACTCTTATTGTTAGGACATTATTGTTTGTAAACCTGGAAACTTAAATATTGCTTTGGTACTTTATATATCTAGGTATGCAGGACACAACAATCTGGATGCATGCAACACAGGACTCATTAGTCCATCTTATAGAAACAACTTAGCAGAACAAAAGAAAATATAAGTTCAAGTGATATAATTCAAATACATTAATAAATTTTTATTCTAAAAGGTTAGTATAATATATATATGTGTGCTGTTAGTATTCACTGTTATATATTTACCCAAAGTTATTATCACTATATATGGATATCATGGGAGATTTAAGAGGGCAGAGCACACAATTATAGCAGGCCACACAAATAAGGCAGCAAGTCATGCTCAGTTTGTCAATACTCATATGTATATTTCAATATAGCATAGTGCAACCTGCAACTGAGGGTGACATCTGTGTAGGTGGAGCATGTCAACGATTGTAACTAAATAAACATATATCCTGACGAGATAAACGCCAACTTAGGGCACTCAGCAAAACGACATAAGCATGGTTTCAAATGAGTACGCAAGGTCAGACCCTATCCGAGAACACAAGACTGCACGCATTCATGCAAGTAAACTTTTTGAAACATTCAGATGTGTCGGACTACCCAAAGTCACATTTCGAAAAGAAAATAAATTTAGAAACATATATCTTAACATAGTCCTTATACTAACCCCAATTTGACTACTTTTCTCTGTTGAAAACACATTAGTTTTTAAATAGATAACGTTGCCTATATCAAATGATCCTCTTCACCAGACACTTACTAGTTACAGTAAGTCCAATTCTATATGGCCTAAATTTATACATGATTTATTGAATAGGTTGAAAAATAATAATCATATCATATAACAGTAGTTTATACGTGTACCATCAAAATATGTATAATTGCAAATCACATTATTACCTGACCACAGTAGAAGAAAAAGCATGCTTATCGACATATCATTTTAACTCTACCCTATTTATAAATTTAAAATAAATTGGGTAAACTACTTATGCAGATAATAGCTACTATATTAAGTAAACATGCACTTTTATTTATGTGGACAATCACTTAGCTAACAGGAAGGATGGTGTCAAAAGTCTTCATTTTAACTTGCAGTAATAAACTTACTTCTATGTGGCCAATTTTCATTACAACCAAAAAGTGAGAAACATTAAAAAAAAATCAATTACTGGAAGAGCCAGAACACCTTTAATACCACGCGGTTTACAGCAAATGCTTCTCTTTTCTTTTCTCATATTTGTTCATTTTACAGCTAATGTCATGGCACTATTTGTTTCGGTGTAAACTAAAATGGCAATAATACAAATCTACTGGCTCAAATATAGGAAGTAACAGGTAGTGGAGCAGTTCAACCCCAAACAAGAACCCACATACAGACAATGCAAGATTTAACTATTATATTCCAATTAAAAATCGAATTTAATCTACTTGAACTTACGATTAATCGTGAGTGATTGCTCACCTCTAACAGCGTGAAGGATCGGTGCAGGTGCAGTATTATTCCCAACGACTCATCGACCAATGTCTTCACTACAACAATAAGCACTAACTTGGAGGCGGCGCGAGCTGTTGTGGTTCACAGGTGGAGCGAATTGGATGGGTCCAAGATGCTGCTTCGATTTGAGGCGATGGAGGATGGTAGATTCAATTTGTGATGGAGACCCTTGATTTTTCCCAAATTTGGGGATTCTCTTTGCTTGACCACGATTTCAATTTAGGGAGGATGCCGTGGCAATTCAATTTCGGTGAAAGTAGAAGACGCAATGGAGATTCGATTTAGGAAAAATCGATTTGTTTCGGTGGCCATTAAAATGTTAAAAGGGAAGAATTGATTTTTTCCTGACTGCGTCCAAGAAATGGAGAAAAGTGGGTTTTAATTTATAAAAAAAGAACCTAGGCATCCAAGAAAACATGGGGAGCACAACATTAGATGGTGTGCGTGAGAAGGAACCCCTTATTTATTTAATTTATATTTTACGGTTCCTTTTATCTCCTACCGTCATTTATGTAAATGTTATATTTTTGTACCATCACAAACGATTACCAATCGTAATGCATTTTTGATACGCTGCTACATATTCACGTTCTGAACCCAATAAAATTGTCATGGTTATAATCCGACTCCGTCTGTACATGACGTTATTTTATCATTGATTTTATTTTGTTCGTTCATCAACAGTCCTGTTCGCTTCCAAGTTTGAAACACAAATTTCAATTTATAAATATACACATCCCAAAGCCGGATTTTCATATGTTTTTAACGAATAAAATCTCCAATCCATTTAACGTCAATAACGTTTATCAAATATCCAATCAATAATTCACAAAAATTATTTGATTTTCAACCAATCATTCTGAATTAAATAGAATTTCTAATTCGTATTCAAAACAATATTTGACATAGGATTTCTAAACCAAATACCCAATTGATTGTTAATGTTTTAAATCTTCCATAGATTTTATTTCCACTCATCGAAATTTCTGGGTCGTTACAAAGCATGCCTTATTTGGACATAGGTCCGTTTTTGGCTTTAAAACATGTAAAACGATGAAAATAATATTAAAATAATATATTCTCGAAACCTAGAACATGGCAGTCGACCCTAAAACGAATGGCCATGAGTTTTCAATTCTTGGATCCTTATTTTCTCCTAATTCATTCAATGAAATTGAAAAATTCCAAAACCAAAATTGTAAGCTTGAAGAGATCTTCGAATCCATACGGATGATTGATATTGGTTGTATTTCAAATCACTATAATTGGCACTGAAATGCAGCGTGGATTTCATTATTTTTGTGGCAATGTAGGTGACCTGACAAAGTCAAATTTTGGCTGTGGGTGGAGCTCTCGAAGGTGCACGCGACGATGATGTCGGATTAGAGGCCTACGATCGGTTGGGGGCGCGAGATGGACGAGATGGTGCGTGAAAATTGGATTCAGGAGTATGCATGTGGCGGCTTCACAAAGGAGGAGGTAACGTGATAAGGGTAGACGTGGCACGAATTGTGCCATTTTCTGGCCATTTTTATTTAATTTATCATTTAAAATTTGAATCGTTAAGGTTAATAACTTTTGCATACAACTTCAGTTTTATGCGCGGTTCGATTTGTTGGGATCATATCGAAATTCCGAACAACATGAAGCTGTCATGGACTGATTCTGAGACTGTTGATTTTTGGGCTAAGATTTGAATTTCAGTCTCGTTTAAATCAAGGTGAGTGATTAAACACACTCACACCTAACTAAAATATTTGATTGTTAGTTAAATTAAATTCATGTTATGATATGATCGTAATTTTTGCTATTGATTGTTTAAATTGCTTATTTATGTTAATCTGCATAGACTGTGTAATTTAATTTAACTATAAATATAAATTGTACAGCTAGAATTTAATTACTAGTTTAAATAAACCTCATACCTGATGACTAGAAAACTGATATCACATTGAACTGCTTAGATGTATTGATTTTGTTGGATGCCTTGGATTTATATATTTAATGCATTAATGCATGATTCATCTTTTTATTGGCATTGTTTATATATGCTTGTTGATCAATCCCAACCACTAACCTAGATGTTACGGGGATCAAATAAACCTGGGATTAATCATTGAAATGAGTTAAGAATGCAGGTTGAAATGATAAATACCTATGACCCTGATTTGGATTGAAATGATGTACATCCTATCCCAAAATACTAAAATTAAATTTTAAGTATTATTTGGCCATAGGATAGAAAATATATACAGATACCGATTGGTTAAGCAACTTCGTTTAAACTTTGGAATTTGAAATATTGTTATAAAAGCAGTATAAATGAGATTTTATGAATTGATTCCTTCGAAATTGAACTTTAAAATTTTGGAATTTAAAGTTAAATGATTATTATTATTATTATTTTGTTGTAAATCGAAGATAAATATTTGTAATTTAGCATGAATTGAATGTATTGAAATTGAATTGTTCAAAATATAAACAGTTGTCCATCTTTAAAATTTACTTTAAATTAACCTTATTTAATGTGATATTTGATTAGTGAGCTCTAGATTTTCTACAAACTGAAATGATTCCAAATGAGAATTCTATGTTAAACCTTAAAACTTTAAATCCGATTGTCTGAATTGAATTGATTTGAAAAAAAGTTTTGAATCGAATTGAAATACTGAAATTAAGCTGCATTGATTTGTAATTGAAACATGACTTCAAGTTATTCAGAAGGAACAATACAATTCCAATTATAATATTTTAAACCATTTTATAAGCTATTTTACTAAATATTTATTTTATTTTATAAACTATACCATTTAATATATATTTATGTTGTATTATGTTTATAAACTATTTTTTTACTTATATATAATTACTATTTAAATAAATAATTTTAATGACTAATTATCTAATTTACAAATAGTTTATATTTTACTATATATACATGTATTATACAAAATTTTGAGAAACACTATTTTATTTTAAACTTTTATTATCTAACTATTTATTTCCTAACTATTATATATATATATCTAAATTATTTTGACATACTTTTCTACTATTTTAAATATTCAAATTATTTGGAATTGGAATTGTTTCAGGATTCTAAGTTTGGTTTTATGTAATAACCCGGAAATTCTGAGCCAATTAAAAATTTTTGTTTTGGCAATTTCAGCGAATTTTGAATATTTAAAATAGATTATTTTAAAAATATCGACGAAAATTTATTTTGAATATAATTCGAACGAATATATTATACGCGTCGTCGTTAGAATATAAATATTTATATATAATTATAAATAGAATTGAAAATGGCGCGGTAGTTCGATAATTCGATTTCAAACTTCAATTGAACGTACTGGGTGCAAAACAATCCGGATTTTAGCGAAACCAAAAACAATAGGATCTATTTGATAATATCTTTCCAACGAATCCGAAAAATCGAGATTTCATAGCGGGAATCAAAAGATATGTCCAGTTGAAAATTTTGAATAGTCGCTATGGAATTCAGGCCCTTAAAAATAGACATTTTGCAAACGACCTCAGATTTCGACGAAACCACTTTTTGTTGGGTCCGTGATGTCAAATTATTGCTAGATTCCAAATTTCATAATTTTTCGAATCAATATGTGAGCGTGGCAGGGGGAAACGCGTTTGACCAGTTTCAGTTGATTTTAATCGACTGGAAAATGGCCAATTTTCTAACGGTCTCAGAATTCGACGAAACTAGTTTTGTTACGACCGTATCGTCAATACGAAGCTGGAAAATATTTTTCTGGAATTTTTCTAGTTAGTATGTGACCCTGGTAAATTGAAATGCGCGTTCAAATTCAATATATAGAGTTATATGTTGATTTTAACGGAAACTGATTGTAACGATCGAATCAGCCTAGGATACATATCCCATTGTGTTCGGAATGGGGGTAATTAGCTAGGGGCGACAGTCGTTGGGCTTCATTTGGCGTCCGAACGAAAAAGTTACTTTATGCAAATTAATTAAATATAATTATATATTTAAATATATATTCCCTCACCGTTCTCTCTCATACCTCAGAAAAAAAAGAAAAAAAGAAAAAAAAACGAAAAAGAAAAACTCCCGTAGATCGATGTCGCGCCCTCCCATGGGTCTTCCGCCGCCACTCCAGGAGGCCTTCCCCGCCTCCGATGACCCTGGCGCCGCCTCCCCGCCAAGCCGAAGCCATCCAATCGCCCTCCGTCCTCGTTAGCCCAGCCCACTTCGAAAACCACAAAACCCCAAACCCATTAAGCTGCCGCCGCCACTAAACCACCCCTCCCGACCACCAGCGACCCCAAGCCTCTCCTCCAAATGTCAGGCTGACGTCAGACCTCTGGTGCATTGATTTCTGAGCGAATTGAAGCCCTAGATTCGGGGTTTTTGGGTTCGACACTTCTGAGTTTCAACGAGGAAGAATGGAAGGTAATTAATTTTAATTTGAATATAAATTTTGGTATTAATTGGAAATATAAATAGTTTTAATTAAAGATGGGAATTTTAAAAATATAGATAGTATATTAAATAGATTGATTTTCATTCATGTAGCAAGTTAAAAATGTAAATTTATCGAAGAAAGACATGATTTTTACCTATAGTGTTAGGGTTTTTATTTAAAGAAAAAGAATTGATCTTTAGAAGCAAAAAGATATGATTTTTATATTTTTAAAGTAATAAAAATATGATTTTTATATTTTTAAAGTATTAAAAATATAATCTTTACTATATAGATGATGTAAAAATATGATTTTTGTTTATGTAAAGATTTAAAAATACCATTTTTACATGATAGGAATATTAGAAATATCATCTTTATATTTGAAAAGGCAAAATCTTTATATAGAGAATAGCGAGGTAAAAATATAATTTTTATCTATATAGTAGCAATGAAAAAATAGAATTTTTATCCATATAGCGTGATAGTAAAAATTCGATTTTTATATATTGAATAGCAATATAAAAATGTGATTTTTATTTATATAGTGGCTACGGGCAACGAAAGCGACAAAAAGGCGAGGACGACGAAGATTTCTCTAAATGAAGTGTCGTGAAGTTGGATAGCTTTCGGTGAGAATTTCTCACTCTTCAATTTCTTTTCTAGTTATATTTATATACTAGGATGTAGACGGTGCTTAGTAGCACCCGACACAATCGTCCACAGACCATGGACTTGTTTGTTTGATTGCAAAAAAATTAGTTAGATTATTTGGTTGAAATTTGAATTGTTTGGTGAAATGGAATGGATTGATTGATGTGTGAATGGCGTGGGCCTTCACTAGACCGGGGATAAAGGCTAGGCCTCGTCCCGTTTCTAGTATCGTGCCGTTATGCCGCCGAAATTTCCTAAAATATGTTAGAAAAATAAAAATATCATTTTTATTGTGTAAATGAACTGAATAGAAATTCATATGTTGAAATAAAATGTTTTATCGTTAAAAAGTATAATTTTTAACGTGAATATGAATATAGTGAATAAAATAAAATATTCATTTACAAACCGGACGGTTTGTTGATGTACACCTATTTGAAGGACATTGATTGGGTCGATAAATTTTACACATCGCCCAACTGCACAACTAAAATCTGTGTTTGATTGTTTGAAACCCCACACGGGTGTTGGGATGAAATTTGAAGTTCACTCATCCTGATAGATTAAATATGTCGATCGATTGATTGACAGGCTGTTATAAGCGTTAGATATCAATATTCGATGCTTATACAGTGTAGTGCACTTTGGTTGATAGTTGATTATTTTTCAATGCTATTATATACGTGTGATGTATGAAAATCCATATAATTAACATTATATGGTGATTGATGGGGCCTCATTCCAATTTAGAAAATAAAGAATATTATAAAATAAAGGTTCATGTGTTGACTGTACTCATCCATTGAGATTAGTCATGTGTTGAACGAAATATTTTTTTTATAATAAAATTTACATCTTTATCAATATAATATAAAGGTTCATGTGTTGACTGTACTCATCCGTTGAGATTAGTCATGTGTTGAACGAAATATTTTAATAATAAAATTTACATCTTTATCAATATAAAATAAAGGTTCATGTGTTGACAGTACTCATCCGTTGAGATTAGTCATGTGTTGAAGGAAATATTTGAAATACGAAATATTTTGATAATAAGAAATATTTGAAATAGCATATTTGAAAATAGAAATATATGAAGCCGTGTTGATTAGATTGACGCCATTTGACGTGAACGATATTTATATCGATTTTATTCATTTTGAAATGAATATTGAAAAGCGATTTCGAAATGAATTGAATATAAAACAAATTTGAATTGAATCGAATAGAAAACCAATTTGAATTGAATCGAATAGAAAACCAATTTAATTTGAATCAAATAGAAAACCAATTTGAATTGAATCAAATAGAAAACGAATTTGAATTGAATCGAATAGAAAACCAATTCGAATTGAATCGAATAGAAAACCAATTTGAAATGAATTGAATTTAAAACGAATTCGAAATGAATTGAAAAAGAATTCGAATTGAATTGGAAACGAATTGAAATGAATTCGAATTGAATTGAAATTTGAATTGAATAGAAATGAATTTTAAAACGAATTTATAAGGAAAAATTCAATTTTGATTTGAATTGAAATGGAAGTTGAAAATGTTTTTGAAACGAATTCAAAACTATTTATAAACTTCGTTTTAAATAGAAATCGACGAAATATATATTATATACATAATATAATGGCCGGAATAGAACGCGCCGCGCCGCGGCAGTTCGTGAATTTCGACCATTTTTTTCATACGGACATTACGGGAGATCCGACCGTCGGATTCTCCTAAAACCGGAACCGTTGGGTTCGTATCGAAAAGATCTTTCTAACGAATATTAGAAATTTGAAATCTAACGGTTGGATTTGGAGATACGTCCAAATCAAATTTGAAAAAGGTCGCTGTAAGTGCAGTTCGATGGCCATTGGTGGAAATCGACTGTACGGGCCTTGTTGAAATTATTAAAAATATCAATAATTTGTGTAAAATCATAAGAAATGATTTGAGAAAAATTAGGGTGAAAAACTCCATATTTGAAAAGATAAAAATGGATTTTTATCGGAATGAGCTAGTTTTGAACTAAATTTAAAACCCAATTATTTTTAAATAAATAAATTAGATTTAAAAAAGGGTTTTAAATAATCGGAATTTCTAATATATTTGATTGGATTTGAAATGGGTTTATCGTGAACGGTGTTTTAAACAACACTTGTTCTTTAACCCGATAATAAATAGAATGTGATTTGGGTTTGTCGTGAACTGTGTTTTAAATGACATTAGTTCTTTAACCCAGAAAAAGGAGTTTTAATGAATCTAAAATTAGATTGAAATGTGAATCGATAATCTAAATTATCAAATATTGAAATGAACGAGAATGGAGTATCACCAGTTTTGCTCCAAAGCGGTAGTTAAATCTTTAATTAGATTTGAACGTGAAATGTTAATTAATCTTACCGATAACACCACGGTGTTAGACATGGAGTATTACCAGTTTTGCTTCATGGGATGAATAGGTTGGGATTGGGAAATAAAATAAATAATTACTTCGGTGTGGTTCGCTAATCTCGACTAGTTTAGAAAACCATAATTTGGTTTGAAACGACATCCAAAGGAAGATTAAAGGATAAATTTAAATAATTTATCTTGGATAAAATTAATGGGAACCTTTCCCTGAGAATATGAATTGGAATGAGGCGTATGTTGTGTTTGTGAAACTTTGTTTTTAATATACGCGGGTTGTTCGGAAAGGCCGGTTTATACCCATTCTGAATAACCGATTCGACGATATGTCGAAGATGAAGACGGTGGTTGAAGACCGGAAGTCTTCACATCGTTTGGATAATTACTGACGATCCTGATTGGGCTGTACACCCAAGAGGATGGAAATAGTTGGTGGTCATCCAGACGTACCTGGAGATGGATGGATATGCGAGGAAAGTGCCTCCGGTTTCGATCAGACCCAGAACGGACTTGTAAATGGATTGTGTGTCTGACATTGGATTTTATTCTGTGTTGATTGATTTCTATTAAATATACATCTGTTTGGCGGCGAAGAATTTATTCTTTTGCTTAACGCCCTTCTCTGAGACGTACGAGCTCAGAGGTTGTATATCGATGGACATCAGTCGCATGGCATGAATTGCCTGTGTGGCACGCTAAGATGCAATGATCAAGGCTTTTGTTGAAAAGCAGAGTCTTGTGGTTGACGATCAAAGCACGACCTTTGTGGCATAGCTTTGTGTATAACGTGAATTCGCGAGCCTCACACCTCGGTATGAGTTAAAAACGGGATACGGACTGCAGGGAGAGCACGGCGTTTCTTTCTAGCTTTGGTGGTGTCAGTGACTTACCAGCCCTGACATTTATATACTTTTCACCTATGTGGTTGTTGGAATGAGGCGCCTCGATTATAGGTCTGTAAGGACCGGGAAACGTGTGTTCAGGCATAATTAATCCTCTAACATAAGTAAGGACCGGCCCTGAAGATCCAAGAATTGCCCAGAGTGTGTAGTCCTGAGATATTTGCTAGAGTGTCTCGAGCGCGGAGAGGAGCTTGCCCCTTGCCTCGACTCATGACGGAATCCAATTTCCAATACGTGATATTGCGGATTTAATTGTAGAACTAGTATGGCGACATAGTAGATGGTAGCTATGCTGCCTATGATTGATATTTATGATTGAAATTGTTTTGACACTATACACCTATAATAGTATCAAATAATGTGTTTTAAACGTATCAAGCATGCTTTGGCTGTTATAAGGGAAAACCCTATCCTCCGGCTTGCGTTGCACTGTGTGATGGGACCTAGGTCTTATAACAGCTTCATTTTTCTTTATTTAGCATTGCGCTGTTTGTTCTATGCACTGGTATTCTTGGGAGGAAACCCGTTCCGTGTTATACGGCGTGGTCCCTTGATTTACCTAACTTTAAAACCAATATTAATAGCTGTTTTAGTTCTCACACCAGTCACATGACTGACCTGGAGTTTATTGTTTTAACCTAAACTCTGGGTGTCCCTATTTTCCGCACGGGCAGCTAGTAGTTTTGGTTTTGCAGATTTATATTCACAGGATCCTGGTTTACATCTGGAATGATATCCGAAAAGCTCTGTATCCGTATATCACCTTCAGTTGTGCTTTGTATTATTTTCCGCTGCTATGTAATTTATTGTAATCTCTGATATTTATCGAATGTAATTTATTCATTTATACTCTGTATATTCTTGTATCTGATGGAATTGTTGTAATAGCATTGAAATGTTCTTCCGTCTATGTTCTGATTTTGTCCTATTCTCAAACGAACAGGGGTTTCAAACGGTCTAGATCGGTTTAACGACTGATTCGGATCGAGCGAAATTCCCTGCCGTCACATTTGGTATCAGAGCTTTGGTTTACAGAGCTCGAGAACAAGACACATTAGAACCATACGAAAGAATTCATCAGATATTGGATTAGCAAAATCCAATTAGAATGACTCGTTAGAGACAGGATCAGTAGTATCCTAGAACGAGTGTGAAGAGTATATTTTTCAAATGAAAACAATTTGGTTTTGAAAATTTAAATCGTTTTATACGTATTTGAATATTTTATTTGTATTGATTTGGACAATCCAGTATATAAAGGTTTTGCATATACGCGTCATGAACGTATATTCGAAGTTTTAATATATTAGATAGATATAGAGTCACACTCTAGTCGCCCGGACATGGTCCTGATGATGAAGTATACCATCACCAGTATTTATTTTCGAGTGACGAAGGTGTGATATCTATATATTTCCATTAGACTGGTGTGAGAACCAAAACTTATATAGATAGATTTATTTGTTGTGAATTGGCATCAAAAACATGATTTTTTGTATATGTATGAAAATTATGAATTTGAAACTCTAATCCACTAATTGATTGATGCTTGTGTTGTTTGCCTATCTGTTTGATAATTTTTTTAGCCATTTAGCCTAATTGTACCAAATATTGAATTGTATTGAAAATTGGTCGCATTTGCTTGCATATACATATACTTACATTGAACAAGTCATAGCAAGGAGGCTAGAGCCGAAGAATAAAATTTGTTTGCCCGACAAATAGGTACATGTTTACTATAATTTACCGTTTTGTTTGGGTGATGATGATTTTATGAGCCTATTGGCTATCCGCTTGGCTTTTTCTTTTTCTTTTTGAGATCAGAAGGCCTATATGGCAATTTCGGGATTTTCCCGTGGCTCCCGGTGCAGGGGAGGTTATGGCGAAATTTTTCGAAAATTTAGGGTGTTAGCTAAATTTTTGAAAATTTGAAAATTCTCAGAAACTGAAAAGTTGGAGAATAGAAGCCAGATCGAACGTAGAGTTGATTAATCAAATCACTTTTGACTTTGTTCCTTTTCGGGGACGAAAAGTTTTAAGTGGGGGAGATTGTAATAACCCGAAAATTCTGAGCCAGTTAAAAATTTTTGTTTTGGCAATTTCAGCGAATTTTGAATATTTAAAATAGATTATTTTAAATAATATCGACGAAAATTTATTTTGAATATAATTCGAACGAATATATTATACGCGTCGTCGTTAGAATATAAATATTTATATATAATTATAAATAGAATTGAAAATGGCGCTGTAGTTCGATAATTCGATTTCAAACTTCAATTGAACGTACCGGGTGCAAAACAATCCGGATTTTAGCGAAACCAAAAACAATAGGATCTATTTGATAATATCTTTCCAACGAATCCGAAAAATCGAGATTTCATAGCGGGAATCAAAAAATATGTCCAGTTGAAAATTTTGAATAGTCACTATGGAATTCAGGCCCTTAAAAATAGACATTTTGCAAACGACCTCAGATTTCGACGAAACCACTTTTGTCGGGTCCGTGATGTCAAATTATTGCTAGATTCCAAATTTCATAATTTTTCGAATCAATATGTGAGTGTGGCAGGGGGAAACGCGTTTGACCAGTTTCAGTTGATTTTAATCGACTGGAAAATGGCCATTTTTCCAACGGTCTCAGAATTCGACGAAACTAGTTTTGTTAGGACAATATCGTCAATACGAAGCTGGAAAATATTTTTCTGGAATTTTTCTAGTTAGTATGTGACCCCGGTAAATTGAAATGCGCGTTCAAATTCAATATATAGAGTTATATGTTGATTTTAACGAAAACTGATTGTAACGATCGAATCATCCTAGGATACATATCTCATTGTGTTCGGAATGGGGGTAATTAGCTAGGGGCGACAGTCGTTGGGCTTGATTTGGCGTCCGAACGAAAAAGTCACTTTATGCAAATTAATTAAATATAATTATATATTTAAATATATATTCCCTCACCGTTCTCTCTCATACCTCAGAAAAAAAAAGAAAAAAAAATTAAAAAGAAAAACTCCCGTAGATCGATGTCGCGCCCTCCCATGGGTCTTCCGCCGCCGCTCCAGGAGGCCTTCCCCGCCTCCGATGACCCTGGCGCCGCCTCCCCGCCAAGCCGAAGCCATCCAATCACCCTCCGTCCTCGTTAGCCCAGCCCACTTCGAAAACCACAAAACCCCAAACACATTAAGCTGCCGCGGCCACTAAACCACCCCTCCCGACCACTAGCGACCCCAAGCCTCTCCTCCAACTGTCAGGCTGACGTCAGACCTCTGGTGCATTGATTTCTGAGCGAATTGAAGCCCTAGATTCGGGGTTTTTGGGTTCGACACTTCTGAGTTTCAACGAGGAAGAATGGAAGGTAATTAATTTTAATTTGAATATAAATTTTGGTATTAATTGGAAATATAAATGGTTTTAATTAAAGATGGGAATTTTAAAAATATAGATAGTATATTAAATAGATTTGATTTTTATTCATGTAGCAAGTTAAAAATGTAAATTTATCAAAGAAAGACATGATTTTTACCTATAGTGTTAGGGTTTTTATTTAAAGAAAAAGAATTGATCTTTAGAAGCAAAAAGATATGATTTTTATATTTTTAAAGTAATAAAAATATGATTTTTATATTTTTAAAGTATTAAAAATATAATCTTTACTATATAGATGATGTAAAAATATGATTTTTGTTTATGTAAAGAATTAAAAATACCATTTTTACATGATAGGAATATTAGAAATATCATCTTTATATTTGAAAAGGCGAAATGATATATTTGAAAAGGCGAAATCTTTATATAGAGAATAGCGAGGTAAAAATATAATTTTTATCTATATAGTAGCAATGAAAAAATAGAATTTTTATCCATATAGCGTGATAGTAAAAATTTGATTTTTATATATTGAATAGCAATATAAAAATGTGATTTTTATTTATATAGTGGCTACGGGCAACGAAAGCGACAAAAAGGCGAGGACGACGAAGATTTCTCTAAATGAAGTGTCGTGAAGTTGGATAGCTTTCGGTGAGAATTTCTCACTCTTCAATTTCTTTTCTAGTTATATTTATATACTAGGATGCAGACGGTGCTTAGTAGCACCCGACACAATCGTCCACAGACCATGGACTTGTTTGTTTGATTGCAAAAAATTAGTTAGATTATTTGGTTGAAATTTGAATTGTTTGGTGAAATGGAATGGATTGATTGATGTGTGATTGGCGTGAGCCTTCACTAGACCGGGGATAAAGGCTAGGCCTTGTCCCGTTTCTAGTATCGTGTCGTTATGCCACCGAAATTTCCTAAAATATGTTAGAAAAATAAAAATATCATTTTTATTGTGTAAATGAACTGAATAGAAATTCATATGTTGAAATAAAATGTTTTATCGTTAAAAAGTATAATTTTTAACGTGAATATGAATATAGTGAATAAAATAAAATATTCATTTACAAATCGGACGGTTTGTTGATGTACACCTATTTGAAGGACATTGATTGGGTCGATAAATTTTACACATCGCCCAACTGCACAACTAAAATCTGTGTTTGATTGTTTGAAACCCCACACGGGTGTTGGGATGAAATTTGAAGTTCACTCATCCTGATAGATTAAATATGTCGATCGATTGATTGACAGGCTGTTATAAGCGTTAGATATCTATATTCGATGCTTATACAGTGTAGTGCACTTTGGTTGATAGTTGATTATTTTTCAATGCTATTATATACGTGTGATGTATGAAAATCCATATAATTAATATTATATGGTGATTGATTGGGCCTCATTCCAATTTAGAAAATAAAGAATATTATAAAATAAAGGTTCATGTGTTGACTGTACTCATCCGTTGAGATTAGTCATGTGTTGAACGAAATATTTTTTTATAATAAAATTTACATCTTTATCAATATAATATAAAGGTTCATGTGTTGACTGTACTCATCCGTTGAGATTAGTCATGTGTTGAACGAAATATTTTAATAATAAAATTTACATCTTTATCAATATAAAATAAAGGTTCATGTGTTGACAGTACTCATCCGTTGAGGTTAGTCATGTGTTGAGCGAAATATTTGAAATACGAAATATTTTGATAATAAGAAATATTTGAAATAGCATATTTGAAAATAGAAATATATGAAGCCGTGTTGATTAGATTGAAGCCATTTTGACGTGAACGATATTTATATCGATTTTATTCATTTTGAAATGAATATTGAAAAGCGATTTCGAAATGAATTGAATATAAAACGAATTTGAATTGAATCGAATAGAAAACCAATTTGAATTGAATCGAATAGAAAACCAATTTGAATTGAATCAAATAGAAAACCAATTTGAATTGAATCAAATAGAAAACGAATTTGAATTGAATCGAATAGAAAACCAATTTGAATTGAATCGAATAGAAAACCAATTTGAAATGAATTGAATATAAAACGAATTCGAAATGAATTGAAAAAGAATTCGAATTGAATTGGAAACGAATTGAAATGAATTTGAATTGAATTGAAATTTGAATTGAATAGAAATGAATTTTAAAACGAATTTATAAGGAAAAATTCAATTTTGATTTGAACTGAAATGGAAGTTGAAAATGTTTTTGAAACAAATTCAAAACTATTTATAAACTTCGTTTTAAATAGAAATCGACGAAATATATATTGTATATATAATATAATGGCCTGAATAGAACGCGCCACGCCGCGGCAGTTCGTGAATTTCGACCATTTATTTCATACGGACATTACGGGAGATCCGACCGTCGGATTCTACTAAAACCGGAGCCGTTGTAAGTGCATTTCGATGGCCATTGGTGGAAACCGGAGCCGTTGTAAGTGCAGTTCGATGGCCATTGGTGGAAATCTAACGGTTGGATTTGGAGATACGTCCAAATCAAATTTGAAAAAGGTCGTTGTAAGTGCAGTTCGATGGCCATTGGTGGAAATCGACTGTACGGGCCTTGTTGAAATTATTAAAAATATCAATAATTTGTGTAAAATCATAAGAAATGATTTGAGAAAAATTGGGGTGAAAAATCCATATTTGAAAAGATAAAAATGGATTTTTATCGGAATGAGCTAGTTTTGAACTAAATTTAAAACCCAATTATTTTTAAATAAATAAATTAGATTTAAAAAGGGGTTTTAAATAATCGTAATTTCTAATATATTTGATTGGATTTGAAATGGGTTTATCGTGAACGGTGTTTTAAACAACACTTGTTCTTTAACCCGATAATAAATAGAATGTGATTTGGGTTTGTCGTGAACTGTGTTTTAAATGACATTAGTTCTTTAACCCAGAAAAAGGAGTTTTAATGAATCTAAAATTAGATTGAAATGTGAATTGATAATCTAAATTATCAAATATTGAAATGAGCGAGAATGGAGTATCACCAGTTTTGCTCCAAAGCGGTAGTTAAATCTTTAATTAGATTTGAACGTGAAATGGTAATTAATTGTAACAACCCGTATTCTCAATAACCTGTTATAACGTAAATCGAGGCAGAATTTAATTCAAAAATCTGAATCAAGGGAAACGGGCTATGCCATTGCGTTCGTCTCAGAAAAATACGCGAAATAGAGTCCGAGTTTTCGGAAATCGGAGTCCGTATGACCCGATTAAGGCCCAACGAAGTTTTCAGAAAATTCCAAAGCAAAAACAGATTTCAAATTCAAGTTTGAATTTGAAAATTTGGGCCAGTTTGGGCCAGGCGGGAGAATTCCCGCCAGAGCACCCAAGTCGACAACCCTGTCGACTTGGGAGTCGACTTGGTTGGACCCAAGTCGACAGCCCTGTCGACTTGGCTGTCGACTTGGTCCAGCCGGGCTGTTTAGCCTGGTGCACCATTTTGAGATTGTGTTGAGCTTGGGGGCCAGATTCGGTTTTAAGGGCTGAGATTGCAACTAGGGTTTAATCCTATGGCCTAAAACACTTGCCTAATCTATAAATAAGGCCCTAACCTAGCCCTAAATCATCATTAATCTATCCTACAACTAAACTATGGCAAAATCAATCCTCTCATGGCCTCCACTCTCTTCATAAAATTTCTAAATAAATTTCTAAGTGATTTTCCATGCATACAAGTGTTTTCAAACTTGTATGAGCATCATTAGCTTGCATTCAAGTCAAGTTTCTGTATTTGCATCATAAAGAAAGAGTTTTGATCATTTTGGCTCAAGGGTTTTTATGTTAGAGCTTGCATTTTGGGTTTGATTGATTTCATAAGGGCTTTGTCATATTTTTGTGACTTCTTAAGCATTGTAAGCCCTATTCTACTTTCATACTTAAACTCTAAAGTTAAATGTATGATATGCAAGTTTGCCATGATATGCAAGTTTACTTTGATGTGTTATGCAAGTTCATCAAGTTATGTTATGCAAGTTTGATATGCAAGTTTGTCATATGATATGCAAGTATGTTATGCAAGTTTGATATGCAAGTTTGTCATATGATATGCAAGTATGTTATGCAAGTTTGATATGCAAGTTCGTCATATGATATGCAAGTTATGTTATGCAAGTTTGGGTTGATCCTTTTGTTCATGATATCATGTTATGCAAGCTTATCTTGAGTATGTGAACATAAAGCTTCAAGCTTTATGCCAAAGGTTGCATTTTGGCAACATGTAAGTTATCATATCCCTTATGATAACTTGCATGTGAGGCTAAATGCGAACTTATGGCCATTTCTACATGTCATTTATCACTATGTATCACCAATATGCTAAGTTTGGTTTTATGCATGCTTTTGAGGCCTAAAAATGTAATATGCAAGTGTATGAACATATGAACATTTCATATGCCACCATGTTAAACTTGTGGCTTCAATACCTTTATGTCATGATTATGCCAAGTTCCCTCTTTCTATCCTTTATGCGCTATTGCGATATGTAAGCGATGGGATTGCGTTTGGGGTTGGGTAAACTTAAAAGACACAAAAACATAAGCTTGGGAATTTACCTATTAAGTTAGGTCTACCCATTAGGAATTTACCTATTAAGTTAGGTCTACCCAATTGCTTGAAAATTTGTAACATGTTTTGGAAACATGATGGACATGACACTTAGAAAAGATAAGTGTGACCAACTCGAGGTTGGGTTGAGTTTGTAGTGTAAACCTACCCGGAACCGACCGGCTTAACTAGTTGCTACAAACAATAGGACCCAATGTGAGAAGTTGGCCATGTTGTACCTTGAACCCGAGGTTAGACCAAGTTGTGGTGTAAAGCTACCCGGAACCGACCGGCTTAACTAGTAACCACAACAAGGTCTAATGTGAGAGGTTAAGGCGCATTAAAATTAATTAATGCCTCGTGATTAGGGTTAAGTCATGGTCCACTTAATACTTAACCAATTTGGGCTTGGTAGATTAATCGGGGTTAAGTCGTGAACTCATCGTTACACTTAACCAAGTTAATCCATGATTAGCAAGAGGGTTAAACCGTACTTAACCCACTAGAAAAACCCTAGCAATGGGGGCCCACTCCAGCAGTAATCCCAAGTTTGTATCATTAAGACCCTAGGGACTAGGCTAGGGAGGGGGCACGATTACTGGGCTGGAGGTAAGCGACCAATAAACGACGGCAGGGTGGTACGCCGGTGTAGTTCCGGGCGGACTCTGGTCGTGCACATAGTCCGTAGCCGGAGAAAACATGCACGGGTACCAGTAGACCGGGACTGTGCACTCATGTTCATGGTGTCCAGGGGTTGACACCCTAGGGCTTGATACACCCGAAGGGTGGACCCGGCACAGTTCGACTACAATTATGTTTGGGCCGTATTGACACCAACACGTGACGAGTTAGGCTTAGGGAGCCGATCGACTAGACCGTTTGGTTGGACCTTGTATTAGGGTCATTTCATGTTATTGGGCCAAAGCTTGGGCCAAGGGATCAATACTTGTTTATTCAAGTCATGTTAGTTTGCTAGTACACCTGTGGTGCAAAAACCTTAATCCTGATTATGCGATGACACCTTTATCTACCTTGTGAGTTAATCACCATGCTAGTATGTTGTTATCCTTATGATCATACCTGCTTCTCATACCAGTTAACTTTATCAGTTTACATTGATTGTAGTAGGGCTTACTCAGTCTTTTTGACTGACCTGTTTTCTTTCGCCTCTTTTCTTCCGTTTCCCCCCCAGGTTCTCAGGGAGGGAATATTGGAGCTTAGCTTGGATTTCTGACCGCTTGCTTGAGGGATTTAGCTCATGTACAGTTTGACATGAAGCTAGCTATGGCTATCACTTCTTTTGGGGATTAGTACTTATGTATTTCAGTTTTTCAGTTGATGTTGTTTTATCTAGACTTGTTTATTTGGAAAGTTGACATTATGTTGTACCAGACTGGTTTTGAAATGGTTTGAAATCTTCCGCTGTTTTATCTATGTTATTTACTCTGTTTACATATATACATATGTTCTTGTTCTGCCTTGATATATCATTATGCATGTTTACCTGATTCAAACGCCCCTCCAAAGTCAGAGTGCTTGCAAGAGTCACCCTGGCGGAGGTGGGGTGTTACATTTGGTATCAGAGCATATGGTTTACGAGAAGGAACAAAAAGGTTTTTAGAAAACTTTTGAAAAACTATTTTCAAAACCAAGTATAAAGTATTTTCCAATGAAAAGTCTAGTTTATTTTAAAGGCTATTCCCCAAAAAGCCATTAGCAAAATTCCTTCGTTTTTTTTCGCCATTCTGAATATGTCTTTTTCTTCGTTTTCAGTATGGCCGATAATTTTGCTATTCCGGAGGGAGTACACGTACCTGTTTGGTATAGGAGACTTTTGGAGGCTAGGGCGACCGAAGCCGGCCCCGCAGATGTCCCTCCTCCTCCTCCTCCTCCAGTAGTTAATGTTCCTCCTCCTCCTCCTCCAGTAGTTAATGTTCCTCCTCCTCCTCCTCCGGTAGTTAATGTTCCTCCTCCTCCTGTCGCTGAGGTTCCTCTTCCTCCTCCCCCTCAGCATCCTCAAGCTGACTTCGCAAAGACTTGCAAAGATTTCAAAGCAATGGGTGGCAAGAACTTTCAAGGCACTGAGACTTTTGTAGAGGCTAGAAATTGGTTGAAAGAGACCGAGGATTTATTTGCTATCTTTGGGATAGACGATCGTAGGAAGATCTTGTTGGCGGTTTGGCTTATGAAGGATGAAGCCGCTTATTGGTGGGAAATCACCAATGGTACTAGGCCTGTTGAGACTTGGGCCGATTTCAGGGCAAGGTTCATGCTTAAGTTTCTATCTTCTGCTGAGGAGAATCTGCAAATGGAGAGGTTCATAACTTTGAGACAAGGAGATATGTCTGTCAAAGAATATGTGAACAAGTTCAATCAGTTAGCTCGTTTTGGCTTGGATATGGTGAATACTCCTCAGAAGAAGGCTCTTCGTTTTGCTAGAGGATTGAATGAGCCGTTGCAGGGATTGGCTATGTCACATATTCCCCATGGGGCCACGTTTGAGAGTTTGGTTGATATGGCGTTACTTCAGGGAGATGTCAAGAAAGAGACCAAGATGAATGATACTCAAGCCAAGAAGACTGATTCCCAGGGAAAAGGAAATCAGGGTAATCCAAGTGGTCAAAGCAGTCAAGGCAATCAGAACAAGAACAAGAGTCAAGGAAACAAGGGGAACAACAACAAGGGCAAGAACAACAAGGAGAAGTGCCATTATTGCGGTTCAGTTGGGCATCTTATTAAGGATTGTAAGAAGAGGAAAATGAAGAATGGTGAATGCTTTTTCTGCGGTAAGACTGGACATTTCAGTAGGGATTGCCCGAAGAAGCAAGGGCAAGGCCAGGGTCAGACTCAGCGTGCTGGACCTTCAGGAGGGCAAGTTCATGCTCTCAATGTCGCTCCAGTTCCCGATCGAGGTAGTATTTCTGTTGAGAGCCTTGTATATATTTCTGATTTTCCAGTTCGTACCTTGTTTGATTCTGGTGCATCGCATAGCTTTATCTCATCTGATCTTGTTGATAGTTTGCACCTTAGTACTAGCTTGGTAGATGATCCCGTCTGTGTCTCAAATCCTATTGGGGGTTCCGCCCATTTGTCTATGATATGTGGGGATTTGAGGATCTCTATACTGAGTGTAGAGTTCTTGTGCAGTGCTTATGTTCTTGGTTTTAGGGGATACAGATTGATATTGGGCATGGATTGGCTGTCCAGATATGGAGCCATTCTTGATTGTGAGCATAGGGTTGTGAGGCTTGTGACTCGCCTCGGAAACACCCTAGAGATTTCTTGTGATCCGAGAGGTCCCGTCATGTTATGCTATCTGGAATCACTCGACTCGTCAATGGAAACTCTTCAGTCTGTGAGAGTGGTTCGAGAGTATCCGGATGTTTTCGATGAAGTTAGGGGGTTGCCCCCTAAGCGAGAGATTGATTTCCGCATTTATCTGGTGGATAATGCAAAGCCGGTTTCTTTGCCCGTTCGGCACATGGCTCCGCGTGAAAGGCGGGAGCTAAGTAAGCAAGTAAAAGAGTTGCTTGAGAAGAACTTCATTAGACGAAGTATATCTTAATGGGGAGCGCCTGTGGTATTTGCTACCAAGGCAGATGGTTCTCTCCGACTTTGTGTTGACTATCGAGAGTTGAATAAGCTGACTAAGAAGAACAGACACCCGTTACCGAGGATTGATGATCTCTTTGACCAGCTTGTCGGTGCTTCTGTTTTCTCTCAGCTTGATCTTGCTACTGGATTCCATCAGCTCAGGGTAGCTGAAGATAGTATAGACAAGACTGCGTTCAGAACTCCAGATGGATTCTTCGAATGGCTTGTCATGCCGTTCGGCTTGACAAATGCACCCGCATATTTCGTGGACTTGATGAGTAGGGTGTTCAGGGAGTTCTTGAACAAGTTTGTTGTGGTCTTCGTAGATGATATTCTGATCTTCTCTAAGGATGAGGAAGAGCACGCAAGGCATCTCGTGGAAGTGATGGATACGCTTAGAGCGCATCAGTTGAAGGCCAAGTTCTCCAAGTGTCACTTTTGGAGAAGGGAAGTTAGATTCCTTGGGCATATAGTATCTAAGCAAGGCTTAGCAGTGGATCCCGCTAAGGTAGTTGCAGTTCAGGATTGGAAGACTCCAAGGAATGCAACCGAAGTGAGAAGTTTTCTAGGTCTTGCAGGCTTTTACCGGAAGTTCATCAAGGACTTCGCGAAGATTTCCGCTCCTCTCACTAAATTGACGAAGAAGAATTTAGTTTTTGCTTGGAGCATAGAATGCGAGCTTGCTTTTCAGAAGCTCAAGAGAGCTCTTACATCAGCACCTATTCTAGCTTTGCCCGATGGAGGGAAGTTATTTACAGTATACACCGATGCATGTGGCACGGGGTTAGGAGCTGTTCTTATGCAAGAAGGAAGAGTGATATGCTTTGGCGGTAGACAACTCAAAGTGCATGAGAAGAATTATCCCACTCATGACTTAGAGTTGGCAGCAATAGTATATGCACTCAAGGCTTGGCGCCATTATCTTCTGGGAGAAAGATTTGAGCTTTATACCGATCACAAGTCATTGAAGTATCTCTTTTCTCAGAAGGATCTGAATCTGAGGCAACAAAGATGGATGGAATTCTTGGTGTCCTACGATTTTGAGATAGCTTATACCCCTGGCAAGGGGAATGTGGTAGCAGATGCATTGAGTAGAAGAAGGTTGACCCTAAGTCCTCTATTCTTTGAGATGAAGAATTTAGAGTATGTGGCAACCTTTGATTTCTCTTTAGCGGTTGGGTCGATGACCGGTTCTTTAGCATCTCTGGAACTCAGACCTACCCTTCTTGATCAAGTTGGGGCTTCGCAGAGAGAAGACCCTCAGATAGTTGAGATTATGGATAAGCTGATTCGAGGAGAGGCGTCTAGTCATCTCGCTCGATATTCTATTGATGACAAGGGTTGGCTGAGGAGAGACGGAAGGTTATGTGTTCCAATGGTAGAAGATCTAGTAAGAAGAGTTCTTGAGGAAGCGCATCGCTCTAAGTTGACTATACATCCGGGCGGAGATAAGATGTATAAAGATATGAAGCGCATTTTCTTTTGGCCTGGGATGAAGAAGGATGTGGCAGAGTTTGTCTCTAGATGTATCATTTGCCAGCAAGTTAAGGCCGAGTCGAAGAAGCCCGGTGGGCTATTGCATCCTCTAGACTTTCCACTTTGGAAGTGGGAGAGTATTTCCATGGATTTTATCGATGGGCTACCAAGGTCAAGGAAAGGGAATACGAGCATTTGGGTTATTGTGGATAGACTTACGAAGAGTGCTCATTTCATTCCGGTGAAGAGAAAGAGGACCGCATCTTGGCTAGAGTCTGTATATCTTCGTGAGATTGTGAGACTACATGGAGTCCCTTCTAGTATAGTCAGTGACCGTGACCCAGTCTTTACAAGTCAATTCTGGAATAGCTTGCAAGAAGCCATGGGCACGAGGTTGAATCTAAGTACTGCTTATCACCCACAGACGGACGGTCAAACCGAAAGGGTGAATAGGGTACTCGAGGATCTGTTGAGGCTTTGTATTCTGGATTTTGGTGGTACTTGGGAAGACCATCTTCCTCTTGTTGAGTTTGCATATAATAACAGTTATCAGGCAAGCATAGGGATGGCACCATTCGAAGCTTTATATAGGAGGCCGTGCAAGTCGCCTACATGTTGGTGGGAGACTACAGATAAGCTTATACTTGGGCCTGATCTGATCAGAGATACATCCGAGAAGGTCGAGTTGATTCGGAGACGGATGAAAGCGGCCCAAGACCGACAGAAATCCTATGCTGATAAGCGAAGAACTGATTTGGAGTTTGATGTTGGGGATATGGTTTTCGTGAAGGTTTCTCCTTTGCGGAATGTGGTCCGATTTGGAGCCGTTGGGAAGTTGGCACCGAGGTTTGTTGGACCATTCCCTATTATAGAGAGGATCGGGCAGATGGCTTATAGAGTGGAGTTGCCCGAGAAGCTTGCCGGAGTACACGATGTTTTCATGTCTCGCATCTCCGGAAGTGTTTACATGAATCAGCAGAGGTTGTTGAGCCAACTGTTCTGAAAGATATGGAAGTGGAGAAAGAGGCTACAGTGAGGAGAGCTCTGATTCGTATCTTGGGGACGGAGACCAAGAAGCTAAGGAATCGAGAGTTCAAGTTGGTGAAGGTTCAATGGGGTGAAGCCGAAGAAGACGCAACTTGGGAAACCGAGGAGAAGATGCGTGGGCTTTATCCATTCCTTTTTAAGGGTACACTCTCAATCTCTTTTCTTTGATTAGCATATCTTTCTCTTTGTTTATCTAGTTTATCGTGTTAATCTTGTCATGAGAACCTTAGGTAGAAACCCTTTGGATGAAACATGTGTTTGAAACATGTTATGCTTGATGGTTGCAAGTGGTAGCAAGTGGTTACTCGTGGATACATTATACACATTAGGCACTAGATCGGCTCACACAGTCCTCATATTGCATATGCATGAGTGTTTATGCTTATTCATGGATGAAAATTTTTGTGTTATCACATGGATGTTGCATATGGATGTATGTGATGTGCACACATATAGATGTTATACATTATGTTAGGAATTGCATACATATGGATTCATTTCACTAACATAATTTGCATTGATGATATTTGCATTAGATAAGGACATATACACACACCTTTGCATATGTTCATACAACATTTAGAATCTTGTAAGGACAATGATTGCTCGTGGATGATGTTTTGAGTAGATGGATGATTGGATGGTAGGATACGTTCTTCCTAACTTGAAGATTTCGGGGACGAAATCCTTTAAGGAGGGGAGAATGTAACAACCCGTATTTTCAATAACCTGTTATAACGTAAATTGAGGCAGAATTTAATTCAAAAATCTAAATCAAGGGAAACGGGCTATGCCATTGCGTTCGTCTCGGAAAAATACGCGAAATAGAGTCCGAGTTTTCAGAAATCGGAGTCCGTATGACCCGATTAAGGCCCAACGAAGTTTTCAGAAAATTCCAAAGAAAAAATAGATTTCAAATTCAAGTTTGAATTTGAAAATTTGGGCCAGTTTGGGCCAGGCGGGAGAATTCCCGCCAGAGCACCCAAGTCGACAGCCCTGTCGACTTGGGAGTCGACTTGGTTGGACCCAAGTCGACAGCCCTGTCGACTTGGCTGTCGACTTGGTCCAGCTGGGCTGTTTAGCCTGGTGCACCATTTTGAGATTGTGTTGAGCTTGGGGGCCAGATTCGGTTTTAAGGGCTGAGATTGCAACTAGGGTTTAATCCTATGGCCTAAAACACTTGCCTAATCTATAAATAAGGCCCTAACCTAGCCCTAAATCATCATTAATCTATCCTACAACTAAACTATGGCAAAATCAATCCTCTCATGGCCTCCACTCTCTTCATAAAATTTCTAAATAAATTTCTAAGTGATTTTCCATGCATACAAGTGTTTTCAAACTTGTATGAGCATCATTAGCTTGCATTCAAGTCAAGTTTCTATATTTGCATCATAAAGAAAGAGTTTTGATCATTTTGGCTCAAGGGTTTTTATGTTAGAGCTTGCATTTTGGGTTTGATTGATTTCATAAGGGCTTTGTCATATTTTTGTGACTTCTTAAGCATTGTAAGCCCTATTCTACTTTCATACTTAAACTCTAAAGTTAAATGTATGATATGCAAGTTTGCCATGATATGCAAGTTTACTTTGATGTGTTATGCAAGTTCATCAAGTTATGTTATGCAAGTTTGATATGCAAGTTTGTCATATGATATGCAAGTATGTTATGCAAGTTTGATATGCAAGTTTGTCATATGATATGCAAGTATGTTATGCAAGTTTGATATGCAAGTTTGTCATATGATATGCAAGTATGTTATGCAAGTTTGATATGCAAGTTCGTCATATGATATGCAAGTTATGTTATGCAAGTTTGGGTTGATCCTTTTGTTCATGATATCATGTTATGCAAGCTTATCTTGAGTATGTGAACATAAAGCTTCAAGCTTTATGCCAAAGGTTGCATTTTGGCAACATGTAAGTTATCATATCCCTTATGATAACTTGCATGTGAGGCTAAATGCGAACTTATTGCCATTTCTACATGTCATTTATCACTATGTATCACCAATATGCTAAGTTTGGTTTTATGCATGCTTTTGAGGCCTAAAAATGTAATATGCAAGTGTATGAACATATGAACATTTCATATGCCACCATGTTAAACTTGTGGCTTCAATACCTTTATGTCATGATTATGCCAAGTTCCCTCTTTCTATCCTTTATGCGCTATTGCGATATGTAAGCGATGGGATTGCGTTTGGGGTTGGGTAAACTTAAAAGACACAAAAACATAAGCTTGGGAATTTACCTATTAAGTTAGGTCTACCCATTGGGAATTTACCTATTAAGTTAGGTCTACCCAATTGCTTGAAAATTTGTAACATGTTTTGGAAACATGATGGACATGACACTTAGAAAAGATAAGTGTGACCAACTCGAGGTTGGGTTGAGTTTGTAGTGTAAACCTACCCGGAACCGACCGGCTTAACTAGTTGCTACAAACAATAGGACCCAATGTGAGAAGTTGGCCATGTTGTACCTTGAACCCGAGGTTAGACCAAGTTGTGGTGTAAAGCTACCCGGAACCGACCGGCTTAACTAGTAACCACAACAAGGTCTAATGTGAGAGGTTAAGGCGCATTAAAATTAATTAATGCCTCGTGATTAGGGTTAAGTCATGGTCCACTTAATACTTAACCAATTTGGGCTTGGTAGATTAATCGGGGTGAAGTCGTGAACTCATCGTTACACTTAACCAAGTTAATCCATGATTAGCAAGAGGGTTAAACCGTACTTAACCCACTAGAAAAACCCTAGCAATGGGGGCCCACTCCAGCAGTAATCCCAAGTTTGTATCATTAAGACCCTAGGGACTAGGCTAGGGAGGGGGCACGATTACTGGGCTGGAGGTAAGCGACCAATAAACGACGGCAGGGTGGTACGCCGGTGTAGTTCCGGGCGGACTCTGGTCGTGCACATAGTCCGTAGCCGGAGAAAACATGCACGGGTACCAGTAGATCCGGACTGTGCACTCATGTTCATGGTGTCCAGGGGTTGACACCCTAGGGCTTGATACACCCGAAGGGTGGACCCGGCACAGTTCGACTACAATTATGTTTGGGCCGTATTGACACCAACACGTGACGAGTTAGGCTTAGGGAGCCGATCGACTAGACCGTTTGGTTGGACCTTGTATTAGGGTCATTTCATGTTATTGGGCCAAAGCTTGGGCCAAGGGATCAATACTTGTTTATTCAAGTCATGTTAGTTTGCTAGTACACCTGTGGTGCAAAAACCTTAATCCTGATTATGCGATGACACCTTTATCTACCTTGTGAGTTAATCACCATGCTAGTATGTTGCTATCCTTATGATCATACCTGCTTCTCATACCAGTTAACTTTATCAGTTTACATTGATTGTAGTAGGGCTTACTCAGTCTTTTTGACTGACCTGTTTTCTTTTGCCTTTTTTCTTCCGTTCCCCCCCAGGTTCTCAGGGAGGGAATATTGGAGCTTAGCTTGGATTTCTGACCGCTTGCTTGAGGGATTTAGCTCATGTACGGTTTGACATGAAGCTAGCTATGGCTATCACTTCTTTTGGGGATTAGTACTTATGTATTTCAGTTTTTCAGTTGATGTTGTTTTATCTAGACTTGTTTATTTGGAAAGTTGACATTATGTTGTACCAGACTGGTTTTGAAATGGTTTGAAATCTTCCGCTGTTTTATCTATGTTATTTACTCTGTTTACATATATACATATGTTCTTGTTCTGCCTTGATATATCATTATGCATGTTTACCTGATTCAAACGCCCCTCCAAAGTCAGAGTGCTTACAAGAGTCACCCTGGCGGAGGTGGGGTGTTACATTAATCTTACCGATAACACCACGGTGTTAGACATGGAGTATTACCAGTTTTGCTTCATGGGATGAATAGGTTGGGATTGGGAAATAAAATAAATAATTACTTCGGTGTGGTTCGCTAATCTCGACTAGTTTAGAAAACCATAATTTGGTTTGAAACGACATCCAAAGGAAGATTAAAGGATAAATTTAAAGAATTTATCTTGGATAAAATTAATGGGAACCTTTTCCTGAGAATATGAATTGGAATGAGGCGTATGTTGTGTTTGTGAAACCTTTGTTTTTAATATACGCGGGTTGTTCGGAAAGGCCGGGTTTATACCCATTCTGAATAACCGATTCGACGATATGTCGAAGATGAAGACGGTGGTTGAAGACCGGAAGTCTTCACATCGTTTGGATAATTACTGACGATCCTGATTGGGCTGTACACCCAAGAGGATGGAAATAGTTGGTGGTCGTCCAGACGTACCTGGAGATGGATGGATATGCGAGGAAAGTGCCTCCGGTTTCGTTCAGACCCAGAACGGACTTGTAAATGGATTGTGTGTCTGACATTGGATTTTATTCTGTGTTGATTGATTTCTATTAAATATACATCTGTTTGGCGGCGGAGAATTTATTCTTTTGCTTAACGCCCTTCTCTGAGACGTACGAGCTCAGAGGTTGTATATCGATGGACATCAGTCGCATGGCATGAATTGCCTGTGTGGCACGCTAAGATGCAATGATCAAGGCTTTTGTTGAAAAGCAGAGTCTTGTGGTTGACGATCAAAGCATGGCCTTTGTGGCGTAGCTTTGTGTATAACGTGAATTCGCGAGCCTCACACCTCGGTATGAGTTAAAAACGGGATACAGACTGCAGGGAGAGCACGACGTTTCTTTCTAGCTTTGGTGGTGTCAGTGACTTACCAGCCCTGACATTTATATACTTTTCACCTATGTGGTTGTTGGAATGAGGCGCCTCAATTATAGGTCTGTAAGGACCGGGAAACGTGTGTTCATGCATAATTAATCCTCTAACGTAAGTGAGGACCGGCCCTGTAGATCCAAGGATTGCCCAGAGTGTGTAGTCCTGAGATATTTGCTAGAGTGTCTCGAGCGCGGAGAGGAGCTTGCCCCATGCCTCGACTCATGACGGAATCCAATTTCCAATACGTGATATTGCGGATTTAATTGTAGAACTAGTATGACGACATAGTAGATGGTAGCTATGCTGCCTATGATTGATATTTATGATTGAAATTGTTTTGACACTATACACCTATAATAGTATCAAATAATGTGTTTTAAACGTATCAAGCATGCTTTGGCTGTTATAAGGGAAAACCCTATCCTCCGGCTTGCGTTGCACTGTGTGATGGGATTTGGGTCTTATAACAGCTTCATTTTTCTTTATTTAGCATTGCGCTGTTTGTTCTATGCACTGGTATTCTTGGGAGGAAACCCGTTTCGTGTTATACGGCGTGGTCCCTTGATTTACCTAACTTTAAAACCAATATTAATAACTGTTTTAGTTCTCACACCAGTCACATGACTGACCTGGAGTTTATTGTTTTAACCTAAACTCTGGGTGCCCCTATTTTCTGCACGGGCAGCTAGTAGTTTGGGTTTTGCAGATTTATATTCACAGGATCCTGGTTTACAGCTGGAATGATATTCGGAAAGCTCTGTATCCGTATATCACCTTCAGTTGTGCTTTGTATTATTTTCCGCTGCTATGTAATTTATTGTAATCTCTGATATTTATCGAATGTAATTTATTCATTTATACTCTGTATATTCTTGTATCTGATGGAATTGTTGTAATAGCAATGAAATGTTCTTCTGTCTATGTTCTGATTTTGTCATGTTCTCAAACGAACAGGGGTTTCGAACGGTCTAGATCGGTTTAACGACTGATTCGGATCGAGCGAAATTCCCTGCCGTCACATTTTAAGTGGACATTTTAATATGAATAATATTCTAGCTTGAATAATGAAATGATTTTTAAGAAAATCTGATATTTTGATATGAAGTATGAACCTCTTTGAAATGTAAAAGAACTGATCTGTGTGAAAAATGTAAACATTTGGTTGTTAAAGAGACCGAGATCAGATATTGTCATACTCTCTGTGTAACAACCTGGGAAATGTGAACCAATTTAAAAATTTTAATTTGGCTATTTCAGTGGATTTTGAATATTTAAAATAAACTATTTTAAATAATAACAAAGAAAAATCTATTTGATTCGATGTTGGAGAATAAGTATATTTATTTTAGTTATAAACAAGGCCTGAAATGGCGCGGCAGTTTGAAAATTTGAAGTCAAACTTTGACTGACTGTACCGGGTGCAAAATAAAACTGATTTTAGTGAAACCAAAAATATTTAAATCTGTTTATGAATATCTTTCTAAGATATCTGAAAAATCGAAATTTCACGGCAGAAATCAAAATTTATGGCCAAATGAATTTTCAAAAAGGTCGCTATAGAGTTTATATAGCCCGTGAAAATAGCCATTTTGCAAACGACCTCTGTTTTTCGACGAAACCACTTTTGTTGGATCCGGGATGTCAAATTATTTCTAGGTTTCAAATTCCATAATTTTTGAAATTAATATGTGAGCATGGCAAAGGAAAACGTTTTGGTTGATTTTAGTTAAATTGGATCGACCAGAAAATGGCCATTTTTCAAACGGTCTCAGAATTCGACGAAATCAGCTTTGTTGGGACCGTATCATCAAAACATAGCTAGATTTATTTTTCTGGAATTTTTGGGATCATTTTGTGGCCCCGCCAAATTGAAATGTGCGTTCAAATCAAATGTTGAATGTTTTATATTTTAATCTGAAGAGAAACAGACTGAAACAGTCGAATGGGCCTACGAAAAATATCCCATTGTGTTCAGAATAGGGGTATTTAGCTGGGGACAACAGTCGTTGGGTTTGGATTGGAGTTCGTTTGGAGAAAACCATAATTATATATATATATATACATATATATATATCGGCGAATCACATTTTTTCTTTCGTTAAATAAAAAAGGCGAAAACCCTTTTCTCTCTCCCCGATTCGACGACGGCCGTTCTTCCATCCTTCTCTCCCCTTTTTCTTTCCGATCTCTCATCAAAACGCATCGATCCTGTTGGGGTTTTTGAAGAGCTCTCTTCCATCTTCAAATCCATCCTAACCTCGCCCCCCATCGTGGCGCCAGCATCGAGATTCATGCCCATGAACTCGCGAAGTTCATCGCGCCGCCGTCCCCTCTGCACGGGATCGAACTGGGCCCTACCTACCTCTTCGGGTGCGCGCCTCCTAGCTCTCCATCATGGCGAAGTCTGATCATAACCTCGAGCAAGGATTGAAAGGATTTGCTAAACGTAGTTTTGAATCCCATTGAAGGTAACGACAGAAGTTAAATTAAATAGTTTTAACACTTTTAATCATTGCTAATTGATATTTGATTATAAAAATCATATCTTTTTGCTATGTGGTCGAAATCCAGTGAAACAAGAGATAGTGGACTCGTGTGGACGTCTTCTACATTCTAGAAGGGACCAGATATTTTTCTGAGCATTCTACAATTTTTGGAGGAGTGGAACCCAATGTGAGATTTCTGATTTACAAACGAAATGGAAATGACGATGTACAGCGTTGTACACCTCATGTATAAGCGTTGTATAAGTTGTATGTTCGATGTATAAGTTATATATGCGTTGTATAAATCATATATTCGTTGAATGATATTGAAATATATTGAAATGAAATCAAAATATATTTATATACATAGATCTATATATATATTCCCCTGGTCCACAGACCATGGACGATATATATTGGTTGTGATATTGTTTGGATTTGGTTGATGTGAAATTTGGCGAATATCATGAATGGTTGATTGGAAATGATTAATTGTGGTTGAAATCCCAATAGGATTAGTATATGGGAAAATTCGTCTGCATACGAACTAGATATTGAAATCCCCATTGTCAAAAGCTGCGAGGCTTTAAGGTAGAGTGAGGAGCCGTACTAGGGACGGTGCCGGTTTTAACTACCCTGCCGTTATACTGCCGAAATTTTCTGAAATATTTCTGTGTTTGATTTATCTTCATGCATTGAAATATATTCATGTAATGAATGAAATAAAATGGTTTGAACGATAAAAATAACATTTTTATCGAATGAATGAAATAAAATGGTTTGAACGATAAAAATAACATTTGTATCAAATGAATGAAATGAAATGTTTGAACGATAAAAATAACATTTTTATCAAATGAATGAAATGGTTAGAATGATAAAAATAACATTTTTATTGTATGTACAAAATATAGAAAAATATTCATTTTTGAAATAAATTGTTTTAAAAATAAAAATCATATTTTTATAATATATATGAATTGCTAAAAATCTTCATTTTGAAATAAATTGTTTTAACAATAAAAATCACATTTTTATCATCTATACGAAGTATATAAAATAATCGTGTTTGAAATAAATTGTTTTGACCATAAAAATCACATTTTTATGATATATTTGAAGTGTTAAAAATAGTCATGTGTTAAAATAAATATCTGCTCGGTAAGAATATCATTTTTATCACATATATGAAATGAAATGGTTTTGAAATCGAAGAACGAATTATATTTATATATATATATAAATATAATTAAAATACATCGAATAACGAAGCGGCAGTTCATATTTTGAAACCGTGATTTCAAACGACTATTGCGGGAGATCCGACCGTCGGATTTTCCCGAAACCGGAACCATTGGGTTCGCTTTGGAAATATCTTTCCAACGACCCCAACTTTGCAAAGATCCAATGGTTGGATTATCTAGAATGCTTAATTCAAATCTGAATGAAAACATCGCCAGAATCGATTATATTCATATATATATATATAATAAATCGAATAACGATGCTGCAGTTCATATTTTGAAATCGTAATTTCAAACGATTGTTCCGGGAGATCTGGCCGTTGGATTTTCCCAAAACTAGAACCGTTGGATTCGTTTTGAAAAGATCTTTCTAATGATATAAAATTTGTAAAGATCCAACGGTTAGATTTTCAGGTATGTGTAAATCAAATCTGAAGAAAAACAGCACCACGGCCGCGTTATGGCCTGAAGCGTCGTTTATATAAATTGGCTATTTTTAAATGAATAAAAATAGCGATAAATCGTGATAAAATATTATAAACGATATGGAATGGAAATAAACTGAATTTGCTTGGTTATTAAATATTTGATGGTTGAATGTGTTTGACGTGAAAATTACATTAATGAATTGAATTATGGATGTCGAATAATTTAACCATTGAAAGGAATTGATTTGAAATTCTAAATATACATGAATTATTTGAAAAGGCCGAGTTAATTCTCATTTCAAATAATTAATCGACAGTTAGAAGTCGAAGATATGAAGACGCTGCAAGACCGACGATCTTCACATCGAATGGATGGGTGCTACTGATGCTCACGATGGGAGTAGCTACCTTGAAGGGGGCTAAAGTGGTAGCCGTCTGGACATACTTATTTATTGTACAGATGTGCGAGGTATAAGGTGCCTCAGGTTTCGTTCAGACCCAGAACGGACTTGTAAATTGATGTGTGTCTGACGTTGTATATCTACAATGGGGCATGCAGAGATGCTGTGATCAAAGCTTTGTTGAAAAGCAAAGCTTTGTGGTTGATGATTAAAGCATGGCTTTGAATATCTAGCTTTGTGTTTAGTGTTGATTCGCGAGCCTCACACCCCAGCATGAGCCAGAAACGGGAGAGGACATCAGGGAGGACCTGTGTTTCCTTCTAACTAGGAGTGGTGTTAGTGTTTTTACACGACCTGGCATTTTACTTATGTGGATGATGGATAGCTAGGCGCCTCGGTTATATCGGTCGCTCCTGGGCCGATGGTTTGGTTGGTATATGGCCATTTTACGCCCATAGGGCGGGGAAACGCAGTGTTCAGGCATTATAATCCACTCCGTGTGGACCGGCCCTGACAATTCAAGGGTCACTCGAGCTCTGATCCTGAGACATGGGCTATATTATCTCGAAGCGGTAAGGATGATCCCTTGCCTTGGTTTATGATGGAAATCCAATTTCTAAATATGACATCGTGCGGTTTTGATTGTATATCTATATATGGCGACATAGTGGTATGGGGCATTAATGCCGTCTATGATTGATACTTATGATTGAAATTGTTTTTGAAATATATAAACACTAGTAATAATATCAAATGATTTATTTTATTCGTATCAATCATATTTTGGCAATTATAAGGTAAAACTCTATCCTCCGGTTTGCGTTGCATTGTGTGATGGGAACTGAGTCTTATAATGGCTTCATTTTTATAAAAAGCATTGCGTTGTTCAAAAGATTTACTTGTTTAAAGCATTGGAATTCCAATGGAGTAAACCCGTTCCGCGTTAGCGGTGTTGGCCTTATTGTAAGATATGTTAAGTAGATTTCTCATACCAGTCCCATGATTGACTCGTTGTCTGTTTCACTTGCAAACATGGATGCCCCTATTTCTACACAGGCAGCCTTGTATTCAAGTTTTAGCAGACTCTTTCTGGATAGCTGGAGCTGAAGCTGGATTCTATCATTTCTTTCTTTTTATGTTATTCAGCTCCTATTGTACATATTATGTTTTGATTCCGCTGTAGACATTTATGTAAAGCTGAACTGTATTTTGTACTAAGTATGATCCTGCATACTGTGTAAATCTTATGATTATGTTCATCCAGTGTATTCTATTGTACATTATCTAGTGTACTTATTTATTTATGTTATGTTGTTATATGTTTATGTGTTATATTCCAAAGATTACCCTTGCCACCGTGGAACGGGGTTTGGGGTCGTCACAACATGGTATCAGAGCTTTGGTTAAGCTTAGTTCTGGAATATAACATATTAACGAACTCGTTAGAAATTGAACCAGTAGCGTTCTAAGACGGATCACTCATTTCAGATAGGATCAGTAATATCCCAGAATGAGTAAAGCAGAATGAAATACACCTCATAGACACATTTACATTAAAGTATATGTCTCTATGTTTTAAAAATACCTTTTCTTTTGGCCTGACATTTTGTTGCTATTTGCAGACATAGAAAATGAGTGGCAGAAGAATTAATCCTATGGTTCAACAAACCAATAAGCCAGTTGTACTCCCTCAGCCAGGATCGGATATAGAAGCTCTATTGAAAAGATATCAAAATCTGGGTGGAGTACCGTTCTCGGGCTACGAATCTATTATTCAAACTCAAGCTTGGATGTGCTCGGCTGAAAGAATATTTGAAGGTTTCAAGCTGAGGGATGATAGAAAAGATTACTGGCATCCTGGGCACTCAAAGACGAAGCTTTAATCTGGTGGAAAACTATCATTAAAGATAATCTAGAAGGTGATATCACCTGGGATAGATTCAAAGAAATTTTCAATGAGAGATTTATTCCTCCAGAGGCAACTGAGCGGTTAAGTGATGAATTCTACTATCTAATTCAAGGGGATATGACTATTCCAGAATATCATAAGAAATTCAATGAACTTTCCTGTTTTGCCTTACATCTAATTCAAAATCCAAGGATGAAGAATCCGAGGTTTATTAATGGGCTTCAAAGGAAGTATCAAAGTAATGTAATTGCACATGTGCAGCAATCTTTCTCTGAAATGATATATATGGCTTATCAGCATGAAAATCTAGATAAGCAAGGTCTTTTGGTTGACGAAGAGGAATGCAGTTCTAGCAACAAAAGGAATTTCGAAACGGATAGCCCATAGACAAGTACGCAGCTTGAGGCCAGTACGACGTCTGGGGTCAGTAAGAAGCCTAAAGTCAATAGGAAAAAGGTTAGGTTAGAGAAAGGACCAGTAACGACTACCATATGCAATAACTGTAGGAAACCAGGGCATTTTCAAGGGAGTTGCAAATCCTCGAAGAAAGAAAGAAATGTTGGGTCAAAATCTAATAGCAAGTTTCAAGAGAATAGAAAGTGCAATCTTTGCCATCTGTCCGGTCATCTTACAAAGGCTTGCCAGCTATTCAGGAAATCTAAAGTGGTGCAGGTAAATGAAGTAGCAAAACTTATGAAACCTTAGCTAGTCAAGCAAGGCCAGATGTTTTAGAAGGCACACTTACTGTCAAAAACATTCCAGTTAAAGTACTATTTGATACAGGCACGTTGCGAAGCTTTATTGTAAAGAATGCAGTTAAGAATCTGGATTTGAATTTGAAAAAGCTCAAAGAACCCATGAATGTCCATAATCCGGTTGGGGGTTCCCTTGATCTTAGTTGGGTTTGTGGAGTGCCTGTTTCTTTTTCCTGTTACCGATTCCCTACTATCGCGATCGTCATGAATTTTACAGAATTTGATCTTATTCTGGGGATGGATTGGTTAACCAAATATGAAGCTGAGGTTAAATGCGCCGACAGAGTCGTAAGGGCATAGATTAAATCAAGCAATTATACAACCATTCCATGTGAAGGTCCGAATTCTGATAGAATAGATTTTTGGTCAGCTTTGTATGTTTCTCCTGCTCAATTAGACCCAGTTCCTGTCGTTCCGGAGAACATTCCGGTCGACAATGAAAATATTCCTATTGTCAAGAATTATGCGGATGTGTTCGAAGAAGTTGTTAGCTTACCTCCGCGTAGAGAAATTGATTTCAAAATCTCTTTATTTCTGAATGCAAGGCCAGTAGTTCACGCTATTCGAAGAATGACCTTGAAGGAAAAAGAAGAGTTAGTCAGCCAAACTCGACAGCTTGTATGGAAAGGTCTGATCAGACCTAGTTTCTCTGATTGGGGAGCAGAAGTGGTATTTGTCCCGAAGTCAGACGGTACTCTCAGACTATGCGTAGATTATCGTGACTTGAATAAGCAGACGCTGAAAAATAAATATCCATTGCCGCGAATTGATGATTTATTGGATCGATTGAACGGAGCGCAAGTATTTTCACGAATGGACCTAGCTACAGGTTTCCATCAGCTTCGTATTGCCGAAGATTGTATTCCTTTGACAGCATTCAGAGGTCCAGATTTATTCTATGAGTGGTTAGTAATGCCGTTCGGCTTATGTAATGCTCCAGCATACTTTGTCGATCTAATGAACCGTGTATTCAGAGAAGTATTGAATAAATTTGTTCTAGTCTTCATTGATGATATTTTGTTCTTCTCTAAGTCAGAAAGTGAGCATGAAAAACATTTGGAACAAGTGTTAGACATTCTGAGAAAGAACGTTTTAAAAGCAAAATTATCCAAATGTATATTCTAGCAAGAAGAAGTCAAATTCCTTGGTCATGTCGTGTCAAAGGAGGGAATTTCAGTTGACCCCAGTAAAATCACTGCTATTCAGAATTGGAAACAACCTCGTACACCCACAAAAGTACGAAATTTTCTCTGATTGGCCAGTTATTATCGGAAGTTCGTTAAGAATTTTCGAAGATATCTAGTCCCTTAACAAAGCTTACTAAGAAACATTCGAGATTCAACTGGACTCCGGAATGTGAGACAGCTTTCCAGGAACTGAAGTTAAAATTGACGACTGCTCCAGTGCTCACAATTATTGATGGCAATCAGGATTTAAAAGTCTGGACCGATGCTTCTAAAGAAGGTCTTGTTTGCAGTATTAATGCAAAGAGGCCATGTAATCGCTTATGCTAGCCGTCAATTGAAGCCACATGAGAATAATTATGCAACTCTTGAATTGTAAGCCATCGTGTTTGCTATGAAAATTTGGAGGCATTATCTATTGGGTGAGAAGTTCGAACTATATACTGATCATCAATCATTGAAGTATTTATTCACCCAGAAGGATCTGAATATGAGGCAGCAACGTTGGTTAGAATTTCTCGCGGCATATGATCTTGATATTTTATATACTCCGGGGAAAGCCAATGTTGTGGCTGATGCGCTCAGCAGGAAGAATGTGATCATCGCAAGTATTATCATTACACCATCATTGATTGATAAAATATCTATTCTTCAGAAAGACGATAGTTTTGTTAAAGAGATGATCAAAAGAATTCAAAAGGGTGAAGTCTCCAGTTTCCAAGTGGATAGCGTAGGAGTTCTGAGATTGAAAGGAAGGATTTGTTTTCCCGACAACATTGAGCTCAAAAGAGAAGTAATGGACGAGAGTCACAAGTTCAAGCTATGTATCCACCTAGGGGTTAGTAAAATGTATAATGACCTCAAGCGAACATTTTGGTGGAAGGCGATGAAAAGAGATATCTCTATATATGCTAGCAGGTGTTCCACCTGTCAGCAAGTCAAAAGTGATCAACAAAAACTCGCTGGATTGTTGCAACCATTGGAAATTCCAGGTAGGAAGTGGGAACATATTTCTATGGATTTTTTAGATGGTTTGCCAAGAACCAGGAAAGGAAATTACAGTATTTGGGTGATCGTAGATCGTCCCACGAAGACCGCCCATTTCATACCTGTCAGATAGAATAGAACTGCTCAGAATCTGGTGCAGATTTATTTTAGAGAAATTGTTAAACTTCATGGAGTTCCCATGAGTATCGTTAGCGATCGTGACCTGATTTTTGCTAGTAAATTTTGGAAGCATTCCAAGTAGAATTGAGAACGAAACCGAACTTGAGCACCACTTATCATCGTCAAACAGATGGCCAAACTGAGAAGGTAAATCGTATTCTAGAATATTTATTACGGGCTTGTGTTATTGATTTTGGCGGATTATAGGAAGACCATTTGCATTTGGCTGAGTTCTCATACAACAACAGCTACCAAGCAAGCCTGACAATGTCACCATTCGAAGCACTGTATGGCAGACGGTGCCGATCTCCTTCTTGTTGGGTAGAACCTGGTAATAGACTTGTATTGGGACCCGATATGATTCGCGAAGCTGCGGACAAAGTCGATTTCGTTAAGAAACGACTACTGGCCGCTCAAAGCCGATAGAAGAGCTATGCAGATAAGAGAAGAAGAAATTTATCATCCGTTGTTGGCGACCACGTGTATTTGAAGGTATCTCCGATGAGAGGAGTAATCCAGTTCGGTAAAACAGGAAATTGGCGCCCAAATTTATTGGTCCGTTTCCTATTCTAGAACGGATTAGAACTCTAGCTTATAGAGTTCAATTACCTGATTGGTTGCCTGGAGTGCATGATGTATTTCACGTATCTCAACTTCAAAAGCATGTTCATGATCCAGATTTGATCGTGGAGGAAGCCACGCAATGGGATATAGAAATTACTCCAGAATTAGCTGTAAGAAGAGAGCTGATCAAGATTATTGGCAAAGAAACCAAAGAGTGAGGAACAAGAAGGTTCGCTTAGTCAAAGAGCAATGGAGTGGAGATCCACGTGATTGTACTTGGGAAACTGAGGAAAGCATTAAGAAAGCCTATCCTAAGTGCAGGGTGGATATCTCTGATTGACTCTGGTGCAGGGTACATTTACCATATTTTGCAATTTCCATTATGTTCTCTACTTAGTTGTTATTTCCTTTTTATGGATATGAACTTTTTAATTATAGTCTGAATGATTTAAAAAAGTATATGAATTACTGAGTATGTTTTTGAAAGATAAAAACAAATTGATTGTTGTTTGGGTTGTGTGATTGTGGATCTGATTAATTAAATTATTAAAATGATAGTTAATTTAATCAATAAGAGAATGATGGTAAATTTATTCGATTAAATCACACAGTGAATTGATTTGAAAATAGCCAGAAATATATGCATGTACATTATATATGTTTGAACAGGTAAATGGATTAGCTGTTGAGTAAAGAATTTATTTGCGTGCCCGACAAATAGGTAAACCTTAATGAGTTGGTTGCGCAATTTTATTATTATATCAACTCCTGTGAATGCCATTGGATGCAGAGTGCTGGTTATTCTGTGTTTAATAAATAAACGTCGCCATAGGATAGCAACAATTAATTTTGAACTACACTACATGGCATACTTCTTGAAGATAACATAGTTCATCATATACCACATAAGCATTTGGAGCTTGTGTGACGAGGTTGAAGATTTACCATACAAGTGAGAAGCTTGTATGGCGATGACTATATATTACAGGTTGAACTAATGACTAATATGGACTACATAAAATGTAACGGTAAATTGCAGGATTAATAAAAACCCCACACGGGTCTGGAGATGGCAATAAACACATCTCTCTAGTCATTAAGGCACAAAAACCATTTATAGGGCGAAGAGAATTTATTCTCTGGAGTTATGTTCTATACACACTCCCTGTGGACATCGGAATATATTACTATAAATGTGTGCATGTTTATTAGGATTTATTGGGTACCTAATACGGCCCAATAAATTTCCAAACCCCGTACAAAGGAGGTTATGGCGAAATTTTTCTAAAATTTGGGGTGTTAGCCAAATTTTTGAAGAATTGGAAAATTCTTAGAAATTGAAAAGTTGAAAAATGAAAGTCAGAATGAAAGTTGAGTTGGTTAATTAAACAACTTTCAGCTTCGTTCCTACGAAAGATTTTAAGTGGGGGAGATTGAAACAACCTGGGAAATGTAAACCAATTTAAAAGTTTTAATTTGGCTATTTCAATGGATTTTGAATATTTAAAATAAATTATTTTAAATAATAACAGCGAAAAATCTATTTGAATCGATGTTGGAGAATAAGTATATTTATTTTAATTATAAACAAGGCCTGAAATGGCGCGACAGCTTGAAAATTTGAATTCAAACTTTGACTGACTGTACCGGGTGCAAAATAAAATGGATTCTAGTGAAAAAATATATTTAAATCTGTTTATGAATATCTTTCTAACGAATCTGAAAAATCTAAATTTCATAGCAGGAATCAAAAGTTATGGCCAAATAAATTTTCAGAAAGGTCGCTATAGAGTTTATATAGCCCGTGAAAATAGCCATTTTGCAAACGACCTCTGTTTTCGACGAAACCACTTTTGTTGGATCTGGTATGCCAAATTATTGCTACGTTTCAATTTCCATAATTTTTGAAGTTAATATGTGAGCATGACAAAGTAAAATGTGTTTGGTTGATTTTAGTTAAATTGGATCGACCAAAAAATGGCCATTTTTCTAACGTCCTCAGAATTCAACGAAATCAGTTTTGTTGGGACCGTATCATCAAAACATAGCTAGATTATTTTTTTTGGAATTTTTGGGATCATTTTGTAGGCCAGGCAAATTAAAATGTACGTTCAAATCAAATATTGAATGTTTTATATTTTAATTTGAAGAGAAACTGACTGAAACAGTCAAATGGGCCTACAAAACATAACCCATTGTGTTCGGAATGGGGGTATTCAGCTAGGGACGATAGTCGTTGGGTTTGGAATGGAGTTCATTTGGAGAAAACCCTAACTTTTGAAATATATATATCTGCGAATCACATTTTTTCTTTCATTAAATAAATTAAATAAAAAAGGCGGAAACCCTTTTTTCTCTCCCCGATTCGACAACGGTCGTTCTTCCATCCTTCTCTCCCCTTTTTCTATCCGATCTCTCATCAAAACGCATCGGTTCTGTTGGGGATTTTGAAGAGCTCTCTTCCTGCTTCAAATCCATCCTACCCTCACCCACCATCGTGGCGCCAGCATCGAGATTCACGCCCATGAACTCGCGAAGTTCATCGTGCTGCCGTCCCCTCTGCACGGGATAGAACTGGGCCCCACCTACCTCTTCGGGTGCGCGCCTCCTAGCTCTCCATGTGGCGAAGTCTGATCGTCACCTCGAGCAACAGATTGAACGGATTTCCCAAACCTAGTTTTGTATCCCACTTGAAGGTAACGACAGAAGTTAAATTAAATAGTTTAAACACTTTTAATTGTTACTAATTGATATTTGATTGTAAAAATCATATCTTTTTGCTATGTGGTCGAAATCCAGTGAAACAAGATACAGTGGACTCGTGCGGACGTCTTCTACATTCTAGAAGGGACTGGATATTTTTCTGAGCCTTCCATAATTTTTGGAGCAGTGGAACCTAATGTGAGTTTCTGATTTATGAACAATATGGAAATGATGATGTTTAAATTTTATAGTCGATGTATGAGTTATATAAGCGTTGTACACCTCATGTATAAGCGTTGTATAAGTTGTATGTTCGATGTATAAGTTATATATGCGTTGTAGAAATCATATATGCGTTGAATGATATTGAAATATATTGAAATGAAATCAAAATATAATTATATACGTATATATATATTCCCCTCGTCCATAGACCATGGATGATATATATTGGTTGTGTTATTTTTTGGATTTGGTTGATGTGAAATTTGGTGAATATCATGAATGGTTGATTGGAAATGAATAATTGTGGTTGAAATCCCAATAGGATTAGTATTTGGAAAATTCGTCTGTGTACGAACTAGATATTGAAATCCCATTGTCAAAAGCTGCGAGGCTTTAAGGTAGAGTGAGGAGTCGTACTAGGGACGGTGCCGGTTTTAACTACCCTGCCGTTATGCTGCCGAAATTTTCTGAAATATTTCTGTGTTTGATTTATCTTCATGTATTGAAATATATTCATGTCATGAATGAAATGAAATGGTTTGAACGATAAAAATAACATTTTCATCGAATGAATGAAATGAAATGGTTTGAACGATAAAAATAACATTTTTATCGAATGAATGAAATGAAATGGTTTGGACGATAAAAATAACATTTTTATCGAATGAATGAAATGAAATGGTTAGAACGATAAAAATAACATTTTTATTGTATGTACGAAATATAAAAAATATTCATTTTTGAAATAAATTGTTTTACAAATAAAAATCACAATTTTATAATATATATGAATAGCTAAAAATCTTCATTTTTGAAATAAATTGTTCTAACAATAAAAATCACATTTTTATCATCTATACGTAGTACATAAAATAATCATGTTTGAAGTAAATTGTTTTGACCATAAAAATCACATTTTATGATATATTTGACGTGTTAAAAATAGTCATGTGTTGAAATAAATATCTGCTCGATAAGAATATCATTTTTATCACATATATGAAATGAAATGGTTTTGAAATCGAAGAACGAATTATATATATATATATATATATATATATATATATATATAATTAAAATAAATCGAATAACGAAGCGGCAGTTCGTATTTTGAAACCGCGACTATTGCGGGAGATCCGACCATCGGATTTTCCCGAAACCGAAACCGTTGGGTTCTCTTTGGAAATATCTTTCCAACGACACCAACTTTGCAAATATCCAACGGTTGGATTGTCTGGAATGTTCAATTCAAATCTAAATGAAAACAGCGCCAGAATCGATTATATATATATATATATATATATATAAATATAATTAAAATAAATCGAATAACAATGCTGCAGTTCATATTTTAAAATCGTAATTTCAAACGATTGTACCAGGAGATCCGGCCGTCGGATTTTCCCAAAACCGGAACCATTGGATTCGTTTTTAAAAAAGATCTTTCTAATGATATAAAATTTGTAAAGAGCCAACGGTTAGATTTTCAGATATGTGTAAATCAACTCTGAAGAAAAAAAGCGCCACGGCCGCATTATGGCCTAAAGCGTCGTTTATATAAATTGGCTATTTTTAAATGAATAAAAATAGCGATAAATCGTGATAAAATATTATAAACGATATAGAATGGAAATAAACTAAATTTTCTCGGTTTATTGAATATTTGATGGTTGAATGTGTTTGACGTGAAAATTACATTAATGAATTGAATTATGGATGTCGAATAATTTAACCATTGAAAGGAATTGATTTGAAATTCTAAATATATGTGAATTATTTGAAAAGGCCGAGTTAATTCTCATTTCAAATAATTGATCGACGGTTAGAAGTCGAAGATACGAAGACGGTGCAAGACCGACGATCTTCACATCGAATGGATGGGTGCTACTATGCTCACGATGGGAGTAGCCACCTTGAAGGGGGCTAAAGTGGTAGCCGTCCGGACTTACTTATTGATTGTATGGATGTGCAAGGTATAAGGTGCCTTCGGTTTCGTTCAGACCCAGAACGGACTTGTAAATGGATGTGTGTCTGACGTTGTATATTGACAACGTGGCATGTAGAGATGCTGTGATCAAAGCTTTTGTTGAAAAGCAGAGCTTTGTGGTTGATGATCAAAGCATGGCTTTGAATAGCTAGCTTTGTGTTTAGCGTTGATTCGTGAGCCTCACACCCCGGTATGAGCCAAAAACGGGAGAGGACATCAGGGAGGACCTGCGTTTCCTTCTAACTAGGAATGGTGTTAGTGTTTTTACATGGCCTGGCATTTTACTTATGTGGATGATGGATAGCGAGGCGCCTCAGTTATATCGGTCGCTCCTGGGCCGATGGTTTGGTCGGTATATGACCAGTTTGCGCCAATAGGGCGGGGAAACGCATTGTTCAGGCATTATAATCCACTCCGTGTGGACCGGCCCTGACGATCCATGGGTCACTCGAGCTCTGATCCTGAGACATAGGTTAGATTGTCTCGAAGCGGTAAGGACGATCCCTTGCCTTGGTTCACGACGGAAATCCAATTTCCAAATGCGACATCGTGCGGTTTTGATTGTATACCTATATATGGCGACATAGTGGTATGGGGGCATTAATGCCGTCTATGATTGATACTTATGATTGAAATTGTTTTTGAAATATATAAACACTAGTAATAATATCAAATGATTTGTTTTATTTGTATCAAGCATATTTTTGCTATTATAAGGTAAAACTCTATCCTCTGGTTTGCGTTGCATTGTGTGATGGGAACCGAGTCTAATAATGGCTTCATTTTTATAAAAAGCATTGCGGTGTTTAAAAGATTTACTTGTTTAAAGCATTGGCAATCCAATGGAGTAAACCCGTTCCGCATTAGCGGCGTGGTCCTGTGATTGGCCTTATTGTAAGATATGTTAAGTAGATTTCTCATACCAGTCCCATGACTGACTCGTAGTTTGTTTCACTTGCAAACTCGGGTGCCCCTTTTTCTACACGGGAAGCCTTGTATTCAGGTTTTAGCAGGCTCTTTCTGGATAGCTGGAGCTGGATTCTATCATTTCTTTCTTTTTATGCAGTTCAGCTCCTATTGTACATATTAAGTTTTGATTCCGCTGTAGACATTTATGTAAAGCTGAACTGTATTTTGTACTAAGTATGATTCTTTATACTGTGTAACTCTGGTGATTATGTTTATCCGGTGTATTCTATTGTACATTATCTGGTGTATTTATTTATTTCTGTTCTGCTGTTATTTGTTTATGAGTTATATTCCAAAGATTACCCTTGCCACCGTGGAATGGGGTTTGGGGTCGTCACACTCTGCCAATACCGAGAACCACTTAAAAACTGTGTACACGGTGGAGTTCCAAAATGAAGCAGGATGATTTGTAGGCGATTATTGGATTTGGAGAAAGATAACGATGATGGATAGCCTTGACCTTCGGGTCATAGTTAAAATGACTGAAACAGAAGCCAAACCCAGGCTAATGCGAGTTAGCTCCTCTTAGCATACATGCTTCTTCGATACCATATCTCTTACTTTGTGATTGATTGGGTCCCTTTTGATTTTTAGGGGCGTTGTCTGGGGTGGGTGGTAGCTGATGGCTAAGCATTACCATCGACCTGGGTCCTTAATCCGGTAGAATCTTGCTGATGGGTATTGCCTCAATGCCTTGTCATATTTATTCTGATCGAGCCGCCTACGATTTTGATTTCACGTTGTCGTATCACGACGCATCCCTATCCGTCGATGTAATGGTGTGCTATATGCAAATTGTACGGCAACAGTATAAACAGTGTATGGGTAATAATAGTAATCCCGCTACGCTATTTTAATATTTTACTTTTAACCATAGACACAATTATGATAGCGTATTGTATTATACAGTATCTAGTTTGACGGATCCTTAGGAGATGGAAATTCCCGTAACAACTCTTAAGTTATTACACTTATATTATCACATGCATTTGATTTAACTGATATTAGAATATTTTAGTTCTGATCCATGTGTTTTTGTCTTTTCATTTGTGATTGGGTCATCCTGAGTTTTCTGTTATTGAAGACATTGTTATGAAGATGAAGATGGAGCTTGATAGATGTATTATTATTATTCCGCGGCAAATAGTGGTATGTTGTATAATAGTTAACTCTGATAATTGTTATAAAATATAATCAAATGTATGTTTTAAAAGTTTCATGAACTGTTATTTATTTATTACATTTTGTCCTTCTGCTATAAGATTCTGTGATTGTTTTTTTTCTTATATAAATCCCAATAACTACCTGTATTTTTGATTTGTTTAAGTTAACATTTGAGGTTCATTGTCTATTTGAACGGTCAAAAATCCAGGTCGTTACAGTTGGTATCAGAGCTTTGGTTTAGCGAAAACCTTGGCTTTATTTGGGATTAACTCATTAGAGATACGGTAGTAATACCCTAAAATGAGTTTGTGTGTATATGCGAGAGAGCGTGCTTGTAAATTTGATTTAAAAATGGTTTTTTTATGTTTATATGTTCCGTTGATTATTTATGAATTCTTGTCGGTACATGGGACGTTAATGCATGGATAGGGATTTCTAAACTCTCAAATAGGACAAATCGACACAATATTGTTTTGAATTATATTTTTTATATACGATATTATTTTGAAACGTTTTTTTCAATTTGTCGATATAACTAAACTATTGACTATTGAATGGTCTTAATTAAGAAAAATGAAATATTGAAAATTAATTTGTAATGAAATAAGATGAATTTGAATAATAATTTGAGAATTTAATTTCGGGTTGTTTTTCAATATTGATTAAAAAATTGTTTTAAAATAATGTAGTTATATTTTAAAAGTTGTTTCACATACAAATTGTTACAAATGAATTTTAGAAATAAGTGTGTATTCCCTTCTTATCTATGGGAAATGACTTCGGTGATGAGTGCACGCATCATCGACGTTTATTTTCGAGATTATGTGGGGGAGACCACTTAGAACTTTTATAATTTGTTTGAGAAAATTGAATTTCATTTAAATATTTTATAGTTTGGTTTGATATAAAGGATATAATATATGAGATATTTTGAAAGTTGATTTGGAAATGAACCCGAAGTTAAATTCTCGAATGATTAAAGTAATGAACTAAACTTGAAATTTTAAACCATTGAATTGTGAAATAAATGAAATTAATCTAAGGAGAATATGAGATAAGGTACTCTCTTAGAAATGTGATATGGTAAAATTGAAGCAAAATGGGTATATTGATAAGGTATAACAAATTAAATTTAATGTGATTTTGAACAAAAATGTTTTCAATATTAAAATTAATGATTTATGTCCTATATTGATAAGGTATGAACTAAAATTGACTTGTTGAACAACGGACTGTAATAGCTATATATGATAATGACTTGTGTTGATAATTAACTTATGTTGGATTTGGAAGTTAATATTGAATTTACAATATATAATGGATTAACAAATTTTGTATTCCACATTTATATTGAGAATTTTAAATTTATTGAATATGGTATTAATAAAGATCCATTTGATTATGCAATGAAATTTCAACTTCTAGTAAATGAAATTATGTGCGTTTATCGTAAAGTTAGCTATAATTTGGTTGTTTTGTAATTTTTGAGGATTGAAACTAATATTGAATTATTTGGATTTAATTAAGTCAAATTTATAATTAACTTTAAATACTGAAATTGTATTAATGTATGGTGGAATCTTAAATAAATTGTTTAAGTAATTAATTTTAACTTATTTTGATAATTGTAACATGCATTAGTTGTAGATAAGTTTGTGATTTTGTTTATATTGATTAAGATTGAAAGTTGGAATTTAATATTAATACATTTTAATGAAACTAATTGGTGTAATCAATAATTGAATAAAATTTGAATTTGTAAATAATGATAATTGAAGTCACGATAAACGATTTTTTATTTATAAGTTTACATGAATTTTATTTTGATTTGAATAGAATTTATAAACCTTTGAATTTAATTTAAAGGTGAATAAAGAAATGAATATTTTAATATATATATATATATATGAACTGGTTAATATTGTCATTTTGCAAACAATCTCGGAATTCGATGAAGTTAATTTTATTGGATCCGGAAATGTAAACTATTACAAGATCTGAAATTATGTAGTCATTAGAGTTATTATTTGATCATTAGAAATTAAAGCATGTAGAAATTTGTGTGTACAATTTAATTAAATAATCGATTTTTAGAAGAAACTGCTAAAGACTTTGAAATTAGGCTTTAAAACCTATTCCATTGCGTTCAAAAGGCGTTACAACCAAATGGTAGTCTATAAGCAGGCTTTATTTAGACATAGGTTCGTTTTTGGCTTTAAAACACGTACGATGAAAATAATATATTCCCGAAACCTAGAACATGGCAGCCGATCCTAAAACGGTTGGCCATGAGTTTTCAATTCTTTGATCCTTAATTTCTCCTAATAGCTTCAATGAAATTGAAAATTTCTAAAACCAAAAATGTAGAGCTTGAAGAGATCTTCGAATCCATATGGATGATCGATATTGGTTGTATATCAAATTGCCAGAATTGGCACTGAAACGAAGCGTGGATTTCGTGATTTTTGTGGCGATGTAGGTGACAGGACGAAGCCGGATTTTGGCCATGGGTGGATGTGATGACCCCAAACTTCCGCAGTACGAAAGCAAGGATAATCATTAGAATATAACACATAAACAATAACAAAATAACAGAAATATAGAATTACAGCAGAAAATGTATCTCAAATCACACTGGAAATAATATCATCGGAGTTACACAACATAATAGGATCATACTTAGTACATAATACAGTTTCCACTTAATACAAAATGTCTGCAGCGGAATAAACATAATATTCCAAGTGAAGTCTGAACAACATAATAGAAATGGTAAGATCCATCTTCAGCTCCATAGCTATCCAGAATGAGTCTGCTAAACCTGTATACAAGGCTGCCCGTGTGGAAAAGAGGGAACCTGAGTTTGCAAAGTGAAACAAACTACGAGTCAGTCATGAGAGTGGTACGAGAAATCTTATTTAACCTATTCAATAATAAGGCTAATCACGGGACCACGCCGCTAATGTGGAATGGGTTTACTCCATTGGATTGCCAGTGCATAAATAAAGTAAATCGTCAAAACAACGCAATGCTTTTTAGAAAAAATGAAACCATTATAAGACTCAAGTCCCATCACACAATGCAACACAAGCCGGAGGATAGAGTTTTACCTTATCATGGTCAAAAATGCTTGATACGATAAAAATGGAGTTGATATTATTATAGTGTATATATGTTTTAAAAAACATTTCAATCATAGTGTATCAATCATAGATGGCATAGCTACCATATACTATGTCGCCATACTAGTTATAAAATCAAAACCGTATGGGTCATATTGAAATTGGATTTCCATCATGAACCAAGGCAAGAGATAGTCCTTACCGAATTCGAGACACTTTAGCCCGTGTCTCAGGCTCAGAGCTCGAGTGAGCCTTGGAGTGCCAGGGCCGGTCCACAAATATGTTAGTGGATTAGTTATGCCTAAACAATATGTCTCCTCTCCCTATGGGGTGTAAATAGAGCCACTAGGGACTCAAATCCGAGGTACCTCGCTTTCCAACATGCACATAAGTAAAATATCTAGGCGTGTAAAACCACAAACACCACTTCTAGCTAGAAAGAAACGCATGTTCTCTCTGGGGTCCTTCTCCCGTTTCTGGTTCATACCGGGTGTGAGACTCGCGAAATAACGCTATACATAAAGTTATGCTAAAATAATAATGTGCTTTGATCATCAACCACAAGGCTATACTTTTCAACAATAAACCTTGATCATTTTGCATCTTGGCATGCTACACTGACAATTCACGCCATGCGATCGATAACTATCAATATATACCCTCTGAGCTCGTGCGTCTCAGAGAAGGGTGTTAAGCAAGAGAATGAATTCTCTACCACCAACAGATATATATTAAACAGAAATCAATCAACATGGAATGAAATCCAATGCCAGACACACATCCATTTACAAGTCCGTTCCGAGTCTGAATGAAACCGGAGACACCTTATTCCTCGTCCCATATGTCAAATACGGAAGAGTGGTGCTCGCATATCCGAACGATCAACAAGTACGTCCGGACAACTACCATTATAACCCCTTCAAGGCAACAACTCCAATCAAAGGCATCAGTAGTCATCCATTCGATGTGAAGATCGCTGGTCTTCAATCACCATCTTCAAATCTTTGACTTCCAATCGTCGTATAATTATTTGAAATGAGAGTTAACTCGGACTTTTCAAATAATTTTTCGAATATATATCATTTAAATCGTTCCATATCGTTTATAATAATTTATAATGATTTATCGCTATTTTTATTTATTTAAAAATAGCCATTTTCAATTAAAAGAAACTTCGGGTCATTACATGGCCCTGGCGCTGTTTTTCTCGAAATTTGATTTACACATTTATCAAAATCTAACCGTTGGATCTTAGCAAATTATATATCATTCGAATGATCTTTCCAAAACGAACCCAACGGTTCCAGTTTTGGGAAAATCCGACAGTCGGATCTTTCGGTATAACAGTTTGAAGTTACGATTTCAAAACGCGAACTACAGCAACGTGATTTGTTTTATTTTTTAGTTTATATTTATATATAAATATATAAATATAAATCATTCGACGATTTCAAATCATTTTGACTCAATATTGGTTTCTTTTATATATATGAAATCATATAATGAAATCTTAATATTTATCCCCATTGATACATCAAAAAATGTAAACTTTTATTTCAATGTTTAACTACATTGAAAAGGTAAACTTTTAACTTCTTTCTTTATTTGCATATAAAAATGTAACTTCCTATTTCATATTTTATTTACATAGAAAAATGTAAACTTTTATTCATATTTTATTTACATAGAAAAAATGTAAACTTTTTATTTATATTTTATTTACATTAGAAAAATGTAAACTTTTATCCTTTCTTAGATTACAAACAAGAATGTAATTTCCTCCTTCGCTTCAATTACATATTAAAAGCTAACTTTCTATTTCATATTTTATTTGCATTGAAAAATGCAAACATTTTGTTCATATTTTAGGTACATAGAAAAAATATGAAATTTTTATTCATATTTTATTTACATTAGAAAAATGTAAACTTTTATCCTTTCTTAGATTACAAACAAGAATATAATTTCCTTCTTCGCTTCAATTACATATTAAAAGGTAACTTTCTATTTCATATTTTATTTACATAGAAAAATGTAAACCTTTTGTTCATATTTTATTTACATAGAAAAAATGTAAACTTATATTCATATTTTATTTACATAGGAAAAATGTAAACTTTTTATTCATATTTTATTTACATTAGAAAAATCTAAATCTCTAAATTTCAACATATCATTACATTGTGAATTTCTATGTAATCCTTTCTTAAAATAAAATTCTAAAATTTCCATGTAATCTCAATTTACATTGAAAAATGTAAATTTCTATTCTTTGCTTTGATTACATATAAAAATACAATTTTTATACTTCATTCTTCGATTACATTGAAAATGGAATCTTTTATACTTTTCTATAATTACAAATAAAAAAATGTAAATTTTCATTTCATGTTTGATTTACATTGGAAAAAATGTAAACCTCTATACATTCTTTTTTATTTACATTGAAAATGTAAATCTATATTCCAATTTCTATTTACATTGAAAATGTAAATCTTTTATATCCTTATTTATTTACATTGAAAACGAAAATCTTTTTTCTTACTTTGATTACATATAAAAAATGTAAATTTCATACTTCAATGTATTTTTTTAATTGAGGAATGTAACTTTTTTTCAACCTTTATTTAACTTCAAAAATGTAGCTTCGCTTCTTATTTCAATGTATAATTACATTGGAAAATGTAACTCTTATTTCATTCTTCTATTTACAAAGTAAAATGTAAATTTCTATACATTGAAATATAAATCTAGTGTAAACACCTTTTTGTTTTCATGATATTATATTTTTAATGTAACATTTACATTAAAATATTAAATCTAATGTCAAAAACATTTTTATATCCAAAGGTCTATTTTAAAGTTGCATTACATAAAAATGTAAAATGCAATGCAATTATAATTTATATTGAAATGTTTATTTTAATGTTTTATTTATATTGAAAATGTAAGATCACATGTAAATTCACTTTTCTCTAAATGATTATTTTAATGTCACATTTACACTAAAAATGCAAAATTAAATATAAATTCTTTTTTTTTGAAAACAAATGCTCCATTTTTTTATTACATTGAAAATGTGGATTCAACGTTAACATATAACGATCAATTTCATATATATATATATATATATATATATATGTTAAAAATATGATTTTCATATTATTCAAACAATTAATATACAACAACATGAATATTTTATAACACAAAATATTTCAGAAAATTTCGGCAGCATAACGACAGGGTAATTGAAACAGGCACTGTCCCGTTGTATGGCTCCTCGCTCTATCTTAAAGCCTCGCAGCTTTTGACAAGGGGGATTTCAATAATCTATTTCGTACGCAGACGAATTTTCCAATAAACTAATCCTATTTGTTTTCAACAAAAATCAACCAAAATCACAATCAACCATTCGTAATATCCACCAAATTTCAAATCACAACTCAAACAAGTTGTCCATGGTTTGTGGACGACGGGTGTCGGGAGTTTCTAAACTCCGTCTGCATCCAAATATAATTTTCTTTTAATTTAATCAGATTCATAAATCTCACCTCGCTTTTATTTTTTTTCTAAAATTGTCGAATGCTCCAAAAATTGTGTGGTCTCTTCTGAAATGTAGATCTCGATTTTACGGTCCCAATGAATCATGTATCATCGAATTTCATTATCGTATGAGAAAGATACAATTTTTTTTCAAATCAATTAAAATTAGCAACGCTTTAAAGTGTTATCATTAATTTAATTACATACCTTTTAACTAGCCGATGATTTCCAGGCCTGTTCAAATCTAGGTTTGACTTTTACTTCTGATCCGCTCAGCTTGGACACGATCGGACCAGAGCACGTCGAAGGGGGTCGAGACGCGCGCCAAGCGCTAGGGGTGCGATCTGACTCGGCGGTGGAATCGAGGCACGACGGCAGTGAGAAGACGATGACTTTGGGGTGCTGGAACTCCTTCGATACTCAACGATAGATGGCGCCACTGGTATGGATGTGCAGATCGAAGAAAACTCTGCAAAAACCTGAACTGGAATAATTGATTTCGAGGCGTAGATTTGGAGTTATTAGAGGGAGAAAGGTGGAGGTGTAACCGCCATCGAACGAGGTGTATCGGGGTCAAACGATGGAGATACAATGTATACGCTTATATATATTGCGTATATATACGTATTTTTATTTATTTTTATTTTTTTAATTTCTAAATCGCTATTAACTCCAAATCAAACCCAATGAGTGACGCCTGTAGCTATATACCCCCATTCCGGACATAATGGGATATGTCTCGTAGGCCCATTCGACTGTTTCAGTCAGTTATTCTTCAAATTAAATAATAAAACATTTAATTATTTAATTTGATCGAACATTTTAATTTACCGGGGCCACAGATTGACTCTAAAAATTCCCGAAAAATAAATCTATCTATGTTTTGATGATATAGTCCCAACAAAACTAATTTCATCGAATTTGGAGACCGTTGGAAAAATGGCCATTTTCTGGTCGATCGAAATTGACCGAAATTGTCAAAACACATTTTCTTTTGCCACGCTCACAGATTGATTCCAAAAATTATGAAAATTAGAATCCTGCAATAATTTGACATTCCAGATCCAATAAAAGTTGTTTCGTCGAAAATGGAGGTCGTTTGAGAAATGGCTATTTATACGGGCCATATATTATATTAAATTCCATAACGACTATTCTGAAAATTCAACTGACCATAACTTTTGATTCCCGCTACGAAATTTCAATTTTTCGAGAACGATATTCTTAAACAGATTTAAATATTTTTGGTTTCACCAAAATCCGATTTATTTTGCATCCTGTACAGTCAGTCAAAGTTTGAATTCAAAATTTCAAACTACCGCGCTATTTCTAACTCCTTTTGAAAAGAAAATAAATACATTCGTTCAAACTTCGATTTAAATAAATTTTTAATCGTTACTATTTTAAAATATATTATTTTAACTATTCAAAATTCAATAAAATAGCCAAAATAAAAAATTTAAATTGCTTCTGATTTTCCGGTTGTTACAGTGGAGCTCTTGAACGTGCACGCGGTGATGGTGTCGGATTAGAGGCCTACAATCGGTTGAGGGCGCAAGTTGGACGGGATGGTGCGTGAAAATTAGGTTTAGGAGTACACCTATAGCGCCTTCACAAAGGAGGAGGTAACGTGAATGTAACAACTCAGAATTTCTAAACCAATTTAAAAATTTTATTTTTGCTGTTTTAATGGATTTTGAATATTTAAAATGATTTATTTCAAATAATAACTACTAAAAATTTATTTAAATCAAAGTTAGAACGTATAAATTTATTTTAATTATAAAACGAGCCTGAAATGGCACGGTTGTTTGAAAATTCGATTTTGAATTTCAATTGAATATATAGGATTCAAAATAAATCGCATTTCAGCGAAACAAGAAACGTTATAATCTATTTTACTTTATCTTCCTAACAAATGTGAGAAACTGATATTTCAATTTATAAATTATAAGTTATGTCCAATTTAAAATTTAAAATAGTTGCTATGGAATTTATTTAAAATTTATATATATATAACCCTTAAAAATAGCCATTTTGCAAACGACCTCCGTTTTCGACGGAACCACTTCTGTTGGACCCGGAATGTCAAATTATTGCTAGGTTTTAAATTTCATTATTTTTGGTATTAATGTGTAAGCGCAGCGAATTTAAATGTGTTTGGTAATTTCAGTTTGAATTGGATCAACCAGAAAATGGCCATTTTTCAAACGGTCTCCAAATTCGACGAAATTAGTTTTGTTAGGACCGTATCATCCAAACATAGCTAGATTTAATTTTCTGTAATTTTTAGAGTCCGTATGTGGCTTCGGTAAATTAAAATGTACGTTTAAAATTCAATATATTGATTTATATTTTAATTTAAATAAAAACTGGTCAAAACAGTTGAATTGGCATACGAAACATATCCCATTGTGTTCGAAATGAGGGTATTTAGCTAGGAACAACAGTCGTTGGGATTGATTTGGAGTTCAAACGCGAAACGAATTAATAAAGGAATTAAATAATAGTTAAATAATTATATAAATACCCCTTAAAATTTATAAACCCTAATCGTTTTCATCTACCGCTGCCTAGGTTATTTCCAACGGCCGTTTCTTCAGATTCCCCCTTAAGTTCTTAAAATCCATCTCGAATTAGAACACTAATTCAAAGCGAAAATTGTTGAGCTCTTTATGAGCTTCAGATCCATACGAAGATGATTGGGTGTAGCGTGTTTTTACCTCAAATTTCCATGCCAAAATCGCCGGTTTTGAAGTCGCTTTCTAGTGGCAGCAGGCCACCGAGCGCGGTGGCGTTCTGACCATTAGTGGTTGACATAGAGCTCTTCAACATGGCGCAACCTGATCTGGGTACGGCGGCTTGTAGTGAGGCACGTGGTGGAGGTTTTTTTTTGAGCGTGAGTGGTAAACGTTCCAGGAATAACGATGAAGAAGGAGAAAGGCTTTGAGCCTTTGGATCCAATGATGGACAGCCAGATTTTTTTACCAAATGTAATTAAATTGTTTAATTTTTTAAGAATTCAAGTTATGTAATTAATCTGTAAATTATCATAACTTGTTTAAACGATGTCAGAATCACGCGAAATAAAGTTCGTTGGACTTGTTGAAGTGAACACTACATTTCAGAACTGACCATAAGAGAAACAGAGCAAATTAGAATTTGAGGCAAATACAAATCCGAACGGTACCAAAACCGTTGATTAAAGACTAGCGGAGTGGAAACCAACGTGAGAACTCCTTCTCACTCAATATTTTATCATGTAGTTATTTATTTTTTGAGTTCAACACACGAATTTCCACAAATCACATATTATTGGAAGCGATGTATGGTTATTACAGACACTCAGATTTCATACTCCGCAATGGCCACTTGTGGCGCCCTAAATGACATTGGGTAGTTGAGTATTTATTTATATGGACGATTTGGTGATTTATGTATTGTGATTGTGATGATTAACATATTAAAATAATGTTAATATTACTGTGGTAGTTGAAATTAAAATTATAAATATCCATTTTTAATTTAAACAGTGAAAATTGGAATAAATATTCATTTACAAGGCATATGACTTGTTTATATACAGCTATTTAACTGATATTGATTGGGACGATAATTTTTACACATTGCCCAAGTGCACAAATGGTAATCAGTATTTGTTGTTTGAAACCTCACACGGGTATTGGGACGATATTTGACATACACTAATCCCATTATTCAGTTGTATGTCAATCGTTGGGTTGACAGGCTGTGATGAACGTTATTTATTTATTTTAATGCTTATACAGTTGTAAATTGCACTTTGGATGATGTTTGAATGGTTAATGATTATTTATCATTATTGTTGAATACACGCGATGTATGAAATCCATATAACTGAACTTATATGTTAATTGGTTGAGTCGCGTTCTGATTCAGAAATAAAGAATATTTTAAAATAGTGAATATTTTAAAATAACCAATATTTTAAAATAATATTCAGTGAAGAATCTAAAGGTGATTTTGATGTCCGATTTTGGATGGACACGATAATATGGAATGTGAAGCCGAGTTAAGCAGTTAAAGCCATTTTAACCCGAACGGGTTTATCGATCGGTTCTATTTGTTTTATAAAGAATACGAAAGGGAAATGGATTTCAAAATCAGATATTTTGAAAATATTATCATTTTAATATTATAATAATATGGAATATTCAATTTTGATTTAAAATTGAAAATGAAGTTGAAATTGTTTTAAAATGAATTTATAAACAAATTATAAAATACGTTTTAAATGGAAATCGAAGATATTATATATATTTATATAATGGCCTGAATAAAACGCGTCGCGTAGTAATCGTTCACGAATTTCGACCGTTAACTTTAAATGGACGTAATGGGAGATCCGACCGTTGGATTCTCCTAAAACCGGAACCGTTAGGTTTGTATCAAGAGCTTTCCAATAAATATAAGAGATTTAAATTTGAATGGTTGGATTTTAAAATTTGTCCAAATCAATTTCAAAAAAGGTCGCTATGGATGCAGTTCGGTGGCCGTTATTGGAAACCGACTATACGAGCCTTAATAATTTATTAAAAATATGGAAAAATTAGGTAAAATCATAATAAATGATTTGGAAAGATTTTTGGTGAAAAATCCTATATTTGAAAGGATAAAAGTATATTTTTATCAAAATGAACTAGTTATTAACTAGAATAAAAATCCAATGTTTTTATACAAATAAATAAATTGGATTTGTAAATGGGTTTAAATATAACCAGAGTTTTCCAATGAATGAATTAGAATGGATTTGAGTGGAAATAATCTTTGTAATATTTCGTTATTGGGTTCCATGATTATACAGATATTGTTGAGGAATTTGGAAGATACAGATATCATTATTCCCAATACGATATCCGTTAGTTTTAGAATTTGATATTGAATATAAGTCGATATAATTTCTATTTAGAGCCTTGTATTTAATATCAAATTGGATTTTGGGTTTGTTGTGAATGGTATCTTTAATAACACTATTCGTAAACCCAGTTGAGAAAAGAATAAATCTTTTACTTAAGATTAATGAAGTTTACCAATAATTAATTTAATTGGAATTAAATGGAAATGGATTTTGTGTTTACCATGAACGATGTTTTAAATAACATTTGTTCTTTAACCCAATTAACTGTGAGGATATGATTTGGAATTTATAAATCTTTTTATTAAGATTTAATGGAAAATTTCCAAAGTAAAGTTTTCCAATTTAATATATTAAATTGGAATTGGATGGAATTCGATTTGGTAATAATCAAGATGAGCTTCTATGAAGGAAGACCGTTAATACATATGGAATTTAAAAGGCTTTACTGTTATTCCATTTATAGTATTGAATGGATATGGAAATTTATATCGATTATATATTGATCTGTTTTCCGTGAAGATTCCATAGTTAATGAAAGCTGATTTTGGTTTATTGTGAACTCTATTTTAAATGAAATTAGTTCTTTGACCCTGTTAAAGATAAGATTAATTTCTTAAGTTTGAATAATCATTAAATAATGATTTTTGGGATTAAAACAAAATTAGAGTTTTAATGAATCTTTAATTAGATTGGAATGAGAATAAGGTAATTAAATTTATCAAATTCATTAAATGATCGCGAATGGAGTACCACCAATTTTACTCCAGGCAATAGTTAAATCCTCAATTAGATTTGAACGTGAAATGGTAATTGAATTTACCAATAGCACAGTGATTGTTAGATATGGAGTACTACTAGATTTTCTCCATGGGATGAATAGGTTGGGATTGGAAAAAATAAGGTGAATGATTACTTCGATAAGGAGATAATCCCGACTAGTTAATAAAATCTTTTGAAAACGATATCAAAAGGAAGACTAAAGAGAGAATTTAAAAGAATTTATCTTTGATAAAATTAATGGGAACCATTCCCTAAAGATGTGAATATCTGAATAAAAGAATAATCTTAATCGGAATGAGGCGTATGATGTGTTTTTATAACACTTGATTTTAAGACATGCGAGTTATTCGGAAAGACCGAGTTTAACCCATTCTGAATAACTGATACGGCGACTAAATGTCAACGAATTGAAGACGGTGGTTGAAAATAGGAGATCTTCACATCGTTTGGATGATACTGATATCTTGATTGGGATGTACACCCAAGACGAGGTAATAAGTGGTGATCGTACAGACGTCCTTGGAGATCGATCGAATATGCGAGGGTGTCTCTCTTGTATTGGACAAATGAGACGAGGAATAAGGTGCCTCCGGTTTCGTTCAGACCCAGAACGGACTTGCAAATGGATAGTATGTCTGACATTGTATTCCTTTATACTGTATTCGTTGATCTATGCTAAATATATATCTGTTTGGTGGCAGATAATTTATTCTCTTGCTTAACACCCTTCTTTAAGATGTACGAGCTTAGAGGTTATATATTGGTGGAAACCATTGGTACGGTACGGATTGACAGTGTGGCATGATGAGTTGCATGGATCAAAGCTTTTGTTGAAAAGCAAGGCTTTGTGGTAAATGATCAAAGCATAGCTTTAATCAGTATAGCTTTGTGTAGCGTTAATTCGCGAGCTTCACTCCCCGGTATGAGTCAAAAACAGGATAAGGGAGCGTAGGGAAATGGACATATGTTAGTTTCTAGCTATGAGTGACATCATCGTATGGATTCCAAACTGCTTACTCAAGTGGATGTTGGAAAAACTTTATGATGGAAAGTGAGGTACCTAGGAAGCGATGTAAGTCCTTAAATTGCTCTCGATATAGTCGAAGGACTGACCATTTTGGAGGTTCGATAAAACCAGCTAACATATAGTTTATGGTATAACTAACCATCGACAGATGACCGACTCTATAGGATCCAGGGGTTGCCCGTAGGTGTGATCCTGAGGCATTTCTAGTGTGTCTCGAATTGGTAAGGAGATCAGCCCTTGGCCTGACTCATAGATGGAAAGCCAATTTCCAATATGCGATTTTACGGTTTTAGTTGTTAACTGATGTGGTGACATAATATAATGGTACCTACACCGCCTATGATTGATACATTTATATTTGAAATTGATTTCTTCACTTATGGTAATAATAAAAGATGAAATTTCGTGTATCAAGCATATTTGGATATTATAAGGGAAAACTCTATCCTCGACTGCGTTCATTGTGTGATGGGACATGAGTCTTATAATAGCTTCATTTTTTTGTTTAGCATTGCGCTGTTTATTTTATGCACTGGTATTCATGGGGGATAAACCCATTCTTCTATACGGTGTGGTCCCGTGATTTACCTAACTTTGAAATAAAAAGCTAATATCTTTTTTAGTTCTCACAACAGTCCCATGACTGACTCAGAGTTTGTTGTTTCTACCTAAACTCTAGGTGCCCATATTTCCACACGGGCAGCTAGTAGTTTTGGTTTTTGCAGATACTTCTTTCACAGGATCCTGGATTACAACTGGTGCTATATTCGGAAAGCTTTGTATCCTGTATTTCTTTCAGTTGTGGTTGTAGATGATTTCCACTATACATTATATTTATGTGTATATTTTTCCACTGTTATTAATTAGATCTCTGAAATTTTTCTGCTATAAATTATATGAACTCTGGAATATTCTTGTACTTTGATGTAAATTGTTGTAATATCAATGAAATGTTCTATTGTTTGTATTCTGATGTGTCATGTTCTTAAAGAAATCCGGGATTTCCCATACGGGGAAGTTTGGGTCGTCACAGTTGGTATCAAAGCTTTGGTTTACAAAGCTAGAGAACCAGGCACACTAGAACCAAACGAAAGAATTCATCAAAGATAGGATTAGTAATATCCTATAAGAATGACTCATTAGAGTTATGGTTAGTAATACCCTAGAATTAGTACGAAGAGAATTATTTATAAAGATAAAGAAAAACAAATTTAGTTTTGAAGTTTTATATTTATTATACATGTTTGAGTATTTTAGTTTAAATTGATTCTGACTATCGGGTATAAGGATATTTTTAATATACATCTGATCCACTTGTATTGGAAGTCTCAAATATACTGGGCAGATATAGAATCACACTCTAGTCGCCCGGGGATTATTCTGTTGATCGCCCAAACATCATCAGAATTTATGTTCGAGTTTCGAAAGTGGGATATCTATTTATTTCCAATTTACTGGTGTGAGAACCAAAACATAATTATAGTTCATTGTTGTGATTTGTCATTTAAATATGATTTTTGAATATATATATATATACACACACACACACACACAAAAGTTATATGTTTTGGAAATTTAATTCACAAATTGATTGCTGGTTATGTTGTATGTTTATTAGTTTGATTAATAAAAATAATGGATTGAGAGGACCAATAAAAGAATGAATGATAAGTAAAGCCAAATCGAATCAAATATTGAATTAAATTGAAAATTGATTCAAATTGCATACATATACATGTATGTATATTTGTTGAACAGGTTGTCGATTTACTGTTCAGTAGAGAATTAATTTGCGTGCCCAACAAATAGGTACACCTTAATGAGTTGGTTGTGCAATTTTACTATTATACCAACTCCTGTGAGTGTTTTTAGATGCGGTGTGATGGTTGTTCTGTGTGAGATTATAAACCACGCTATAGGATAACAACAAACAAATTATGAACTACACTGCATGGCATACTGCATGAAAACAACATATCATATCATATTCCATATAAGCATTTGGCGCTTATATGACGAGGTTTGATTTACCATACGGGCGAGATGCTTTTATGGTGATGAGTGAATTACAGGTTGATATAAGACTGATTATGGACTTAATTAAGGAATACATGTAATGGTGCTCGGGGCAGGATTTAATAAAAAAACCCACACGGGTCTGGAGATGACAAAAATTCACGTCTCTCTTGTTTTAGATATGGACATTGATTTTTTTTATTTCCAACACTGGGGCAAGGTCTAAGATTTCGACTTTCACACGTTCTCCCTTATATACAAATAGATCACAAAAATTGTATATATTATTTTCTTGATTTATTGGGTGCCTAATACGGCCCAACAAAATTTTAAAAGTCAATCCGTACAAAGGAGGTTATGACAAAAATTTTCGAAAATTTAGGGTGTTAACCAAACTTTTAAGAAATTAGAAAAATCTCAAAAAGTGAAAAGTTAAAGAATGAAAGTTGAGTTGGTTAGTTAAACAACTTTCAGCTCCGTCCCTTTTCGAGGACGAAAAGATTTTAAGTGGGGGAGATTGTAACAACCTGGAATTTCTAAACCAATTTAAATTTTTTATTTTAGCTATTTTAATGGATTTTGAATATTTAAAATGACTTATTTTAAATAATAACTGCCAAAAATTTATTTAAATCAAAGTTAGAACGTATAAATTTATTTTAATTATAAACGAGCCTGAAATGGCGCGGTTGTTTGAAAATTCGATTTTAAATTTCAACTGAATCTATAGGATTCACAATAAATCAGATTTTAGCGAAATAAGAAACGCTAGAATCTATTTAACTATATCTTTCTCATGAATGTAAGAAACTGAGATTTCACTTTATAAATTGTAAGTTATGTCCAGTTTAAAATTTAAAATAGTCTCTATGGAATTTATTTAAATTTTAAAAATATATATAGCCCTTAAAAATAGCCATTTTGCAGATGATCTCTATTTTCGACGAAACCACTTTTTTTGGATCCGGAATATCAAATTATTGGTAAGTTTCAAATTTCATAATTTTTGGTATTAATATGTGAGCACAGTGAATTTAAATGTGTTTGATAATTTCAGTTTGAATTGGATTGACAAGAAAATGGACATTTTTCAAATGGTCTCCAAATTCAATGAAATTAGTTTTGTTAGGACCGTATCGTCAAAATATATCTAGATTAATTTTTCAGTATTTTTTGGAGTCAGTATGTTGTCCCGGTAAATTAAAACGTACGTTTAAAATTCAATATATTGATTTATATTTTAATTTAAATCAAATATTATTAAAACAGTCGAATTAGCTTATGAAATATATCCCATTGTGTTCAAAATGGGGGTATTTAACTAGGAACGACAGTCATTGGGCTTAATTTGGAGTTTGGACGCGAAACGAATTAATAAAGGATTTAAATAATAATTAAATAATTATATAAATACCCCTTAAAATTTATAAACCCTAATCATTTTCATCTACCACCGCCAAGGTTATTTCCAATGGTCGATTTCCTTAAATTCCCCCCTTAAATTCTTGAAATACATCTTAAATTAGAACACTAATTCAAAGCGAAAATTGCTGAGCTCTTCATGACCTTCAGATCCATACGAAGATGATTGGGTTTAGCCGTGTTTTTATCTTGAATTTCCATCCCAAAATCGCCGGCTTCGAAGTCGCTTTCTGGTGGCAGCAGACCATCGAGCGCGGTGGTGCTCTGACCATTAGTGGCTGACGTGGAGCACTTCAACGTGGCGCAACCTGATCTGGGTATGGCGGCTTGTAGTGAGGCGCGTAGTAGAGGTTTTTTTCGAGCGTGAGTGGTAATCGTTCCAGGAAGAATGATGAAGAAGGAGAAAGGCCCTAAGCCTTTGGATCTGGTGATGGACGGCCAGATGTTTTTTACCAAATGTAATTAAATTATTTAATTATTTTAAGAATTCAAGTTATGTAATTATTCTATAAATTATCATAACTTGTTCAAACGATGTCAGAATCCGCAAAACGAAGTTCATTGGAATCGTTGCAGTAAACACTACAGTTCAGAACTGACTAGAAGAGAAACAGTGAAAATTACAATTTGAGGCAAATACAAATCCGAACGGTACCAAAGCCATCAATTAAAGACTGGCGAAGTGGAAACCAACATGAGAACTCCTTCTCACTCAATATTTTATCATGTAGTTATTTATTTTTGGAGTTCAACACACGAATTCCCATAAATCACATTATTGGAAGCGATGTATGGATATTACCGAACTCGGATTTCATACTCCTCGATGGCCACTTGTGGCGCCGTAAATGGCATTGGGTAGTTGAGTATTTATTTATATGGACGATTTGGTGATTTATGTATTGTGATTGTGATGATTAACATATTAAAATAATGTCAATATTACCGTGCTAGTTGAAATTAAAATTATAAATATCCACTTATAATTTAAATAGTGAAAATTGGAATAAATATTCATTTACAAGTCGGATGACTTGTTTATGTGCATTTATTTAACTGATATTGATTGGAATGATAATTTTTACACATCTCCCAAGTGCACAAATAACAATCAGTATTTGTTGTTTGAAAACCCCACGTGGGTATTGGGATGATTTTTGACACTAATCCCAATATTTAGTTATATGTCAATCAATGGGTTGACAGGCTGTGATGATCATTATTTATTTATTTTAATGCTTATGCAGTTGTAAATTGCACTCTGGATGATGTTTGAATGGTTAATGATTATTTATCGTTATTGTTGAATACATGTGATGCATGAAATCCATATAACTGAAATTATATGCTAATTGGTTGAGTCGCGTTTTGATTCAAAAATAAAGAGTATTTTAAAATAACGAATATTTTAAAATAATATTCAGTGAAGAATTAAAATGTGATTTTAATGTCTGATTTTGGATGGACATGATAATATGGAAATGTGAAGCTGAGTTAAGTAGTAAACACCATTTTAACTCGAACGGGTTTATCGATCGATTTTATTCATTTTATAAAGAATACGAAAGGGAAATGGATTTCAAAATCAGATATTTTGAAAATACTACCATTTTAATATTGTAATGATATGCAATATTCAATTTTGATTTAAAATTGAAAATGAAGTTGAAATTGTTTTAAAACGAATTTATAAACGATTTATAAAATACGCTTTAAACGAAAATCAATGATATATATATATATATATATATATATATATATAATGGCCTGAATAGCACGTGCCACGCAGCGACCGTTCGCGAATTTCGACCATTTACTTCAAATGGATGTAATGGGAGATTCGACCGTCGGATTCTCCTAAAACTGGAATAATTGAGTTTGCATCGAAAATAGCTTTCCAATGAATACAAGATATTTAAATTTGAATTGTTGGATTTTACAATATGTTCAAATCAATTTCAAAAAAGTCGCTATGGATGTAGTTCGGTGGCCGTTATTGGAAACCGACAGTATGGGCCTTAATAAATTATTAAAAATATGGAAAAATTATGTAAAATCATAATAAATGATTTGGAAAGATTCTGGGTGAAAAATCCCAGATTTAAAAAGATAAAAATATTTTTTTTATCAAAATGAGCTAGTTAGTAACTAGAATAAAAATCCAATTTTTTTAATAAATAAATAAATTGGATTTGTAAAGGGGTTTGAATATAACCAGAATTTTCTAATAAATGAATTGGAATGGATTTAAGTGGAAATAATCTTCAAAATATTTCATTATTGGATTCCGTGATTATACGGATATTGTTGAAAAATTTGGAAGATACAAATATCGTTATTCCCAACACGATATTTGTTAGTTTTAGACTTTGATATTGAATATAAGCCGATATAATTTCCATTTAGAGCCTTGCATTTAATACCAAATTGGATTTTGGGTTTGTCGTGAATGGTGTCTTTAATAACACTCTTCTTAAACCCAGTTGAGAAAAGAATAAATCTTTTAATTAAGATTAATGAAGTTTACCAATTAATTAATTTAATTGGAATTGATGGAAGTTGGATTTTGGGTTTATTGTGAATGGTGTTTTAAATAACATTTGTTCTTTAACCCAATTAATAGTGAGGATATGATTTGGAATTTATAAATCTTTTTATTAAGATTTAATGGAAATTTTCCAAAGTAGAGTTTTCCAATTTAATATATTAAATTGGAATTGGATGGTATTCGATTTGGTAATAATCGAGATGAGCTTCTATGAAGAAAGACCGTTACTATATGTGTAAATTTAAAAGGCTTTGCCATTATTTCATTTATATTATTGATTAGATACGGAAATGTATATCGATTATATATTGATCCATTTTTCGTGAAGATTCCATAGTTGATGGAAGCCGATTTAGGTTTATTGTTGTAACGTCCCAAGGGGTTTCGGCCCGAAAATCGACATAATTACATTTACCGTAACTCATTCCGACCTTCCAACACTGAAAACACTGGAACGTTATTAGAAAGAAATTAGAGGGTGAGATAAGAAAGAAATATTAGAATAAAAGAAGAAGAAGAACCAACACAACATAATGGAGTCTCACATTGCAGCGGAAAAAAATATAATACAGAGTTAAATCTTACTGAGAGCTTTTAAAATACTTACAATCATCAGAGTACATCACACATCTGGATAGTTATAATAACCTGTCCTCATATACAACACAGCGGAATAGTAGTTATGTAATATCATATGTCTAAACTCTTCCAGCTCGTCTCTTTACAGTAGTCAATAACCTGAACCTGTACAACTCGGTCTAACCCGAGCATTTACAAAACCCCGGGTCAGTCTGGTGAACCAGAGTGATAAAAACTCGCACAGTATTAAGGGGGATCATCTAACTTGATTTTAGAGTTCAAAAGTCTTTTTGAAAGAAAAGGATAATCGTAAGACCAAATCCACATATAAATACGGACGGTTTTTACCTTATGATAACCCAAAACATTTTTGAAATCAATATCTTTTCTGATATTACAATATTGTCTAAATACAAGTAGATATCAATCTAGCGGAAACGCTTGCATCTCACGCTCCACATATATAGTATACAATCAAAACCGCGGGCGCTTATTAGAGATTGGATTCCGGCTATGACAAGGTACGGAACTACCTGCTGATAGTGTATCTTTAGAGGAAAATACACTGGGTTCAACAAGAACGTCTTGCAACCCGGTCCACACATGACTGACCCCTCATTTCACTTGAGTGTATCGAATGTATGTCACCAACGGTTGGGCTCAAACCACCGTTTCTCGAAAAGGGACAACATCGAAATAGATTAAAGAAGCAAAAGGAATTTCTCTAGATAGGTGATTATACACCCTAATGGGAGCAACCCACATAGCCATGCTGCCTGCCCGATTTTGTCATTTCCCGGTTGATGAGGCTTGAGGTTAGATTTACTTTTGAACATCGGGTCACCATTCACTTTGAATTCCACATCGTCAGATCCGTCAGATATCACTAATTGACGTCAACAAAAATGTTCTAGCAGTTAAGCTAAGAGAACGGCAATTATCCACCAACAATTGTAGCACGTTTGAAGAAATCAACGTACGTGATCCCTTCGGAAATACTCTGTCAGACATCCGTCCATACAAGTCATCCAGAACAGGATGAATCGAAGGCACTCTACTACTGCATCCAATATAGGAATTACCCTATGGATCGGTAGCGAAAAGTCCTTGCAACCCATAGATTCCAACCACGACAGAATCACATCTTATCTCTACTTGCCAGGTAGAGAATATTTGTGGTTCTTCCATTTATTAAAATCCACGGTCTTCAGTGCTCCATCTCGATCGTCTTCCGATATCTTTACGTATTTGTTGGTCGGAATGGTTTTTGAATATAAATTCGATCCCGGTCTTTCCGTACCAACAATCGTATTGGACAGATTTGATAGTTGGTGATTTAACTATCAAAATAAACAGTGATTCAATCATGAACAACCAATGAGTTCACTGGTTCAGTATTCAGCATCAAATCGGCCTTTTAAATTAAATCAATTGTAAATTTAAAACTCTTAAATATTTTAATATTACGAATATAGCTCTTCGCTTCTTATTTAACATAAGATTTTATTTTTCAAAACTATTTCAAAAACATTAGAATTCATTCTATATATACATACATACATACATACATATATATATATATTCCTAACCTTGTTTTAACAAATTTCACGTAAACCATTTTTACTTGAAAACAATATTTAATCTCTATTCTTAGAATAAATCATTTCAAAAACTTACCCTTTAATTTCATTTTACTTTTTTTTGTAATATCATATATATTTAAATATATATATATATTCTCTAATTTTCTCATTTCCGTTACTCTGGGGATTTCACATACTCAAATCCTTTTTATTTCCGTTAATTTGGAAATCTAAATATATATACTCCAATTTTCCACCACACATTGCATTATTATTCCTTTAATGGAAATAATCAATTATCATTAATCCCTTTTACCATTACAATTAATATCATCCTTAGATAATCCGGATGTCGTTCAAGTTGGGGTATTTTAATTACCTCTCAGACCTTGATCAACAATGTTCATATCCTAAAATAAATACGAGTTGTTATCCAAACCCACATTTCATTCTAATATAAATACCTATTCCATTTTTACTCTTTTAATCAAAATACGGTTTCATATAACCTTCATACCTTTTGAAAATCTCTTCCTTATTATTCCTTAATTCAATAATTAAATAATTTCCTATAAAATACCACATTTTAATCTCGACCTCTTTAAACAAATTTATTTTATAATTCGGATTTATTTACAAAATCCTACAACCCACTCCATTTATCATATTCACTTTTCTCTAAGTCCGTTTCAAATCCGTTCGACCATTTTTCGCATGAAATTCACCTTTCAATTTCTCACTTTTACTTAATCCCATTATCACATGACGTTAATGTAAAATTAATGCTTTAACACTTTAAACTTCATTTATCTAACTTTGGTTTAATATAAACCATTTTATCCCAATCCCCTTTGACTTAATTCATATAATTAGGTAACATTTATTCCAAGCTATTGTATTCGCTTGAAATTTCTTTTATGACTTTGTTATAAAAATTTGGTTTTTAAATATAAAACCCGTGCATAAACTCCTTTCGCCATTCAACTAGATTTCATTCCAATTGCGATTACCTTTTTAAATGAATTTCAATTAAAAAATTAATTCTCTAAAATATCGTTAATTAATATAATAATTCACTTCGATTATTAACTACTTTAGTAGTTAATTTCTTTATTTACAAAAATAAATAACAAATTACTTTTTAAATATCTTATTAAAATTTAAACAATATTCATAACCATTTTATTCAAAATGCACTAATTTTAATCCCTAACTAAAAACGATCGATATAGTCAACTCAAAACACGGTTATCCCATTAACCGATTCCAATTCATTCTCCCTTTAAATTAATTAATAATATAATTAATTTAAATAATTCCTTTAATTATTTCTTAATAAAACAATATCCAAATTTAATCGTTAGGTTAATTCCTCTTCACTTGTTTATAAATCCGATTGACATCAGAATTTTACTTTATAAAATCAATTAATAATTAATTATAAATTAATTAAATAATTAATTAATATTTATTTATTTTAACAAACTTTTATTCAAAATAATTTAATTCAAAATCTATATCCAATTATAAAATAAATTTTATAACTTCATCTTTGTTGATTTGCCTGATGGTAAATCAACATTTATAAACTATTGATTTTCTATACCATTTGTTGCTAAATACTCAATCGATACCGCCCATTGGTTTAAACTAAACAGATGTTGAATTTTCAGTCAACAATCAACCATCAAATCAATCACACCATCATATCAGTTCATATATAATAATATGAAAATAAATAATATATTTGAGGAATCCTGTTGGATCCCTCCAACCTGTCTTCCCTGTATCAAGCTGGTAATCTAAAGTTAGATTTATTCAATTCCATTTAACTGATAATTTCCATAACAACAAATAACAACCATTTAACATCAATCAATCAACAAAACAATTCAAACATTTCGAACAATTAAACATGTTTATAAATAAACATGACCAATAAGGTAAGTTACCTTCATTGGATCCAATCGTTAAAACAACAATTTGGTATTTCACTGAAATTAAACAACAGTCTAATTTCATCGATTAAATCAACAAATAAATATATAACTCGCAAACTGGAAACCATTAGCAAGCAGAGCACACAAAATAAAAACCCAATTTATATAAAATATAAATGGGATAAACTGAGTGAGTTGAACTCACCTTGGTTTTGAATTCATCGATAAATAGTTCGTTTTAGTCAAATTGAACAGACGTTTAATTTGACTAAAATTTCCAACTACATCCGATCCAAACTAATCCTGCTCCATCTCGAATCTCTCGTTTCTATGGTCCAAACGAGATGGACCTTGCTTAAATCTGATAATGTACACACGAGAAATCACATATACAAATTTTAAACTAATTTTATTTTAAAACATGGATTTTATATTTTTATTTAAACGGGCTTTTACCTTTTATTATTCGGCCCAAACCCAACCTGTTTCCATCATCAAAACCCTCCTAATCGTATTCCCAACTCCACAAAAATCACCGCCTCCACTAATTTCCTCCAATGGTCAAGTCTAAATCCTCCTTCCCCCTTTCGGTTCTCAGCAAAATCCACTGCATCGCAACCCTCTCCCACGCAACCACTTCTCGATCTCCCGTCACTCTCCCATCTCCGATTGTTATGCAAATCCTAGACGATCCCTTCTACCACCATCACTGCTTCGCCGGTCAACTCCAAGCCATGTAGAAATGAAGCGGCTTCCTCCACCATCCATTTCAGACTAAACGAACTAAAACGAGGCCTCTTTATGCAGATCTGACCCAACCCTAGGTCCCCGTCTTTGAATCAAAAGCATCAGCAAGTCTATCAAAAAGCATTCAGAAGTGGAGTGCGTGGATCCATAATTTAAGATTAGTATTTTAATCGATTTTGAATTGCAATATTATTTTGTTTTGATTTTTTCTCTGGTAGTTTTGAATTTTTTTCTTACTACCGCATTGTTCATATGATTCTGGGATTGGCGAATCACTCTACGTGAATATATATAGTGGTGTAGATTTTAGATAAGGATCACGTCTATCAGAAGGCTATTCTTAGGTAGGTCAGCTACTGTTTTTCATAGGACATCTTCTTCCTTCCTTTGCAGATTGTTTCGTACTGATGATGGGAGTCTGATGGATTGCGTGATGTTTTGATCGGAGATTTGGTTGAATTTGTATAGTGTTTGCAGTACTATTGATTTAACTGTACATGCGTGTAGGTTTTAAAGGGCTGTGAAGCTATGAGTTGTTAACTCAATCAGAGATATTTCAACTGTATTGTGGATTTTCTGTTCGGATTTTTTTATTGTGTGCAAACAGTGCAATTTGAAATGGATTTTACTGTATATATATATTATCTGTTTGATTTGGCTATATAGATTGATGTATGAATATATACATATTTGTTTCAACTAGCTGTTCATACCTTATTCTCTTAGTTGTTCCTTTCAATTTCTTTAGCTGTTCAAGATTTGATGTACGAATATATTCAATTGTTTATTCGGTGTTTTCTTTAGCTGCCTAACTGTTTTCTTTATCTATATGTTTTACTGTGTTCTTACGGAATGAACAAGTCATGCTGGCGTTGAAATTTAAATTGAACTTTTTGTCCATCCGGTTTTACATTTGTACAACAATACCATACGAATATATCTAGTTGTTTAGTTGTACATTGATTATGTAATTGAATATATATATATATACCTATTTATAGATAGTGTATATGAATTCATTTAGCTTTGTAGATTTGATATTTTATTTAGTTGTCTGTTACATATAGCTATCTGTATAAATATATACATATATTTTGTTTTCATTTGTTGTTTGGCTATTTCTTGAGCTGTTCACTAGCTGTTTGTTTCACTGTTTATTTTTGTTGTTCATAATCTATGTTTATGAAGAAGTTTTGATTTACTATTTCCTAAATGAAACAAGACATGCTGCACTTGAATTTAAAATGAATTGTTTTGTCACTTTGTCTCGCATTAATACATACAAGAATAAGTATGGTTTACTTTGTGTTGAACACTTTCAGTTTTCATGTTATACACATTCCAGTTTTTATGTTCGTGTAACATTTATTTATTTGTTGAGCAAATATATGTATGCGGGTTTATTCGTATTACCGAACCAAAAGGAAACGCTGAAGGGTGTGTGTATATAGTACGCAAGCTTTAGGTGGGTTATTTATAAATCTTCTAAAATGTCCATACAATATATATTACATTCAAAAAGCTAAATTTAACAAAAATAAATAAATAAATGTCATCGTATTTATTAAAACAACAACTTCAATTTCATTCGGTAGAGAATTTAAAATTCTGACATTAAACATTTTGTTTTGAAATAATATTTCACTTATATAAAAATCCTTTTATATTTAAAAATAAATCATTATAATTTAAAATGATTCCATAGCGATTACATGAAAATTCGAATTAGCTATAATTAGCAATCTATAATATGAAATCTTCATTTTTCTTTTTCATTTGAAGATATAATCAAATGGATTTAAATGGTTCTTGTTTCACAGAAATCTATCTTATATCAGATCCTGTATATTCAATCGAAGTTCAAAACTCCATATTACGAACTGGAGTGCCATTTCAAGCTCGATTTATAATTATATAAATATATAACGATAAAATTTCATTTTAGTAACAAATTATATATTAAAATTCTCTAATATTCCAAATTAAAATAATAAATAAAATAAAATATTTGACTGCCAAAAATACGGGTCATTACAATTGTGGACTGTGTTTTGAATGACATTAGTTCTTTAACCGAGTTAAAGATAAGATTAATTTCTTAAGTTTGAATAATCATTAAGTAATGATTTTTGAGATTAAAACTGAATTAGAGTTTTAATGAATCCTTAATTAGAATGGAATGAGAATAAGGTAATTAAATTTATCGAATTCATGAAATGATCGAGAATGGAGTACCACCAGTTTTACTCCAGGCGATGGTTAAATCTTTAATGAGATTTGAATGTGAAATGGTAATTAAATTTACCAATAGCACAGTGGGTGTTAGATATGGAGTACTACCAGTTTTCTTCATGGGATGAATAGGTTGAGATTGGAAAGATAAGGTGAATGATTACTTCGATAAGGCGATAATCCCGACTAGTTAATAAAATCTTTTGAAAACGATATAAAAACGAAGATTAAAAAGAAAATTTAAAAGAATTTATCTTTGATAAAATTAACGGGAACCTTTCTGTAAACATGTGAATATTTGAATAAAAGAATATTCTGAATCGGAATGAGGCGTATGATGTGTTTTTATAGCAATTGATTTTAAGTTACACGAGTTATTCGGAAAGACCGGGTTTAACCCATTCTGACTTACTGATACAGTGACTAAATGTCGATGATATGAAGACGGTGGTTAAAGACCGGAGATCTTCACATAGTTTGAATGAATACTAATGTCTTGATTGGGATGTACACCCAAGACAAGGTAATAAGTGGTGATCGTACGGATGTACTTGGAGATCCACCGGATATGCTAGGGCCTCTCTCCTGTATTTGACATATGGGACGAGGAATAAGGTACCTCCGGTTTCGTTCAGACCTAGAACGGACTTGCAAATGGATAGTATATCTGACATTGTATTCCTTTATACGGTATTCGTTGATCTCTGCTAAATATATGTCTGTTTGGTGGTGGAGAATTTATTCTCTTACTTAACACCCTTCTCTGAGATGTACAAACTTAGAGGTTATATATTAGTGGAAATCATTGATACGGTATGGATTGACAGTGTGGCAAGCTGAGTTGCATGGATCAAAGCTTTTGTTGAAAAGCTTGGATTTGTGGTTGATGATCAAAGCACAACTTTAATTAGCATAGCTTTGTGTAGCATTAATTCGCGAGCTTCACTCCCCGGTATGAGTCAAAAACAGGATAAGTGAGCGCAGGGAAATGGACATATGCTAGTTTCTAGCTACGAGTAATGTCATGGTATGGATTCCAGACTGCTTACTCATGTGGATGTTGGAAAAACTTTATGGCGGAAAGCGAGGTACTAAGGAAGCGTGGTAAGTCCTTAAATGTCTCTTGATATGGTCGAAGGACTGACCAATCGGCTAACATATAGTTTATGGTATAACTAATCATCAACGGATCACCAGCTTTGCAGGATCCTGCAGGATTCAAGGGTTGCCCGTAGGTGTGATCCTGAGGCATTGCTAGTGTGTCTCGAATCGTTAAGGAGATCATCCCTTGCCTTGACTCATAGATGGAAACCCAATTTCCAATACGCGATTTTAGGGTTTTAGTTGTAAACTTATATGGTGACGTAATATAATGGTACCTACGCCGCCTGTGGTTGATACATTTATATTTGAAGTTGATTTCGTCACTAATAGTAATAATAAATGATGAAATTTCGCGTATCAAGCATATTTGGCTATTATAAGGGAAAACTCTATCCTCGACTGCATTCATTGTTTGATGGGACCTGAGTCTTATAATTGCTTCATTTTTCTGTTTAGCATTGCGTTGTTTGTTTTACGCACTGGTATTCATGGGGGATAAACCCGTTCGATGCTATACGGCGTGGTCCTATGATTTACTTAACTTTAAAATAAAAGGCTAATAACTGTTTTATCTCTCACACCAGTCCCATGACTGACTCGGAGTTTGTTGTTTCTACCTAAGCTCTAGGTGACCATATTTCCACACGGGCAGCTAGTAGTTTTGGTTTTCGCAGATACTTCTTTTAACAGGATCTTGGATTGCAGCTGGAGCTATATTCGGAAAGCTTTGTATCCATGTATTTCTTTAGGTTGTGGTCGTAGATGATTTCTGCTGTACATTATATTTGTGTGTATATTTTTTCGCTATTATGTAGTTAAATCTCTGATATTTTACTGTTGTAAATTATATGAACTGACACGACCCGAACTTCCCCGGTAAGGAAAGCCCGGATAGAATTGAGTACAAGACAAATCAGAACGCAGATGGAAGAACATTTCATTGTTATTACAATAATTCCATCAGATACAAGAATATGCAGAGTATAAATGAATAAATTACATTCGATAATTGTCAGAGATTACAATAAATTACATAGCAGCGGAAAAATAATACAACACACACCTGAAAGTAATACACGGATACAGAGCTTTCCGAGTATCGTTCCAGCTGTAAACCAGGATCCTATGAATATAAATCTGCAAAACCAAAACTACTAGCTGCCCGTGTAGAAAATAGGGGCGCCCAGAGTTTAGGTTAAAACAATAAACTCCAGGTCAGTCATGTGACTGGTGTGAGAACTAAAACAGTTATTTAAAACTTTACTTTAAAAGATAGTAATTCAAGGGACCACGCCGCATAACACGGAACGGGTTTCCTCCCAAGAATACTAGTGCATATAACAAAACAGCGCAATGCTCTTTGGAAAAATGAAGCTATTATAAGACCCAGGTCCCATCACACAATGCAACGCAAGCCGGAGGATAGGGTTTTCCCTTATAATAGCCAAACATGCTTGGTACGTTTAAAACAAATCATTTAATACTATTATAAGTGTATAGTGTCAAAACAATTCAAATCATAAATATCAATCATAGACGGCATGGGTACCATATATCATGTCGCCATACTAGTTCAACAATTAAAACTGCAATATCACGTATTGGAAATTGGATTTTCGTCATGAGTCGAGGCAAGGGGCAAGCTCCTCTCCGATTCGAGACACTCTAGCAAATGCCTCAGGACCCCACTATGATCCTTTGGAACCTCCAAGGCCGGTCCTCTCTTACTTTTGAGGATTAATTATTCCTGAACACACGTTTCCCGGTCCTAACAGACCTATATCCGAGGCGCCTCGTATCCAACAACCACACAGGTGAAAAGTATATAAATGTCAGGGCTGGTAGGTCACTGACACCACCCATAGCTAGAAAGAAACGTCGTGCACTCCTTGGGTCAGTATCTCCTTTTTGACTCATACCGAGGTGTGAGGCTCGCAGATTCACGTTATACACAAAGCTGCGCCACACAGGCCATGCTTTGATCATCAACCACAAGACTTCGCTTTTCAACAGAACCTTTGATCAATTGCCACTTACGCGTGCCACACTGGCAATTCACTCCATGCGACTGATGTCCATCGATATACAACCTCTGAGCTCATACGTCTCAGAGAAGGGCGTTAAGCAAGAGAATAAATTCTCCGCCGCCAAACAGATGTATATTTAATAGAGATCAATCAACACAGAATAAAATCCAATGTCAGACACACATCCCATTTACAATTTCGTCCTGGGTCTGAACGAAACCGGAGGCACTTTCCTCGCATATCCATCCATCTCCAGGTACGTCTGGACGATCACCAACTGATTCATTCATCTTGGGTGTACATCCCAATCGAGATCATCAGTAATTACCCAAACGATGTGAAGACTTCCGATCTTCAACCACCGTCTTCATCTTCGACATCTCGTCGAATCGGTTATTCAGAATGGGTATAAACCCGGTCTTTCTGAATAACCCACGTATATGATAAAGAAATGTTACAAAAACACAACAAATGCCTCATTCCCATTCATAATATTCTTTTATTCACAAAATCACATTCTTAGGGAATAGGTTCCCATTAATTTTATTAAAGATAAATTCTTCTAAATTTATTCTTTAATCTTCCTTTAGATATCATTTCAAACTAGTCGGGATTAGCGAACCACACCGAAGTAATTATTTGTTTTATTTCCCAATCCCAACCTATTCATCCCCTGGAGCAAAACTGGTAATACTCCCTACCTAACACCACGGTGTTATCGGTAAGATTAATTACCATTTCACGTTTAAATCTAATTAAAGATTTAACTATCGCTTTGGAGCAAAACTGGTGGTACTCCATTCTCGATCACCTTTCAGATTTGATAATTTAAATTATCAATTCACATTTCAATCTAATTAAAGATTCATTTAAACTCCACTTAGTTTTAATCTTTTCAAAAACCAATATCCTGTCTTTAATTGGGTTAAAGAACCAATGTCATTTAAAACACGATTCACGATAAACCAAAAATCACATTCTATTGTTAATCGGGTTAAAGAATATGTGTTATTCAAAACACCGCTCACGATAAACCCAAGAACCAATCTAATTCAATTTCAATTAAATATTATTTAATTGATACACTTCATTAAATCTAAATAGAAAGATTTAATCTTTTTCTCAACTGGGCTTAAGAACAGTGTTAATGAAGACACCATTCACGACAAACCCAAATCACATTTGATATTAAATACAAGGCTCTGAATAGAAAATATACCGGCTTATATTCAATATCAAATCCTAAAACCAACAAATATCGTATTGGAAATAACGATATAAAATATATCTTTCAAATTCCCATAACAATATCTGTATAGTCACGAAATCCAACATCGAAATATTCCGAAGATAATTTCGAGTCAACTCCAGTCCAATTCACGTATTGGGAATATTGATTATTTTTAAAATCACTTTCAAATTCAATTTATTTATTTCAAAAATAAATTGATTTTAATTCTTGTTCAAAACTAGTTCATTTCGACAAAAATATATTTTTATCCTTTCAAATGTGGAATTTCTCGTCCCAGATCTTTCCAATTCACATATTATGATTTTACACAAATTATTAATATTTTTAATAATTTTATCAAGGCCCGTACAGTCGATTTCAATCAACGGCCATCGAACTGCACTTACAGCAACCTTTTTCAAATTTGATTTGGACATAATTCCAAATCCAACTGTTAGATTTCAAATTTCTAATATTCATTGGAAAGCTCTTTTCGATACGAACCCAACGGTTCCGGTTTCAGGAGAATCCGACGGTCGGATCTCCCGTAATGTCCGTTCGAATTCAATGGTCGAAATTCACGAACTACTGCGGCGCGTTCTATTCAGGCCATTATATATAATATATATATTATATATATTTCGTCGATTTCCTTTTAAAACCTATTTTATAAATCGTTTTAGATTCGTTTTCAAAACCATTTCAACTCTATATTCAATTTCAATTCAAAATTGGATATTTCATATCATTACTATATAAATGATAATATTTTCAAAACGTTATATTTTGAAATCACTACCTTTTCTATATTCACTATAAAAACGAATATAATCGATATAAATATCGTTCACGTCAAAATAGCGCAACTCTATCAACACGGTTTGATATATTTCAATAAATTCGTTATTCTATTCAACAAATGAATTTTTTTTTCTAGCACATGAATCTATATTTTTTACAACACCCGACTAGTCTCAACACATGAGTACTGTCAACACACGACTATTTTTGTTATGTAAAATATTTTATAAAATTATGGTATATATCGTTTGATTTTCAATCAGACTCCACCGTGAAGTAGTTCTAATTTTAAATATGATAAAGATGTAAATTTTATTATTAAAATATTTTACTCAACACATGAATAGTTTCAACACATGAACATCGTCAACATATGACTATTTTTATGTTCAACACATGAATTTTCTTTTATAATATTCCTTATTTTCCCGATTGGAATGAGGCCCAATCAATTACCATATAACGTTAATTATATGGATTCCATACAACACATGTATATAATAGCAACGATAACCAATCAACCATCATCCAAAGTGCACTACACAACTGCATAAGCATTAAATATAAATAATCAACGCTTACACAGTCTGTCGACCAATCGATCGACATACAATTAAATAATTGGGATTAGTGTACTCAAATATCATCCCAACACCCGTGTGGGGTTTCAAATCAACAAACACAGATTTTTATTTGTGCAGTTGGGCGATGTGTAAAATTTATCATCCCAATCAATATCAGTCAAATCAGTGTATATAAACAAATCAGCCGATTTGTTTATAAATATTTATTTACACACATTCACTATATTCATATTCACGTTAAAAATTATATTTTTAACGATAAAATATTTTTAACTATATAAATATTTTATTTCATTTCACATCACACAATCAATTTTCACCACAACAAACAATCAAACATACAAGCCATCCATGGTCTGTGGATGACGGGTGTCGGGTGCTGCTAAGCACCGTCTGCATCCTAGTATATATTTATAACTAGAAAAAGAAATTTAAAGTGAGAAGTTCTCACCAAAGCTATCCCAACTCCGCGACACTTCAAATGTAGGAAATCATCACTGTTCTCGCCTTTTGTCACTTTCGTTGCCCGTAGTCACTACATATATAAAAATCACATTTTTATATTGTTGTTATGTATATAAAAATCATATTTTTATAGTTACTCCATATGGATAAAAATTCTATTTTTACACCGCTACTATATAGATAAAAATTCTATTTTTACATCGTTACTATATAGATAAAAATTCTATTTTTACATCAATACTATATAGATAAAAATTCTATTTTTATATCGATGTTCATATAATAAAGATTATATTTTTATCATGCTATTCTCTATACAAAGACTTCACCTTTGTATTTCATCACTATAAAAATCACATTTTTACTTCATTATATATATATAATAAAAATCAGATTTTTATTTTGTTACATATATAAAGATGATATTTTTACTATCTACATCATATAAAAATTATATTTTTATACTTCTACAATATAAAAGATTATATTTTTATACAGCCACTTATATAAAAATCACATCTTTGCTCCTTCTACATAATAAAGACCAAATCTTTACTATTGATATAATATAAAAATCGTATTTTCACTCTCTTACATTAATAAAAATCCTATTTTTATACTTTACATTACATAAAGATTATATTTTTATTATCTACATCTTATAAAAATTTCGCGTTTCTACTTATAACAACATCGTCCTTACTTCACTAAGAACCAAATCTTTATAGAATTAAAAATCAAATCTTTTTATTGCAAAAATCTCTTTCTTTCAATTTGGTAGAATATATAAAATTGATTTATATTTCAAAAAAAAAATCAGAAAATAAACAAAGCCATTTTAATTATCCTAAACCGAATATTTAAAGTAAATTAAAATAAAAATAAAATAAGATAAAATAAAATAAAAAACTTACAGGGTCTAGAGGAGGGGGGTCTCGAGCTGACTGAGCTCGCGTCGGAGCTGTGGAGGGTCAGAGGGGGCGGCGCGTCGAGGCCGCGGGTGGCGGAATCGGGTTTGGGTGCGGCGGTGGTTTAAGGTGGAGGAAGGAAGGAGGAAAGAAGGCGGAGGAAGAAGAAGTGGTTAGGGAGGAGGAGAAGGGGGCGAGCGGCTGATGGAGGCAGCCCAGGGGAGAGAGGCAGCGGCCTAGGGCGGTGCGGCGCCCTGCCTGGTGGAGCGACGGCTCCACTGGGGTTTCTTTTTTTTCTCTCATTGAGAAATGAAATTGGGGGGGGGGGGGCAGAGGGAAGGTAAGGGGAGAGATTTATTTTTTAATTTATTTAATTATTTAGTTTCAAAAAGTTGACTTTTTCATTTGACCTCTAAATAAGGCCCACCGCCTATCGTCCACAGCTAATTACCCCCATTCCGAACATAATGGAATATGTATCGTAGGCTGATTCGATCGTTTCAATCAGTTTTCGTCAAAATCAAAATATAACTCTATATATTGAATTTGAACGCGCATTTCAATTTACTGGGGTCACATACTAACTCAAAAAATTCCAGAAAAATATTTTCTAGCTTCGTATTGACGATACGGTCCTAACAAAACTAGTTTCGTCGAATTCTGAGACCGTTGGAAAAATGGCCATTTTCCAGTCGATTAAAATCAACTGAAACTGGTCAAACGCGTTTTCCTTTGCCACGCTCTCATATTGATTCGAAAAATTATGAAATTTGAAACCTAGCAATAACTTGACATTGCGGATCCAACAAAAGTGGTTTCGTCGAAATCCGAGGTCGTTTGCAAAATGGCTATTTTTAAGGGCCGAAATTCCATAGCGACTATTCTAAAATTTCAACTAGGCGCATCTTTTGATTCCCGCTATAAAATTTTGATTTTTCGGATTTCTTGGAAAGATATTCTCAATTAGATTCAAATATTTTTGGTTTCACTAAAATCTGATTTATTTTGAACCCGGTACGTTCAATTGAAGTTTGAAATCGAATTATCGAACTACCACGCCATTTTCAATTCCTTTTATAATTATAAATAAATATTTATATTCTAACGATGACGTATATAAATATACGTTCTATTTCTATTCAAATTAAATTTTCTCGTCGATATTATTTAAAATAATCTATTTTAAATATTAAAAATTCGCTGAAATTGCCAAAATAAAAATTTTAAACTGGCTCGCATTTACGGGTTGTTACATGAACTCTGGAATATTCTTATACTCTGATGTAAATTGTTGTACTAGCAATGAAATGTTTATTGTTTTATTCTGATGCGTCATGTTCTCAAAGAAATCCAGGCTTTCCCATACGGGGAAGTTTGGGTCGTCACAGTGATAAGCGCTGACGTTGCCAAGGTTTTAAATCTCGTATATCGGTCATGTTTCATCTCGGGTATTTTATAGACTCGGTCTCGTATCGGGGGAGATCTCGGACGAGATGAGTCTAACTCTTGAGTTCATCTCGGGTTTTTCATCTCGGGTCTGAGAGTTCATATCGGAACGATTTCGAGGTACATGATATGTTAAAAATGATATTTTAACAAAATGATTTTTATGAATGCAATCAAAAACATAGTAACTTAAACTTAAAATGCAAAATAACTTTATTATTCTTTATTTTGTGAAAGATCATTCATACTCTAAATTGTAATATGCTTAAAACATGAATATTGTTAGACTGGAAACATTAAAAGGATCCAAAACATTAAAAAATTAAGCAAAAATAGACAATAAAATACATAATTTCATAAGTAACATGTATGTGAAAAGACGAATATGAAAATCATAAGCATTGTAAAACATATACGAACATACAATATAGTCATTTAACATGCAAAATGTAAAATAACAAATGATTGATATGGCTAGATTTGAGTTTTTTAACTATAGTTCTAGTTCAGGCACAAATTTAAATTTTAACCAAGAAAACTAAGATCTCGGACGATATTCCTGTATTTCGTCTTGGTCGATATATCGTTCGATATTGCAATATCTCGGACGATATATTCGAAAGGATATTTAGAGTGATATTTGTTGTTTCATTTCGGAGGAGCCCAAAACGAGACTCGGAGGAGATCTGAGCGATATTTGCTAGATTCGAAACAGTGGACGTTGCATGAACTATGCCATTTTGTGGTTATTTTTTAATTAATCTTTTAAATCTTGAATCCTTTAAGGCTAATAACTTTTGTATACGACTTCAGTTTTACGCGCAATTGGATCTTTTAGGATCGTATCAAAATTCTGAACAACATGAAGCTGTCATGGACTGATTCTTAAACTGCAAATTTTTGGGCTAAAATTTGAATTTCAGTGTCATTTAAAATCAAAGTGAGTGATTAAAACCACTGACACCTAACGGAAATATTTGAATGTTAGTTAAATTAAATTAATGTTATCATATGATCGTTTTGTTTGTTGTTGATTTTTTAAATTGCTTATGTGTGTTAATCTATATAGACTATGTAATTTAATTTAACCGTTAATATAAATTGTACAACTAGAATTTAATTACTAGTTTAAAAAATGTAACAACCCGGAAATTTGGGGCCAATTTAAAAATTTTTATTTTAGAAATTTTAGCGGATTTTTAATATTCATAATAATTTATTTTAAATAATAACGACTAGAAATTTATTTTAATTAAACTTAAAAAAATAAAATTTAAATTAAATATAAAAGGAGTTTGAAATAGCGCTGCAGTTTGAAAATTTGACTTCAAAACTTTAATTTAATGTACATGATTCATAATAAATCAGAATTGAGCGAAACCAGAAATATTTAAATCTGTTTAACAATATCTTTCTAACGAATCTGAAAAACTGAAATTTCACTTTATATATTGAAAGTTATGTCCAGTTTAAAATTTAGAAAAGTCGCTATAGAATTTATACATATTTTAATATTATATATGGCCCTTAAAAATAACCATTTTGCAAATGATCTATGTTTTCGATGAAACCACTTTTGTTGGAACCAGAATGTCAAATTATTGTGAAGTTTAACTTTCCAGAATTTTTCGAATTAATATGTGAGTGTGGCAAAGAAAAACGTCCATTTTTCAAACGGTCTCGGAATTCGACGAAATTAAGTTTGTTAGGACCGTATCGTCAAAACATAGCTAAAAATATTTTTTTGGGATTTTTCGGAGTTAATTAGTGACCCCGATGAATTTATTTGTATGGATGAATTAAAAATAAATGATTTATATTTTAAAAATAAAGTAAACATGCTGTAGACTTCGGAACTGGGCTTCATCACTAGCGCCACTGCGTTCGGAAGACGTCAAAACCTATAGTCAGACAGTGAGCAGGCTTAATTCTGAGTTCGGGCCAAATCGGGCCTTAATTGGGTAATTAATTAATGTAATAATATAAATATACACCTTAATCTCCAAACCCTAACCCCTTCCTCTAGAAATCAGCCCCTGCCCCTCTCTTCTATGGCCAAGAACATCCGATTTTCATCCTCTAATCTATCTCAATCCATACAATAAAAATCAAACCGTCTTAGACAATATTGTAATGCTCTTCAAGAACTTCGATTCCATAAGGTGATGATCGGATTTAGAGTTGTAAATTGGCCGGAATTTCCTCCTCTACCCGCGCCCAACTCAGCGCCACCACCTATTGTGGACCCCACCGCGCCTATCCCTGCCCCCGGCGCCCACACCCCCTTCCCCTCCTCTTCGAACTGCCACAGTCAGATCTCCTTCAAGTGTCACGGATTTTGAGATAAGTAGAGCCCTAGATTTGAAGCTATGGGTTTCATTGAACGGTTTAGAATGATGGAGGAAGAAGATTAGGGTGGGTTGACTTTTTTCAAATTATAGTTGACTGATTACTTTAATTCAATTTTACCAATCTTAATTAAACCATAGCATGCTCGTACGGACTCGAATTTGAACGATTTCAGGTGCGCCACGATCGTGAGACCGAGATCTTCACGATGAAACTGACTAGACCTGATTTTGAGCAAGTTGAATTTTTACTAAATTTTGGATCTGAACAGCGCAGAACTCAAAAACCATGTGAGAAATTATATTCCTTTAATTATATAATTTAAATTTGTTAATTATAATTTTAGTGTTACACATGCGCTGTAAATATTTGTGTTATTCGTGATTTGATGTGGATTGACGAATTCTCTTATACCGGTCTGTTGACTGATTGAATTATTTTGATTGTTATAAGATAGTTGAAAATAAACATTTCATGTTTGTTTATTGAAAACAATATCTCTTGTTTGTTAAGATGGGATAGTTGAAAACAAATATATCATATTTGTTATAATAAAATAATTGGAAACAAATATGTCATGTTATGATTATAAAATTGTTGAAAACCATTATGTCATTTTGGTTACTATAAAAATTATTGTAAACCAATATCTCATTATTGTTATAATAAAATAGGTGAAAGTAATATATCATTTTGTTGTGACAAAAAGATTGAAACCAAAAATACATCATTTTTGTCATGACATAACATTTGTAGTATAAAAGGTTACATTGGATAAAAATGTTGCAGTAGAAACAAAATCACATTTTTGTTATAAACATGCCATAGTAAGATAAAGTCATATTTTAGTTTATAATTGTCATGTTAGATAAAAACAAACATCCTTGTTAGAGTTGTTTAGTTAGAATAAGAATAACAATTTTTGTTAAAAATGTTTATTTAGAATAAAAATAACATTTTTTTTATAAAATGTTAAAGTGAAGAAAAATAACATTTTAGTTATAAAATGCTAAGGTGAATAAAAATAACATTTTAGTTATAAAATGTTGAGTTGATCAAAATATCACTTTTTATTTGTTTTGTTGAGTTAGGATTGACAAAAAAAAACAAATATATCATTTTTATATGTGTTTTGTTGAATTAGAGTTGTCGATAAAAAAAAATATCACTTTTATATGTTTTTGTTGAAATAGAATTGTCAACAAAAACAAAGTTATCCTTTTTATTTGTTTTTGTTGAAATGTTAGAATTGATTTAACATAAAAATACCTTTTTTATGTTAATATGAAAGGTTAGAAAAATGTTAACATATAAAATATTCTCTTATATGATATTGGAATACATAGAAAAATGTTAACATATAAAATATTCTCTTATATGATATTAGAATACATAGAAAAATGTAAAGACATAAAATATTCTTTTATATGTTATTAAAACACATAGAAAAAGGTAAACAAATAAAATATTCTTTTATTTGCCATTAGAGTACATAAGAAAAAGATATGGAAATGATGGTGCTATATTAGACAAAAAAGAGTTAGACAAAAATGTACATTTTTGTTGGTTAAAAAGAGTTAGACAAAAATATACATAGGAAATTGCGACACATGAAATATGCATTTATGTGACATTAATATACATAGAAAATTGATTACAAATAAATGACCATTTATTTGTCACTTGAATAACTTATAAAATTGATTACAAATAAATGACCATTTATTTGTCATTTGTATAACATAGAAAATTGGTTACAAATAAATATTCATTTATTTGACATTAGAATTCATTGGAAAATATTTACATGTAAAATATTATTTTATGTAATATTCTAATTTAAAATTACATTTTTATGTAAAATGTTACATTAGATTGAAAATTACATTTTATGTAAAATGTTATATTAGATTAGAAATAACATTTTCATATAAAATGTTGCATTAGAGAAAAATAACATTTTTATTATAAAATGTAGCATGAGAATTAAAATAACATTTTTGTTAAACAATGTATATTGGGTTAAAATAACACTTTGTTATCAAATGTGATATTAGATTAAAATAACACCTATTTACATTTTATATGTAAATAAAAGGCATGAATAAAGATGTATATCTTATTTACATTTTTCATGTAAGTAAAAGACTTGTAGTAAAAGGGTATATTTTATTTACATTTTAGATGTGAGTAAAGACACGAATCTGTAAGGATATTTTATTCACATTTTAGATGTGAATAAAAGACAGGAAATTTAGAAGTACGTTTTTATTTGCCTTTTTATATGCAAATAAAAACCATAGATATAAAGTACACTTTTTATTTGCAAGTTAGTTGCAAATAAAAACATGAAGTTATAAAGTACAATTTTATTTGCAATTTAGTTGTAAATAAAATCATGATTATAAAAAGTTGACATTTTTATTTATATTTTAGATATAAATAAACACATGAATTGAAAAAGGATATTTTTATTTTAGATATGAATAAAAACATGAAAATAAAAACTTGATTTATAAAGGATATTTTATTCACATTTTAGATGTAAATAAAAACATAGAAATAAAAAGCGACATCTTTATTTACATTTTAGATGTAAGTAAAAAGAATAAATTTAATGTAACATATTTATTTACAATTTAGATGTAAATAAAGAATAGAATCAAAGTTACATTTTTATTTACATTCCAGGTGTAAATAAAAAGATTAGATTAAAAGAGGCATTTTAAATTTACATTTTGGATGTAATCAAAAAGGTAGAATTTAATGTTATGATTTATTGTCAAAATAGAGACAATAAAAAGATTAAATTTTGAAGTTACATTTTAATGTCATTGTAAATGTAATCAAAGGATGGAATTTAATGTTAAATTTTTATTATCAGAATAGAGACAATAAAAAAAAAGAGTAGAATAAAAGTGATATTTTTATCGTTATTTAGATGCGATAAAAATAGTAGAAATAAAAGTGAGATTTTTATCGTTATTTAGATGCGATAAAAGAAACAGAAATAAAAGTGATAGTTTTATCGTCATTTAGATACGATAAAAAGAACAGAAATAAAAGTGATATTCTTATCATCATTTTAGATGCGATAAAAAGAATGGATTATAATGGTTGAAATCGCCAAACGATTTGTATTTATAATTATATATAAATATAAACTAAAATTAAAACAAAACGCGCGCGGTATTTCGCGTTTCGGTATTCGTGACTTTAAACGATTATACCGAAAGATCCGACTGTCGGATTTTCCCAAAACCGGAACCGTTAGAACCGCTTTGGGAAAATCTTCCCATTAATATAAATTTCGTCAAAATCCAACGGTTAGATTTCGAGTTAAGTACAAATCAAATTTGGATAAAAATAGAGCTAGGGCCGCCCATTGACCCGAAGCGTCGTTCAATTATAATTGAGCTATTTTAAATAAATAAAATAGCGATAAACCGTTACAAATAAATATGAATGATATGAAATGATTTTTAATATACATATATATATATATATATACGAAGGTCATTTGAAAAGTCCAAGTTCAATCTCATTTCAATTGATTATACGACGATCTAAGTCAAAGATTTGAAGTTGGTGGTTGAAGACCGATGATCTTCATGTCGGATGGATGAGTTACCACTGACGCCCATGATTGGAGTAGCTACCTTGAAGGTGCTGCACTGGTGGCCGTACGGACGTACTTGTTGATTGTTCAGATATGCGAGGAATAAGGTGCCTCCGGTTTCATTCAGACCCAGAACGGACTTGTAAATGGATGGTATGTCTGACGTTGTATTCCTTTATGCTGTATTCGTTGATCTCTGCTATATATATATATATATATATATATATATATATCTGTTTGGTGTTTAACACCCTTCTCTGAGACGTACGAGCTTAGAGGTTATATATTGGAAGGAATCAATGGTATGGATTGACATTGTGGCATGCTAAGATGCATGGATCAAGGTTTTTATTGAAAAGCAGAGCCTTGTGGTTAATGATTAAAGCATAGCCTGTTTAGGTGTAGCTTTGTCTATAGCGTGACGTCACGAGCCTCACACCTCGGTAGAGTCTAAAACGGGACAAAGGAACGCAGGGAATGCACACGTTTCTTTCTAGCTAGAGTGATGTCAGCGACCTACCAACCCGGACATTTTACTTATGTGGATGATGGATTATGAGGTACCTCGGTTTTATAGGTTGTTAGTGGCCGTATTTGAGGTCCAAAAGGACCGGGAAACGTGTGTTCAGGCATAATTAATCCACTAACGTTAGGTGCAGACCGGCCCTGCAGATATCCAAGGGTTGCCCATAGGTGTGATCCTGAGGCATTTGCTAGAGTATCTCGAATCGGTAAGGAGACCGCCCCTAGCCTTGACTCTTGATGGGAACCCAATTTCCAATACGACTTCATGCGGTTTTGATTGTAGAACTAGTATGGCGACATGATATATGGTACCCATGCCGTCTAGGATTGATACATTATGATTGAAATTGTTTTTGAAACATATATAAACTAATAATAATATCAAATTCGTTTTTATCGTATCAAGCATCTTTTGACCGTTATAAGGTAAAACTCAATCCTCCGGTTTGCGTTGCATTGTGTGATGGGACTTGAGTCTTATAATGGTTTCATTTTTCTAAAAAGCATTGCGTTGTTTTAACGATCTACGTTGTTTTATGCACTGGCAATCCAATGGAGAAAACCAATTCCGCATTAGTGGCGTGGTCCTGTGATTAGCCTTATCATTAGATTAGTTAAGTTAGATTTCTCATAGTAGTCCCATGACGGACCCGTAGTTTGTTTCACTGGAAAACTCAGGTGCCCATATTTTCCACATGGGTAGTTGAGTAGCTTTTTGCAGATACTTATCTCTTTAGCAGGATCCCGCATTGAAGCTTAAAGCTATGTCCAGAGCATGATAGCCTTCCGCTGTATTAGTTGTATTTCTTTTCGCTGCTTTGTATTAATTTATTGTAATAATTCTTCCGCTGTATTTTATGTATCGATGTACTCTGACATTCTGTACTCTGATGTAACATTATTGTAATGTTTATAAAAGTCTGCTGTTATTGTTCTAATGTATTGTAGAACAGTCTTGGTCGATTTTGCGATCGGTTAAGTCCGGGCGAAATCCGTATCGTTACAGTTGGTATCAGAGCTCTGGTTAGCTCAAATCTTTGGGGTACAACTCGTTAGAACTGAACAAAAGACTCATCATAGGTAGGATTAGTAAAATCCTATAAGAGAATACTCATTAGAGATAGGACCAATAGTATCCTAGAATGAGAAAACTCATTAGAGATGGGGTTAGTAATGCCCTAGAATGAGTTCTGAGCGAAAGGTATAAATAATGTATTTATGATATAATCTGATCTTAGAAGATATGATTTTCAAATATATAAAAATTATATATATTTGATAAGTTAATCAACTTATTAATTGATGATTGTGTTGTGTGATTATTAGTTCAACTAATAAAATTATTGAACAAATAAAAGAATTAAAATTGAGTTAGTTAAATAAATAACTTTTAGATCCGTTCCTTTTTTAGGACGAAAAGATTTTAAGTGGGGGAGATTGCAACAACTCGGAAATTTGGTTTCAATATAAAATTTTTATTTTAGAAATTTTAATGGATTTTTAATATTCAAAATAATTTATTTCAAATAATAAGGACTATAAATTTGTTTTAATTAAAGTTAAAACAAATAAAATTTAAATTAACTATAAAAGGAGTTTGAAATAGCGCTGCAGTTTGAAAATTTGATTTTAAAACTTTAATTTAATGTACAGGATTCATAATAAATCAGAATTGAGCGAAACCAGAAATATTTAAATCTTAACAATATCTTTCTAACAAATCTGAAAAACTGAAATTTCACTTTATATATTGAAAGTTATGTCGAGTTTAAAATTTAGAAAAGTCGCCGTAGAATATATTTTAATATAATATATGGCCCTTAAAAATAGCCATTTTGCAAACGACCTCTGTTTTCGACGAAACCACTTTTGTTGGTTCCGGTATGTCAAATTATTATTAAGTTTAATTTTCCAGAATTGTTTGAATTAATATGTGAGCATGGCAAAGAAAAACGTGTTTTGTCAGTTTCAGTCAACTTTAATTGACTTGAAAATGGCCATTTTTCAAATGGTCTCCGAGTTCGACGAAATTAATTTTGTTAGGACCGTATTATCAAAACATAGCTAAAAATATTTTTTTGGGATTTTTCGGAGTTAATTTGTGACCCCGGTGAATTTATTTGTACAGATGAATTAAAAGTAAATGATTTATATTTTAAAAATAAAATAAACGTGCTGTGGACTTCAGAATTGGTCTTCGTCACTAGCGCCATTGCGTTCGGAAGACGTCAAAACCTATAGTTAGACAGTGAGCCGCCTAATTCGGAGTTCGGGCCAAATCGGGCCTTAATTGGGTAATTAATTAATATGATAATATAAATATACACCTTAATCCCCAAACCCTAATCCCCTTCCTCTAGAAATCAGCCGCCGTCCCTCTCTTCTATGGCCAAGAACATCCGATTTTCATCCTCTAATCTCTCTCAATCCATACATTAAAAATCAAACCTTCTTAGACAATATTGTAGTGCTCTTCAAGACCTTCGATTTCATAAGGTGATGATCGGATTTAGAATTCTAAATTGGCCGAAATTTCCTCCTCTACCCGCGCCCAACTCAGCCCCACTGCCCCTTGTAGACCCACCGTGCCTATCCCTACACCAGGCACCCACACCCCCTTCCCCTCCTCTTCGAAGTGCCACACTCTGATCTCCTTCAAGTGTCACAGATTTTGAGATAAGTAGAGCCCTAGATTTGAAGCTATGGGTTTCATTGAATGGTTTAGAACGATGGAGGAAGAAGATAAGGGTGGGTTGACTTTTTTCAAATTATAGTTGACTAATTACCTAATTCAATTTGACCAATCTTAATTAAACCATATCTTGCTCGTATGGACTCAGATTTGAACAATTTCAGGCGCGCCACGATCGTGAGACTAAGATCTTCGCGATGAAACTGACTAGACTTGATTCTGAGCAAGTTGAATTTTTGCCAAATTTTGGATCTGAACAGTGCAGAACTCAAAAACGATGTAAGAAATTCTATTCCCTTAATTATATAATTTAAATTTGTTAATTACAATTTTAGTGTTACGCATGTGCTGTAAATGTTTGTGTTATTCGTGATTTGATGTGGATTGATGAATTCTCTTATATCGATCTGTTGATTGATTGAATTATTTTGATTGTTATAAGATAGTTGAAAATAAAGATTTCGTGTTTGCTCGTTGAAAACAATATCTCTTGTTTGCTAAGATGGGATAGTTGAAAACAAATATATCATATTTGTTATAATATAATAATTGGAAACAAATATGTCATGTTGTGATTATAAAATTGTTGAAAACCAATATGTCATTTTGGTTACTATAAAAATTGTTGTAAACCAATATATCATTATTGTTATTATAAAATAGGTGAAAATAATATATCATTTTGTTGTGACAAAAAGATTGAAACCAAAAATACATCATTTTTGTCATGACATAACATTTGTAGTATAAAAGGTTACATTGGATAAAAATGTTACAGTAGAAATAGAATCACATTTTTGTTATAAAAAGGCCATAGTAAGATAAAATCACATTTTAGGTTATAATTTTCATGTTAGATAAAAACAAACATCCTTGTTAGAGTTGTTTAGTTAGAATAAAAATATATTTTTTTGTTAAAAATGTTTATTTAGAATAAAAATAACATTTTTGTTATAAAATGTTAAGGTAAAGAGAAATAACATTTTAGTTATAAAATGTTAAGGTGAATAAAAATAACATTTTAGTTATAAAATGTTGAGTTGATCAAAATATCACTTTTTATTTGTTTTGTTGAGTTAGGATTGACAAAAAAACAAATATATCATTTTTATATGTGTTTTGTTGAATTAGAGTTGTCGATATAACAAATATATCACTTTTATATGTTTTTGTTGAAATAGAATTGTCAACAAAAACAAAGTTATCCTTTTTATTTGTTTTTGTTGAAATGTTAGAATTGATTTATCGTAAAAATACCTTTTTATGTTAATATGAAAGGTTAGAAAAATGTTAACATATAAAATATTCTCTTATATGATATTAGAATACATAGAAAAATGTTAACATATAAAATATTTTCTTATATGATATTAGAATACATAAAATAATGTAAACACATATAATATTCTTTTATATGTTATTAAAACACATAGAAAAAGATAAACAAATAAAATATTCTTTTATTTGTCATTAGAGTACATAAGAACAAGATATGAAAATGAAGGTGCTATATTAGATAAAAAAGAGTTAGACAAAAATATACATTTTTGTTGGTTAAAAAGAGTTAGACAAAAATATACATAGGAAATTGTGACACATGAAATATGCATTTATGTGACATTAATATACATAGAAAATTGATTACAAATAAATGACCATATATTTGTCATTTGAATAACTTAGAAAATTGATTACAAATAAATGACCATTTATTTGTCATTTGAATAACATAAAACATTGGTTACAAATAAATATTCATTTATTTGACATTAGAATTCATAGGAAAATATTTATATATAAAATATTATTTTATGTAATATTATAATTGAAAATTAAATTTTTATGTAAAATGTTACATTAGATTAAAAATTACATTTTATGTAAAATGTTATATTAGATTAGAAATAACATTTTCATATAAAATGTTGCACTAGAGAAAAATAACATTTTTATTATAAAATGTAGCATGAGAATTAAAATAACATTTTTGTTAAAGAATGTATATTGAGTTAAAATAACACTTTGTTATCAAATGTGATATTAGATTAAAATAACACCTATTTACATTTTACATGTAAATAAAAGGCATGAATAAAGAAGTATATCTTATTTACATTTTTCATGTAAATAAAAGACTTGTACTAAAAGAGTATATTTTATTCACATTTTAGATGTGAGTAAAGACATGAATTTGTAAAGGATATTTTATTCACATTTTAGATGTTAATAAAAGACAGGAAATTTAGAAGTACATTTTTATTTGCCTTTTTATATGCAAATAAAAACCATAGATATAAAGTACACTTTTTATTTGCAAGTTAGTTGCAAATAAAAACATGAAGTTATAAAGTACAATTTTATTTGCAATTTAGTTGTAAATAAAAAAATGATTATAAAAAGTTGACATTTTATTTATATTTTAGATATAAATAAACACAAGAATTGAAAAAGGATATTTTTATTTATATTTTAGATATAAATAAAAACATGAAAATAAAAACTTGATTTATAAATGATATTTTATTCACATTATAGATGTAAATAAAAACATAGAAATAAAAAGCGACATTTTTATTTACATTTTAGATGTAAATAAAAAGAATAAATTTAATGTACCATCTTTATTTATAATTTAGATGTAAATAAAGAATAGAATCAAAGTTACATTTTTATTTACATTCTAGGTGTAAATAAAAAGATTAGATTAAAAGAGGCATTTTAAGTTTACATTCTGGATGTAATCAAAGAGGTAGAATTTAATGTTATGATTTATTGTCAAAATAGAGACAATAAAAAGATTAAATTTTGAAGTTACATTCTAATGTCATTGTAAATGTAATCAAAGGATAGAATTTAAAATTAAATTGTTATTGTCAGAATAGAGGCAATAAAAAAAGAGTAGAATAAAAGTAATATTTTTATCATCATTTAGATGCGATAAAAATAGTAGAAATAAAAGTGATATTTTTATCGTCATTTAGATGCGATAAAAAAGAATAGAAATAAAAGTGATATTTTTATCGTCATTTAGAAGAAATAAAAAGAATAGAAATAAAAGTGATATTCTTATCGTCATTGTAGATGTGAGAAAAAGAATGGATTATAATGGTTGAAATCGCCAAACGATTTATATTTATAATTATATATAAATATAAATTAAAATTAAAACGAAACGTGCGCGATAGTTCGCGTTTCGGTATTCATGACTTTAAACGATTATACCGAAAGATCGGACCATCGGATTTTCCCAAAACTAGAATCGTTAGGACCGCTTTGGGAAAATCTTCCCAACAATATAAATTTCATCAAAATCCAACGGTTAGATTTCGAGATAAGTACAAATCAAATTTGGATAAAAACAGCGCCAGGGCCACCCATTGACCCGAAGTGTCGTTTAATTATAGTTGAGCTATTTTAAATAAATGAAATAGCAATAAACCATTACAAATAAATATGAACAATATGAAGTGATTTTTAAAAAATATATATATATATATATATATATGCGAAGGTCATTTGAAAAGTCCGAGTTCAATCTCATTTCAAATGATTATACGACGCTCTAAGTCGAAGATTTGGAGTCGGTGGGTGAAGACCGACGATCTTTATGTCGGATGGATGAGTTACCACTGACGCCCATGATTGGAGTAGCTACCTTGAAGGGGCTACCGTGGTAGCCGTCTAGACATACTTGTTGATTGTTCAGATATGTGAGGAATAAGGTGCCTCCGGTTTCGTTCAGACCCAGAACGGACTTGTAAATGGATGTTATGTCTGACGTTGTATTCCTTTATGCTGTATTCATGGATCTCTGCTATATATAAATCTGTTTGGTGTTTAACACCCTTCTCTGAGACGTACGAGCTTAGAGGTTATATATTGGTAGGAATCAATGGTATGGTATGTATTGACAATGTGGCATGCTAAGATGCATGGATCAAGGTTTTTGTTGAAAAGCAGAGCCTTGTGGTTAATGATCAAAGCATAGCCTGTTTAGGTGTAGCTTTGTATATAACGTGACTTCACGAGCCTCACAGCCCGGTAGAGGCTAAAATGGGACAAGGGAACGCAGTGAGTGCACACGTTTCTTTCAAGCTAGAGTGATGTCAGTGACTTACCAGCCCCGACATTTTACTTATGTGGATGATGGATTATGAGGTACCTCGGTTTTGTAGGTTGTTAGTGGCCATATTTGAGGTCCACAGGGACTGAGAAACGTGTGTTCAAGCATAGTTAATCCACTAACGTTAGGTGTGGACCGGCCCTGCAGATATCCAAGGGTTGCCCATAGGTGTGATCCTGAGGCATTTGCTAGAGTGTCTCGAATCGGTAAGGAGACCGCCCCTAGCCTTGACTCTTGATGGGAACCCAATTTCCAATACGACACCATGCGGTTTTGATTGTAGAACTAGTATGGCGACATGATATATGGTACCCATGCCGTCTAGGATTGATACATTATGATTGATACATTATGATTGAAATTGTTTTTGAAACATATATACACTAATAATAATATCAAATCCGTTTTTATCGTATCAAGCATCTTTTGACCATTATAAGGTAAAACTCAATCCTCCGGTTTGCGTTGCATTATGTGATGGGACTTGAGTCTTATAATGGTTTCATTTTTGTAAAAAGCATTGTGTTGTTTTAATGATTTCTTTGTTTTATGCACTGGCAATCCATTGGAGAAAACCTGTTCCACATAAGCGGCTTGGTCCTGTGATTAGCCTTATCATTAGATTAGTTAAGTTAGATTTCTCATACCAGTCCCATGACTGACCTGTAGTTTGTTTCACTGGCAAACTCGGGTGCCCATATTTTCCACACGGGCAGTCGAGTAGCTTTTTGCGGATACTTATCTCTTTAGCAGGATCCTGGATCGAAGCTTAAAGCTGTGTCCAGAGCATGATAGCCTTCCGCTGTATTAGTTGTATTTGTTTCCACTGCTTTGTATTAATTTATTGTAATAAGTCTTCCGCTGTATTTTATGTATCGATGTACTCTGATATTCTGTACTCTGATGTAACATTATTGTAATGTTTATAAAAGTCTGTTGTTATTGTTCTAATATATTGTATTCCCAAAGTTAACATATGCGGGAATTGAACTGTCTTGGTCGATTTTGCGATCGACTAAGTCCGGGCGAAAACCATATCATTACAAAAAAACCTCATACCTGATGACTAGTAAACAGATATCACATTGAACTGATTAGATGTATTGATTTGGATGAATGCCTTGGATTTGTATATTTAATGTATTGATGTGTAATTCATCTTGTTATTGACATTGTTTGTATATGCTTGTTGATTTTGTTGATTAATCCCAACCACTACCCTAGATGTTACAGACATCAAATAAACCCGGGATTAATCATTGAAATGAATTAAGAACGTAGGTTGAAATGATAAATACCTATGACCCTGATTTGGATTGAAATGATATATATCCTTTCACAAAATATTAAAATTAAATTTTTAAGTATTATTTGGTCATAGGATAGGAAATTATATACGAACACCGACTGGTTAAACAATTTTGTTTAAACTTTGAAGTTTGACATATTGTTTTAAATGTAGTATAAATGAGATTTTATGAATTGATTTCCTTCGAAATTGAACTTTAAAATTTTGGAATTTAAAGTTAAATGATTATTATTATTATTTTGTTGTAAATCGAAGCTAAATATTTGTAATTTAGCATGAATAGAACGTACTGAAATTTAATTGTTCAAAATATAAACAATTATCCATCTTTAAAATTTACTTTAAATTAACCTTATTTAATGTAATATTTGATTAATGAGCTCTAGATTTTCTACAAACTGAAATGATTCCAAATGAGAATTCTATGTTAAACCTTAAAATTTTACATCCGATTGTCTGAATTGAATTGATTTGAAAAAAAGGTTTGAATCGAATTGAAATACTGAAATTGAACTACGTTGATTTGAAATTGAAACATGGCTTCAAGTTATTCAGAAGGATCAATACCAATTATAATATTTTAAGCCATTTTAAGCTATTTTACTGAATACTTATTTTATTTTATAAACTGTGCTATTTAATATATATTTATTTTGTACTATCTGCATAAACTATTTTTTTTACTTATATATAATTACTATTTAAATAAACTATTTTAATAACCAATTATCTATTTTACAACTTTATATTTTACTACATATATATGTATTTTACAAAATTTTGATAAACACTATTTTATTTTAAACTTTTATTGTCTCAATATTATATAAATATATATTTAAATTATTTAACATACGTTTCTACTATTTTAAATATTCAGATTATTTGGAATTGGAATTGTTTCAAGATCTAAGTTTGGTTTTAAGTGGAGATTTTAATATGAATAATATTCTAGCTTGAATAATGAAATGATTTTTAAGAAAATCTGATATTTTGATATGAAGTATGAACCTCTTTTAAATGTAAAAGAACTGATCGGTGTGAAAAATGTGAACATTTTTTTTGCTAAAGAGACCATAATCGAATATTGTCATACTCCAGCCAATACCGAAAACCACTTTAACAACTGTGTACGCGGTGGAGTTCCAGAATGAAGTAGGATGATTTGGAGGCGATTACTAGATTTGAAGAAAGAGAACGATGATGGGTGGCCTTGACCTTCGGGTCATAATTAAAATGACTGAAACATGAGCCATACCCAGGTTAATGTGAGTTAGCTCCTCTTAGCAGACATGCTTTTTTGATACCATATCTCTTACTTTGTGATTGATTGGGAACCTTTTGATTTTTGAGAGTATTGTCTGGGGTGGGCGGTAGCTGGCGGCTATGCGTTACCATCGACTTGGGTCTGCAATCCGGTAGAATCCTACTGATGGGTATTGCCTCGTTGCCATGTCATATTTATTCTGATTGAGGCCCCTGCGATTTTGATTTAACGTTGTCATATCACGGTGCATCCCTATCCATCGATGTACTGGTGTGTTATATGCAAAATGTATGGTAACTATAAACGATGTAAGGGTAATAATGGTAATCCCGCTTACGCTATTTTAATATTTTGTATTTAACGGTAGACACTATTATAATAACGTATTGTATTATATAGTATCTAGTTTGATGGATCCTTAGGAGAAGGAAATTCCGTAACATCTCTTAAGTTACCGCACTCATATTATCACATGAATTTGATTTAACTAATATGAGAATATTTTAGTTCTGATCTGAGTGTTTTTGCTTTTTCATTTCTGCTCGGGTCAGCCTGAGTTTTCAGTTGTTGAAGACATTGTTACGAAGATGAAGATGGAGCTTGATATACATATTATTATTATTCCACTGCAAATATTGGTATGTTGTATAACAGTTAACTCTAATAATTATTGTAAAATATAATCAAATGTATGTTTTAACAGCTTCATGAACTGTTATTTATTTATTATATTTTTTCATTTCGCTATGAGATTCTGTGATTGTTTTATATATATATAAATCCTAATAACTATCTGTACTTTTTATTTGTTTAAGTCGACATTTGAGAATCATTGTCGATTTGAGCGGTAAAAAAAATCTAGGTCGTTACATATATACGCATATATGTATACGTATATACACATACAATTAGAATATGCAGATCTATAAATAATAAGGGAAATATTGGAACAATGTACAAATCAAACCCACCTCCCTCAATGTTCAAGGCATGAGATCACGCATCAACCAACCATTTTAGCTTCAGTATAAATTGATGTCGGAAGACTTGAAATATAGTAAATCGTGAGTAAACTCACCTTGCGTGGATACGTTGAAGACAAGAAACAAATATGAACAATGACCAATCCTAAGCAGCAAATTTGAACTTGAAAAATTCTTTTATTTTTTTTTGAGTAGGAGGACAGACAAAATTTAAGAAGACGAGGATACCACGAATTTGTTTTAGGGAAGAGAAGGCTGATGTAACGAACCGGGATTTTCGACTCCGAAAATCAACATCAAACTACCGTGTTGACCATTCAGACATCGAACATTCCAGATCATTAATAGAAAGAAGTTAGAGGGTGAGAATAGATAAGGTAGAAATATTGAATAGAAGAAGAAGAAGAACACCACACAGAGTCTCACATCGCAGCGGAACAAAATATAATACAGAAATAGATCTTTATTAAGAGCTTTGAAAATACTTACAGTATCAGAGTACATCATACCATGGGACAGTTATAATAGCCTGCTCCCATATACAACACACAGCGGAATAGTAGTAATATCATACGTCTGGACTCTTCCATCTCGTCTCTTTATAGCAGTCGATAACCTGAACCTGTACAACCCGGTCTAACCCGAGCATTTACAAAACACCGGGTCAGTCTGGTGAACCAGAGTGAGATAAATTCGCACAGTATAAAGGTAAATCATCCAATCATGATTTTAAAGTTCAAAACCCTTTTCAAAAGAAAAGGATAATCGTAAGACCAAATCCACACATAAACACGGACGGTTTTTACCTTACGATAACCCAAAATAGTTTTGAAACCAATATCTTGTTCTGATATTATAATAATGTCTAAATACAAGTAAATAACAATCTAGTGGAACGCTTGCATCTCACGCTCCACATATATAGTATACAATCAAAACCGCAAGCGCTTATTGGAGATTGGATTCCAAACTTGACAAGGTATGGGACCACCTGCCGATAGTGTATCTCTAGAGACGAATACACTGGGTTCAACAAGAACTTCTTGCAACCCGGCCCTCACATGACCGACCCCTCATTTCGCTTGAGAGTATCGAATGTATATCACCGACGGTTGGGATCAGCAACCGTCTCCCGAAAAGGGACAGCATTGAAACATAGATTTAAGAAGCAAATAGGATTTTCTCTAGATAGGTGATTATACACCCTAATGGGAGCGACCCACATAGCCATGCTGCCTGCCCGATTTTTGTCATTTCCCGGTTGATGAGGCTTGAGGCCAGAATTAACTTCTGATCATCTGGTCACCATTTACTTTGAATGCCACATCGTCAGATCCGTCAGATATCACTAATTGACGTCCACAAAAATACTCTAGCTGGAAGCTAAGAGAACGGCAACTCCCCGCCAACAACTATAATACGTTTGAAGAAATCAACGTACGTGATCCTTTGGAAATACTCTGTCAGACACTCGTCCATACAAGTCATCCAGGAACAGGATGAACCGAAGGCACTCTCCTACTGCATCCAATATAAGAATCACCCCATGGATCAATAGCGAGAAGTCCTTGCAACCCGTTGATTCCAACCACGACAGAATCACAGCTTTCCTCTGCGTGCCAGGCAGAGAATATTAGTGGTTCTTCCGTTCATGAAAACCCACGGTCTTCAATGCTCCATCTCGATCGTCTTCTGAGATCTTCACGTATTTGTTGGACGGAATGGTTTTCGAATATAAATTCGATCCCGGTCTTTCCATACCAACAATCGTATTGGTCAGATTTGATAGTCGGTGTTTTAACTATCAAAATATACAGTGTTTCAATCATGACACTCCAATGAGTTCACTGGTTCAGTATTTTGCATCATTTGGCCTTTAACAAACTGATTTACTTTTTGTTAAATTAAAACTTCCAATTCTTTTTATATTCAAACATACGATATTTGAATAACTCTAATTCGATTTAACTCTAATCGATTAACTCCAATTGATTAACTCAAAGTGGTTAACTCTAACTGATTGACTCGACTTCTTGAACCTTATCGATTTACTACTATTTTACTTAACTCCATTCGCTTGACTCTAGATCGCAGCGATCACAATGGTTACACCTGATTCCCTCAGGAAAACATCCGACCGCCGTAGGCTATCTGCAGCCCTGCGAATTACGCTAGCAGTCGTACGCAATGGCAACTTACCTTGAATGCTATGTTTGCTTAACCCTAGCTCGAATAACTATATTCAATTTCCCACTTAATTCTTCCTTCAAATCATCCTTTAAATTCAGAAATCCATTAGTTTTAACAAAGAAATTTATAGCACATATGTTATAACAATAGCGTTATAATTACTATTTAGATTTACAAAACAACAGCGCTATACTCGCTGTTTAGGTCTACAACCCATTTACTATAGCAAAAGTGCTACAATCGCTATATTAGATTTTCAAAACATATATTATAACAGCGCTAAAATCGCTGTTTAGATTTTCAAAACATATCCACTCCACTAATATCTCTTACGATTACCAACTAATACTATCTTCAGGTAATCCCGATGTTGTTCAAGTTGGGGTATTTTAGTTACCTCTCAGACCTTGATCAACAACGTTCTTATCCTCCGATAAACATAAGTTGCAATCAAAATCAATATTTCGTTTTAGTCTCAAACAAATTCCATTTAACTATTGGATTTGGTTATACAACTCTATAACCCAGTTCTTTAACCAGATTCGCATATTTCCAATCTCCTTTGATTTCATTTCACTTCAATTACTTTTGGAAAGTAATTGTCTAAATTATTATTAATTAAAATAATAATTTATTTCAATCATTAACTACATGAGTAGTTAAATTCCTTTGATAACAACATTAAATGGTAAATCCCTTTTTAAAACCTTATTTAAATTTAAACAATATTTATTAAACTATTCAAATCAAAACACATCAATTTTGATAATCAAATTCCAATTCAAACGGTCGATTTAATTAACCCAAAACTCGATTATCTCGTTAATCGATTCCAATTAATCCTCACTTTAAATTAATTAAAAATATAATTAATTTAAATAATCCTATTAATTGTTTTCTTTACAAAACAATTATCAAAGTTTAATCCTTCGATTCATTACTTGTTCTCATACTCGTAAATCTGATTAACGTCAGCATTTACTTTATAAAATAATTTAATAACAATCAAAGTCTTAAATAAATAAAATATTTATTTAATTCCCTATTATAACTTTTATTCAAAATAATATATTCAAAATCCAACTCCAGTTATATAATAAATTTTATAACCTCGTCTTTATCGATGTACCTGACGGTGAATCAATATTTATAACACGATTGATTTTATAGGCCATACACTGCTAAATACTCAACCAATACCGCTCATTGGTTTAAACACAACACAGGTTGAATTCCCAGTCCAAATCAATAATCAAATCAATCAACCAAACAAGACAGTTCATATGTGAAAATATGAAATAAATAATATATTTGAGGAATCCGGTTGGATCCCTCCAACCTGTTCTTCCCTGTATTCAAATGGTTTTTCTCAAATCAAACTGTTCAGTTTTGTTTAACTGATAAATTAAATAACGACCATTTAACATCAACCATAAGCAATTCAAACAGTTCAACAACTTAAAACACGTTTATGAATAAACGTGACCAATAAGGTAAGTTACCTTTATCGGAACCAATCGTTAAAAATAACGATTTGGTATTTTACTGAAATTAAACACAGTTTAATTTCATCGGTTAAATAAACAGTTAAATAGATAACTAGCAAAGCAGTCAACCATTGGTAAGCAGAGCACACAAATTAAAAATACCCAATTTATAAAATATAAAAAGGGTAACTGAGTGAGTTTAACTCACCTTGAATTGATTTGCTGTTGAAACATTTCGTTTTGGTTAAATTAAACAGTCGTTTAATTTAACTAAATCCCCGACTGACTCGAACTCTGCCCAAATCAGTTCCATTCTGTAGTGCTTGTCACTGTGATTCCAACGGTGTATGGGTTTTCTCCCAATTCTGTTAAGATATTCAAAAGCTATAACTATTATATGCATTCAATTTAATTTAAATAAATTACTAATTGTTTTAATTAAAATTGAACTTCCTAATTACTTACTTAACAATTTAATTACAAAATTAACTCATATTCACTTATCGTAAAACTAGTTGTGTCTTACATTATATACGATCAATTGAATCCAAAAACTAGCCTGACTTCTATACCATTCTGGTCATATTGATACTTAAAGTGAACTGGTTTTAAGTAAATCTTAAAACACTTAACCACTTTAATTGAATCAAAGTGATTACAAATCTAACCCTTAATAAGTATTGGATATAATTAATTACATTTACTGGTTTATAACAGGCCGGTATATGATTTTCAGGTCTACCCTTCTTCTCTAGTTTCAGTTCTGGCTTCCTTATGTTTCTGTGTCATCAATCTGTGCCCTGTTCATGGGTTTTAATAAAGTTAATTAGTTTACCTTAATTAAATCATTTAACAACTTACTAACTGTATTTAAATTCCGACTTCTTACTGCGAAGAGGATTGGCCCGAGCTTCCCTCTTCTATTTCCATGAACTGCCAAAACCCACGCTGTCATCACAGTCCTCACGTTACACTTCATGTTCCTCCAACAACTCCTGTCCGCTCCATCCTTAATTCCAGTCAACCCCTCACGTAATGCTCCCAAATGTTTGAACCCTTCACCCACGCATGAACACTCCTGAGACCCCCCAACGTCCCCACGTACGCCTCACTTAGCTCAGCCCGCGCCTCGAGCTTCGGCCTCCAGTCCTTCCAGCGTCGGCTTCCCGACGAACTCCACTCCAACAGCAACTTCGACCCTGACCGTCGGTTCCCTCTCGAGCAATGGCTTTCGGTTTGTGAGGAAAGAGGTGCGGTCTAAAAGGAAGCCCACAATCTTTTTATCAGAGGCAGGCGTGTTTTCATTTTGGATTGTTTCAGGCACAAAGATGAGGAATCTTTTAGTTTACTGGTTGAGAGGAATAACGAGATGGCTTATGTGTATTTATAGTAACAACTTTCGTGGTGGCCACGGCGTAGGGGGGTATAGGATTTCAGATAACATAGGTAGGGTGGGTCTCGAAGATTACTTGGTCGGCACGGTGTCTGTGTAATGGTAGACAAAGAAAAGAAATGTTTGGGTGGCACGTTCCTTGGACAACACGGATGGATAGTTTGGCCAGCAAGTATAGAAGAGAAACAAGCTATAGAAACAAGGGATGGATAGTTTTATTCATATTATAAGGTACGAAACTTCGTCGTGGAGAAACCGTGTTAAAAATCACTACAGACGATTTTCGTTTACTGAAAAAAAGCTAATCTTGGTGTAAAAAGGTATTCCGGACCCAATGGGACAAGTTTCGTCGAAATCCGAGGTCGTATGAAAATTTTCCCTTTATGAAACCAGAAATGAACACACGTTTAATTTTTCTACGATCACCAGATAAATCAAATCAACTTGAAACCTGTATATCTTACAATAACTTTTCGATACGAACCCAATGGCACTAGTTTCGTCGCATTCTGAGACTGTTGCCCCGGTAGGCTGTTTTTACCCCGAACCGCCCTACCCTTTTTAACGCCAAATTTCTCGATCTCTAAAAATAACAAACTATATACATATCCTGACTCTAATCGACGATACGAACTCAACGGAACTGGTTTCGTGGCTTAATTCGATTGTCTGCTCAAGTTATGCCAAATATTCTTTTATTTATTTAATTGCGCGTTATAGAAATTGAACGGGCGTTTACGGCTACTGTGGGTACATACGATATCGGTTTTCCACGCAATTCACCACCGTACAATAATTTAGCGATACGGTTCTAATGAAACTGGTTTCGTCGAAATCTGAGTCCGTTTGCAAAACGACTATTTTAAAGGCCTATAATTAATAACGATTTTCCATAGCGACTATTTCAAAATTTGATTTGGCCATAACTATCAAACTATAACACGAAATCTGGATTTTTCTCTTTCATATGAAAATTATTGTCAATACGGTTCCAGTGTTTCTCGTTTCACAGAAATCCGACTTAAATCGAATTCTATATTCTCAGTTGAAGTTCAAAACTCTATTTTGCGAACTGCACGCCATTTTCGAGTTCGGTTTATATTATATATATATACTATAACGTTCAACTTCGTTTTTAATAACAAATTAAATATTAAATTCCATTAATATTCCCAACATAATATTTAAAACTAATTTAAATATTCAGATTCAAATGGTCGAAAAACACGGGTCGTTACATTCTTCCCCCCTTAAAATAATTTCGTCCTCGAAATTGCTAAGGTAAGAAAGGACGTTATAAACTCAAAAATTTCCAAATCTAATTTTATATTAAATTAGAAACCAATTCAATACTGTGAATAAATATTTTCAAAAATATCGAAAATTTTCTAACACTTTAAATTTTCGAAAAATTTCGTCAGCACTTCCTTTGTACGGCTCAATCGGTACAACTCCAACTTGCCTTTCTAGGCCTTCTCCAATCCAAAAGAAAATAAAACAGCCAAGCGGCTTGCCAAATAGGCCCATAAATCACCAAACCCATATAAAAATAAACGTGTACCTTTTTGTCGGGCATATCACTATATCTTTCCCGTCTGCCACCCTGTCAGCATATACAAATGCATTTCCAACAAAATTCCAATTTCATCTTTCGAACTAAATTCTTCACGTGTCCAAGCCAAATTCCATTCTTGACTCAATTTCCATCCATTACCAATTCCAACTCTTAACTTACCAGTCCAACACCATTTCAGATTCCTGTCTCGCAATTCAAAATCTGGTTCTGCTCGATATAATATATCTCGATTCAATTTCCAGTTAATTGGTTTCAATTCATTTCATATTTGTTTTCACAAATTTCTATTTAATCTTACTTTTGTTCAAACAATCTCCCTGGGAGTTTTTAAATAGTTCAGTTCTTTCAAAAATCAAATATTCCCTTTCAGGATTCAAAACAACTTGTTTTTCTCAAAGCAATTCAAAATAAAATCTTTGGTAGTAATCCGTCACTTACCACTCGAAAATGAACACCGATGATGTCCGGATCATCCTCGGGATCTATTTTTCAGCTATCGAAGTGAGTTCAATACTATGTCACTTTCAAAACCAGTTCTAAACACTTTCATTTTGAAATCAATTCAAAATATCCTTTGCAAGGCTTGTAAATAATTTAAAATCTCCCAGGATTTTAAAATTCTCATATATTCAATTCAAGTTCATTTACAGACCTTTCCCACTTTTGGGGTTTTTTTAATTCCAATTTTTGATGTAGATTTCAGATTTAATAAATCTGCTTTCATATTATACGAATTCTAATTGGTTATTTATATAACCATTTCAATTATAATCAACCAACACATCCAATATACTAAAATACTTCAATACATATATTTTCTTTATATCAAAATATAATTTGGGTAAATTATTTCACTTACCCTCTTTAAAACATATCGTGACGACCCATCGTATTCGAGTGTTTATAAACTCCTATCGATACAGTGGATCAAACTAATCGACCAGAACTTATAAACAACTCAACCGATAAATCTCCACAATATAAAACAATTTTTATAAAATCTACAAATACGTTCACTCGTATATATACACTCAAACTCAGTCTAGGGTATTACTAACCCCATCTCTACTGAATCACGCCACAGAGCCAAGGTACTTACTTAACCTTAAGCTCTGATACCACTGTAACGAACCGGGATTTTCGACTCCGAAAATCAACATCAAACTACCGTGTTGACCATTCAGACATCGAACATTCCAGATCATTAATAGAAAGAAGTTAGAGGGTGAGAATAGATAAGGTAGAAATATTGAATAGAAGAAGAAGAAGAACACCACACAGAGTCTCACATCGCAGCGGAACAAAATATAATACAGAAATAGATCTTTATTGAGAGCTTTGAAAATACTTACAGTATCAGAGTACATCATACCATGGGACAGTTATAATAGCCTGCTCCCATATACAACACACAGCGCAATAGTAGCAATATCATACGTCTGGACTCTTCCAGCTCGTCTCTTCATAGCAGTCGATAACCTGAACCTGTACAACCCGGTCTAACCCGAGCATTTACAAAACACCGGGTCAGTCTGGTGAACCAGAGTGAGATAAATTCGCACAGTATAAAGGTAAATCATCCAATCATGATTTTAAAGTTCAAAACCCTTTTCAAAAGAAAAGGATAATCGTAAGACCAAATCCACACATAAACACAGACGGTTTTTACCTTACGATAACCCAAAACAGTTTTGAAACCAATATCTTGTTCTGATATTATAATAATGTCTAAATACAAGTAAATAACAATCTAGTGGAACGCTTGCATCTCACGCTCCACATATATAGTATACAATCAAAACCGCATGCGCTTATTGGAGATTGGATTCCAAACTTGACAAGGTATAGGACCACTTGCCGATAGTGTATCTCTAGAGACGAATACACTGGGTTCAACAAGAACTTCTTGCAACCCGGCCCTCACATGACCGACCCCTCATTTCGCTTGAGAGTATCGAATGTATATCACCGACGGTTGGGATCAGCAACCGTCTCCCGAAAAGGGACAGCATTGAAACATAGATTTAAGAAACAAATAGGATTTTCTCTAGATAGGTGATTATACACCCTAATGGGAGCGACCCACATAGCCATGCTGCCTGCCCGATTTTTGTCATTTCCCGGTTGATGAGGCTTGAGGCCAGAATTAACTTCTGATCATTTGGTCACCATTTACTTTGAATGCCACATCGTCAGATCCGTCAGATATCACTAATTGACGTCCACAAAAATACTCTAGCTGGAAGCTAAGAGAACGGCAACTCCCCGCCAACAACTATCGTACGTTTGAAGAAATCAACGTACGTGATCCTTTGGAAATACTCTGTCAGACACTCGTCCATACAAGTCATCCAGGAACAGGATGAACCGAAGGCACTCTCCTACTGCATCCAATATAAGAATCACCCCATGGATCAATAGCGAGAAGTCCTTGCAACCCGTTGATTCCAACCACGACAAAATCACAGCTTTCCTCTGCGTGCCAGGCAGAGAATATTAGTGGTTCTTCCGTTTATGAAAACTCACGGTCTTCAATGCTCCATCTCGATCATCTTCTGAGATCTTCACGTATTTGTTGGACGGAATGGTTTTCGAATATAAATTCGATCCCGGTCTTTCCGTACCAACAATCGTATTGGTCAGGTTTGATAGTTGGTGTTTTAACTATCAAAATATACGGTGTTTCAATCATGACACTCCAATGAGTTCACTGGTTCAGTATTTTGCATCATTTGGCCTTTAACAAACTGATTTACTTTTTGTTAAATTAAAACTTCCAATTCTTTTTATATTCAAACATACGATATTTGAATAACTCTAATTCGATTTAACTCTAATCGATTAACTCCAATTGATTAACTCAAAGTGGTTAACTCTAACTGATTGACTCGACTTCTTGAACCTTATCGATTTACTACTATTTTACTTAACTCTATTCGCTTGACTCTAGATCGCAGCGATCACAATGGTTATGCCTGATTCCCTCAGGAAAACATCCGACCGCCGTAGGCTATCTGCAGCCCTGCGAATTACGCTAGCAGTCGTAAGCAATGGCAACTTACCTTGAATGCTATGTTTGCTTAACCCTAGCTCGAATAACTATATTCAATTTCCCACTTAATTCTTCCTTCAAATCATCCTTTAAATTCAGAAATCCATTAGTTTTAACAAAGAAATTTATAGCACATATGTTATAACAATAGCGTTATAATTACTATTTAGATTTACAAAACAACAGCGCTATACTCGCTGTTTAGGTCTACAACCCATTTACTATAGCAAAAGTGCTACAATCGCTATATTAGATTTTCAAAACATATATTATAACAACAGCGCTAAAATCGTTGTTTAGATTTTCAAAACATATCCACTCCACTAATATCTCTTACGATTACCAACTAATACTATCTTCAGGTAATCCCGATGTTGTTCAAGTTGGGGTATTTTAGTTACCTCTCAGACCTTGATCAACAACGTTCTTATCCTCCGATAAACATAAGTTGCAATCAAAATCAATATTTCGTTTTAGTCTCAAACAAATTCCATTTAACTATTGGATTTGGTTATACAACTCTATAACCCAGTTCTTTAACCAGATTCGCTTATTTCCAATCTCCTTTGATTTCATTTCACTTCAATTACTTTTGGAAAGTAATTGTCTAAATTATTATTAATTAAAATAATAATTTATTTCAATCATTAACTACATGAGTAGTTAAATTCCTTTGATAACAACATTAAATGGTAAATCCCTTTTTAAAACCTTATTTAAATTTAAACAATATTTATTAAACTATTCAAATCAAAACACATCAATTTTGATAATCAAATTCCAATTCAAACGGTCGATTTAATTAACCCAAAACTCGATTATCTCGTTAATCGATTCCAATTAATCCTCACTTTAAATTAATTAAAAATATAATTAATTTAAATAATCCTATTAATTGTTTTCTTTACAAAACAATTATCAAAGTTTAATCCTTCGATTCATTACTTGTTCTCATACTCGTAAATCTGATTAACGTCAGCATTTACTTTATAAAATAATTTAATAACAATCAAAGTCTTAAATAAATAAAATATTTATTTAATTCCCTATTATAACTTTTATTCAAAATAATATATTCAAAATCCAACTCCAGTTATATAATAAATTTTAACCTCATCTTTATCGATGTACCTGACGGTGAATCAATATTTATAACACGATTGATTTTATAGGCCATACACTGCTAAATACTCAACCAATACCGCTCATTGGTTTAAACACAACACAGGTTGAATTCCCAGTCCAAATCAATAATCAAATCAATCAACCAAACAAGACAGTTCATATGTGAAAATATGAAATAAATAATATATTTGAGGAATCCGGTTGGATCCCTCCAACCTGTTCTTCCCTGTATTCAAATGGTTTTTCTCAAATCAAACTGTTCAGTTTTGTTTAACTGATAAATTAAATAACGACCATTTAACATCAACCATAAGCAATTCAAACAGTTCAACAACTTAAAACACGTTTATGAATAAACGTGACCAATAAGGTAAGTTACCTTTATCGGAACCAATCGTTAAAAATAACGATTTGGTATTTTACTGAAATTAAACACAGTTTAATTTCATCGGTTAAATCAACAGTTAAATAGATAACTAGCAAAGCAGTCAACCATTGGTAAGCAGAGCACACAAATTAAAAATACCCAATTTATAAAATATAAAAAGGGTAACTGAGTGAGTTTAACTCACCTTGAATTGATTTGCTGTTGAAACATTTCGTTTTGGTTAAATTAAACAGTCGTTTAATTTAACTAAATCCCCGACTGACTTGAACTCTGCCCAAATCAGTTCCATTCTGTAGTGCTTGTCACTGTGATTCCAACGGTGTATGGGTTTTCTCCCGATTCTGTTAAGATATTCAAAAGCTATAACTATTATATGCATTCAATTTAATTTAAATAAATTACTAATTGTTTTAATTAGAATTGAACTTCCTAATTACTTACTTAACAATTTAATTACAAAATTAACTCATATTCACTTATCGTAAAACTAGTTGTGTCTTACATTATATACGATCAATTGAATCCAAAAACTAGCCTGACTTCTATACCATTCTGGTCATATTGATACTTAAAGTGAACTGGTTTTAACTAAATCTTAAAACACTTAACCACTTTAATTGAATCAAAGTGATTACAAATCTAACCCTTAATAAGTATTGGATATAATTAATTACATTTACTGGTTTTGTAATAACCCGAAAATCTGGGCCAGTTTGAAATTTTTATTTTGGCAATTTTAGCGAATTTTGAATATTTAAAATAGATTATTTTAAATAATATCGACGAGAAATTTATTTTGAATGGAATTCAACGTATATATTATATACGTCGTCGTTAGAATATAAATATTTATATATAATTATAAATAGAATTGAAAATGGCGCGGTAGTTCGATAATTCGATTTCAAACTTCAATTGAATGTATCGGGTGCAAAACAATCCGGATTTTAGTGAAACCAAAAATAATGGGATCTCGTTGTGAATATCTTTCCAACGAATCCGAATAATCAAGATTTCATGGCGGGAATCAAAAGATATGTCCAGTTGAAAATTCTGAATAGTCGCTATGGAATTCAGGCCCTTAAAAATGGACATTTTGCAAACGACCTCGGATTTCGACGAAACTAGTTTTGTTGGGTCCGTGATGTAAAATTATTGCTAGGTTTCAAATTTCATAATTTTTCGAATCAATATGTGAGCGTGGCATAGGAAAACGTGTTTTGACCATTTCAGTGGATTTTAATCGACTAGAAATTGGCCATTTTTCAAACGGTCTCAGAATTCGACGAAACTAGTTTTGTTAGGACCGTATCGTCAATACAAAGCTAGAAAATATTTTTCTGGAATTTTTCTAGTTAGTATGTGACCCCGGTAAATTGAAATGTACGTTTAAAATTCAATATAGTGATTTAAATGTAAATTAAACGGAAACTGATTCAAATGATCGAATCAACCTACGATACATATCCCATTGTGTTCAGGATGGGGGTGAAACGCTATGGGCGACAGGCAGTGGGCCTCGTTTAGAGGTCGTATGTAAAAGTCAACTTCTTTGAACTTAAAATAATTAAATAATAAAATATAAAAAAATAAAAACCCCCTTTTTCTCCTTAACCAGGCCCCCCCCGTTGAAATCAAATCAGAAAATCGAGGAAAAAAAAAAAGAGGACGGACGGAGCTCGCCACCGCCGATCCTTCCGCCACCCCGTCGACGCCCCGCGCCGCCTACCATCCCCTCCCTCCGCGACCTCTTCCTCTCTCTATTCCCTCGATTCCCGTACCGCGAAACCCCCTCTCCGACCCATCAGAAGACCCCCACCCCCCAGCAGCGCCGCGAGCCGCCCCGCACCCCCTCCTCCGCCTTCCTTTCTCCCCTTCCTCCCTCTTCTCCTCCGACCAGCGAGCCGCTCCACCCCCTCAGCCTCCTTCGCCCCTTTTCAAAAACTGCCAGTAAGTTTCTATTATTTATTTAGTTTATTTTAAACTCAGTTTTAAGTATAATTACAATGTTCAAATTCAATATTAAATTTATATAAAACATTGAAGAAAGTTTTGGTATTTAGTTCATGGAAAATTTGATTTTTTATCGAATAAAAGATGAGATTTTTAACTAGCTAAAAGGGGAGATTTTTAGCCTCATAAAAATATGATTTTTATATTTTCAAAGTATAAAAATACGATTTTTATATTTTTAAAGTATTAAAAATATAGTCTTTACTATATAGATGAAGTCAAAATATGATTTTTATATTTTTAAAGTATTAAAAATATAATCTTTACTATATAGAAATATTAAAAATATGATTTTTATATTTTTAAAGTATTAAAAATATAATCTTTATGGGATGGAGAATATAAAAATATCATCTTTGTATATGTAGCGAAATAAAAATCTGATTTTTATTTTATATACGTTGAGATAAAGTGGTAATTTTTATAATGATGAAATCTATATTTTTGAAAGGATGAAACTTTATTTTTATAAAGCCGAAAACTATATTTTTATAAAGGCGAAATCTATATTTTTATAAGGGCGAAATCTATATTTTTGAAATGGAATTTTTATCTATATAGTAGCAATGTAGAAATAGAATTTTTATCCATAGAGCGTGATAGTAAAAATATAATTTTTATATATTGAACGTCGTAGTGAAAATTCGATTTTTAAATATATGAAGTGATTATAAAAATATGATTTCTAAATTGAAAATAAATAAATAAAAATGTGATTTTTATTTTAAAGACATCGAAATATAAAAATGTGTGACTTTTATATATATAGTGACTACGGGCAACGAAAATGGCGAGGATAGGATAACGACGAAGATTTTCTACAAAAGAAGTGTCATGAAGTTGGATAGCTATTGGTGAGAACTTCTCACTCTAAACTTCTTTTTCTAGTTATATATATATACTAGGATGCAGACGGTGTTTAGTAGCACCCGACACAATCGTCCACAGACCATGGACTTGTTTGTTTGGCTGTTTGGTGATTGATTGCGATATTGGTTTGAATTTGGTTTGTGGTGTGGAAAATCGAATCGATAAATGGGATAGGATTAGACGTGCGCCGTTATAAGGCGAAGGAGTAAGGCTAGGTTAGACTCTTACTCCAAATTTTGTGGTTTGCATAACGAAAGTGATTTGATTGATGTGTGAATGGCGTGGGCCTTCACTAGACCGGGGATAAGGCTAGGCCTTGTCCCGTTTCTAGTATCGTGCCGTTATGCCGCCGAAATTTTCTAAAATATGTTAGAAAAATAAAAATATCATTTTTATTGTGTAAATGAAATGAATAGAAATTCAGGTGTTGAAATAAATATTTTTGTCGTTAAAAATATAATTTTTAACGTGAAAATGGATAAATGAATATTTATAAACAAATCGGCCGATTTGTTTATATACACTGATTTGACTGATATCGATTGGGTCGATAAATTTTACACGTCGCCCAACTGCACAAATAAAATCTGTGTTTGATTGTTTGAAACCCCACACGGGTGTTGGGATGAAATTTGAAGTTCATTCATCCTGATTGATTAAATATGTCGATCGATTGATTGACAGGCTGTTATAAGCGTTAGATATCTATATTTGATGCTTATACAGTGTAGTGCACTTTGGTTGATGGTTGATTATTTTTCAATGCTATTATATACATGTGTTGTATGGAATCCATATAATTAACATTATATGGTGATTGATTGGGCCCCATTCCAATCGGGAAAATAATGAATATTATAAAGGAAAATTCATGTGTTGAATGAAATAAATATTCATTTGTTGAATAGAATAACGAATTTATTGAAAAATATAAAGCCGTGTTGATTAGAGATGCGTTATTTTGACGCGAACGATATTTATATCGATTTTATTCGTTGTATAATGAATGTTGAAAAGTGATTTCAAAATTTAATATTTTGAAAGGAAATTCAAATTGAATTAGATTAAAAATTCAAATGGAAATTTTATTGAATCAATTTGAAATGAATTCGAATTGAATTGAAAACGATTTCGAAACGAATTGAATAGAAAGTGAGTTTGAATTCGAATAAAATCGAAATGAATTGAATTGAAAACGATTTCGAAATGAATTGAATAGAAAGTGAGTTTGAATACGAATAAAATCAAAATGAATTGAATTGAAAACGATTTCGAAATGAATTGAATTGAAAACGATTTCGAAATGAAGTGAATTTGAATTCGAATAAAATCGAAAATGAATTGAATTGAAAACGATTTCGAAATGAATTGAATTGAAAACGATTTCGAAATGAATTGAATTGAAAACGATTTCGAAATGAAGTGAATTTGAATTCGAATAAAATCGAAAATGAATTGAATTGAAAACGATTTCGAAATGAATTGAATTGAAAACGATTTCGAAATGAATTGAATTGAAAACGATTTCGAAATGAATTGAATTGAAAACGATTTCGAAATGAATTGAATTGAAAACGAATTCAAATTGAATTGAAAGTGAATTGAAATGAATTCAAATTGAATTAAAATTTGAATTGAATAGAAATGAATTTTAAAACGAATTTATAAAGAAGAATTCAATTTTGATTTGAATTGAAAAGAAAGTTGAAATTGCTTTTGAAACAATTTTAAAACGATTTATAAAATTCGTTTTAAATAGAAATCGACGAAATATATATTATATATATAATATAATGGCCTGAATAGAACGCGCCGCGCCGCGGCAGTTCGTGAATTTCGACCATTTATTTCAAACGGACATCGCGGGAGATCCGACTGTCGGATTCTCCTAAAACCGGAACCGTTGGGTTCGTATCGAAAAGAGCTTTCCAATGAATATTAGAAATTTGAAATCTAACGGTTGGATTTGGAATTATGTCCAAATCAATTTCAGAAAAGGTCGCTGTAAGTGCAGTTCTATGGCCGTTGATGGAAATCGACTGTACGGGCCTTGATAAAATTATTAAAAATATCTATAATTTGTGTAAAATTATAATATGTGAATTGGAAAGAATTGGGCTGGAAAATTCCACATTTGAATAGGTAAAAATAGATTTTTATCGAAATGATCTAGTTTTGAACTAGAATTGAAACCAATTTATTTTTAAAATAAATAAATTGAATTTGAAAGTGATTTTGAAAATAATCGATAATTTCCAATACGTGGATTGGACTGGAGCTGAATCGAAATTATCTTCGGGATATTTCGAAGTTGGATTTCGTGACTATACAAATATTGTTAGGGGGATTTGAAAGATATTTTATATCGTTATTTCCAATACGATATTTGTTGGTTTCGGAATTTGATATTGAATATAAGCCGATATATTTTCTATTCAGAGCCTTGTATTTAATATCAAATGTGATTTGGGTTTATCGTGGATCGTGTTTTAGATGACATTGGTTCTTTAACCCAGTTAAAGGCAAGATGTTGATTTTTGAAAAGATTAAAACTAAGTGGAGTTTTAATGAATCTTTAATTAGATTGAAATGTGAATTGATAATTTAGATTATCAAATCTGAAAAGTGATCGAGAGTGGAGTATCACCAGTTTTGCTCCAAAGCGATAGTTAAATCTTTAATTAGATTTGAACGTGAAATGGTAATTAATTTTACCGATAACACCGTGGTGTTAGATATGGAGTATCACCAGTTTTGCTCCATGGGATATATAGGTTGGGATTGGGAAATAAAATAAATAATTACTTCGGTGTGGTTCGTTAATCCCGACTAGTTAGAAATGATATCCAAAGGAGGATTGAAGAATAAATTTAGAAGAATTTATCTTTGATAAAATTAATGGGAACCTTTCCCTAAGAATGTGATTTTGTGAATAAAAGAATATTCTGAATTGGAATGAGGCGTTTGTTGTGTTTGTGTAACATTTGTTAATTATATACGTGGGTTATTCAGAAAGGCCGGGTTATACCCATTCTGAATAACCGATTCGACGAGATGTCGAAGATGAAGACGGCGGTTGAAGACCGGAAGTCTTCACATCGTTTGGGTGATTACTGATGATCTTGATTGGGCTGTACACCCAAGATGAGGGAAACAGTCGGTGATCGTCCAGACGTACTTGGAGATCGATGGATATGCGAGGAAAGTGCCTCCGGTTTCGTTCAGACCCAGAACGAACTTGTAAATGGATTGTGTGTCTGACATTGGATTTTATTCTGTGTTGATTGATCTCTATTAAATATACATCTATTTGGCGGCGGAGAATTTATTCTCTTGCTTAACGCCCTTCTCTGAGACATATGAGCTTAGAGGTTGTATATCGATGGACATCAGTCGCATGGAGTGAATTGCTAATGTGGCATGCGTAAGTGGCAATTGATCAGGGCTTCTGTTGAAAAGCAAAGTCTTGTGGTTGATGATCAAAGCACGACCTGTGTGGTGTAGCTTTGTGTATAACGTGAATTCGCGAGCCTCACACCTCGGTATGAGTCAAAAACGGGAGACGGACCGCTGGAAGAGCACGACGTTTCTTTCTAGCTAGGGTGGTGTCAGTGACCTACCAGCCCTGACATTTATATACTTTTCACCTGTGTGGTTTTTGGATACGAGGCGCCTCGGATATAGGTCTGTAAGGACCGGGAAACGTGTGTTCAGGAATTGCCAATCCTCAAAAGTAAGAGAGGACCGGCCCAGCCGATTCCAAGGATCATAGTGGGGTCCTGGGACATTTGCTAGAGTGTCTCGAACGCGGAGAGGAGCTTGCCCCTTGCCTCGGCTCATGACGGAATCCAATTTCCAATACGTGTATTTCGGCTTTATTTGTAGAGCCTAGTATGGCGACATAGTGGGATGGGTCACTCATGCCGTCTATGATTGATATTTATGATTGAAAATTGTTTTGACACTATACACTTATAATAGTATCAAATAATGTGTTTTAAACGTATCAAGCATGCTTTGGCTGTTATAAGGTAAAAACCCTATCCTCCGGCTTGCGTTACATTGTGTGATGGGACCTGGGTCTTATAACAGCTTCATTTTTCTTTATTTAGCATTGCGCTGTTTGTTTTATGCACTGGTATTCTTGGGAGGAAACCCGTTCCGTGTTATACGGCGTGGTCCCTTGATTTACCGAACTTTAAAATAAAGAATTATAACTGTTTTAGTTCTCACACCAGTCCCATGACTGACCTGGAGTTTATTGTTTTAACCTAAACTCTGGGTGCCCCTATTTTCCACACGGGCAGCTAGTAGTTTTGGTTTTGCAGATTTATATTCACAGGGTCCTGATTTACAGCTGGAACGATGCTCGGAAAGCTCTGTATCCGTGTATCACTTTCAGTTGTGTTTTGTATATTTTTCCGCTGCTATGTAACTTATTGTAATCTCTGATATTTGTCGAATGTAATTTATTCATTTATACTCTGTATATTCTTGTATCTGATGGAATTGTTGTAATAACAATGAAATGTTCTTCCGTATGTGTCCTTTTGTGTGTTGTTCTCAAAGTATTCGTGCTTTCCTTCACGGGGAAGTTACGGGTTCTTTCATTTGGTATCAGAGCTTTGGTTTACAGAGCTCGAGAACAAGACACATTAGAACCATACGAAAGAATTCATCAGATATTGGATTAGTAATATCCAATTAGAATAACTCGTTAGAGATAGGATCAGTAGTATCCTAGAACGAGTGTGAAGAGTATATTTTTCAAATGGAAACAAATTTTGTTTTGAAAATTTAAATCGTCTTATACGTATTTGATTATTTATTTATTTTGAATATGGACAATCGAGTATATATAGATTTCGCGTATACGCGTCATGAACGTATATTCGAAGTTTTAATATACTGGATAGATATAGAATCACATTCTAGACACCCGGGGATAATTCTGGTTATGTGGCCACATCATCAGTATTTATATTCGTTTTTCGAAGGTGTGATATCTATATATTTCCATTAGACTGGTGTGAGAACCAAAACTAATATAGTTAGAACACATTGTTGTGAATTGGCATCAAAAACATGATTTTCTGTATATGTATCAAATTTATGAATTTGAAACTCTAATCCACTAATTGATTGATGTTTGTGTTGTTTGTTTATTTGTTTCCTAATTTTGAACCATTATGCCTAATTGAACCGAATATTGAATTGGATTGAGAATTGGTCGCATTTGCTTGCATATACATATACTTACATTGAACAGGTCATAGCAAGGAGGCTAGAGCAGAGAATAAAATTTGTTTGCCCGACAAATAGGTACATGTTTACTACATAATTTCCTGTTTTGTTTGGGTGATGATGATTTTGTGAGCCTATTGGCTAGCCGCTTGGCTTTTTCTTTTTCTTTTTGAGATCTGAAGGACCGGGGAAGCTATTTGAAATTCCCCGATGCTCCCGGTGCAGGGGAGGTTATGGCGAAATTTTTCGAAAATTTAGGGTGTTAGCCAAATTTTTGAAAATTTTGAAAATTCTCAGAAACTAAAAAGTTGGAGAATGGAAGCCAGATCGAACATAGTGTTGAATAATCAAACCACTTTCGACTTTTTTCCTTTTCGGGGACGAAAAGTTTAAAGTGGGGGAGATTGTAATAACCCGAAAATCTGGGCCAGTTTGAAATTTTTATTTTGGCAATTTTAGCGAATTTTGAATATTTAAAATAGATTATTTTAAATAATATCGACGAGAAATTTATTTTGAATGGAATTCGACGTATATATTATATACGTCGTCGTTAGAATATAAATATTTATATATAATTATAAATAGAATTGAAAATGGCGCGGTAGTTCGATAATTCGATTTCAAACTTCAATTGAATGTACCTGGTGCAAAACAATCTGGATTTTAGTGAAACCAAAAATAATGGGATCTCGTTGTGAATATCTTTCCAACGAATCCGAATAATCAAGATTTCATGGCGGGAATCAAAAGATATGTCCAGTTGAAAATTCTGAATAGTCGCTATGGAATTTAGGCCCTTAAAAATGGACATTTTGCAAACGACCTCGGATTTCGACGAAACCAGTTTTGTTGGGTCCGTGATGTAAAATTATTGCTAGGTTTCAAATTTCATAATTTTTCGAATCAATATGTGAGCGTGGCATAGGAAAACGTGTTTTGACCATTTAAGTGGATTTTAATCGACTGGAAATTGGCCATTTTTCAAACGGTCTCAGAATTCGACGAAACTAGTTTTGTTAGGACCGTATCGTCAATACGAAGCTAGAAAATATTTTTCTGGAATTTTTCTAGTTAGTATGTGACCCCGGTAAATTGAAATGTACGTTTAAAATTCAAAATAGTGATTTAAATGTAAATTAAACGGAAACTGATTCAAATGATCGAATCAACCTACGATACATATCCCATTGTGTTCGGGATGGGGGTGAAACGCTATGGGCGACAGGCAGTGGGCCTCGTTTAGAGGTCGTATGTAAAAGTCAACTTCTTTGAACTTAAAATAATTAAATAATAAAATATAAAAAAATAAAAACCCCCTTTTTCTCCTTAACCAGGCCCCCCCCCGTTGAAATCAAATCAGAAAATCGAGGAAAAAAAAAAAAAGAGGACGGACGGAGCTCGCCACCGCCGATCCTTCCGCCACCCCGTCGACGCCCCGCGCCGCCTACCGTCCCCTCCCTCCGCGACCTCTCCCTCTCTCTATTCCCTCGATTCCCGTACCGCGAAACCCCCTCTCCGACCCATAAGAAGACCCCCACCCCCCAGCAGCGCCGCGAGCCGCCCCGCACCCCCTCCTCCGCCTTCCTTTCTCCCCTTCCTCCCTCTTCTCCTCCGACCAGCGAGCCGCTCCACCCCCTCAGCCTCATTCGCCCCTTTTCAAAAACTGCCAGTAAGTTTCTATTATTTATTTAGTTTATTTTAAACTCAGTTTTAAGTATAATTACAATGTTCAAATTCAATTTTAAATTTATATAAAACATTGAAGAAAGTTTTGCTATTTAGTTCATGGAAAATTTGATTTTTTATCGAATAAAAGATGAGATTTTTAACTAGCTAAAAGGGGAGATTTTTAGCCTCATAAAAATATGATTTTTATATTTTCAAAGTATAAAAATACGATTTTTATATTTTTAAAGTATTAAAAATATAGTCTTTACTATATAGATGAAGTCAAAATATGATTTTTATATTTTTAAAGTATTATAAATATAATCTTTACTATATAGAAATATTAAAAATATGATTTTTATATTTTTAAAGTATTAAAAATATAATCTTTATGGGATGGAGAATATAAAAATATCATCTTTGTATATGTAGCGAAATAAAAATCTGATTTTTATTTTATATACGTTGAGATAAAGTGGTAATTTTTATAATGATGAAATCTATATTTTTGAAAGGATGAAACTTTATTTTTATAAAGCCGAAAACTATATTTTTATAAAGGCGAAATCTATATTTTTATAAGAGCGAAATCTATATTTTTGAAATGGAATTTTTATCTATATAGTAGCAATGTAGAAATAGAATTTTTATCCATAGAGCGTGATAGTAAAAATATAATTTTTATATATTGAACGTCGTAGTGAAAATTCGATTTTTAAATATATGAAGTGATTATAAAAATATGATTTCTAAATTGAAAATAAATAAATAAAAATGTGATTTTTATTTTAAAGACATCGAAATATAAAAATGTGTGACTTTTAGATATATAGTGACTACGGGCAACGAAAATGGCGAGGATAGGATAACGACGAAGATTTTCTACAAAAGAAGTGTCGTGAAGTTGGATAGCTATTGGTGAGAACTACTCACTCTAAACTTCTTTTTCTAGTTATATATATATACTAGGATGCAGACGGTGTTTAGTAGCACCCGACACAATCGTCCACAGACCATGGACTTGTTTGTTTGGCTGTTTGGTGATTGATTGCGATATTGGTTTGAATGTGGTTTGTGGTGTGGAAAATCGAATCGATAAATGGGATAGGATTAGACGTGCGCCGTTATAAGGCGAAGGAGTAAGGCTAGGTTAGACTCTTACTCCAAATTTTGTGGTTTGCATAACGAAAGTGATTTGATTGATGTGTGAATGGCGTGGGCCTTCACTAGACCGGGGATAAGGCTAGGCCTTGTCCCGTTTCTAGTATCGTGCCGTTATGCCGCCGAAATTTTCTAAAATATGTTAGAAAAATAAAAATATCATTTTTATTGTGTAAATGAAATAAATAGAAATTCAGGTGTTGAAATAAATATTTTTGTCGTTAAAAATATAATTTTTAACGTGAAAATGGATAAATGAATATTTATAAACAAATCGGCCGATTTGTTTATATACACTGATTTGACTGATATCGATTGGGTCGATAAATTTTACACGTCGCCCAACTGCACAAATAAAATCTGTGTTTGATTGTTTGAAACCCCACACGGGTGTTGGGATGAAATTTGAAGTTCACTCATCCTGATTGATTAAATATGTCGATCGATTGATTGACAGGCTGTTATAAGCGTTAGATATCTATATTTGATGCTTATACAGTGTAGTGCACTTTGGTTGATGGTTGATTATTTTTCAATGCTATTATATACATGTGTTGTATGGAATCCATATAATTAACATTATATGGTGATTGATTGGGCCTTATTCCAATCGGGAAAATAATGAATATTATAAAGGAAAATTCATGTGTTGAATGAAATAAATATTCATTTGTTGAATAGAATAACGAATTTATTGAAAAATATAAAGCCGTGTTGATTAGAGATGCGTTATTTTGACGCGAACGATATTTATATCGATTTTATTCGTTGTATAATGAATGTTGAAAAGTGATTTCAAAATTTAATATTTTTAAAGGAAATTCAAATTGGATTAGATTAAAAATTCAAATGGAAATTTTATTGAATCAATTTGAAATGAATTCGAATTGAATTGAAAACGATTTCGAAACGAATTGAATAGAAAGTGAGTTTGAATTCGAATAAAATCGAAATGAATTGAATTGAAAACGATTTCGAAATGAATTGAATAGAAAGTGAGTTTGAATTCGAATAAAATCAAAATGAATTGAATTGAAAACGATTTCGAAATGAATTGAATTGAAAATGATTTAGAAATGAAGTGAATTTGAATTCGAATAAAATCGAAAATGAATTGAATTGAAAACGATTTCGAAATGAATTGAATTGAAAACGATTTCGAAATGAATTGAATTGAAAACGATTTCGAAATGAAGTGAATTTGAATTCGAATAAAATCGAAAATGAATTGAATTGAAAACGATTTCGAAATGAATTGAATTGAAAACGATTTCGAAATGAATTGAATTGAAAACGATTTCGAAATGAATTGAATTGAAAACGATTTCGAAATGAATTGAATTGAAAACGAATTCAAATTGAATTGAAAGTGAATTGAAATGAATTCAAATTGAATTAAAATTTGAATTGAATAGAAATGAATTTTAAAACGAATTTATAAAGAAGAATTCAATTTTGATTTGAATTGAAAAGAAAGTTGAAATTGCTTTTGAAACAATTTTAAAACGATTTATAAAATTCGTTTTAAATAGAAATCGACGAAATATATATTATATATATAATATAATGGCCTGAATAGAACGCGCCGCGCCGCGGCAGTTCGTGAATTTCGACCATTTATTTCAAACGGACATTGCGGGAGATCCGACCGTCGGATTCTCCTAAAACCGGAACCGTTGGGTTCGTATCGAAAAGAGCTTTCCAATGAATATTAGAAATTTGAAATCTAACGGTTGGATTTGGAATTATGTCCAAATCAATTTCAGAAAAGGTCGCTGTAAGTGCAGTTCGATGGCCGTTGATGGAAATCGACTGTACGGGCCTTGATAAAATTATTAAAAATATCTATAATTTGTGTAAAATTATAATATGTGAATTGGAAAGAATTGGGCTGGAAAATTCCACATTTGAATAGGTAAAAATAGATTTTTATCGAAATGATCTAGTTTTGAACTAGAATTGAAACCAATTTATTTTTAAAATAAATAAATTGAATTTGAAAGTGATTTTGAAAATAATCGATAATTTCCAATACGTGGATTGGACTGGAGCTGAATCGAAATTATCTTTGGGATATTTCGAAGTTGGATTTCGTGACTATACAAATATTGTTAGGGGGATTTGAAAGATATTTTATATCGTTATTTCCAATACGATATTTGTTGGTTTCGGAATTTGATATTGAATATAAGCCGATATATTTTCTATTCAGAGCCTTGTATTTAATATCAAATGTGATTTGGGTTTATCGTGGATCGTGTTTTAGATGACATTGGTTCTTTAACCCAGTTAAAGGCAAGATGTTGATTTTTGAAAAGATTAAAACTAAGTGGAGTTTTAATGAATCTTTAATTAGATTGAAATGTGAATTGATAATTTAGATTATCAAATCTGAAAAGTGATCGAGAGTGGAGTATCACCAGTTTTGCTCCAAAGCGATAGTTAAATCTTTAATTAGATTTGAACGTGAAATGGTAATTAATTTTACCGATAACACCGTGGTGTTAGATATGGAGTATCACCAGTTTTGCTCCATGGGATATATAGGTTGGGATTGGGAAATAAAATAAATAATTACTTCGGTGTGGTTCGTTAATCCCGACTAGTTAGAAATGATATCCAAAGGAGGATTGAAGAATAAATTTAGAAGAATTTATCTTTGATAAAATTAATGGGAACCTTTCCCTAAGAATGTGATTTTGTGAATAAAAGAATATTCTGAATTGGAATGAGGCGTTTGTTGTGTTTGTGTAACATTTGTTAATTATATACGTGGGTTATTCAGAAAGGCCGGGTTATACCCATTCTGAATAACCGATTCGACGAGATGTCGAAGATGAAGACGGCGGTTGAAGACCGGAAGTCTTCACATCGTTTGGGTGATTACTGATGATCTTGATTGGGTTGTACACCCAAGATGAGGGAAACAGTCGGTGATCGTCCAGACGTACTTGGAGATCGATGGATATGCGAGGAAAGTGCCTCCGGTTTCGTTCAGACCCAGAATGAACTTGTAAATGGATTGTGTGTCTGACATTGGATTTTATTCTGTGTTGATTGATCTCTATTAAATATACATCTGTTTGGCGGCGGAGAATTTATTCTCTTGCTTAACGCCCTTCTCTGAGACATACGAGCTTAGAGGTTGTATATCGATGGACATCAGTCGCATGGAGTGAATTGCTAATGTGGCATGCGTAAGTGGCAATTGATCAGGGCTTCTGTTGAAAAGCAAAGTCTTGTGGTTGATGATCAAAGCACGACCTGTGTGGCGTAGCTTTGTGTATAACATGAATTCGCGAGCCTCACACCTCGGTATGAGTCAAAAACGGGAGACGGACCGCTGGGAGAGCACGACGTTTCTTTCTAGCTAGGGTGGTGTCAGTGACCTACCAGCCCTGACATTTATATACTTTTCACCTGTGTGGTTGTTGGATACGAGGCGCCTCGGATATAGGTCTGTAAGGACCGGGAAACGTGTGTTCAGGAATTGCCAATCCTCAAAAGTAAGAGAGGACCGGCCCAGCCGATTCCAAGGATCATAGTGGGGTCCTGGGACATTTGCTAGAGTGTCTCGAACGCGGAGAGGAGCTTGCCCCTTGCCTTGGCTCATGACGGAATCCAATTTCCAATATGTGTATTTCGGCTTTATTTGTAGAGCCTAGTATGGCGACATAGTGGGATGGGGCACTCATGCCGTCTATGATTGATATTTATGATTGAAAATTGTTTTGACACTATACACTTATAATAGTATCAAATAATGTGTTTTAAACGTATCAAGCATGCTTTGGCTGTTATAAGGTAAAAACCCTATCCTCCGGCTTGCGTTACATTGTGTGATGGGACCTGGGTCTTATAACAGCTTCATTTTTCTTTATTTAGCATTGCGCTGTTGTTTTTATGCACTGATATTCTTGGGAGGAAACTCGTTCCGTGTTATACGGCGTGGTCCCTTGATTTACCGAACTTTAAAATAAAGAATTATAACTGTTTTAGTTCTCACACCAGTCCCATGACTGACCTGGAGTTTATTGTTTTAACCTAAACTCTGGGTGCCCCTATTTTCCACACGGGCAGCTAGTAGTTTTGGTTTTGCAGATTTATATTCATAGGGTCCTGATTTACAGCTGGAACGATGCTCGAAAAGCTCTGTATCCGTGTATCACTTTCAGTTGTGATTTGTATATTTTTCCGCTGCTATGTAACTTATTGTAATCTCTGATATTTGTCGAATGTAATTTATTCATTTATACTCTGTATATTCTTGTATCTGATGGAATTGTTGTAATAACAATGAAATGTTCTTCCGTATGTGTCCTTTTGTGTGTTGTTCTCAAAGTATTCGTGCTTTCCTTCACGGGGAAGTTACGGGTTCTTTCAGGCTTATAACAGGCCGGTAAATGATTTTCAGGTCTACCCTTCTTCTCTAGTTTCAGTTCTGGCTTCCTTATGTTTCTGTGTCATCAATCTGTGCCCTGTTCATGGGTTTTAATAAAGTTAATTAGTTTACCTTAATTAAATCATTTAACAACTTACTAACTGTATTTAAATTCCGACTTCTTACTGCGAAGAGGATTGGCCCGAGCTTCCCTCTTCTATTTCCATGAACTGCCAAAACCCACGCTGTCATCACAGTCCTCACGTTACACTTCATGTTCCTCCAACAGCTCCTGTCCGCTCCATCCTTAATTCTAGTCAACCCCTCACGTAATGCTCCCAAATGTTTGAACCCTTCACCCACGCATGAACACTCTTGAGACCCCCCAACGTCCCCACGTACGCCTCACTTAGCTCAGCCCGTGCCTCGAGCTTCGGCCTCCAGTCCTTCCAGCGTCGGCTTCCCGACGAACTCCACTCCAACAGCAACTTCGACCCTGACCGTCGGTTCCCTCTCGAGCAATGGCTTTCGGTTTGTGAGGAAAGAGGTGCGGTCTAAAAGGAATCCCACAATCTTTTTATCAGAGGCAGGCGTGTTTTCATTTTGGATTGTTTCAGGCACAAAGATGAGGAATCTTTTAGTTTACTGGTTGAGAGGAATAACGAGATGGCTTATGTGTATTTATAGTAACAACTTTCGTGGTGGCCACGGCGTAGGGGGGTATAGGATTTCAGATAACATAGGTAGGGTGGGTCTCGAAGATTACTTGGTCGGCACGGTGTCTGTGTAATGGTAGACAAAGAAAAGAAATGTTTGGGTGGCACGTTCCTTGGACAACACAGATGGATAGTTTGGCCAGCAAGTATAGAAGAGAAACAAGCTATAGCAACAAGGGATGGATAGTTTTATTCATATTATAAGGTACGAAACTTCGTCGTAGAGAAACCGTGTTAAAAATCACTACAGGCGATTTTCGTTTACTGATAAAAAAGCTAATCTTGGTGTAAAAAGGTATTCCGGACCCAATGGGACAAGTTTCGTCGAAATCCGAGGTCGTATGAAAATTTTCCCTTTATGAAACCAGAAATGAACACACGTTTAATTTTTCTACGATCACCAGATAAATCAAATCAACTTGAAACCTGTATATCTTACAATAACTTTTCGATACGAACCCAATGGCACTAGTTTCGTCGCATTCTGAGACTGTTGCCCCGGTAGGCTGTTTTTACCCCGAACCGCCCTACCCTTTTTAACGCCAAATTTCTCGATCTCTAAAAATAACAAACTATATATATATCCTGACTCTAATCGACGATACGAACTCAATGGAACTGGTTTCGTGGCTTAATTCGATTGTCTGCTCAAGTTATGCCAAATATTCTTTTATTTATTTAATTGCGCGTTATAGAAATTGAACGGGCGTTTACGGCTACTGTGGTCACATACGATATCAGTTTTCCACGCAATTCACCACCGTACAATAATTTAGCGATACGGTTCTAATGAAACTGGTTTCGTCGAAATCTGAGTCCGTTTGCAAAACGACTATTTTAAAGGCCTATAATTAATAACGATTTTCCATAGCGACTATTTCAAAATTTGATTTGGCCATAACTATCAAACTATAACACGAAATCTGGATTTTTCTCTTTCATATGAAAATTATTGTCAATACGGTTCCAGCGTTTCTCGTTTCACAGAAATCCGACTTAAATCGAATTCTATATTCTCAGTTGAAGTTCAAAACTCTATTTTGCGAACTGCACGCCATTTTCGAGTTCGGTTTATATTATATATATATACTATAACGTTCAACTTCGTTTTTAATAACGAATTAAATAATAAATTCCATTAATATTCCCAACATAATATTTAAAACTAATTTAAATATTCAGATTCAAATGGTCGAAAAACACGGGTCGTTACAGCTGATGAGGGTAGAAAGAAATTTAGGTTTAGTTTTTATTCCGAACAAGAGGAAGAAGGTCAAAAATTTATATAATATAATTATAGAAAGTATAATAGAATGAGGAAGAAAATTGAGAAAGATACATTATTTATTTCTCACCGAGGTCTCTTTACATTCGGTAAGTTACAATGGAGAATAAATTAGCTGACTAGGCATGAGTTGTCAGTCTAATTAATATTTATTTCTTGTTCAAAAATGTAAATCACATAGATATAGAGAATAACAAAATGAAATGAATGCTTGAATTATTTTCTCTGATTGTTAAGTTGTACAATTTTTAAATTTCAAAACATATAATACTAAATATCATAATTTAGAAAACATATTTAATTGGACTAACAAGAATAGGGTAGAGAAAATGGTTAAAAATACGCATAGATAATGCTAAAAGTTTTGTGGTTTTTTTCTAAATATAGATAACATGACATTGAAGAAGATAAGGGAAATATACATAAATGGAGATGGTTTGTTTTTATATAAAAATAACAACAGGAAAGGATAATTAAAGGGATGAAAATTTAAGGAATGAGAATACGAAATAAGATGCATGAAAAACAGAATGGGGGGAAAGAAATTAATAGAATTAAGAGAAAGAAATTGAAAAAAATAAAGGAAAGAAACAAATGTGTACTGAATGGAGAAATAGAGTGGAGAGAAAGTAGGTAGTGAATATAAGGAAAGTAGTAAAAAGAAGAGTAAAGAAATTGATAAAATGAAGGAAAAAAATGAATGCTGCATTAAGGGAACAAAAAGAGGGAAGGACATTGAAAGTGCTACAACTACTCACATTTAAAAATTAATTAATTAACAAAGGTTTAAACATCTAATCCCTATTCCAAATTCCTGCACATTACATTTTGAATAGACAAGGAATGTATTAAGAAAATAGCCAAAGATATATACATGTATGTTGCATGAATTTATTCCACTTAAACTTCACATTATTTTCAAATCAAATGCAACTTATATATCGTTGACACTCAACATCATGATAATTTCTTATTAAAAATCATATTGAACCATTCATTATTATCATAAATTATTTTAAAACCATATTAAATTCAATAATTAATTTAAATTCAATAACTTAATTGGACAAAAAAATTATTTGCACGAGAATGACAGTTACTGAATATTTAGTGCCAATTAATAAGTGCCCAATAGACTAATTTCACCCATTAGAACTCAAAGGATAACATTAAGGAAGATATAGATTATTTTTAGACAAGTATACATGTAACCTGTGCAGTTAAAGCGCTTAGCGGCTCTATAGCGGCGGAGGTGTAAATAGTTGTAGCGGGGATAAAACAGGGAAATAGTGGGGGTAAAGCAGATATACAAAAAGGTTTGTTAAATGTAAGAATGAATATCTAAAATTAGTTTGCTATCATTCTCACGTGATCATTGTAGAAAAATCTAATATTAGTCAACCTAATATTACAAAATCAAATAATATCGTGGTTATGCGCACTAGATTTGATGCCTATAATAGATTTCTACTTTATATTAGGCACTTAAGTCTTAAAATTAACTCTTTGCCACAACTTTTATGATTTGTTTCAAAAGAGAATTGGTTAAATAAATCTTTGCAATTCGATAATGCTAAAGCGGGTGCTAAAAGTCACTAATTTAGTGGGTGCAGCAGAAATTAGCGGGTCTAGAAGTGGATCTACAGTTCATCAGGGCTAAATTGAAAAAACGTAGTAGTGGAAGACTTCCATAGGCTATAGCAGGGATATTGGGGGGATTTAGCAGGGATTTAACTGCATAGCATATAACAAACATCGTCCTTTTTTACACTTACAAACGTGAATACCGGACAAAAGAAATTAAATTTCAACAAACTGAAAATAACGAATGCTCAGAATTCAGTATAAATTCATAAAAAAAAGATGAATTGAAAATTTGACAACTTTTAAATTTTTTTAAAATTCATAATTTAACTCTAATTTGAATAGAATTGACCTTCTCAAAAAATTATACGTTTTAATAAACCTGGTAAATTACAATATTCATTAATTATAACGACCCGGATTTTTGGTTTATTAATTTTAAATATTTAATATTTGTTTTAAATATTTAGTTGATAATATAAATTAATTTTTATATTGAGATATCGATTTAATAATCGAATATAATTTAATTTAGAATATATCGAATTATTGTAATTCGAAATATAATTGAAATTGAAGTTAAAAACTGAATTAAAATTATTCAGATGATAAGTAAGAATTTTATTTGATATATATGATAATAAATAATATTTTATTATCAAAGAATTTGTGGTTTTCGAATTTAAATTATGTTATATTAATTTAATATGGTATATATACAGAAATTAAATTTCAAAATATATACTGTTCAATTTAGAATAACGTTATTACATTGGAACGAGGGTCGATACGCTAAAATAGCGGTTCACGATTTTTAATTGTGAACCCCCAGATATTTATAAGTGATAAGATCGAAATCGAATCGAAAATCAAATCGATATTTATTTAAAAAGAAATAAAAATCTCTTTAAATCTAATTGAATTAAAAACAAATCAAATCAGAATCCATTTTCAAAGACTAAAAATCTCCGTAATGTCAAATCACATTAAAGAAAAACCTACCCTACCTAATTCCTTAATGAATAAGTCTTCCTCAACTATAAAATTGCACCTACCCTCCTCTTTATTTTCTCTTCTGTTAAAAAAAATGGAAATCTAAATCCATTTCTAGATGAAATTGAAGCTAGTGAAGCAGGCACTCGCAACTGGACTTCGACAATTGAAGGTCGACGGCCAGGGCTCGATTTTGGTGGTAGAGGAGTGCGCAATTGACTCAGTTGAGTGCGATTTGGGTCTGTAGAGGCACACGCAAATTAGGGTTACGAAGTTTGGGGTACTCCGATGGTCGATAGTTGGATGAAGGCGTTGTTTGCAATCACGATGGGAAGAAGATGCGTTAGTGAATAAATGGTGGGGTTCGATGCCGACGCCCTCCTCCTGTAGCTCGTTGTCAGAGTTCCATTAAAAGGAAATTGGGGAGTTCGATGAATGAAGTTGGAGCTATGAGGTCTTCCTGGGGGGATCGTCAGTCAAATGCGAAGGTCGACAGTAGTGGTGACGCAATGAATGAGGGGACACGACTTCAAAGAATGAAGGACTGAGCGAGTTGATGACCAAGGGGCAGTTTCAAACAGAAAGGTGGACACTTCATTTTTCTTTTTATACTTTCATTTTCATTGTCAAATCTTCACTGTTTTTCACTAGCTGCATTCTGTAATTTATGGTTAGGAGGATACATCCTCTAGATAATGGAAGCAATATTCATGGAAGAAAAAGAAACACTTGAAGAGCAATTATTCCAAACTAGTATTAACATAATTTGAATAGTTCAATGATTCCTTTCAAGCAAGTCTTTATTAGTTCAGCATCAACTCCTTCTGCCTAGCATTTAATCTTGCAAAGAGGAGATCATGAAGCTTGTAGGATGTGACTCAGTGAAAGAACTATTGTAAAATAAGTAAGGGAAGGATTTAAAACATATTAAGGTAATAAATTTAAATAATTTCATGCTTAAATCCTTTTAACATAAATGATTGTTAGCTAATGAATTTAACATTAAATATATACAAGATTTTTATCGGATGGAGTCAGTCGTGAAATTCAAAGTCGAGGACCATATAAGCTGGAATTAAAATTGGAACCAGAATGGGTCGAAAATAAATCGAGGTGAGTAAATCTCACTCACCTTTTATTTAGAATTTATTTTTATTCATTAAAAATAATTGTTTGCTACTTGTTTGAATGCTTTCTGGTTGTTTTAAATATATTAGTTATTTAGGGTGACTATTATATATATATATATATATATATTGGTTTGGTGGTTGGATATTCCCGCAGTCTCATTAGCGGATGCCCGTGGTACCATTAGCGGATGATTACCCTATACGCCCCACGCTATGATAGTGGATGACCTTCTATACCACGTTATCCTGCCTCGAAGCAGGATGGGTATTATTTATGTTGACTAACATCTGTGGATGCAGGAAAAATAGGTTGGAGGGATCCAACTGGATTCCTCAAAAATATATTATCTATTTGTTTATTTATTTGCACATATACTGTCGTATATGATGTGTTAGAAAACCTGAAATAAATAATTGGTTGTGTTTAAATATCACTGGGCTTAAATGTTGATATTTTAAAAATATCGAAAAAGGAAATTTCCAGAGTTAAAAGGGGAAATTCTATTTTTCTAAAATAGAATTTGAAATTTGAATAGAATAAAAATATTAACTTGTTTTGAAAAAAACAAATAGTTCTTTTATAAACGAAGCTTATAAATGAAGTGAAAAGAATTATCATTGGTTAATTCAGAAATAAAAATACAAGTGCGAAATTGAAAAGGGAAATCTATTTTTCAAAAGTAGAAATATCGATTTCAAAAGAAATTGAAATCGAGACTTGTTTAAGAATGGATAAAGAAAATTCAAAAAGAAATTTAATATAGAAATTCAAATGGAATTCAAATATAAAATTTGAATATAGAAAATATAAAGAAAATTCAAATATAGAATTTGAATATAAAAAGTGAAATGGAATTTGAACAAAGAAATTTTAAATATAGAATTTGAATATAGAAAGTGAAATGGAATTTGAATAAATAAATTTTAAATATAGAATTTGATTATAGAAATTCAAATGGAGTTTGAATATATAGAATTTGAAATAGAATTGAAATCGAATTTCAATATAGAATTCAAATAGAATTGAAATGGAAGATGGAATATAGGAAATTCAAATAGAGTTGAAAGGAGAATATGAATATAGAGTTCAAATAAAGTTGAAATGAGAATTGAATATAGGTAATTTAAGTAGAATTGAAATGGAATTTGAATATAGAAGATCGAAGTATAAATAAATATATTGCCGAGTAAGGAAAAATCGACAATTATAGATAATCGAAAATATTATGTTGGATTGGAAAACTGATTTGATATATATATATATTAATTAAAAATATATTAGAATGTAGTTAGAATTTATTTATAAATGAAGTTCAAACGTTTATATATATATAAATATAATTAAAACGAACTCGCCGCAACGCGGTTGTTCGTAAATTGGCGATTCGAATTTCAATTGAGTATACAGAATTCAATTGAAGTCAGAATTCTTTGAAACAAGAAACGTCAGGACGATTTGATAATAGTTTTCTAATGGAGGAGAAAAATATGGATTTTGTCGAATAGATTTTGAGTTATTTCAAAATCAAATTTTTAGAAAAACAGCGCCAGAACCATTATAAAACCATAACGGTTTATTTAATTAAATAAAAATGATTTTGAGCAAATAAAATCCGAATTTCATTTGGAAAAATCCAGATTTGAGTTATAAATAATATCTGAACTCGAGTGAAGTAATGAAATGATTTTTGAAACAAAAATCAAACCAGACGTTTAATTGTTGAGTAGAATTGACTAATGTAAGGAAAAAAATAATTAATGGAATCTTAAATCGAAATTAGGCTTTGGATCCGGCATTCGATTGTTTTGAAAATAAATTAATTTATATTTGAACGTGATATGTTCAAATAACAAGTGAAATAGGCTAAGAAGCTGATTAAAGAATAAATGGGCGAAACTGAATTCAAACGAATGGATTGAGTTGAATTGAATTGAAAACAGGTGAACATGTGTTAGACAGGTATGGGATGAAATATATGAAGATTTTAATTTATGTGCCCGAAAAAAGGTACACGTTTAAATTCCATATGAGGTTTTATGCGCCATATCGGTAAGCCGCTTGGCTTTTTCTTTTTCTTTTTGATTGGAGAGGCCTGTGTGGCGGTTTGGGGATTTTCCCGACGCTCCCGGTACAAAGGAGGTTATGGCGAATTTTTCCTGAAATTTAAGGAGTTGGAATATTTTTAAGAAAATTTGATAGTTAGAAATCAATGTATCGATATATATAGAATTCGATAAGTAAATGAACTTAAAAATAGAATGTTATAAACAAAAAGGAAATCTATAACTAAATCTGGTAAAAATAGAAAGAGAAGCGTATACGTGTTTAGAAATGGATAACTGGTTTTTATGGTGTTGATTATTCGAGAATAATGGTCTTATCTGTTTTGAAGTTAAGGATGTTTTCAGTCAAGGTCTGAGAGGTAATTTTATCCCAACTCGATTGATTTCACTTTTAACCGATAAATAGAAAGATCCAGTCTCAAAGATCAATGGTTGAATAAAAGATAGATGAATGAAATATTTTGGGTGTAATGATGTTTTATACAACATTCATTCTAAACCAAATAAGTGGAATTTTGGAAATATAATAATATATATTTCCTGAGAATATAATTAAATGAGTCGAGCAAGGGATAAGTAAATGGGAATGTTTTCCAATTATAAATAGAAGATATTTTCTAAATATAGAAAATAAAAGAAGACGATATATGGAAATGTTTTTTTCAAATAGCGTAAGAGGCCAAGAAGATGATTATTGAAAATATCGTGTTAACGAATATTCATAAAGGAAGTGGAGAAGTGATTTAATTAGTGAAATATTAATTAAAAGGCCCAGTGATTGTTTGATGTTTTGAATGGATGTTTTTTCTTCGATAGCTAAATAACCGACTATCGAAGTGTTTGCCAATATCATTGTCAGTATAGAGAGAGTGGATGGATTATTATCTGAGAACCACTCTGTATTGGCAGTAGTATTGCGATTCAGATTATATAAAGATAATCGAAGACGGAGTGAAGTGCAAGGGCTTTTTCTATTAATAGAAATTGTGCCTTCGGTTTCGTTCAGTCCCAGAACGAACGTATATGGACGAATGTTTGACAAAGTATTTCCAATGATCGAATATGTTGGTATGAATAAATATATATGGTGGCAACGGATTTATTCCCTTAGCATAATATCCAGAATATATTTGTGCAAATCAATTAGTGATTAACGGATCTGACAATGTGGCATTCAAAGTGATTGTGCTATCAATGAATGATAAGTAATCGCAGCCTCAGGCCTCAACAACCGGGAAATGACAAAAATCGGGCAGGCAGCATGGCTATGTGGGTCACTCCCATTAGGGTGTATAATCACCTATCTAGAGATATTCATTTCATTCTTTAATCTATTCGATGTTGTCCCATTCGAGAAACGGTTGCTGATCCCAACCGTTGGTGATATACATTCGATATACTCAAGCGAAATGATTGGTCGGTCATGTGTAGGCCGGGTTGCAAGATGTTCTTGTTGAACCCAGTATATTCCCCTCTAGAGATATACTATCGGCAGGTGGTCCCATTACCCATACCTTGACATAGTTGGAATCCAATCTCCAATAAGCGCCCCTGCGGTTTTTGATTTATCGAACTGCCGCACCATTTTCAATTCTATTTATAATTATATATAATTATTTATATTCTAACGACGATCTATATATATATACGTTCTAATTATATTCAAAATAAATTTCTCGTCGTTATTATTTAAAATAATCTATTTTAAATATTCAAAATTCGCTAGGATTGCCAAAATAAAAATTTTAAATTGGCTCGCATTTCCGGGTTGTTACAATCTCCCCCACTTAAAACTTTTCGTCCACGAAAAGGAACGAAGCCGAAAGTTGTTTAACAATTCAACTCAACTTCCATTATTTTGACTACGGCTTAAGTTCTTCAACTTTTCTGTTTCTAAGAACCTATCAAATTTTTCAAAAATTTGGCTAACACCCTAAGTTTTCGAATTTTTTTGCCATAACCTCCCCTGCACCGGGAGCACCGGGAAAATCACGAAATTGCCATACAGGCCCTCTGATCTCAAAAAGAAAAAGAAAAAGCCAAGCGGCTAGCCAATTGGCTCATAAAATCATCATCACCCAAACAAAACAGTAAATTATAGTAAACATGTACCTATTTGTCGGGCAAACAATTTTATTTCTCTGCTCTAGCCTCCTTGCTATGACCTGTTCAATGTAAGCACACGTATATGCAAGCAAATGCGACCAATTTTCAATACAATTCAATATTTGATTCAATTAGGCATAATGGTTCAAAATTATCAAACAAATAAACAGTCAACACAAACATCAATCAATTAGTGAATTAACGTTTCAAATTCATGATTTTGATATATACACAGAAAATCATGTTTTGATGCCAAATCACAACAATATATCTATCTAGTTTTGGTTCTCACACTAGTCTAATGGAAATATATAGATATCACACTTTCGAAACACGAACATAAATATTGGTGATGGAGCTCCATCATCAAAATCATCTCCGAGCGACTAGAATGTGATTCTATATCTTTCCAGTATATTAAAACTTCGAATATACGTTCATGACGCGTATATGCAAAATCTTTATATATTGGATTGTCCAAATTCAATATAAATAAATATTCAAATACGCATACTTGATTTTAAACTTTCAAAACAAAGTTTGTTTTATTTAAAAACATATTCTTCACACTCGTTCTAGGATACTACTGATCCTATCTCTAACGAGTCATTCTAATTAGATATTACTAATCCAATATCTGATGAATTCTTTCGTTCGGTTCTAATGCGTCTTGTTCTCGAGCTCTGTAAACCAAAGCTCCAATACCAACTGTAAGAACCCGTAACTTCCCCGGTAAGGAAAGAGCAGATACTTTGAGAACAACACACAATTGAACGCAGACGGAAGAACATTTCATTGTTATTACAACAGTTCCATTAGATACAAGAATATATAGAGTATAAATGAATAAATTACATTCGATAAATATCAGAGATTACAATAAATTACATAGTAGAGGAAAATAATACAAAGCACAACTGAAGGTGATATACGGATACAGAGCTTTTCGGATATCATTCCAGCTGTAGACAAGGATCCTGTGAATATAAATCTGCAAAACCAAAACTACTAGCTGCCCATGTAGAAAATAGGGGCACCTAGAGTTTAGGTTAAAACAATAAACTCCAGGTCAGTCATGTGACTGGTGTGAGAACTAAAACAGTTATTTAAAACTTTACTTTAAAAGATAGTAATTCAAGGGGCCACGCCGAATAACACGGAACGGGTTTCCTCCCAAGAATACTAGTGCATATAACATAACAGCACAATGCTCTTTGGAAAAACGAAGCTATTATAAGACCCAGGTCCCATCACACAATGCAACGCAAGCCGGAGGATAGGGTTTTCCCTTATAATAGCCAAAAAATGCTTGGTACGTTCAAAACAAATCATTTGATACTATTATAGGTGTATAGTGCCAAAACAATTTCAATCATAAATATCAATCATAGACGGCATGGGTACCATATATCATGTCGCCATACTAGTTCTACAATTAAAACCGCAATATCACGTATTGGAAATTGGATTTCCTTCATGAGTTGAGGCAAGGGGCAAGCTCCTCTCCGTTCGAGACACTCTAGCAAATGCCTCGGGACCGCACACAGCAATCCCTGGATCCTCCAAGGTCGGTCCTCTCTAACTTTTGAGGATTGGCAATTCCTGAACACACGTTTCCCGGTCCTTACAGACCTATATCTGAGGCGCCTCGCATTCCAAAAACCACACAGGTGAAAAGTATATAAATGTCAGGGCTGGTAGGTCACTGACACCAGCATAGCTAGAAAGAAACGTCGTGCACTCCTTGGGTCCTTCTCCCGTTTTTGACTCATACCGGGGTGTGAGGCTCGCGAATCCACGTTATACACAAAGCTACGTCACACATACCATGCTTTGATCATCAACCACAAGACTTTGCTTTTCAACAGAAGCCTTGATCAATTGCCACTTACGCATGCTACACTGGCAATTCACTCCATGCGACAGATGTCCATCGATATACAACCTCTGAGCTCGTATGTCTCAGAGAAGGGCGTTAAGCAAGAGAATAAATTCTCCACCGCCAAACAGATGTATATTTAATGGCGATCAATCAACACAGAATAAAATCCAATGTCAGACACACAATCCATTTACAAGTTCGTTCTGCGTCTAAACGAAACCGGAGGCACTTTCCTCGCATATCCATCGATCTCCAAGTACGTCTGGACGATCACCAACTGTTTCCCTCATCTTTGGTGTACAGACCAATCAAGATCATCAGTAATCACACAAACAATGTGAAGAATTCCGATCTTCAACCACCGTCTTCATCTTCGACATCTCATCGAATCGGTTATTCAGAATGGGTATAAACCCGACCTTTCTGAATAACCCATGTATATGATAAACAAAAGTTACACAAACACAACAAATGCCTCATTCCAATTCAGAATATTCTTTTATTCACAAAATCACATTCTTAGGGAATAAGTTCCCATTAATTTTATCAAAGATAAATTCTTTTAAATTTATTCTTTAATCTTCCTTTGGATATCACATCAAACCATATTATGGTTTTCCAAACTAGTCGGGATTAGCGAACCACACCGAAGTAATTGTTCATTTTATTTCCCAATCCCAACCTATTCATCCCATGGAGCAAAACTGGTAATACTACATATCTAACACCACAGTGTTATCGGTAAAATTAATTACCATTTCACGTTCAAATCTAATTAAATATTTAACTATTGCTTTGGAGCAAGACTGGTGGTACTCCATTCTCGATCACCTTTCAGATTTGATAATTTAAATTATCAATTCACATTTCAATCAAATTAAAGATTCATTAAAACTCCACTTAGTTTTAATCTTCTTAAAAATCAATAACCTGTCTTTAACTGGGTTAAAGAACCAATATCATCTAAAACACGATTCACGATAAACCCAAAATCACACTCTATTGTTTATCGGGTTAAAGAACAGGTGTTGTTCAAAACACCGCTCACGATAAACCCAAAAACCAATTCAAATTCAATTCCAATTAAATATTATTTAATTGATACACTTCATTAAATCTAAATAGAAAGATTTAATCTTTTTCTCTATTGGGCTTAAGAACAGTGTTAATGAAGACACTATTCACGACAAACCCAAATCACATTTTGATATCAAATACAAGGCTCTGAATAGAAAATATACCGGCTTATATTCAATATCAAATCCTGAAACCAACAAATATCATATTGGAAATAACGATATAAAATATATCTTTCAAATTCCCATAACAATGTCTATATAGTCACGAAATCCAACATCAAAATATTCCGAAGATAATTTCGATTCAACTCCAGTCCAATTCACGTATTGGGAATATTGATTAATTTTAAAATACTTTCAAATTCAATTTATTTATTTCAAAAATAAATTGATTTTAGTTCTAGTTCAAAACTAGTTCATTTCAATAAAAATCTATTTTTATCTTTTCAAATGTGGAATTTTTCATCCCAGTTCTTTCCAATTCATATATTATGATTTTACACAAATTATTAATATTTTTAATAATTTTATCAAGGCCCGTACAGTCGATTTCCATCAACGGCCATCGAACTGCACTTACAGCGACCTTTTCCATATTTGATTTGGACATAATTCCAAATCCAACCGTTAGATTTCAAATTTCTAATATTCATTGGAAAGCTATTTTCGATACGAACCCAATGGTTCCGGTTTTAGGAGAATCCGATGGTCGGATCTCCCGTAATGTCAATTCGAAGTCAACGGTCGAAATTCATGAACTACCGCGGCGCGACGCGTTCTGTTCAGGCCATTATATATGTAATATAGATATTATATATATTTCATCGATTTCCTTTTTAAAATGTATTTTATAAATCGTTTTAAATTTGATTTCAAAACCATTTCAACTCTATATTCAATTTCAAATCAAAATTGAATATTTCATATCATTACTATATAAATGATAATATTTTCAAAATGTTATATTTTGAAATCATTTCTTTTTCTATATTCATTATAAAAATGAATATAATCGATATAAATATCGTTCACATCAAAATGGCGCAACTCTAATCAATACGGCTTTATATATATATTTCAATAAATTCGTTATTCTATTCAACAAATGAATATTTATTCTATTCAACACACAACTAATCTCAACACGTGAGTACTGTCGACACATGACTATTTTTGTTATTTAAAATATTTTATAAAATTAAGGTATCTATCGTTTGATTTTTAATCAGACTCCACTGTAAAGTAGATTCCAATCTCAAATATGATAAAGATGTAAATTTTATTGTTAAAATATTTTACTCGACACATGAATAGTTTCAACACATAAATATCATCAACACATGACTATTTTTATATTCAACACCTGAATTTTCTTTTATAATATTCATTATTTTCCCGATTGGAATAGGGCCAAATCAATTACCATATAACGTTAATTATATAGATTCCACCCAACACATGTATATAATAGCAACGATAAACAATCAACCATCCTCCAAAGTGCACCACACAACTGCATAAGCATCAAATATAAATAATCAACGCTTACACAGTCTGTCGACCAATCAATCGACATACAATTAAATAATTGGGATTAGTGTACTCAAATATCATCCCAACACCCGTGTGGGGTTTCAAATCAACAAACACAGATTTTTATTTGTGCAGTTGGGCGATGTGTAGAATTTATCATCCCAATCAATATCAATCAAATCAGTGTATAAAAACAAATCGGCCGATTTGTTTATAAATATTTATTTACTCACATTCACGTTAAAAATTTATATTTTCAACAATAATTAATTTATTTCAAGAAATGAATATTTATTTTTCAATCATTCCACAACACAATCAATTTTCACAACACATCAATCAAACAAACAAGCCATCCATGGTCTGTGGATGACGGGTGTCGGGTGCTGCTAAGCACCGTCTGCATCCTAGTATATATGTATAACTAGAAAAAGAAATTTAAAGTGAGAAGTTCTAACCAAAGCTATCCCAACTCCACGACACTTCAAATGTAGGAAATCATAACTGTTCTCGCCTTTTGTCACTTTCGTTGCCCGTAGCCACTACATATATAAAAATCACATTTTTATATTGTTGTTATGTATATAAAAATCCTTTTTTTATACCGCTACTATATAGATAAAAATTCTATTTTTATATTGCTACTATATAGACAAAAATTCTATTTTTATAACGCTACTATATAGATCAAAATTCTATTTTTACAATGCTACTATATAGAAAAAAATTCTATTTTTACAACGCTACTATATAGATAAAAATTCTATTTTTACAACGCTACTATATAGATAAAAATTCTATTTTTATCGCGCTATTCTTCATATAAAGATTTCACCTTTTCAAATATAAAGATTTCACCTTTTCAAATATCATAAAAATCATATTTTTAATATGCCATTAGTATAAAAATTATATTTTTATTATCTCTACTATATAAAAATTATATTTTTATTCTTAAAAATCATAGCTTTCACCCGCTATGTTATTATATGTTTTATAAAAACAATTTTAAAACAATGTCATATTTTTATACTGATTTTAATAATGTTTTTAACCTAAGTAAAATCGGATTTAAAAATAAAATAATATAAAAAATCACCTAGACATTGTAAAAATCCGATCTTTGCTGTTGAGGGGTTCACGTCGGGGTAGGGGATGGTCGGAGGCAGCGGCTTCTCCAATTGGTGCGGCGGTGGATGCTGGGAGGGGGGTCCTAGGGCTGGCGCGAGAAGGGGGTGGGAGAGGAGGTGGAGGAGGGGAGTGCGGTGGTGGCTAGATAGAGGGCGACGGGTTTTCTGGGCAGAGGGGAGGGAAATCGAGGAGGAGAGAAGAAGAAGGGGAAGGCGGGGTAGTTGCGCGGCCTGGGGAGGTGGAGGCGCCAACTCCGACGTCGAGCAACGGGGTGGAGGCGCGATGGGTGGTGGGGCGGCGCTCCGCCCTCCCCCCTTTATTTATTTATTTTTTTCGATTAGGGAAAACCGACGAGGGGGGGGGGGGGGGCAGAGTAATAAGGGATGAAGGGAGATTTTTATTTATTTAATTATTTAAATTTCAAAAATTTGACTTTTTATTTCGACCTCGAAACGAGGCCCACCGCCTGTCGTCTATAGCTAATTACCCCTATTCCGAACACAATGGGATATGTATCATAAGCTGATTCGACTATTTCGATCAGTTTTCATTGAATTAAAGATATAAATCTTTATATATTCAATTCAAAAGCACATTTCAATATCGGGGCCACATACGAACTCTAAAAATCCCCGAAAAATATTTTCTAACTTTGTATTGATGATACAGTCCTAACAGAACTAATTTCGTCGAATTCTGAGACCGTTAGAAAAATGGCCATTTTCCAGTTGATTAAAATCAACTAAAACTGGTCAAACGCGTTTTCCTTTGCCACGCTCACATATTGAATCAGAAAATTATGAAATTTGAAACCTAGCAATAACTTGACATCGCGGATTCAACAAAAGTGGTTTCATCGAAATCCGAGGTCATTTGCAAAATGGCTATTTTTAAGGGCCTGAATTCCATAGCGACTATTCAGAATTTTCAACTGGACATATCTTTTGATCCACGCTATGAAATTTTGATTTCTCGGATTCGTTGGAAAGATATTCCAAATTAGATTCTATTATTTTTGGTTTCACTAAAATCGAATTATTGAACTGCCGCGCCATTTTCAATTCTATTTATAATTATATATAATTATTTATATTCTAACGACGATCTATATAAATATATACGTTCTAATTATATTCAAAATAAATTTCTCGTCGTTATTATTTAAGATAATATATTTTAAATATTCAAAATTCGCTAAGATTGCCAAAATAAAAATTTTAAATTGGCTCGCATTTCCGGGTTGTTACAATCTCCCCCACTTAAAACTTTTCGTCCCCGAAAAGGAACGAAGCCGAAAGTTGTTTAACAATTCAACTCAACTTCCATTATTTTGACTACGGCTTAAGTTCTTCAACTTTTCTGTTTCTAAGAACCTATCAAAATTTTCAAAAATTTGGCTAACACCCTAAATTTTCGAAAAATTTCGCCATAACCTCCCCTGCACCGGGAGCACCGGGAAAATCCCGAAATTGCAATACAGGCCCTCTTATCTCAAAAGAAAAAAAGAAAAAGCCAAGCGGCTAGCCAATCGGTTCATAAAATCATCATCACCCAAACAAAACAGTAAATTATAGTAAACATGTACTTATTTGTCAGGCAAACAATTTTATTTCTCTGCTCTAGCCTCCTTGCTATGACCTGTTCAATGTAAGCACATGTATATGCAAGCAAATGCGACCAATTTTCAATACAATTCAATATTTGATTCAATTAGGCATAATGGTTCAAAATTATCAAACAAATAAACAGTCAACACAAACATCAATCAATTAGTGAATTAACGTTTCAAATTCATAATTTTGATATATACACAGAAAATCATGTTTTGATGCCAAATCACAACAACATATCTATCTAGTTTTGGTTCTCACACTAGTCTAATGGAAATATATAGATATCACACTTTCGAAACACGAACATAAATATTGGTGATGGAGCTCCATCATCAAAATCATCTCCGAGCGACTAGAATGTGATTCTATATCTATCCAGTATATTAAAACTTCGAATATACGTTCATGACGCGTATATGCAAAAAAATTATATATTGGTTTGTCCAAATTCAATATAAATAAATATTCAAATACGTATACTTGATTTTAAACTTTCAAAACAAAGTTTGTATTATTTAAAAACATACTCTTCACACTTGTTCTAGGATACTACTGATCCTATCTCTAATGAGTCATTCTAATTGGATATTACTAATCCAATATCTGATGAATTCTTTCGTTCAGTTCTAATGTGTCTTTTTCTCGAGCTCTGTAAACCAAAGCTCCGATACCAACTGTAAGAACCCGTAACTTCCCCGGTAAGGAAAGAACGGATACTTTGAGAACAACACACAAAAGAACGCGGACGGAAGAACATTTCATTGTTATTACAACAGTTCCATTAGATACAAGAATATATAGAGTATAAATGAATAAATTACATTCGTTAAATATCAGAGATTACAATAAATTACATAGCAGCAAAAAACAATACAAAGCACAATTGAAGGTGATATACGGATACAGAGCTTTCCAGATATCATTCCAGCTGTAGACCAAGATCCTGTGAATATAAATCTGCAAAACCAAAACTACTAGCTGCCCGTGTAGAAAATAGGGGCACCCAGAGTTTAGGTTAAAACAATAAACTCCAGGTCAGTCATGTGACTAGTGTGAGAACTAAAACAGTTATTTAAAACTTTACTTTAAAAGATAGTAATTCAAGGGACCACGCTGTATAACACGGAACGGGTTTCCTCCCAAGAATACTAGTGCATATAACAAAACAGCGCAATGCTCTTTGGAAAAACGAAGCTATTATAAGACCCAGGTCCCATCACACAATGCAACGCAAGCCGGAGGATAGGGTTTTCCCTTATAATAGCCAAATAATGCTTGGTACGTTCAAAACAAATCATTTGATACTATTATAGGTGTATAGTGTCAAAACAATTTCAATCATAAATATCAATCATAGACGGCATGGGTACCACATATCATGTCGCCATACTAGTTCTACAATTAAAACCGTAATATCACATATTGGAAATTGGATTTCCTTCATGAGTCGAGGAAAGGGGCAAGCTCCTCTCCATTCGAGACACTCTAGCAAATGCCTCGGGACCGCACACAGCAATCCTTGGATCCTCCAAGGCCGGTCCTCTCTTACTTTTGAGGATTGGTAATTCCTGAACACACGTTTCCGGTCCTTACAGACCTATATCCGATGCGCCTCGCATTCCAACAACCACACAGGTGAAAAGTATATAAATGTCAGGGCGGTAGGTCACTGACACTACCATAGCTAGAAAGAAACGTCGTGCACTCCTTGGGTCCTTCTCCCGTTTTTGACTCATACCGGAGTGTGAGGCTCGCGAATCCACGTTATACACAAAGCTACGTCACACAGACCATTTTTTGATCATCAACCAAAAGACTTTTCTTTTCAACAGAAGCCTTGATCAATTGCCACTTACGCGTGCCACACTGGCAATTCACTCCATGCGACTGATGTCCATCGATATACAACCTCTGAGCTCGTACGTCTCAGAGAAGGGCGTTAAGCAAGAGAATAAATTCTAAGCCGCCAAACAGATGTATATTTAATGGCGATCAATCAACATAGAATAAAATCCAATGTCAGACATGCAATCCATTTACAAGTTCGTTCTGGGTCTGAACGAAACCGGAGGCACTTTCCTCGCATATCCATCGATCTCCAAGTACGTCTGGACGATCACCAACTGTTTCCCTCATCTTGGGTGTACAGCCTAATCAAGATCATCAGTAATCACCCAAACGATGTGAAGACTTCCGGTCTTCAACCACCGTCTTCATCTTCGACATCTCGTCGAATCGGTTATTCAGAATGGGTATAAACCCGGCCTTTCTGAATTACCCACATATATGATAAACAAATGTTACATAAACACAACAAATGCCTCATTCCAATTCAGAATATTCTTTTATTCACAAAATCACATTCTTAGGGAATAGGTTCCCATTAATTTTATCAAAGGTAAATTCTTCTAAATGTATTATTTAATCTTCCTTTGGATATCACATCAAACCATATTATGGTTTTCCAAACTAGTCGGGATTAGCGAACCACACCAAAGTAATTGTTCATTTTATTTCCCAATCCCAACCTATTCATCCCATGGAGCAAAACTGGTAATACTCCATATCTAACACCATGGTGTTATTGTTAAGACTAATTACCATTTCACGTTCAAATCTAATTAAAGATTAACTATCGCTTTGGAGCAAAACTGGTGGTACTCCATTCTCGATCACCTTTCAGATTTGATAATTTAAATTATCAATTCACATTTCAATCAAATTAAAGATTCATTAAAACTCCACTTAGTTTTAATCTTCTCAAAAATCAATAACCTGTCTTTAACTGGGTTAAAGAACCAATATCATCTAAAACATGATTCATGATAAACCCAAAATCCCACTCTATTGTTAATCGGGTTAAAGAACAGGTGTTGTTCAAAATACCGCTCACGATAAACCCAAAAACCAATTCAAATTCAATTCCAATTAAATATTATTTAATTGATACACTTCATTAAATCTAAATAGAAAGATTTAATCTTTTTCTCTATTGGGCTTAAGAACAGTGTTAATGAAGACACCACTCACGATAAACCCAAATCACATTTTGATATTAAATACAAGGCTCTGAATAGAAAATATACCGGCTTATATTCAATATCAAATCCTGAAACCAACAAATTTCGTATTGGAAATAACGATATAAAATATATCTTTCAAATTCCCATAACAATATCTGTATAGTCACGTAATCCAACATCGAAATATTCTGAAGATAATTTCGATTCAACTCCAGTCCAATTCACGTATTGGGAATATAGATTATTTTTAAAATCACTTTCAAATTCAATTTATTTATTTCAAAAATAAATTGATTTTAGTTCTAGTTCAAAACTAGTTCATTTCGATAAAAATCAATTTTTATCTTTACAAATGTGGAATTTTTCATCCTAGTTCTTTCCAATTCATATATTATGATTTTACACAAATGATTAATATTTTTAATAATTTTATCAAGGTCTGTACAGTCGATTTCCATCAACGGCCATCGAACTGCACTTACAGCGAACTTTTCCAAATTTGATTTGGACATAATTCCAAATCCAACCGTTATATTTCAAATTTCTAATATTCATTGGAAAGCTATTTTCGATACGAACCCAACGGTTCTGGTTGTAGGAGAATCCGACGGTCGGATCTCCCGTAATGTCAATTCAAAGTCAATGGTCGAAATTCACGAACTGCCGCGGCGCGGCGCGTTCTGTTTAGGTCATTATATATATAATATATATATATATATGATATATATTTCGTCAATTTCCTTTTTAAAACGTATTTTATAAATAGTTTTAAATTCAATTTCAAAACCATTTCAACTCTATATTCAATTTCAAATCAAAATTGAATATTTCATATCATTACTATATAAATGATAATATTTTCAAAACGTTATATTTTGAAATCATTTCTTTTTCTATATTCATTATAAAAACGAATATAATCGATATAAATATCGTTTACGTCAAAATGGCGCAACTCTAATCAACACGGCTTTATATATATATTTCAATAAATTCATTATTCTATTCAGCAAATGAATATTTATTCTATTCAACACACGACTAATCTCAACACGTGAGTACTGTTGACACATGACTATTTTTGTTATGTAAAATATTTAATAAAATTAAGGTATCTATCGTTTGATTTTTAATCAGACTCCACTGTAAAGTAGTTTCCAATCTCAAATATGATAAAGATGTAAATTTTATTGTTAAAATATTTTACTCGACAAATGAATAGTTTCAACACATAAATATCATCAACACATGACTATTTTTATATTCAACACATGAATTTTCTTTTATAATATTCATTATTTTCCCGATTGGAATGAGGCCAAAAAAATTACCATATAACGTTAATTATATGGATTCCACCCAACACATGTTTATAATAGCAATGATAAACAATCAACCATCATCCAAAGTGCAACACACAACTGCATAAGCATCAAATATAAATAATCAATGCTTACACAGTCTGTCGACCAGTCGATCGACATACAATTAAATAATTGGGATTAGTGCACTCAAATATCATCCCAACACCCGTATGGGGTTTCAAATCAACAAGCACAGATTTTTATTTGTGCAGTTGGGCGATGTGTAGAATTTATCATCCCAATCAATATCAGTCAAATCCGTGTATATAAACAAATCGGCCGATTTGTTTATAAATATTTATTTACTCACATTAACGTTAAAAATTTATATTTTCAACGATAATTAATTTATTTCAACAAATGAATATTTATTTTTCAATCATTCCACAACACAATCAATTTTCACAACACATCAATCAAATAAACAAGCCATCCATGGTCTGTGGATGACGGGTGTCGGGTGCTGCTAAGCACCGTCTGCATCCTAGTATATATATATAACTAGATAAAGAAATTTAAAGTGAGAAGTTCTCACCAATGCTATCCCAAATCCAAGACACTTCAAATGTAGGAAATCATCACTGTTCTCGCCTTTTGTCACTTTCGTTGCCCGTAGCCACTACATATATAAAAATCACATTTTTATATTGTTGTTATGTATATAAAAATCATATTTTTATACCGCTACTATATAGATAAAAATTCTATTTTTACATTGCTACTATATAGATAAAAATTCTATTTTTACAACGCTACTATATAGATCAAAATTCTATTTTTACAACGCTACTATATTGATAAAAAATCTATTTTTACAACGCTACTATATAGATAAAAATTCTATTTTTACAACGCTACTATATAGATAAAAATTCTATTTTTATCATACTATTCTTCATATAAAGATTTCGCCTTTTCAAATATAAAGATTTCTCCTTTTCAAATATAAAGATTTCTCCTTTTCAAATATAATAAAAATCATATTTTTAATATGCCACTAGTATAAAAATTATATTTTTATTATCTCTACTATATAAAAATTATATTTTTATTCTTAAAAATCATAGCTTTCACCCGCTATGTTATTATATGTTTTATAAAAACAATTTTAAAACAATGTCATATTTTTATACTGATTTTAATAATGTTTTTAACCTAAGTAAAACCGGATTTAAAAATAAAATAATATAAACACTCACCTATACATTGTAAAAATATGATCTTTGCTGTTGAGGGGTTCACATCGGGGTAGGGGATGGTCGGAGGCAGCGGCTTCTCCAATTGGTGTGGCAGTGGATGCTAGGGGGGAGGGGGGTCCTAGGGCTGGCGCGAGAAGGGGGTGGGGGAGGAGGTGGAGGAGGAGAGTGCGGTGGTGGCTAGATAGAGGGCGGCGGGTTTACTGGGCAGAGGGGAGGGAAAACGAGGAGGAGAGAAGAAGAAGGGGAAGGCGGGGTAGTTGCGCGGCCTGGGGAGGCGGAGGCGCCAGCTCCGGCGTCGAGCAACGGGGTGGCGGCGCGATGGGTGGTGGGGCGGCGCTCCGCCCTCCCCCTTTTCTTTAATTTATTTTCGATTTGGGAAAACCGACGAGGGGGGGGGGGGGGGACAGAGTAATAAGGGATGAAGGAAGATTTTTATTTATTTAATTATTTAAATTTCAAAAAGTCGACTTTTTATTTCGACCTCAAAACGAGGCCCACTGCCTGTCGTCCATAGCTAATTACCCCCATTCCGGACACAACGGGATATGTATCGTAAGCTGATTCAACTGTTTTGATCAGTTTTCGTTGAATTCAAAATATAAATCTTTATAAATTCAATTCAAACGCACATTTCAATTTACCGGGGCCACATACGAACTCTGAAAATCCCCGAAAAATATTTTCTAACTTCATATTGACGATACGGTCCTAACAGAACTAATTTCGTCGAACTCTGAGACCGTTAGAAATATGGCCATTTTCCAGTCGATTAAAATCAACTAAAACTGGTCAAACGCGATTTCCTTTGCCACGCTCACATATTGAATCAGAAAATTATGAAATTTAAAACCTAGCAATAACTTGACATCACGGATCCAACAAAAGTGGTTTCGTCGAAATCCGAGGTCGTTTGCAAAAAGGCTATTTTTAAGGGCCTGAATTCCATAGCGACTATTCAGAATTTTCAACTAGACATATCTTTTGATCCCCGCTATGAAATTTTGATTTCTCGGATTCATTGGAAATATATTCCCAATTAGATTATATTATTTTTGGTTTCACTAAAATCCGGTTTATTTTGCACCCGGTATGTTCAATTGAAGTTTGAAATCAAATTATCAAACTACCGCGCCATTTTCAATTTTACTTATAATTATATATAATTATTTATATTCTAACGACGATCTATATAAATATATACGTTCTAACTATATTCAAAATAATTTTCTCGTCGTTATTATTTAAAATAATCTATTTTAAATATTCAAAAATCGCTAAAATTTCCAAAATAAATTTTTTAAATTGGCTCGCATTTCCGGGTTGTTACAGTTCCGCTGTGAGTTTGTGATCTTCGTTTTCTTCTATTATAATATTTCTTTCTTTCTATTTATCATCCTCTAACTTATTTCTAATAATGATTCGTATTTCTATGCAATTTGGGTTGGACGTGGGTGTTATTAGTCAACTTAGATAGTACGGATTTGCGGGCCGTTACAATTGGTATCAGAGCTTAGGTTGAGCGAATACCTAGGCTTTGGTGGGATATGCTCATTAGAGATAGGGTCAGTAGTACCCTAGAATGAGTTGAGTGTATATATACGAGAGAGCGTAATGGTAAGTTGATATAAAAGTTTTTTTATATTGTGTTGGTTAGTCTATTGGGTGGTTTATGAATTCTGATCGAATCATGGGTTGCCATGAAGTCGATAGGAATTTCTAAACACTTGAACAGAGAAATTCAACACAATATTGTTTTAAAGTGGGTAAATGAAACAATTTTATCCAAAATCCTATTTTGATATAGAAGAAATAATTTTATGAAATTATTATATTATATGGATGTGTTGGTTGTTATTTTTATAATAAGATAAGATTATAATATTTGAATGGTTATATATAACCAAATAGCATTTGTATAGAAATAAAATATAAAAATGAGATGAACTGGAATTGGATTTAAATCAAAATTTGAAATTTTAAATCCTGGGTGTTTAAAAAATTATTTTTCGAAGTATATTAAAATAATACAGCTTTGTTTGGAAGGATTTTTGGAACGGAAACCATTTTTGAATGGATTTTGAAAGTGATAAAGCACTGAACTCACTTCAGTGGCTGGAAAATAATTCTTATGAGGACTGCAGCTTCGTCAGTGTTCATTTTCGAGTTTCTAAGTGATGGATTGCTACCTTAGAAAAGTTTTGATGAAAATTGTTTAAAGAAAACAAGATGATTTGAAAATTCAGATGTTTTGAATTTGAGATGGAAACAAATATAAGTACATATTTTTGTGATTTCAAAAGGATTTAAAATGAAATCCCAGGAATGTGAATGTGGAAATTTAAATGGATTGAAGTGAATAAATTGATTTAAAATCAATTTGAATGAATTTGAATGTACATGAGTGAAATATGAATTGAATGTGAATTGTAAATCATTCAGATAAAAATGAATGTGAGTATATCTATGAAAACCAAAAGTTGGATGGAACTAAAATTGTCGAAATGTGAAATGTTGAGTTTCAACATAAGAAATTTCTGGGAAAGTAAATGGGTTTGCAGCATTTTCTTTCCTTAGCAATTTCGAGGACGAAATTCTTTTAAGGGGGGAAGAATGTAACGACCCGGATTTTTGGTCTGTTAATTTTAAATGTTTAATATTTGTTTTAAATATTTAGTTGATATTATAAATTAATTTTTATATTGAGCTATCAATTTAATAATCAAATATAATTTAATTTAGAATATATCGAATTATTGTAATTCGAAATATAATTGAAACTGAAGTTAAAAATTGAATCAAAACGATTCAGATGATAAGTAGGAATTTTATTTGATATATACAATAATACATAATATTTTATTATCAAAGAATTTGTGGTTTTCGAATTTAAATTATATATAATTTAATATTTTATATATATGTTGAAATTAAATTTCAGAATATATACTGTTCCATTCAGAATAACGTTATTACATTAGAATGAGGGTTGGTACGCTAAAATAGCAATTCACGATTTTTAATTGTGAACCCCGAGATATTTATAAGGGATAAGACTGAAATCGAATCGATAATCAAATCGATATCTATTTAAAAAGAAATAAAAATCTCTTTATATCTAAGCGATTTAAAAACAAATCAAATCAGAATCCGTTTCGAAAGAATAAAAATCTCTGTAATATCAAATCACATTAAAGAAAGGCCTACCCTACCTAATTCCTTAATGAATAAGTCATCCTCAACTATAAAATCGCACATACCCTCCTCTTTATTTTCTCTTCTGTTAAAAAAAAGGAAATCTAAATTCACTTCTAGATGAAATCGAAGCTAGTGAAGCAGGCACTCGCAACAGGACTTCGACAGTTTAAGGTTGACGGCTAGGGCTCGATTTTGGTGGTAGAGGAGTGCGCAATCGATTGAGTTGAGTGCGATTTGGGTATGTAGAGGCACATATAAATTAGGGTTACGAAGTTTGGGGTACTTTGATGATCGATAGTTGGATGAAGGCGTTGTTTGCAATCGCGATGGGGAGAAGCTGCTTTAGTGAATAAATGGTGGAGATCGATGTCAATGCCCTCCTCCTGTAGCTCGTTGTCGGAGTTCCATTGAAAGGAAATTGGGGAGTTCGGTGAATGAAGTTGGAGCTGCGAGGTCTTTCGGGAGGGGGGGGGATCGTCAGTCAAATGCGAAGGTCGACAGTAGTGGTGACGCAATGAATGTGGGGGCCGCGACTTCTGTAACGACCCATGGATTTTCGGCCCAAAAGTCGACATAAATACCTTTACCATAACTCATGCCGTTCTACCAAACACCGAAAACACTGGATAGTTATTAGAAAGACATTAGAGGGTGAGATAAGATAGAAAGAAATATTAGAATAGAAGAAGAAGAAGAAGCAACACAACACAGAGTCTCACATCACAGCGGAACAAAATATAATACAGAAATAAGTCTTTATTGAGAACTTTAAAAATACTTACAATATCAGAGTACATCACACCACGGGACAGTTATAATAACCTGTTCCCATATACAACGCACAACGGAATACTAGCTATATAATATCATATGTCTGGACTCTCCCAGCTCGTCTCTTCACAGCATTCGATAACCTGAACCTGTACACCCCGGGCTAACCCGAGCATTTACAAAATACACCGGGTTAGTCTGGTGAACTAGAGTGAGAAAAACTCGCGCAGTATTAAGGGTATCACACAACTTGATTTTAAAGTTAAAATCCTTTCAAAGAAAAGGATAATCATAAGACCAAATCCACACATAAATACGGACGGTTTTTACCTTACGATAACCCAAACAGTTTTGAAATCAATATCTTTTCTGATATTATAATAGTGTCTAAATACAAGTAAATAGAATTTAGTAGAACGCTTGCATCTCACGCTCTACATAAATAGTATACAATCAAAACCGCGGGCACTTATTGGAGATTGGATTCCGACTATGACAAGGTATGGGATCACCTGCCGATCGTGTATCTCTAGAGGCGAGTACACTGGGTTCAACAAGAACGTCTTGCAACCCGGCCCTCACATAACCGACCACTCATTTCGCTTGAGTGTATCGAATGTATATCACCAACGGTGGTAGCTAGCCACCGTTTCCTGAAAAGGGACAACATCAAAATAGATTAAAAATGAAATGGAATTTCTCTAGATAGGTGATTATACACCCTAGTGGGAGCGACCCACATAGCCATGCTGATTGCCCGATTTCTATCATTTCCCAGCTGATGAGGCTTAAGGTTTAGATTTCCTTCTGGAACACATGGTCACCATTCACTTTGAATGCCACATCATCAGATCCGTGAAGTCACTAATTGACGTCCACAAATATATTCTGGGTTTTAAAGAAGTGCCCCACTTTGCCACCACTCGGTATATTTGTAAAAATCAACGTACATGGTTTTGGGAAATACTCTGTTAGACATTCGTCCATACATGTCATCCAGGAACAGGATGAACCGAAGGTACTCTCCTACTGCATCCAATATAGGAATCACCCCATGGATCAGTAGCGAGAAGTCCTTGTAACCCGTAGATTACAACCACGACGGAATCACAGTTTATCTCTGGCCGCTAAACCAGAGATTTTTTTAGCAGTTCTTCCGCTTATGAAAATCCACGGTCTTCAATGCTCCATCTCGACCGTCTTCTGATATATTCACGTATTTGTTGGTCAGAATGGTTTTCGAATATAAATTCGATCCCGGTCTTTCCGTACCAACAATCGTATTGGACAGATTTGATAGTCGGTGATTTAACTATCAAAATAGACAGTGTTTCAAACATGATAGTCCAGTGAGCTCACTGGTTCAGTATTCGGTCTCACTTGGCCTTTTAATTAAAATAAATGTAAATTTAAAACTCTTAAAATCTAGATATTATAAATATAGTTTTTTCTCGCTTCTTTATTCAACATAAGCTTATTCTGTAACAAAATCCATTTTAATACTTAGGAAAATCCTATATCGTATTCAGTTGGTCTATTTTCACTTTCAAACATTAGCCACGTTATTATAATATTGGGAGATCCATTTAGTCTATTACTCGTAAAACAAAGTTACGAAATACCTTTTATTTAATACTTAAAACCATCATCCCTGTTTATTTTTATAGAACAAAATTCATCTTTTACATTTCCTTTCTAACTTGAAAATATCGTTATAATTCACGCAACTCCTTTTTATTTCCACTTGGGAATCCTCCTTTATATATATAACTATTCCACATCTTCGTCACAATGTTGCGTTATTATTTCTCTAATTAAATAATAAATTTTACTAACCACTTCCACCATTGCAACTAATATCACCCTCAGAAAATCCTGAAGTTGTTCAAGTTGGGGTATTTTAATTACCTCTCAGACCTTGGTCAACCACGTTCATATCTTAAGGTAATTACGAGTTGTAATTCGAAAACCAATATGTGCTTTAATATCAACCCAAATTCCATTTGACCATTTAACTTACATCATGGTTTTATAATTCTTTTCTTATTTTGAAAATCCTTTTTTCAAATACAACCATTATTACCTAATTTGTTGATTGAGTAATTTCTTGTTAACCATCCCTTTTTAGATTTAAATTTTCTAAACCAACTTATTTATCAACACGGATTTGCATCACGAAATCCTTCACTAGCTTCTTTATCATATACACTTTTAACAACCCCATTTCCTAATCCATTCAACATTTCTACTTTGAAAATCCTATTCCAATCTCCCATTTTCACTCAATCACATTCTTAAATAACGTTAATTTAGAATTGACAATATACCATCTCAAACCTCCTTTATATAATTCTGGTTTATCATAAAACTCTTTTCTCTAAATTTCTTTTTTTTGAACTTTTATTTCAAATAATATTTCCAAATCTATCTTGAGTTATAAAATAAATTCATAACTTCAGTTATATCGATTCACCTGACGGTAAATCAATATAAACAAAATAATTTACCTTTAGGCCATTTACTGCCACTTACTCAACCAATATAGCCCATTGGTAAAAACACAACACAAGTTGACTTTTCAGTCAATGATCATCACTAAAATCAATTACCCAATCATGACAGTTCATATATAATAATATGAAAAATAAATGATATATTTGTGGAATCCCGTTGGATCCCTCTAACCTGTTCTTCCCTGTATTCAAATGGTTATCTCAAGTCCAAGTATTCAATTCCATTCAGCTGATAACGACTATATAGCATCAGCTAACCAATAAACAATTCAATCAGTTCAAATAATTCAAACAAAACACGTTTATTTTATGAACATGACCAACGAGGTAAGTTACCTTCATTGGGTCCAATTCGTTAAAATAATGATTTGGTATTTCACTAAAATTAAACAACGATTTAATTTCATCAGTTAAATCAACAAATAAATACATAACTAGCAGACAGTCAACCATTAGCAATCAAAGCACATAAAATAAAAACCCAATTTATATAAAATATAAATGGGGAAAAACTGAGTGAGTTTAACTCACCGGATATCATTTGCCTCTTGAGCGGTTCAACTCTTGTTAAATTAAACCGACATTTTAATTTAACTAGAAATTTCCAGCAGCATTCGACATAGTCCAGACTATTCCCAAATTATAATGTTCAGATCCGCGATCTCATTTCAACTTGTTTCATCTACTTCTGTCCACATATGTACGAGTTATGGCATTTATAATATACGTTTTTTTCTTTCTGAAAGCATAAATTTCTAAATTAAATATTTACTTTAATTAACCACGTTTTGTTTAACCTCAGGCCGATAAATTCTGTACTGGGCGTTCCTCTTTCCTTGTCCATTTCCTATATGTATTTGGAACCTTCACCTACGTAGTTAGATATCACATAAGTATACCATTTAAATAAACAAATTCTCCAATAGATTTTAATTAATCAAATCATTACTTTCTAAGTACCAAAGATTAGGCCGATTGTTGTCATCTCTGGTTCGTTGATTCCTTCACTCCAGTATACCATTTTGGAAACCCTGTCTCCCATTCACTGTTCCAATTTTGAACCACACAAGGCTTCCTAGAATCCAAGCAAGATTAAATTAACTTCTCAATTAAACCAATTTCCTTAATCAATGAATAATGAACTAATTATTTAACTACTGATGGTTAATCATTATGTTAAGAATGATTCAACCCAAATACTCCTAGTTCCACTTCCTTGTGTATCGCCGATTCAGGCTCCTGTTCATGTCATAACAAGTGATACATGCTTAAGAATGGGATTTAAATTGTATTCCTTGATTAATAATTAACATATTAATTACTTGAGTTAAGGAACAATCGACCACTTTTCTTCCTAGCTGCTTCCTCAATTACTGCTCCCCGTTCAAATGCCCACCTTATTTTGCCACTACACTTCGTTTCCTATACCCGATAAGTCCTCCTTCTTCGACCTACTCTAGAAACCGTCGTCCTCCTTCAATCACTGACGCGCCACCGCTCCTTATTCCATCCGATCATTGGCGGTCGCCAGAACAACCCCCTTACCTAGTTCGACCATCGGCCCAACCCTTGTCAAGTCCGACTCCTCCTCTTCCTAGATAAAACCGTCGAACCGCCAGCACTTGGTGATCGAATTTCGGTCACTACAGACCTCCAGACCCAATCATAACCGTTGGATAATCATTTCTCACCGAGCTCTAGATGTTTGCAATTAAACGTTGGACAAATTAATGAATGAATTTAGAGGATTGAGGGCGAAAAGAATTGAAAATGTCTGCCATTCATTTCAATGTGGCGGCCATAATCGTTATTGACCAAGAAAGACGGAAATTAGGGTTGGCCTGCTGTAAACTATTTACAAGTAAGGAAATAATATATTTTAATATTCAATGAAACTTCACCGTGAAGTAACTCAATAAAACTACTACAGACGATCTCCGTTTTAAGATAAAAAGGCTAAACCCAATGGGACAAGTTTCGTTGAAATCCAAGGTCGTATAAAAAAATTTCCTTTATAAAACCAGAAATAAACATGCGTTTAAATTTTTCACGATCGCCAGATAAATCAAATCAACTTAAAACCTTGCAATCCTATACTAATTCTTCAATACGAACCTAACGGCACCAGTTTCATCGCATTCTGAGACTGTTTTCCCGGTAGGCTATTTTTATGCAGCGACCCGAACTTCCCCGGTCTCCGAAGAGAAGAGAAAGAACGAATTACTGCGAGAACAAGACGAATCAGAATGCAAACAGAAGAACATTTCATTGTATATTACAACAATTCCATCAGAATACAAGAATATACAGAGTAAGAATAAATAATGCCCCGAAAATATCAGAGATTTAAATTACATTTAAATACGTCGCAGCGGAAAAATAATACAATACACAACTAGAAGTAATACATGGATACAGAGTTTTTCGAGTATCGTCCCAGCTGTAAATCAGGATCCTGCGAATATAAATCTGCAAAACCAAAACTACTAGCTGCCCGTGTCAAAATAAGGGTACCCAGAGTTTAGGTTAAAACAATAAACTCCAGGTCAGTCATGTGACTGGTGTGAGAACTAAAACAGTTATTTATTTTTATTTTAAAGTTAGGTAAATCAAGGGGCCATGCCGTATAACACAGAATGGGTTCCTCCCAAGAATACCAGTGCATAAAACAACAGCGCAATGCTAAATAGAACAGTGAAGCAATTATAAGACCCAGGTCCCATCACACAATGCAACGCAAGCCAGAGGATAGGGTTTTTACCTTATAATAGCAAAAGAATGCTTGATACGCTAAATTTCATGTTTTAATTCTTAATCAGACTCCAACCGCAAATTATAGGAGAACGATTCCCTAAGTATTAACCCCGAAGGCCGAAAACAACATCAGACTAATACCCAGGAAACCACCCATCTTAGCTCGTTTCCGGTTAGTTTCTGATTTTACATACAATCATAAATATCAACATAGGCGGCATGAATGTCCCATACCACTATGCCGCCATATATAGGTATACAATCAAAACAGCAAAATGTCGTATTGGAAGTTGGGTTATCATTTATGGTATGAACCGAGGCTAGGGATCATCCTCACCGATTCGAGACGCTCTAGCCCGTATCTTAGGACCCAGACTCAGGTGGGCCCTTGGATCGTCAGGGCCGGTCCACCAATGTGGATTAAAATGCCTAAACACCGCGTTTCCCCACCCTTTGGGGTGTCAATGAGCCAACGAATTTCTCCATCGGCTTCACATAGTCACTGATATATTCGAGGCGCCTCGCAATAGCAACAACCACATAAGTCAAACTCGTCAGGGCATGTCAAACCACTGACGCCACTTCTAAATAGAAGGAAACACATGCCCTCCCTGATGTCCTCTCCCGTTTCTGGTTCATACCGGGTGTGAAACTCGCGAATTAAACATTACACAAAGTTATGCCACAAAGGCCGTGCTTTGATCATCAACCACAAGACTTTGCTTTTCAACAGAAGCCTTGATCATTTGCCACTTAGGCATGCCACACAGGCAATTCACACTATGCGTTTTATATCCATCAGTATATAACCCTTGAGCTCGTACGTCTCAGAGAAGGGCGTTAAGCAAGAGAACAATTTCTCCGCCGCCAAACAGATATATATTTAATAGAAATCAACCACACAGAATAAAATCCAATGTCAGACACACAGTCCATTTACAAGTTCGTTCTGGGTCTGAACGAAACCGGAGGCACCTAGTACCCCGCATATCCATCGATCTCCAAGTACGTCTGGACGATCACTAACAGATTCCCTCCTCTTGGGTGTACGGCCCAATCAAGATCATCAGTAATCACCCAAACGACGTGAATACATTCGGTCTTCAACCACCGTCTTCATCTTCGACTTATCGTCGTATCAGTTATTCAGAATGGGATAAACCCGGTCTTTCCGAATAACTCGCGTATATAATAAACAAGTGTTACATAAACACAACATATGCCTCATTCCAATTCATCAATCACTAACTGTAAATTAGTAAGAGAATAATTCCCCAAATATTAACCCCGAAGGCCGAAACCAACATCAGATCAATACCCAGGAAACCATTCTTCTTAGCCAACCTGCAAATAGTTTCTAAATTTCTCAATCTTAGGGATAGGTTCCCATTAATTTTATCAAAGATAAATTCTTTTAAATTTATTCTTTAATCTTCCTTTGAATATCACTTCAAACTAGTCAGGATTAGCGAACCACACCAAAGTAATCATTTATTTTATTTCCCAATCCCAACCTATTCATCCCATGAAGCAAAACTAGTAATACTTCATGTCTAACACCGCGGTGTTATCGGTAAATTCAATTACCATTTCACGTTCAAATCTAATTAAAGATTTAACTATCGCCTGGAGAAAAACTGGTGATACTCCATTCTCGATCTTTTTAATCTAATTAAAGATTCATTAAAACTCCACTTAGTTTTAATCTTTAACTGGGTTAAAGAATCAATGTCATTTAAAACATGGTTCACGATAAACCCAAAATCACATCACATTTCAATCAGTCCCTGACCGTAAATTAGCAAGTGAGCAATTCCCTAAGTATTAACCCCAAAGGCCAAAACCAACATCAGATCAATACCCAAGAAACCATTCAACTCAACTAATCTCCTGTTAGTTTCTGATTTTCTTAACTCCGTTGGGTCTAAGAATGGTATTATTGAAGATACCGTTCACGACAACCCAAAATCACATTCCATTAATTATTGGGTTAAAGAACTAGTGTTATTTAAAACACCGTTCACGATAAACCCAAAAATCAATCCCAATTCAATTCCAATTAAATATTATTTAATTGGTACACTTCATTCAATCCAAATAAAAAGATTTAATCATTTTTCTCGACTGGGTTTAAGAAGAATGTTAATGAAGACACCATTCACGACAAACCGAAATCCCATTTGATATTAAATACAAGGCTCTAAATAGAATATATATCGGCTTATATTCAATATCAAATTCTACGACCAACAAATATAATATTGGAAATAACGATATAAATATATCTTTCAAATTTCCATAACAATATCTGTATAATCACGAAATCCAACATCGAAATATTCCAAAGACAAGTTCGATTCAAATCCATTCCAATTCAATTATTGGAAATTCTGGTTATTTTCAAAACCATTTCAAATCCACCTTATTTATTTTAAAAATAAATAGAATTATAATTCTAGTTCAAAACTAGTTCATTTCGATAAAAATCTATTTTTATCTTTTAAATATGGAGTTTTCATCCCAATTTTTCACAAATCATTTCTTATGATTTTACACCAATTATTACTATTTTTAATAATTTTATTAAGGCTCGTACAGTCGATTTCCATCAACGGCCATCGAACTGCACTTACAGCGACCTTTTCCAAATTTGATTTGGACATAATTCCAAATCCAAACATTAGATTTCTAATTTATAATATTCTTTAGAAAGATCTTTTCGATACGAACCCAACGGTTCCGGTTTTAGGAGAATCCGACGGTCGGATCTCCTGCAATATCCATTCGAAGTCAATGGTCGAAATTCACGAACTACCGCGGCGCGGCGCGTTCAATTCAGGTCATTCTATATATATAATATATATGTTATATATATTTCGTCGATTTCCTTGTAAATCGTATTTAATAAATCATTTTAAATTCGTTTTCAAAACAGTTTCAACTTCATATTCAATTTTAAATCAAAATTGAATTTTTGCTTATAAATTCATTTTAAATTCATTTCGGTTCAATTCAAATTTCAAATTCATTTCAATTCGAATTCATTTTCTATTCAATTCAATTCGAATACTTTTTCTGTTCAATTCATTTCGAATTCATTTTATAATCAAGTCAATTCGGATTCATTTTCTATTCAATTCAGTTCAATTCGAATTTCATTTTCTATTCAATTTAATTCGAATTTCATTTTCTATTCAATTCAATACGAATTCATTTTCTATTCAATTCAATACGAATTCATTTTCTATTCAATCTCAATTCGAATTCACTTTATTTTCAATTCAAATTCATTTTATTTTCAATTCAAATTCATTTTATTTTCAATTCAAATTCATTTCAATATATTCGATTTAATTCGAATTCATTTCAAAATATTCGATTTTGAAATCACTTCTCGATATTCATTATAAAATCGACAAAATTCACGTTCGCGTTGAAATGGCGTGTAACTACTTAACACGGCTTCACATTTAATATTCAAAGAATATTATTTTTAAATTATTCGATAATTATGAACTGGAATCAGACACAGTCAATTACCATATAATTTCAACTATATGGATTTGATCAAATTCATATATACAAAAATGACGATAAACACCCAACCAACATCAAAAGTGCGTTCTACACTGTATAAGCATCAAATATAAACATTTAACGCGTATGACAGCCTGCCAATCAATCGATCGACATAGAGCTAATTATTGGGACTAGTGTATGTCATATATCATCCCAATACCCGTGTGGGGTTTCAAACAATCCAACACAGATTTTATTTGTACAGTTGGGCGATGTGTAAAATTTATCGTCCCAATCAATATCAGTCAAATGTGTGTATAAAAACAAATCATCCGATTTGTTTATATTTATTTCATTTTAGATACACGTTAAAAATTATATTTCCAACTATAAAATATTTTTAACTATATAAATATTTTGTTTCATTTCACATCTCACAATCAACTACACATCAAAATCAAACAAACAAGCATACAAGCCGTCCATGGTCTGTGGACGACGGGTGTCGGGTGCTAATAAACACCGTCTGCATTCTAGTATATATTTTTAACTAGAAATTTAAATTAAAGGTGAGGAGTTCTCACCTTTGGGTTCCACTCCTCCATTCTATTCTGAACCGTTTGGATTTATCCGCCATGCCAACATAGTCTTCTCTACGCTGTTCATATTAAAATTCGCATTTTTAATATAATATATATTTTAAAAATCACATTTTTATTTCAACGCTATAAAAATCAATTTTTTATTTCACTATATATATATAATAAAAATTATATTTTTATTTTCTTTATTTTATAAAAAATTCTATTTTCAATCCGCTACTCATATAAAATTCGAATTTTTATTTTGCTACAACTTATATAAAAATCGTATTTTCATATTCTCCATCTTATAAAAATTATATTTTTATAATCTCTACTACATAAAAATCATGTTTTTATTATCTATACTATATAAAAGTCATATTTTTATTATCTATACTATATAAAAATCATATTTTTATCTTCCCTTCATATATATAAATCGAATTCTTATCTTCATGATGTCCATATAAAGATCGTACCTTTATCCTAATGAAAACTTTATAAAAATCACATTTTTATAATTTTTCCTACATGATAAAAATTATACTTTTATCGCCATTCAAATAAACAAAAATCCAATTTTCATTTCGCTACCTTCGTATTATTAAAAAAATCTAAACTTTTCTAATTAAAAATATAAACTTTTCTAATTAAAAATATGAACTTTTGATTAATAAAAATATAATCTTAACTTCTTATATTAAAAATCAATCCTTTTTCTAATTAAAAATTCAGTCTTTATCCAATTAAAAATTCGTAGATCTAATTAAAATTCAATCCTTTATACTTCTACAAATCCGATCTTTTCTTCACTAATCTTATAAAAAAACTGATTTATTTATTTGAAAACCTAATTACTTCATATAAATAAAAGTAAATACATAAAAATTTAAAACTTACAGGAGGAGAGGAGTCGGAAAAGAAGGCGCGCAGGGGGGAAGGTTCCTTCTACGCGCTGAGTGGAGGTGAATGGGGTCCATTGGAGCCAGGCATGGTGGCACAGGCACGGTGGAGGCCACTGGTGGCCGGTGCGGTTCGGGGAGGGGGTGGTAGCGCACTAGGGTTTGAAGGTGGCGGCGTCGTGGTTTTAAGGCGTGGAGGGGTAAGGCTTCAAATCCGCGATATTGGGGCTCGCGTTGGCCGGGGGGGGGGGGGTGTAATCGAAGAGGGGCGGAGGAAGTTTGAGGTGGCACGGCGGCCGTGGGTGGGGCGGTGGTGGCGGGAAAAGGGGGCGACGGGAGGGGTTCATCGATTTTTTTCTTTATGTCGGGTTTGAATGAAATGGTGGGGGGGGGGGGGGTTGACTGATGAGATAAAGGGGAAGGGAATATATTAAATAATACATATTTATTTTATTTTATTACCCCAAAGCAACTTTTTATTTCGACCTCCAAACGAGACCTAATGACTATCGCCCCTAGCTAATTACCCCCATTCCGAACACAATGGGATATGTATCGAAAGCCAGTTCGACCGTTTCGATCAGTTTCCGTTCAAATTAACATTATATATATATATATTCAATTTGAACTCACTTTTCAATTTATCGGGCCCACATACAGACTCTAGAAATTCCCGAAAAATATTTTCTAGCTTCGTATTGACGATATGGTCCTAACAAAACTAGTTTCGTCAAATTCCGAGACCATTTAAAAAATGGCCATTTTCCAGTCGATTAAAATCAACTGAAACTGGTCAAATTCGTTTTCCTTTGCGATGCTCACACATTGATTCGAAAAATAACGAATTTTGAAACCTAGCAATAATTTGACATCACGGATCCAACAAAAGTGGTTTCGTCGAAAACCGAGATCGCTTGCAAAACGGCTATTTTCAAGGCCTTTATATATATATTAAAATATATATAAATTCCACAGCGACTTTTCTGAATTTTAATCTGGACATATCTTTCACTCTATAAAGTGAAATCTCTGTTTCTTACATTCATTAGAAAGATATCATCAAACATATTTAGATATTTCTGGTTTTGTGAAAACCCGTAACTTCCCCGTAAAGGAAAGCGTCGGATAGTTCGAGAACAAACCACAACAGAACACATATAAAAGAACATTTCATTGCTTATTATAACAATGCATCAGATTACAAGAATATTACACAGAAATATCAGAGATTTAAATTACATTTAAATACATAGCAGCGGAAAATAATACAATACACGACTAGAAGTAGATATACGGATACAAAGCTTTCCGGATATCGTTCCAGCTGTAAACCAGGATCCTGTGAATATAAATCTGCAAAACCGAAACTACTAGCTGCCCGTGTCAAAATAAGGGCACCCAGAGTTTAGGTTAAAACAATAAACTCCAGGTCAGTCATGGGACTGGTGTGAGAACTAAAACAGTTAATCTTTATTTTTAAAGTTAGGTAAATCAAGGGACCACGCCGTATAGCATGGAACGGGTTTCCTCCCAAGAATACCAGTGCATAAAACAAATAGCGCGATGCTAAATAAAGAAAAATGAAGCTATTATAAGACCCAGTTCCCATCACACAATGCAATCGCAAGCCGGAGGATAGGGTTTTTACCTTATAATAGCCAAGAATGCTTGATACGTTTAAAACAAATCATTTGATACTATATTAAGTGCATAGTGTATAAAACAACTTCAAATCATAAGTATCAATCATAGGCGACATGAGCGCCCCATCCCACTATGTCACCATACTAGGTTCTACAATTAAAACCGCAAATGTCACGTATTTGGAAATTGGATTTCCGTCTATGAACCGAGGCAAAAGATAGTCCTCAACCGATTCGTGACTCTCTAGCCCGAGCCACAGGCAAGCGCGCAGGCAAGCCTTTAGATCCTCAGGGCCGGTCCACCGATGTGGATTATTATGCCTGAACACTACGTCTCCCCACCCTATGGGGTGTAAGTCTGGTCCGTCAGCCGACCAGAATGCATCGGCCGAAACCGATATAACCGAGGCACCTCGCAACAGCAACAACCACATAAGTCAAACTCGTCAGGGCATGTAAAACCACTGACGCCGCTTCTAGCTAGAAAGAAACGCATGCCCTCCCTGACGTCCTCTCCCGTTTTTGGTTCACAACCGGGTTGCGAGGCTCGCGAATTCACGTTACACAAAGCTGTGCCACGCAGGCTGTGCTTTGATCATCACCACAAGACTTTGCTTTTCAACAGAAGCCTCGATCAATTGCCACTTAGGCATGCCACACAGGCAATTCACTCCATGCGTTTGATATCCATCAATATATAACCCCTGAGCTCGTACGTCTCAGAGAAGGGCGTTAAGCAAGAGAATAAATTCTCCGCCGCCAAATAGATATATATGTAATAGAGGTCAATCACACGGACTAAAATCCAATGTCAGACACACAGTCCATTTACAAGTCCGTTCTGGGTCTGAACGAAACCGGAGGCACCTAGTACCTCGCATATCCATCGATCTCCAAGTACGTCTGGACGATCACCAACTGTTTCCATCTTCTTGGGTGTACAGCCCAATCAAGATCATCAGTTATCACCCAAACGACGTGAAGACCTCCGGTCTTCGACCATCGTCTTCATCTTCGACTTATCGTCGTATCAGTTATTCAGAATGGGATAAACCCGGTCTTTCCGAATAACTCGCGTATATTTTAAATAAGTGTTACACAAACACAACATACGCCTCATTCCAATTCATTAGTCACTAACCGTAAATTAATCAAGAGAATAATTCCCCAAATATTAACCCCGAAGGCCGAAACCAACATCAGATCAATATCCAGAAAACCATTCTGTTTGGCTAACCGACAGTCAATTTCTAAATTTCACATTCATAGGGAAAGGCTCCCATTAATTTTATCCAAGATAAATTTCTTGAATTTATTCTATAATCTATTTTTGAATATCAATTCAAACTAGTCGGGATTAACGAACCTTACCGAAGTAATCATTTGTTTTAATTTCCCAATCCCAACCTATTCATCCCATGAAGTAAATCTGGTTATACTTCATATCTAACACCACGGTGTTATCGGTAAATTCAATTACCATTTCACGTTCAAATCTAATTAAAGATTTAACTATCGCCTGGAGCAAAACTGGTGATACTCCATTTCGATTATTTCAATCTATTTAAAGATTCATTAAAACTCCACTTAGTTTTAATCTGTGACTGGGTTAAAGAATCCGTGTCATTTAAAAAAACAGTTCACAATAAACCCAAAATCACCTTCATTAATGATCGGGTTAAAGAACGAGTGTTATTTAAAAACACTGTCCACGATAAACCCAAAAATCATTATCAATTCAATTCCAATTAAATATTATTTAATTGGTACACTTCATTAAATCTAAATAAAAAGATTTAATCTTTTCTCAACTGGGTTCAAGAACAGTGTTAGTGAAGACACCATTCACGACAAACCCAAATCACATTCGATATTCAATACAAGGCTTTGAATAGAAAATATATCAGCTTATATTCAATATCAAATTCTACGACTAACAAATGTCGTATTGGAAATAACGATATATATATATCTTTCAAATTTCCATAACAACACCTGTATAATCACGAATTCCAACATCGAAATATTCCGAAGACAATTTCGATTCAAATCCACTCCAATGCAATCATTGGATATTCTGGTTATTTTTAAAACCCTTTTTAAATTCAATTTATTTATTTAAAAATAAATAGAATTATAATTCTAGTTCAAAACTAGTTCATTTCGATAAAAATCTATTTTTATCTTTTCAAATATGGAGTTTTTCATCCCAAATCTTCACAAATCATTTCTTATGATTTTACACAAATTATTACTATTTTTAATAATTTTATCAAGGCCTGTACAGTCGATTTCCATCAATGGCCATCGAACTGCACTTACAGCGACCTTTTTCAAATTTGATTTGGACATAATTCCAAATGCAGCAGTTAGATTTCAAATTTCTAATATTCATTAGAAAGCTCTTTTCGATACGAACCCAACGGTTCCGGTTTTAGGAGAATCCGACGGTCGGATCTCCCGTAATGCCCGTTTGAAATAAATGGTCGAAATTCACGAACTGCCGCGGTGCGGCGCGTTCTATTCAGGCCATTATATTATATATATAATATATATAATATATATTTCGTCGATTTCTATTTAAAACGAATTATATGAATAGTTTTAAATTTCATTTCAAAAGCAATTTCAACCTTCATTTCAATTCAAATCAAAATTGAATTCTTCTTTATAAATTCGTTTTAAATATTCATTTCTATTCAATTCAAATTTCAATTCAATTTGAATTCATTTTCAATTCAATTCATTTCGAAATCGTTTTCAATTCAATTCATTTCGAAATCGTTTTCAATTCAATTCATTTCGAAATCGTTTTCAATTCAATTCATTTCGAAATCGTTTTCAATTCAATTCATTTCGAAATCGTTTTCAATTCAATTCATTTCGAAATCGTTTTCAATTCAATTCATTTCGAAATCGTTAGAAAATCGATATAAATATCGTTCACGTCAAAATGGCGTCAATCTAATCATCACGGCTTCACATATTTCTATTTTCAAATATTCTATTTCAAATATTTCCTATTATAAAAATATTCTTTATTTTCACGATTGGAATGAGGCCCAATCAATTACCATATAAAGTTAATTATATGGATTTTCATACAACATATGTATATAATAACATTGAAAATAATCAACCATCAACCAAAGTGCACTACACTGTAAAAGCATCAAATATAGATATTCAACGCTTATAACAGCCTGTCAATCAATCGATCGACATATTCAATCAATCAGGATGAGTGAACTTCAAATTTCATCCCAACACCCATGTGGGGTTTCAAACAATCAAACACATATTTTTTTTGTGCTGTTGGGCGATGTGTAAAATTTATCGTCCCAATCAATGTCATTCAAATAGGTGTACATAAACAAACCGTCTGGTTTGTAAATGAATATTCTATTTTATTCACTTCACGTTAAAAATTATATTTTTAACGATAAAACATTTTATTTCAACCTATGAATTTCTATTCAATTCATTTATTCAATAAAATGATATTTTTATTTTTCTAACATATTTTAGAAAATTTCGGCGGCATAACGGCACGATACTAAAAACGGGATAAGGCCTAGCCTTATCCCCGGTCTAGTGAAGGCCCACGCCATTCACACATCAATCATATCAATTCATTTCACCAAAACAATCCAATCCAAATCAAATAATCTAACCAACTACACAACCAATCAAACAAGTCCATGGTCTGTGGACGGGTGTCGGGTGCTTCTAATAAGCACCGTCTGCATCCTAGTATATATATATATATATATATAACTAGAAAAGTAGAATTTGAGTGAGAAGTTCTCACTGATAACTATCCTAGCTCCACGACACTTCTAATGCAGGAAATCTTCGTCAACTCGCCTTTTTGTCGCTTTCGCCCGTATTCTCTACATATGTAAAAATCGAATTTTTACTTCGCTATTCCATAAATAAAAATCATATTTTTATTTCGAAGTTCAATATATAAAAATCATATTTTTATTTCGAAGTTCAATATATAAAAATCATATTTTTATTTCGAAGTTCAATATATAAAAATCATATTTTTATTTCGAAGTTCAATATATAAAAATCATATTTTTATTTCGAAGTTCAATATATAAAAATCATATTTTTACTTCGAAGTTCAATATATAAAAATCATATTTTTATTTTGAAGTTCAGTATATAAAAATCATATTTTTATTTCGAAGTTCAATATATAAAAATCATATTTTTATTTCTACAATATAAAAGATTATATTTTTAATGTTCTAGTATATAAAAGATTATATTTTTAATGTTCTAGTATATAAAAGATTATATTTTTAATGTTCTAGTATATAAAAGATTATATTTTTAATGTTCTAGTATATAAAAGATTATATTTTTAATGTTTAAAAATCCCAACTAAAAATCTATTCTTTTCTATATTTAATATATAAAAAAACAAATTCTTATATATTCGCCATATGATAATGAAAATTACCTTTTTATAGTACTTTTAATCTATACAAACAAAACTGAATTAAAAGAAAACAATGTCATTTTTAAACAAGAAAGAAAGGGAGGAAACTCACTGTTTTCGGGTGCTTTGGGGTTGGAGAAGAGGATGAGGGCGCACAGGGGTTCGGGGCGTCGGAGGGGGTGGCAGATGGCCAGAGGCGGGCCCCCCAATTGACTGGCGATGGCTGCTCAGCGAGTTCGGGGGTGTAGGGTTCGGGTTTTGGTCGGAGGGACGTCGATTTAACGAGGATCGGAGAGATGGGGGGGGGGGCGTGGCGGTCTGGTGATGGGGCGGCGCTCCGGCGAGGGGAGGTCGCCATCGATGGCGGCGGCGGCAGCGGATGTGGGGGGGGGGCGACGCGATTTCTTTTTTCTTTTTTATTTATTTTGATTCTGAAAAAAGAAAGTGAACGGGGGGCCTGGGAAAAGGTATGGGGAGGGAATATTATTTTTTTTATTTAATTAATTTAATTTCTCTCTCCTAAGTTGACTTTTCATACTCTCTCGAAATCGAACCCACTGCCTGTCGTCCATAGCGTTTTACCCCCATTCCGAACACAATGGGATATGTTTCGTAGGTTGATTTGATCGTTTCGATCAGTTTCCTTTGAATTTACATTTAAATCACTATATTGAATTTTAAACGTACATTTCAAATTACCGGGGTCACATACTAACTAGAAAAATTCCAGAAAAATATTTTCTAGCTTCGTATTGACGATACGGTCCTAACAAAACTAGTTTCGTCGAATTCTGAGACAGTTAGAAAAATGGCCATTTTCCAGTCGATTAAAATCAACTGAAACTGGTCAAACGCGTTTTCTTTTGCCACGCTCACATATTGATTCAGAAAATTATGAAATTTGAAACCTAGCAATAATTTAACATCACGGACCCAACAAAACTGGTTTCGTCGAAATCCGAGGCCGTTTGCAAAATGTCCATTTTTAAGGGCCTGAATTCCATAGCGACTATTCAGAATTTTCAACTGGACTTATCTTTTGATTTCCGATATGAAATTTCGATTATTCGAATTCATTGGAAAGATATTCACAAAGAGATCCTATTATTTTTGGTTTCACTAAAATCCGGATTGTTTTGCACCCGGTACATTCAATTGAAGTTTGAAATCGAATTATCGAACTACCGCGCCATTTTCAATTCTATTTATAATTATATATAAATATTTATTTTCTAACGACGACGCGTTTAAATATATACGTTCGATTTATATTCAAAATAAATTTCTCGTCGATATTATTTAAAAGAATTCATTTTAAATATACTAAATTCGCCAAAATAAAAATTTTAAACTGGCCCAGATTTTGCGGGTTATTACAATCTTCCCCACTTAAAACTTTTCGTCCCCGAAAAGGAACAAAGTCGAAAGTGGTTTGATCAATCAACTCTACGTTCGATCTGGCTTGCATTCTCCAACTTTTCAGTTTCTGAGAATTTTCAAAATTTCAAAAATTTGGCTAACACCGTAAATTTTCGAAAAATTTCGCCATAACCTCCCCTGCACCGGGAGCATCGGGGAATTTCAAATAGCTTCCCCGGTCCTTCAGATCTCAAAAAGAAAAAGAAAAAGCCAAGCGGCTAGCCAATAGGCTCATAAAATCATCATCACCCAAACAAAACAGTAAATTACGTAGTAAACATGTACCTATTTGTCGGGCAAACAAATTTTATTCTCTGGCTCTAGCCTCCTTGCTATGACCTGTTCAATGATATATATGTATATGCAAGCAAATGCGACCAAATTTCAATACAATTCATTATCCGATCAAATTAGGCATAATGGTTCAAAATTATCAAACAATTAAACAAACAACACAAACATCAATCGGTTAGTGGATTAGAGTTTCAAATTGATAATTTTGATACATATACAAAAATCATGTTTTTGATGCCAAATTACAACAATGTATTCTAGCTATATTAGTTTTGGTTCTCACACCAGTCAAATGGAAATATATAGAAATCACACCTTCGAAACTCGAACATAAATGTTGATGATGCGATCGCTATCATCAATATCATCTTCGGGCGACTAGAGTGTGTTGCTATATCTATCCAATATATTAAAATTTCAAATACACGTGGATCAGACGTATACGCAAAATCTTTATATACTGGATTGTCCAACTCAATATAAATAGATAATCAAATACGAATAATTGATTTAAATTTTCAAAACAAAAATTTGTTTTCACTTTAAAAATATACTCTTCACACTCGTTCTAGGATACTACTGACCCCATCTCTAACGAGTCATCCTCGTTGGATATTACTAATCCAATATCTGATGAATTCTTCCGTATGGTTCTAATGTGTCTTGTTCTCTGAGCTTTGTAAACCAAAGCTCTGATACCAACTGTGAAAACCCGTAACTTCCCCGTAAAGGAAAGCGTCGGATAGTTCGAGAACAAACCACAACAGAACACATATAAAAGAACATTTCATTGCTTATTACAACAATGCATCAGATTACAAGAATATTACACAGAAATATCAGAGATTTAAATTACATTTAAATACATAGCAGCGGAAAATAATACAATACACGACTAGAAGTAGATATACGGATACAAAGCTTTCCGGATATCGTTCCAGCTGTAAACCAGGATCCTGTGAATATAAATCTGCAAAACCGAAACTACTAGCTGCCCGTGTCAAAATAAGGGCACCCAGAGTTTAGGTTAAAACAATAAACTCCAGGTCAGTCATGGGACTGGTGTGAGAACTAAAACAGTTAATCTTTATTTTTAAAGTTAGGTAAATCAAGGGACCACGCCGTATAGCACGGAACGGGTTTCCTCCCAAGAATACCAGTGCATAAAACAAACAGCGCAATGCTAAATAAAGAAAAATGAAGCTATTATAAGACCCAGTTCCCATCACACAATGCAATCGCAAGCCGGAGGATAGGGTTTTTACCTTATAATAGCCAAGAATGCTTGATACGTTTAAAACAAATCATTTGATACTATATTAAGTGCATAGTGTATAAAACAACTTCAAATCATAAGTATCAATCATAGGCGGCATGAGCGCCCCATCCCACTATGTCACCATACTAGGTTCTACAATTAAAACCGCAAATGTCACGTATTTGGAAATTGGATTTCCGTCTATGAACCGAGGCAAAAGATAGTCCTCAACCGATTCGTGACTCTCTAGCCCGAGCCACAGGCAAGCGCGCAGGCAAGCCTTTAGATCCTCAGGGCCGGTCCACCGATGTGGATTATTATGCCTGAACACTACGTCTCCCCACCCTATGGGGTGTAAGTCTGGTCCGTCAGCCGACCAGAATGCATCGGCCGAAACCGATATAACCGAGGCGCCTCGCAACAGCAACAACCACATAAGTCAAACTCGTCAGGGCATGTAAAACCACTGACGCCACTTCTAGCTAGAAAGAAACGCATGCCCTCCCTGACGTCCTCTCCCGTTTTTGGTTCACAATCGGGGTGCGAGGCTCGCGAATTCACGTTACACAAAGCTGTGCCACGCAGGCTGTGCTTTGATCATCACCACAAGACTTTGCTTTTCAACAGAAGCCTCGATCAATTGCCACTTAGGCATGCCACACAGGCAATTCACTCCATGCGTTTGATATCCATCAATATATAACCCCTGAGCTCGTACGTCTCAGAGAAGGGCGTTAAGCAAGAGAATAAATTCTCCACCGCCAAACAGATATATATTTAATAGAGATCAATCACACGGACTAAAATCCAATGTCAGACACAGAGTCCATTTACAAGTCCGTTCTGGGTCTGAACGAAACCGGAGGCACCTAGTACCTCGCATATCCATCGATCTCCAAGTACGTCTGGACGATCACCAACTGTTTCCATCTTCTTGGGTGTACAGCCCAATCAAAATCATCAGTTATCACCCAAACGACGTGAAGACCTCCGGTCTTCGACCATCGTCTTCATCTTCGACTTATCGTTGTATCAGTTATTCAGAATGGGATAAACCCGGTCTTTCCGAATAACTCGCGTATATTTTAAATAAGTGTTACACAAACACAACATACGCCTCATTCCAATTCATTAGTCACTAACCGTAAATTAATCAAGAGAATAATTCCCCAAATATTAACCCCGAAGGCCGAAACCAACATCAGATCAATATCCAGAAAACCATTCTGTTTGGCTAACCGACAGTCAATTTCTAAATTTCACATTCATAGGGAAAGGCTCCCATTAATTTTATCCAAGATAAATTTCTTGAATTTATTCTATAATCTATTTTTGAATATCAATTCAAACTAGTCGGGATTAACGAACCTTACCGAAGTAATCATTTGTTTTAATTTCCCAATCCCAACCTATTCATCCCATGAAGTAAAACTGGTTATACTTCATATCTAACATCACGGTGTTATCGGTAAATTCAATTATCATTTCACGTTCAAATCTAATTAAAGATTTAACTATCGCCTGGAGCAAAACTGGTGATACTCCATTTCGATTATTTCAATCTATTTAAAGATTCATTAAAACTCCACTTAGTTTTAATCTGTGACTGGGTTAAAGAATCCGTGTCATTTAAAAACATAGTTCACAATAAACCTAAAATCACCTTCATTAATGATCGGGTTAAAGAACGAGTGTTATTTAAAAACACTGTCCACGATAAACCCAAAAATCAATATCAATTCAATTCCAATTAAATATTATTTAATTGGTACACTTCATTAAATCTAAATAAAAAGATTTAATCTTTTCTCAACTGGGTTCAAGAACAGTGTTAGTGAAGACACCATTCACGACAAACCCAAATCACATTCGATATTCAATACAAGGCTCTGAATAGAAAATATATCAGCTTATATTCAATATCAAATTCTACGACTAACAAATGTCGTATTGGAAATAACGATATATATATATCTTTCAAATTTCCATAACAACACCTGTATAATCACGAATTCCAACATCGAAATATTCCGAAGACAATTTCGATTCAAATCCACTCCAATGCAATCATTGGATATTCTGGTTATTTTTAAAACCCTTTTTAAATTCAATTTATTTATTTAAAAATAAATAGAATTATAATTCTAGTTCAAAACTAGTTCATTTCGATAAAAATCTATTTTTATCTTTTCAAATATGGAGTTTTTCATCCCAAATCTTCACAAATCATTTCTTATGATTTTACACAAATTATTACTATTTTTAATAATTTTATCAAGGCCTGTATAGTCGATTTCCATCAATGGCCATCGAACTGCACTTACAGCGACCTTTTTCAAATTTGATTTGGACATAATTCCAAATGCAGCTGTTAGATTTCAAATTTCTAATATTCATTAGAAAGCTCTTTTCGATACGAACCCAACGGTTCCGGTTTTAGGAGAATCCGACGGTCGGATCTCCCGTAATGCCCGTTTGAAATAAATGGTCGAAATTCACGAACTGCCGCGGTGCGGCGCGTTCTATTCAGGCCATTATATTATATATATAATATATATAATATATATTTCGTCGATTTCTATTTAATACGAATTATATGAATAGTTTTAAATTTCATTTCAAAAGCAATTTCAACCTTCATTTCAATTCAAATCAAAATTGAATTCTTCTTTATAAATTCGTTTTAAATATTCATTTCTATTCAATTCAAATTTCAATTCAATTTGAATTCATATTCAATTCAATTCATTTCGAAATCGTTTTCAATTCAATTCATTTCGAAATCGTTTTCAATTCAATTCATTTCGAAATCGTTTTCAATTCAATTCATTTCGAAATCGTTTTCAATTCAATTCATTTCGAAATCGTTTTCAATTCAATTCATTTTCAAATCGTTTTCAATTCAATTAATTTCGAAATCGTTTTCAATTCAATTCATTTCGAAATCGTTTTCAATTCAATTCATTTCGAAATCGTTTTCAATTCAATTCATTTCGAAATCGTTTTCAATTCAATTCATTTCGAAATCGTTTTCAATTCAATTCAATTCATTTCGAAATCGTTTTCAATTCAATTCATTTCGAAATCGTTTTCAATTCAATTCATTTCGAAATCGTTTTCAATTCAATTCATTTCGAAATCGTTTTCAATTCAATTCATTTCGAAATCGTTTTCAATTCAATTCATTTCGAAATCGTTTTCAATTCAATTCATTTCGAAATCGTTATAAAATCGATATAAATATCGTTCACGTCAAAATGGCGTCAATCTAATCATCACGGCTTCACATATTTCTATTTTCAAATATTCTATTTCAAATATTTCCTATTATAAAAATATTCTTTATTTTCACGATTGGAATGAGGCCCAATCAATTACCATATAAAGTTAATTATATGGATTTTCATACAACATATGTATATAATAACATTGAAAATAATCAACCATCAACCAAAGTGCACTACACTGTAAAAGCATCAAATATAGATATTCAACGCTTATAACAGCCTGTCAATCAATCGATCGACATATTCAATCAATCAGGATGAGTGAACTTCAAATTTCATCCCAACACCCGTGTGGGGTTTCAAACAATCAAACACATATTTTATTTGTGCTGTTGGGCGATGTGTAAAATTTATCGTCCCAATCAATGTCATTCAAATAGGTGTACATAAACAAACCGTCTGGTTTGTAAATGAATATTCTATTTTATTCACTTCACGTTAAAAATTATATTTTTAACGATAAAACATTTTATTTCAACCTATGAATTTCTATTCAATTCATTTATTCAATAAAATGATATTTTTATTTTTCTAACATATTTTAGAAAATTTCGGCGGCATAACGGCACGATACTAAAAACGGGATAAGGCCTAGCCTTATCCCCGGTCTAGTGAAGGCCCACGCCATTCACACATCAATCATATCAATTCATTTCACCAAAACAATCCAATCCAAATCAAATAATCTAACCAACTACACAACCAATCAAACAAGTCCATGGTCTGTGGACGGGTGTCGGGTGCTTCTAATAAGCACCGTCTGCATCCTAGTATATATATATATAACTAGAAAAGTAGAATTTGAGTGAGAAGTTCTCACTGATAGCTATCCTAGCTCCACGGCACTTCTAATGCAGGAAATCTTCGTCAACTCGCCTTTTTGTCGCTTTCGCCCGTATTCTCTACATATGTAAAAATCGAATTTTTACTTCGCTATTCCATAAACAAAAATCATATTTTTATTTCGAAGTTCAATATATAAAAATCATATTTTTATTTCGAAGTTCAATATATAAAAATCATATTTTTATTTCGAAGTTCAATATATAAAAATCATATTTTTATTTCGAAGTTCAATATATAAAAATCATATTTTTACTTCGAAGTTCAATATATAAAAATCTTAATTTTATTTCGAAGTTCAATATATAAAAATCATATTTTTATTTCGAAGTTCAATATATAAAAATCATATTTTTATTTCTACAATATAAAAGATTATATTTTTAATGTTCTAGTATATAAAAGATTATATTTTTAATGTTCTAGTATATAAAAGATTATATTTTTAATGTTCTAGTATATAAAAGATTATATTTTTAATGTTCTAGTATATAAAAGATTATATTTTTAATGTTTAAAAATCCCAACTAAAAATCTATTCTTTTCTATATTTAATATAAAAAAAAAACAAATTCTTATATATTCGCCATATGATAATGAAAATTACCTTTTTATAGTACTTTTAATCTATACAAACAAAACTGAATTAAAAGAAAACAATGTCATTTTTAAACAAGAAAGAAAGGGAGGAAACTCACTGTTTTCGGGTGCTTTGGGGTTGGAGAAGAGGATGAGGGCGCACAGGGGGTCGGGGCGTCGGAGGGGGTGGCAGATGGCCAGAGGCGGGCCCCCCAATTGACTGGCGATGGCTGCTCAGCGAGTTCGGGGGTGTAGGGTTCGGGTTTTGGTCGGAGGGACGTCGATTTAAGGAGGATCGGAGAGATGAGGGGGGGGGGGGGGGCGTGGCGGTCTGGTGATGGGGCGGCGCTCCGGCGAGGGGAGGTCGCCATCGATGGCGGCGGCGGCAGCGGATGGGGGGGGGGGGGGGGCGACGCGATTTCTTTTTTTTTTATTTATTTTGATTCTGAAAAAAGAAAGTGAACGGGGGGCCTGGGAAAAGGTATGGGGAGGGAATATTATTATTTTTTTATTTAATTAATTTAATTTCTCTCTCCTAAGTTGACTTTTCATACTCTCTCGTAATCGAACCCACTGCCTGTCGTCCATAGCGTTTTACCCCCATTCCGAACACAATGGGATATGTTTCGTAGGTTGATTTGATCGTTTCGATCAGTTTCCTTTGAATTTACATTTAAATCACTATATTGAATTTTAAACGTACATTTCAAATTACCGGGGTCACATACTAACTAGAAAAATTCCATAAAAATATTTTCTAGCTTTGTATTGACGATACGGTCCTAACAAAACTAGTTTCGTCGAATTCTGAGACAGTTAGAAAAATGGCCATTTTCCAGTCGATTAAAATCAACTTAAACTGGTCAAACGCGTTTTCTTTTGCCACGCTCACATATTGATTCAGAAAATTATGAAATTTGAAACCTAGCAATAATTTAACATCACGGACCCAACAAAACTGGTTTCGTCGAAATCCGAGGCCGTTTGCAAAATGTCCATTTTTAAGGGCCTGAATTCCATAGCGACTATTCAGAATTTTCAACTGGACTTATCTTTTGATTCCCGATATGAAATTTCGATTATTCGAATTCGTTGGAAAGATATTCACAAAGAGATCCTATTATTTTTGGTTTCACTAAAATCCGGATTGTTTTGCACCAGGTACATTCAATTGAAGTTTGAAATTGAATTATCGAACTACCGCGCCATTTTCAATTCTATTTATAATTATATATAAATATTTATTTTCTAACGACGACGCGTTTAAATATATACGTTCGATTTATATTCAAAATAAATTTCTCGTCGATGTTATTTAAAATAATTCATTTTAAATATACTAAATTCGCCAAAATTGCCAAAATAAAAATTTTAAACTGGCCTAGATTTTGCGGGTTATTACAGGTTTCATTTAATTCCGACTTAAAACGAATTCTGTATATTCATTCGAAATTCAAAATCGAAATTTCAAACTACCGCGCCATTTCAGGCTCGTTATATAATTAAAATAAATTTATTCGTTCTAACTTCGTCGAAAATAAATTTTTCGTCGTTATTATTTAAAATGATTCATTTTAAATAATCAAAATTCATTAAAATAGCCAAAATAAAAATTCTAAATTGGCTCAGAATTTCCGGGTTATTACAATCTCCCCCACTTAAAACTTTTCATCCCCGAAAAGGAACGAAGCTGAAAGTTGTTTAACTAATCAACTCAACTTTCATTATTTTCTTTACGACTTAAGTTCTTCAACTTTTCAGTTTCTAAGAACATTTCAAATTTTTAAAAAATTTGGCTATCACCCTAAATTTTCGAAAAATTTCGCCATAACCTCCCCTGCACCGGGGACTTCGGGATATTTCATATAGCCTCCCATGGCCTTCTTCAATCCAAAAGAAAAAGAAAAAGCCAAGCGGCTAGCCAATCAGCTCATAAAATCATCCAAACCCAAAGAAATACAATAAACATGTACCTATTTGTCGGGCAAACATATTTATTCTTCTGATCTAGCCTCCTTGCTATGACCTGTTCAATGTAAGTACATGTACATGTATGCAAATGCGACTAATTTTCAATACAATTCGCTTTTTGGTACAATTTGGCTAAATGGTTCAAAATTTTAATTAATCAACCAATAATCAAACAACACAATCAGCAATCAATTAGTTGATTAACGTTTCAAATTCATAATTTTGACATATAGTCAAAAATCACATTTTTGATTCCAAATCACAACAATAAGCCCAATATAATTTTGGTTCTCACACCAGTCTAATGGAAATATACAGATGTCACACTTTCGAAGCTCGGACATAAATACTGATGATGAGATCTCAATCATCAGTATCATCTTCGGGTGTCTAGAATGTGATTCTATATCTATCCAGTATATTAAAACTTCGAATATACGTTTGCAAGGCGTATATGCAAAATCTTTATATATCGGATTGTCCAAATTCAATACAAATAAATATTCAAATACGCATAAAACGATTTAAATTTCAAAACAAAATTTGTTTTCATTTTAAAAATATACTCTTCACACTCGTTCTAGGATACAACTGATCCCATCTCTAACGAGTCATTCTTATTGGATATTACTAATCCAATCTCTGATGAATTCTTTCGTATGGTTCTAACATGTCTTGTTCTCTGAGCTTTGTAAACCAAAGCTCCGATACCAAAATGAAGCGACCCAAACTTCCTCGGTCACCGAAGAGAAGAGAAGAACAAATTACTGCGAGGACAAGACGAATCAGAACGCAAACAGAAGAACATTTTATTGTATATTACAACAATTCCATCAGAATACAAGAATATACAGAGTAAGAATAAATATTACGCAGAAAATATCAGAGATTTAAATTACATTTAATACATCGCAGCGGAAAAATAATACAATACACAACTAGAAGTAATACACGGATACAAAGCTTTCCGAGTATCGTCCCAATTGTAAATCAGGATCCTGTGAATATAAATCTGCAAAACCAAAACTACTAGCTGCCCGTGTCAAAATAAGGGCACCCAGAGTTTAGGTTAATACAATAAACTCCAAGTCAGTCATGTGACTGGTGTGAGAACTAAAACAGTTATTTATCTTTATTTTAAAGTTAGGTAAATCAAGGGACCATGCCGTATAACACAGAACGGGTTTCCTCCCAAGAATACCAGTGCATAAAACAACAGCGTAATGCTAAATAAAGAACAATGAAGCTATTATAAGACCCAGATCCCATCACACAATGCAACGCAAGCCGGAGGATAGGCTTTTTACCTTATAATATCCAAAGAATGCTTGATACGCTAAATTTCATGTTTTAATTCTTAATCAGACTCCAACCGCAAATTAGTAACAGAACGATTCCCTAAGTATTAACCCCGAAGGCCGAAACCAACATCAGACTAATACCCAGGAAACCACCCATCTTAGCTCATTTCCAGTTAGTTTCTGATTTTACATACAATCATAAATATCAATCATAGGCGGCATGAATGTCCCATACCACTACGTCGCCATATATAGGTATACAATCAAAACCGCAAAATGTCGTATTGGAAGTTGGGTTATCATTTATGGTATGAGCCGAGGCTACGGATCATCATCAACGATTCGAGATGCTCTAGCCTGTGTCTCAGGACCCAGAATCAGGTGGTCCCTTGGATCGTCAGGGCCGGTCCACCGATGTGGATTAAAATGCCTGAACACTGCGTTTTCCCACCCTTTGAGGTGTCAATGACCAACGAATGACTACATCGGCTTCACATAGTCACCGATATATCCGAAGTGCCTCGCAACAACAACAACCACATAAGTCAAACTCGTCAGGGCGTGTCAAACCACTGACGCCGCTTCTAACTAGAAGGAAACGCATGCCCTCCCTGATGTCCTCTCCCGTTTCTGGTTCATACCGGGTGTGAAACTCGCGAATTAAACATTACACAAAGTTATGCCACAAAGGTCGTGCTTTGATCATCAACCACAAGACTTTGCTTTTCAACAGAAGCCTTGATCATTTGCCACTTAGGCATGCCACACAGGCAATTCACTCTATGCGTTTGATATCCATTAGTATATAACCCCTGAGCTAATACGTCCCAGAGAAGGGCGTTAAGCAAGAGAATAAATTCTCCGCTGCCAAACAGATATATATTTAATAGAAATCAATCACACAGAATAAAATCCAATGTCAGACACACAATCTATTTACAAGTTCGTTCTGGGTCTGAACGAAACCGGAGGCACCTAGTACCCCGCATATCCATCGATCTCCAAGTACGTCTGGATGATCACTAATTGATTCCATCCTATTGGGTGTACGACCCAATCAAGATCATCAGTGATCACCCAAACGACGTGAAGACATCCGGTCTTCAACCACCGTCTTCATCTTCGACTTATCGTCGTATCAGTTATTCAGAATGGGATAAACCCGGTCTTTCCGAATAACTCGTGTATATAATAAACAAGTGTTACAAAAACACAACATACGCCTCATTCCAATTCATCAGTCACTAACCGTAAATTAGTAAGAGAATAATTCCCCAAATATTAACCCCGAAGGCCGAAACCAACATCAGATCAATACCCAGGAAACCATTCTTCTTAGCCAACCTACAGTTAGTTTCTAAATTTCACATTCTTAGGGATAGGTTCCCATTAATTTTATCAAGGATAATTTCTTTTAAGTTTATTCTTTAATCTTCCTTTGAATATCACTTCAAACTAGTTAGGATTAGCGAACCACACCTAAGTAACAATTAATTTTATTTCCCAATCCCAACATATTCATCCCATGAAGTAAAACTGGTAATACTTCATATCTAACACCGCGGTGTTATCGGTAAATTCAATTATCATTTCACGTTCAAATCTAATTAAAGATTTAACTATCGCCTGGAGCAAAGTTGGTGATACTCCATTCTCGATCTTTTCAATCTAATTAAAGATTCATTAAAACTCCACTTAGTTTTAATCTTTAACTGGGTTAAAGAATCAATGTCATTTAAAACACGGTTCACGATAAACCCAAAATCACATCACATTTCAATCACTCCCAGACCGTAAATTAACAAGTGAGCAATTCCCTAAGTATTAACCCCGAAGGCCGAAACCAACATCAGATCAATACCCAAGAAACCATTCAACTCAACTAATCTCCAGTTAGTTTCTGATTTTCTTAACTCTGTTGGGTCTAAGAATAGTATTATTGAAGATACCGTTCACGACAACCCAAAATCACATTCCATTAATTGTCGGGTTAAAGAACTAGTGTTATTTAAAACACCGTTCACGATAAACACAAAAATCAATCCCAATTCAATTCCAATTAAATATTATTTAATTGGTACACTTCATTAAATCCAAATAAAAAGATTTAATCCTTTTTCTCAACTGGGTTTAAGAAGAGTGTTAATGAAGACACCATTCACGACAAACCCAAATCCCATTTGGTATTAAATACAAGGCTCTAAATAGAAAATATCTCGGCTTATATTCAATATCAAATTCTGCGACCAACAAATATCGTATTGGAAATAACGATATAAATATATCTTTCAAATTTCCATAACAATATCTGTATAATCACGAAATCCAACATCGAAATATTCCAAAGACAATTTCGATTCAAATCCATTCCAATTCAATTATTGGAAATTCCGGTTATTTTCAAAACCATTTCAAATCCACCTTATTTATTTTAAAAATAAATAGAATTATAATTCTAGTTCAAAACTAGTTCATTTCGATAAAAATCTATTTTTATCTTTTCAAATATGGAGTATTTCATCCCAATTCTTAACAAATCATTTCTTATGATTTTACACCAATTATTACTATTTTTAATAAAGGCCCGTACGGTCGATTTCCATCAACGTCCATCGAACTGCACTTACAGCGACATTTTCCAAATTTGATTTGGACATAATTCCAAATCCAACTGTTGGATTTATAATTTCTAATACTCCTTAGAAAACTCTTTTCGATACGAACCCAAGGTTCCGGTTTTAGGAGAATCCGACGGTCGGATCTCCCGCAATATCCATTCGAAGTCAATGGTCGAAATTCGCGAACTGCCGCAGCGCGGCGCGTTCTATTCAGGCCATTCTATATATATAATATATATATTATATATATTTCATCGATTTCCTTTTAAATTGTATTTAATAAATTGTTTTAAATTCGTTTTTAAAACAGTTTCAACTTCATATTCAATTTTAAATCAAAATTGAATTTTTCCTTATAAATTCATTTTAAATTCATTTCGGTTCAATTCAAACTTCAAATTCATTTCAATTCAAATTCATTTTCTAGTCAATTCAATTCGAATTCTTTTTTTGTTCAATTCAATTCGAATTCATTTTATATTCAATTCAATTCGGATTCATTTTCTATTCAATTCAATTCGAATTTCATTTTCTATTCAATTCAATTCGAATTTCATTTACTATTCAATTTAATTCGAATTTCATTTACTATTCAATTCCAATTCACTTTATTTTAAATTCAAATTTATTTTATTTTCAATTCAAATTCATTTCAAAATATTCGATTTAATTCGAATTCATTTCAAAATATTTGATTTTGAAATCACTTCTCGATATTCATTATAAAATCGACAAAATTCACGTTCGCATTGAAAAGGCGTGTAACTACTTAACACGGCTTCACATTTCAATATTCAAATAATATTATTTTTAAATTATTCGATAATTCTGAACTGGAATCAGACACACTCAATTACTATATAATTTCAGTTATATGGATTTCATCAAATTCATATATACAACAATGACGATAAACACCCAACCATCATCCAAAGTGCATTCTACACTGTATAAGCATCAAATATAAATATTTAACGCTTATAACAGCCTGCCAATCAATCGATCGACTTACAACTAATTATTGGGACTAATGTATGTCATATATCATCCCAATACCCGTGTGGGGTTTCAAACAATCCAACACATATTTTATTTGTGCAGTTGGGCGATGTGTAAAATTTATCGTCCCAATCAACATCAGTCAAATGTGTGTATATAAAAAAATCGTCCTATTTGTTTATATTTATTTCATCTTAGATACACATTAAAAATTATATTTTCAACTATACAATATTTTTAACAATATAAATATTTTATTACATTTCACATCACACAATCAACTACACATCAAAATCAAACAAACAAGCATACAAGCCGTCCATAGTCTGTGGACGACGGGTGTCGGGTGCTACTAAACACCGTCTGCACCCTAGTATATATTTTTAACTAGAAATTTAAATTAAAGATCAGGAGTTCTCACCTTTGGGTTCCACTCCTCCATTCTATTCTGAACCGTTTGGTTTTATCCGCCATGCCAACATAGTCTTCTCTACGTTGTTCATATTAAAAATCGCATTTTTAATATGATATATATTTTAAAAATCACATTTTTATTCCAACGCTATAAAAATCACATTTTTATTTCACTATATATATAATAAAAATTATATTTTTATTTTCTTTATTTTATAAAAATTCTAATTTCAATCTGCTACTCATATAAAAATCGAATTTTTATTTCGCCACAACATATATAAAAATCGTATTTTTATATTCTCCATCTTATAAAAATTATATGTTTATAATCTCTACTATATGAAAATCATATTTATATTATCTATACTATATAAAAATCTTATTTTATTATCTATACTATATAAAAAAAATCATATTTTTATCTTCCCTTCATATATATAAATCGAATTCTTATCTTTATGATGTCCATATAAAGATCGTACCTTTATCCTAATGAAAACTTTATAAAAATCGCATTTTAATAATTCTCCTACATGATAAAAATTATGTTTTTATCGCCATTCAAATAAACAAAAATCCAATTTTCATTTCGCTACCTTCATATTATTAAAAAATCAAAATTTTCTAATTAAAAATATAAACTTTTCTAATTAAAAATATAAACTTTCGATTAATAAAAATATAATCTTAACTTCTTATATTAAAAATCAATCCTTTTTGTAATTAAAAATTCAATCTTTATCCAATTAAAAATTCCTAGATCTAATTAAAAATCCAATCCTTTATACTTCTATAAATCCGATCTTTTCTTCACCAATCTTATAAAAAAACTGATTTATTTATTTGAAAACCTAATTACTTCATATAAATAAAAGTAAATACATAAAAATTTAAAACTTACAGGAGGAGGGGAGTCGGAAAAGAAGGCGTGCAGGGGGGGAGGTTCCTTCTGCGTGCTGAGTGGAGGTGAATGGGGTCCGTTGGAGCCAGGCAGGGTGGCACAGGCGCGGTGGAGGTCACTGGTGGCCGGCGAGGTTCGGGGGGGGGGGGGGGGGGGGGGGGTGGCGCACTAGGGTTTGAAGGTGGCGGCGTCATAGTTTTAAGGCGTGGAGGGGTGGGGCTTCAGATCCGCGAGATTGGTCTCGCGTTGGCTGGGGGGTAATCGAAGAGGGGCGGAGGAAGTTTGAGGTGGCGCGGCGGCCGTGGATGGGGAGGGGGGTGGCGGGAAAAGGGGGCGACGGGAGGGGTTCATCGATTTTTTTCTTTATGTTGGTTTTGAACGAAACGGTAGGGGGGTTAACTAAGGAGATAAAGGGGAAGGGATTATATTAAATAATACATATTTATTTTATTACCCCCAAAGCAACTTTTTATTTCGACCTCCAAACGAGACCCACCGACTGTCGCCCCTAGCTAATTACCCCCATTCCGAACACAATGGGATATGTATCGAAAGCCAGTTCGACCGTTTCGATCATTTTCCGTTCTAATTAACATTAAATCTATATGTATTCAATTTGAACTCACTTTTCAATTTACCAGGCCCACATACAAACTCTAAAAATTCCCGATTTTTTTCTAGCTTCATATTGACGATATGGTCCTAACATAACAAGTTTTGTCAAATTCCGAGACCGTTTGAAAAATGGCCATTTTCCACTCGATTAAAATCAACTGAAACTGGTCAAATGCGTTTTCCTTTGCCACGCTCACATATTGATTCGAGGAATTATGAATTTTGAAACCTAGCAATAATTTGACATCACGGATCCAACAAAAGTGGTTTCGTCAAAAATCGAGATCGTTTGCAAAACGGCTATTTTCAAGGCCTTTATATATATTAAAATATATATAAATTCCACAATGACTTTTCTGGATTTTAAAATGGACATATCTTTCACTTTATAAATTGAAATCTCAGCTTCTTACATTCGTTAGAAAAATATCATCAAACAGATTTAGATATTTCTAGTTTCGTCCAATTCCGACTTAAAACGAATTATGTATATTCATTCGAAATTCGAAATCAAAATTTCAAACTACTGCACCATTTCAGGCTCGTTATATAATTTAAATAAAATTATTTGTTCTAACTTCATCGAAAATAATTTTTTCATCGTTATTATTTAAAATAATTCAGTTTAAACAATCAAAATTCATTAAAATATCCAAAATAAAAATTTTAAATTGGCTCAGAATTTCTGGGTTATTACATTTTACGTGCACCGCATTGCCATTTTGGACACCAAATTACCCGATCTCCAAAAATAACAAACTGTATACCTATCCTGACTCTAAACGACGATACGAACTCAACAGAATTGGTTTCGTGGTTTAATTCAATTGTTTGTTCAAATTATACCCAAATAACCCATTATTAAATTAATTACGCGCTATAGAAATTGAACGGGCGTTTATGGCTACCGTGGTCACATACAACATCGGTTTGCCACACCATTCAACACTGTACAATAATTTAATGATACGGTTCTGATGAAACTAGTTTCGTCGAAATCTGAGTCCGTTTGCACAATGGTCATTTTAAAGGTTGATATTTAAATAACGATTTTCACAGCGACTATTTCAAAATTTGATTTATCCATAACTTACAATCTATAACACGAAATCTAAATTTTTCTCTTTCGTATGAAAATTATCATCAACACGGTTCCATCGTTTCTCGTTTCACAGAAATCCGACTTATATTGGATCCTGTATTCTCAGTTGAAATTCAAAACCAAATATTACAAACTGCAACACCATTTCGAGCTCGTTTTATATTTATAAATAAATTAACGTTCAAACTTCATTTTGAATAACGAATTAAATATTAAAAACCATTAATACTCCAAATGTAATATTTAAAATAATAAATTAAATTAAATATTTGATGGCCAAAATACGGGTCGTTACATTCTTCCCCCCTTAAAATAATTTCGTTCTCGAAATTGCTAAGGTAAGAAAGAACGTAATAAACCCATTAACTTTACAAAAATAAAATTTAAAACTCGATTTTGTTTCCAAAACTAATCTAATTGGTTTTAAAACCAATTTATTTCAAATAAAGGAATTTTCCAAAAATCTTCAAAAAAATTCTAACACCTTAAATTTTGGAAAAATTTAGGCAGGGTCTCCCCTGTACGGAGGACATCTGCAATATCGCAGGTTCAAGAAATATATATATATATATACATCGACCAACAGGGTCGGAAAAATTCAAAACAAAACTCAAAACCCAAATAAAACCAAAATTTCATATTCTGTATAGGCGTACCTTTTTGCGAGCGTTATTATGCGGTAAGCAATATTTTATATACGAGTTTGCTTAGTTATTATGCAGCTCTATTCAAACTAGATTCAATTAACTCCAGAATTTTCTCTTGAATGGATTTTAAAGCTGAATTGGCACTTCTGCACCTGTTCTCAACTTAAATAAATTTCATTAGTCCCCAAAACAACATCAATTAGTTTCAAATATCCCTATCATATGATTCGACCAGTTCTACACACAGTCTGATCGACATGAGAATATAATTATTTATAATCACTTCATTTATTTCTTTAATTATCCATTCAGGTTCATAAATCTGGATTGATTTATCCAACTTATTTATTTCGCATTGGTTTTAAACCAAGTCTATCATTTTCCGATTCGTATTCAAGCAGTCAACAACACAAACCAAACAAATCATTCAAATCAACATTATCAAATCTAATTGATTTCTCATATTATAATAAATTGAGAAAATCATTACTTTTAATTATAAAATAAATTGGGAAAAAATAATTTTAATATCAAATTACAAATACGCACTCTCATATATATATTCAAACTCAATCCAGGGTATTACTAACTCCATCTCTATCGAGTTACGCCACAGAGCTAAGGTTATCACTAAACCAATAGCTCTGATACCACTGTAACGACCAAAGGATTTTCGGCCCGAAAATCGACATAAAAACCTTTACCGTAACTCATGTCGATCTCCCAAACAATGAAAACACTGGATAGTTGTTAGAAAGAAATTAGAGGGTGAGCGTAATAACCCGAAAATCTGAGGCAATTTAAAATTTTTATTTTGGCAATTTTAGCGAATTTTGAATATTTAAAATAGATTATTTTAAATAATAACGACGAGAAATTTATTTTGAATAGAATTAGAACGTATATATTTATATACGTCATCGTTAGAATATAAATATTTATTTATAATTATAAAAGGAATTGAAAATGGCGCGGTAGTTCGATAATTCGATTTCAAAATTCAAAAGAATGTACCAGGTGCAAAATAAACCGGATTTTGGCGAAACCAAAAATATTAGAATTTATTTGAGAATATCTTTCCAGCCAATCCAAAAAATTGAAATTTCATAGCGGGAATCAAAAGATACGTCCAGTAGAAAATTCAGAATAGTCGCTATGGAATTCTGGCCCTTGAAAATGGAAATTTTGCAAACCACCTTGGTTTTCGACGAAACTACTTTTGTTGGATCCGTGATGTCAAATTATTGCTAGATTCCAAAATTTGTAATTTTTCGAATCAATATGTGAGCATGGCAAAGGAAAACGTGTTTGACCAGTTTTAGTTGATTTAATTCGACTGGAAAATGGCCATTTTTCAAACAGTCTCAGAATTCGATGAAATTAGTTTTGTTTGGACCGTATCGTCAATATGAAGCTAGAAAATATTTTTCGGGAATTTTTAGAGTATGTATGTGGCCTTAGTAAATTGAAATGCACGTTCAAATTCAATATATAGAGTTATATGTTGATTTTGACGAAAACTGATCGTAACGGCCGAATTGGCTTATGAAACATAGCCCATTGTGTTCGGAATAGGGGTAGTTAGCTAGGGACGATAGGCAGTGGGTCTCGTTCTGAGGTCGAAATAAGCAGTTGCTTTCTGGAATTAATTAATAAAATAAAATAATAAAACTCTCTCTCCTCTCCCTTATTTCCTGTAACGACCCGGAAAATCTGAACCAATTTAAAATTTTTAAGTTGGCTATTTTAGTGGATTTTAAATATTTAAAATATTTAAAATAAATATTTTAAATAATAGTAATGAAAAGTGAGTTTGAATCGACGTTTGAAAATAAATATAATTAATTCTAAATATAAACAAGGCCTGTGTTCGGAATAGGGGTAGTTAGCTAGGGACGACAAGCGGTGGGTCTCGTTCTGAGGTCAAAATAAACAGTTGCTTTTTGGAATTAAATAATTAAAATAAAATAATAAAACTCTCTCTCCTCTCCCTTATTTCCTGTAACGACCCGGAAAATCTGAACCAATTTAAAATTTTTAAATTGGCTATTTTAGTGGATTTTAAATATTTAAAATAAATATTTTAAGTAATAGCAATGAAAAGTGAGTTTGAATCGACTTTTGAAAATAAATATAATTAATTCTAAATATAAACAAGGCCTGAAATGGTGCGGTAGTTTCAAAATTTGAATTCAAACTTTGACTGACTGTACCGGGTACAAAACAAAACGGATTTGAATGAACCTAAAAAATATTTAAATTTGTTAGTGAATACCTTTCTAACGAATCTGAAAAATTGAAGTTTCATAGCGGGAAGCAAAAGTTATGGCCAAATGAATTTTTTGAAAGGTCGCTATGGAGTTTATATAGCCCGAGAAAATGGCTATTTTGCAAACGACCTCATAATTCGACGAAACTAGTTTTGTTGGGACTGTATCGTCAAAACATAGCTAGATTTATTTTTCGGGAATTTTTAGAATCAGTATGTGGCCCTGGAAAATTGAAATGTACGTTCAAATCAAATATTGAATGTTGTATATTTTAATTTGAAGGAAAACTGACTGAAACAGTCGAATGGGCCTACGAAACATATCCCATTGTGTTCGGAATGGGGGTAAAACGCTAGGGACGACAGTCGTTGGGTTTGGATTGGTGTTCGTGTGTGTAAGAGGGTGTTTTAGAGATTTAAAAATATATAAATTAATGAAAAAAAAAAATCATTGGCCCAGGCTCGTTCTCTCTCCCCGATGACCATCGCGATATACGGCGGAAAAGCTTCGATTCTTCCCTCCTCCTTTTCTCTTCCATCTCTCAACGAAACCACACCCCCCTTTGGAGCTTTTTGAAGATCCGAGCACCCTCTCCAAATCCAAACAAGGATTGAATTTTTTCGTCGCGTTTTGGGGCCAGAACGACCTCGTGAAGTTCGAGCACTTGAGGAGCCACCGCGGTAGCCAGGGGGTTCGAACCCAACCCCACCACCGTGCGCCTGAGCGCCTCTCCTCCCCCTTCGACCTCGCGCAACCGTTACACGGATTGATCGCAAAATCCAAACCTATTTTGGAACCATTTCAGAAAAGGTACGGCCTTGTTAATTAAAACTGATTTTAACACCATCAAAGTGTCGCAAAGTTTGATTTCACGGTAAAAATCATATCTTTTTGCTATGTTGTCGAAATTCGGTGAAACAAGAGACGCCGGGACAGTGAGGATGCCTTCTACATTTTAGAAGAGACCGCATATTTTTCTGAGCCTTCTGCTATTTTTGGTGGAGTGGAACTCAATGTGAGATTTCTAATTTATAAACGATATGGAAAACGACGATGTATAAATTATATAGTCGATGTATGAGTTATATAAGCGTTGTACACTTCACATATAAGTGTTGTATAAGTCCTACGTTCGATGTATAAGTTATATATGCATTGTAAAATTATATATGTGTTGAATAGAAGTGAAATGCTTATAATATATATATATATATATATATATATATACACACACACACGCCCCTTGTCCACAAACCATGGACGATATTTATTGGTTGTGATTGGTGTGAAAATTGGTTGATAGCGAATGGTTGATTAGATTTGTTTGTGGTGGAAATTGATTGATTGTGGTTGAAAAATACTCGTTTGTGGTTGAGAATTATTTGGTTAAAACCACATAGGATTAGTTTGTGGAAATGAAAAATATATACATGCCGCCTGCGTGCGAACTAGATGCATGATTCCCCATTATCAAAAGCTGCGAGGCTTTAAGGTAGAGCGAAGAGCCGTACTAAGGACGGCCCCGGTTTTAACTACCCTGCCTTTATGCTGCCGAAATTTTGAATAATATTCATGTGTTAGAATTATTTTCATGTGTTGAAACTATATTCCAGTGTTGAATAGAAAACCTTCATGTGTTGAATAGAAATTCATTTGTTGAATTGAAATTCATGTGTTGAATGGAATTCATGTTTTTGAAATAAATTGTTTTGTAATAAAAACCATATTTTTATTACCTATATGAACTATTTAAAATAGTCGTGTTTCGAAATAAATCATTTTACAATAAAAATCACATTTTTACTATATATATACAAACTATAGAAAACCTTCATGTGTTGAATAGAAATTCATTCGTTGAATAGAAATTCATGTGTTGAATGGTATTCGTGTCTTTGAAATAAATTGTTTTATAATAAAAACCATATTTTTATTACCTATATGAACTACATAAAATAGTCATGTTTCGAAATAAATCATTTTACAATAAAAATCACATTTTTACTATATATATATATATATACAAACTATAGAAAACCTACATGTGTTGAATAGAAATTCATGTATTGAATGGTATTCGTGTTTTTGAAAAAAATTGTTTTATAATAAAAATCATATTTTTATTACCTATATGAACTATATAAAATAATCGTGTTTTGAAATGAATTGTTTTACAATAAAAATCACATTTTTACTATATACATGAGTTGTTAAAAATAGTGAAGTGTCGAAGTGAATGTTTGTTGGATAAAAGTATCATTTTTATCAAATGTATGAAAAGAATATAACTTTGAAATCGAAGAATCGATATATATATATATATATATATATATATATAGATATAGAACTGAAATATATCAAATAATGATGCTGCAGTTCATGTTTTGAAACCGTGATTTCAAACGATTATTGCGGGAGATCCGACCATCAGATTTTCCCGAAACCGAAACCGTTGGGTTCGCTTTGGAAATATCTTTCCAACGACACCAACTTTGCAAAGATCCAACGGTTGGATTGTCTGGAATGTTTAATTCAAATCTGAAGAAAAACAGCGCCAGAATCGATTATATATATATATATATATATATATATAATTATATTAAATCGAATAACGACGCTGTAGTTCGTATTTTGAAATCCAAACTTCAAATGAGTGTACCGGGAAATCCGACCGTCGGATTTTCCCAAAACTGGAACCATTGGATTCGTTTTGAAAAGATCTTCCTAATAATGTAAAATTTGTGAAGATCCAACGGTTATATTTTCAGATATGTGTAAATCAAATCTGAAGAAAAATAGCGCCACGGCTGCATTATGGCCCGAAGCGTCGTTTGAATAAATTGGCTATTTTAAAATAAATAAAAATAGCAATAAATCGTTATAAAATATTATAAACGATGTGGATGTGAAATTTAAAAACTAACTGAAGGTTGGCTAAGTCGAATGGTTTCCTGGGTTTTGATCTGATGTTGGTTTCGGCCTTCGAGGTTAATATTTGGGAAATCGTTCTCTTACTGATTGACGGTTAGTGACTAATGAATTGGAATGAAGCGTATGTTGTGTTTGTGTAGCACTAGTTACTTATATACACGAGTTGCTCAGAAAGACCGGGTTTATCCTATTCCGAATAACTGAATCGACAATAAGAAATCGAAGATGAAGAGGGTGGTCGAAGACCGGAGATCTTCACCTCGTTTGGATGGTAACTGATGTCCTGATTGGGTGGCATCCTGAAATACGGATAATGAGTGGTGATCTTCCAGACATACGTGGAGATCAATGGGTATGCGAGGTATATAGTGCCTTTGGTTTTGTTCAGACCCAGAACGGACTTGCAAATGGACTGTGTGTCTGACATTGAAATTCATTCTATGTGATTGATAGCCATCACTTGCATGGTGTGAATTGCTTGTGTGGCATGCTAAGATGCAGTGATCAAGGCTTCTGCTGAAAAGCAAAGTCTTGTAGTGATGATCAAAGCGTCGCCTGTGTGGCGTAGCTTTGTGTATAACGTGAATTCGCGAACCTCACACCCCGGTATGAACCAGAAACGGGAGAGGACCTCAGGGAGGGAATGCGTTTCTTTCTAGTTAGAGGTAGTGTCGGTGCTTGAACTGGCTGACATTTATATTATTTTCACCTAAGTGGTTGTTGCTGTTGCGAGGCGCCTCAGATATATCGGTCGATCCGGGACCGATGGAGTCATTCGTTGGCTCACTTACGCCACTAAGGGCGGGGAAACGCAGTGTTCAGGAATTTTAATCCACATCGGTGGACCGACCCTGTTGCTCCAAGGGCCTACCTGAGTCTGGGTCCTGAGGGGCGGACTAGAGCGTCTCGAATTCGGTAAGGACTATCTTTTGCCTTGGTTCATGACGGAAATCCAATTTCCAAATACGACACCGTGCGGTTTTGATTGTATACCTATATGTGGAGACATAGTGGTATGGGCCATTAATGCCGTCTATGATTGATACTTATGATTTGAAATTCTTTTTGAAACATATAAACACCAGTAATAATATCAAATTCTTTTGTTTTATTCGTATCAAGCATATTTTGGCCATTATAAGGTAAAACTCTATCCTCTGGTTTGCGTTGCATTGTGTGATGGGAACTGAGTCTTATAATGCCTTCATTTTTATAAAAAGCATTACAATGTTTAAAAGAATGATTTGTTTTAAAGCACTGGCAATCCAGTGGAGTAAACCCGTTCCGTGAAAGTGGCGTGGTCCTGTGATTAGCCATATTTGAAATGTGTTAAGTAGATTTCTCATACCAGCCCCATGACTGACTCGTAGTTTGTTTCACTTGCAAACTCGGGTGTCCCTTTTTCTACACGGGCAGCTTTGTGTTCAGGTTTTAACAGGCTCTTTCTGGATAGCTGAGCTGAAGATGGATTCTATCATTTATCTCTTTTTATGCTATTCAGCTCCTATTGTACATATTATGTTTGTTTTCCACTGTAGACATTTATGTATAGCTGAACTGTATTTGTACTAAGTATGATCCTGTATAATGTGTAACTCTGATGATGTCGTTTATCTAGTGTATTATTTGTACTTTATCTGGTGTATTTATTTATTTCTGTTCTGCTATTATCTGTTTATGTGTTATATTCCAAAGATTACCCTTGCCACCGTTAGTTCGGGGTTTGGGGTCGTCTCATTGTGGTATCAGAGCTTTGGTTAAGCTTAGTGATGGAATATAACATATTAACGAACTCGTCAGAAAACAGAACTAGTAGTGTTCTAGGACGGGTAACTCATTACAGAATGGATTAGTAATATCCTAGTATGAGTAAAGCAGAATGAAATACACCCCAGTAGACACATTTACATTTGAAGTATTTGTCTCTATGTTTTGAAATATCTTTTCTGTTGACCTGACACTTTGTCTGCTAATTGCAGACGTACTAGAAAATGAGTGGCAGAAACAGAAATAATCGTATGGCTCGACAAGGTAATGAGCCAGTTGTGCTCCCACAGCCAGAATCAGATATAGAAGTTCTATTCAAGAGATTTCGAAATCTAGGTGGATCACCATTCTTAGGCAAAGAGTCCATTATGGAAACACAAGCTTGGATTCGTTCTGCAGAGAAAATCTTTGAAGGTTTAAAGCTGAGAGATGACCATTAAAAAATTACTGGCGTCTTGGGCACTCAAAGAAGAAGCTTTGTTCTGGTAGGATTCGATTATTAAGGATAATCCAGAAGGTGATATCACCTGGGATAGATTTAAGGTGATTTTCCTAGAAAGATTTACTACTCCCGAAGCAACTGAGCGGTTATGTGATGAATTTTTTTATCTGATACAAGGTGATATGACCATCCCAGAATATCATAAGAAATTCAACGAACTTTCTCACTTTGCTCCTCATCTGATTCAAGATCCAAAGAGGAAGAATCTGAGATTTATTCATGGCCTGCAAAGGAAATATCAGAATAGTGTAATGAGGAATGTGAAGCTTCCTTTTTCTGAAATGATATACATGGCTTACCAATATGAGGATCTCGACAAGAAAGGTAAGTTGCGTTACGAAGAAGAGGCCAGTTCTAGTAATAAAGGTGAGCCTGAAACTGATAATCCTGAAGCCAGTATGATGTCCGAGGTCAGTAAGAAGCCCAAAGTCAATTGGAAGTGGGCCAGATCTGAGAATGAACCAGTAACGACTGCCACGTTCTCAAGCTGCAATAGGCAAGGACATTTGGCGATAAGTTCTAAATCTTGGAACGAACGAAGAAAGAATAAGTTCAAATCTAAGATGAAGCTTCAAGAGAATAGAGGATGCCATAAGTGCCACTAGGCTGGTCAGATTTCAAAAAATTGCCCGCTATTCAGAAAACCTGAAGGAGTGCATGTAAATGAAGTGGCAGAAGTGCCTGCATCTTCGTCTGCCCAGAAAAGGTCTGATGTTTTGGAAGGCACGCTTAATGTCAAAAACATTCTAGTTAAAGTACTGACTGATACAGGCGTGTCGCGAAGCTTTATTGCAAAGAATGCAGTTAAGAAGTTGGATTTGAAATTGAAGAAGCTTAAAGAACCAATGACTGTCCATAATCCAGTTGGGAATTCCCTCGATCTCAGTTGGGTTTGTGGGGGTTCCTGTCTCTTTTTCTTGTTATAAGTTCCCTACCATCTCCATCATCATGAATTTTACTGAATTCGATCTAATTTTGGGATTGGATTGGTTAACTAAATATGAGGCGGAGGTTAGATGTGCCGAGAGAGTGGTTAAGGCAAAGGCCCAATCAGGGAATTATATAACCATACCATGTGAAGGCCCGAATTCAAATAGAAAAGATTTTTGGTCAGCGCTTGATGTTTCTCCTGCTCAAATAGAAGATATCCCTGTAGTCACAGAGAATATTCCCGACCTCGTAAAAGATATTCCTATCGTCAAGAATTATGCGGATGTGTTTGAAGAAGTTGTTCGCTTACCTCCGCAGAGAGAAATAGATTTCAAGATCGCTTTGATTCCGAACGTAAGGCCAGTAGTGCACGCTATTCGGAGGATGACCCTAAAAGAGAAAGAAGAAATAGACAATCAAACATGACAGCTCGTATGGAAGGGTCTGATCAGGCCTAGTTTCTCTGATTGGGGAGCAGCAGTGGTGTCTGTCCCAAAGTCTGACGGTACTCTACGACTATGTGTGGATTATCGTGACTTGAATAAGCAGACAATAAAGAATAAATATCCATTGCCGCGAATCGATGACTTATTGGACCGTCTGAATGGCGCACAAGTATTTTCAAGGATGGACCTAGCTACAGGCTTCCATCAGCTTCGTATTGCCGAAGAATGTGTTCCTATGACAACATTTAGAGGTCCCGACTTGTTCTATGAGTGGTTAGTAATGTCGTTCGGCTTATGTAACGCTCCAGCTTACTTCGTCGATTTGATGAATAAAGTGTTCAGAGGAGTCCTGAATAAGTTTGTTCTGGTTTTTATTGACGATATTCTAATCTTCTCTAAAACAAAGGCCGAACATGAAAAACATTTGGAGCAAGTTCTAGAAATTCTGAGAAAGAATGCATTGAAAGCTAAACTATCCAAATGTATATTCTGCCAAGATGAAGTGAAGTTTCTTGGCCACGTCGTATCGAAAGAAGGAATTGCTGTGGATCCAAGTAAAATCACAGCTATTCAAAACTGGAAACAGCCTAGTACTCCCACAGAAGTCCGTAGTTTTCTTAGATTGGTTAGTTATTACCGGAAGTTCGTTAAAGATTTTTCGAAAATATCTAGTCACTTAACGAAGCTTACAAAGAAGCACTCATAATTCAAGTGGACTCCAGAATGTGAGGAGGCTTTTGAAGTGCTAAGGTTAAGATTAACAACGGCTCCAGTGTTAACCATCATTGACGGCAACCAGGATTTGAAAGTCTGGATAGATGCCTCTAGAGAAGGCCTTGGCACATGATTAATGCAACGATGTCAAGTGATAGCTTATGCTAGCCGTCAGCTGAGGCCACATGAAAATAACTATGTCGCTCATGATCTAGAGTTGTTGGCTATAGTATTTTCTTTGAAAATCTGGAGACACTATCTCCTGGGTGAGAAATTCGAATTGTATACAGATCACCAGTCATTAAAGTATCTGTTCACCCAGAAAGACTTGAATCTGAGGCAGCAACGTTGGCTAGAATTCCTTGCAGCATATGATTTCGAGATCCTATACACTCCAGGGAAAGCCAATGTCGTGGTCGATGCGTTAAGACGAAAGAATGTAATGATCGCCAGCTTTATTATTATGACTTCCTTGATTGACAAAATATCTATTCTTCAGAAAGATGATAATTTTATTAAGGGTATGATCAAAAGGATTCAGAAAGGCGAACCCTCGTGTTTTCAAATAGATAACGATGGGACTCTTAGATTGAGAGGAAGGATTTGTGTTCCCGACATCCCCGAGTTGAAAAGGGAAGTGTTAGACGAGTGTCACAAGTCCAAGTTGAGTATCCATCCCAGTGTGGCCAAAATGTATAACGATCTCAAGAGAACATTCTGGTGGAAGGCTATGAAAAGAGACGTTTCAATATATGTTAGCTGATGCCCTACTTGCCAACTAGTCAAAAGCGACCAACAGAAACTGGCTGGATTGTTGCAACAGCTGGACGTTCCAGGTTGGAAGTGAGAACATATTTCCATGGACTTCATAGATGGTTTGCCCAGAACCAGAAAAGGAAATGACAGTATTTGGGTGATCGTAGATCGCTTCACGAAGACTACCCATTTCATACCTGTCAGATCAAACAAAACTGCTCAGAGTCTAGCACAGATATACTTCAAGGAAATTGTTAGACTGCACGGAGTGCCGATCAGTATAGTTAGTGATAGAGATCCGATATTTACTAGAAAGTTCTGGGAGACATTTCAAGTAGAGCTGGGAACGAAGCTGAACTTGAGCTCTGCTTATCATCCTCAGACAGATGGTCAGACTGAGAGGGTGAATCGTATACTAGAAGATTTATTGCGGGCTTGTGTTCTAGATTTCGATGGATCATGGGAAGACCATTTACATTTGGCTGAATTCTCATATAACAAAAGCTACCAAGCAAGCCTGATAATGTCGCAATTCAAAGCATTGCATGGTAGACCGTACCGATCTCCTGCTTGTTGGGTCGAACCTGGTAATAGGCTTGTATTGGGACCAGATATGATCCGCGAAGCTGCAAACAAAGTCGATTTCGTTAAGAAACGATTACTCGCCGCTCAAAGCCGACAGAAGAGCTATGTTGATTCGAGAAGAAGGGAAATGGCTTTTTCTGTTGGTGATTATGTGTATATAAAGGTTTCTCTGATGAGAGAAGTGATTCGATTTGGAAAAATTGGAAAGTTGGCGCCCAGATTTATTGGCCTATTCCCTATTCTGGAACGGATTGGAACTCTCGCTTATAGGGTTCAATTGCCTGATTGGTTGCCTGGAGTGCATGATGTATTTCACATATCTCAACTTCGAAAGAACGTTCATGATCCAGACTTGATCGTGGAAGAGGCAGCTAAACAGGATATTGAAATTACACCAGAATTGGCTGTGAGAAGAGAGCCGCTAAAGATCATTGGCAAAGAAACCAAAGAGCTGGGGAACAAGAAGGTTCACTTGGTCAAAGTGCATTGGAGTGGATATCCGCGAGATTGTACTTGGGAAACTGAGGAGAGCATTCAGAAAGCCTATCCTAAGTGCCGAGTGGATATCTCTGATTGACTCCGGTGCAAGGTACATTTACCATATTTTGAAATTTCTATTATGATTCTCTATTTCGTTGTTATTTACTTTCATGAATGTAAACTTTTAATTCTATAGTCTGAATGATTTTAAAAGAGTATAGGAATTGATTAGTATATTTTTGAAAAGTTAAAAACAATTTGATTGTTGTTTGTGTTGTGTGATAGTAGATTTGATTAATTAAATTATTAGAACGGTAGTTAATTTAATCAATAAGAGAAAATACTAGAATTTATTCGATTAAATCACACATTGAACTGATTTAAAAATAGATAGAAATATATACATGTGCATCATATATGTTTGAACAGGTAAATGGATTAGCTGTTGAGTAAAGATTTTATTTTCGTGCCCGACAAATAGGTAAACCTTAATGAGTTGGATGCGAAATATTATTATATCAACTCCTGTGAATGCCATTGGATGTGGAGTGCTGGTTATTCTGTGTGAAATAATAAATGTCGCCATAGGATAGTAACAATTAATTTTGAACTACACTACATGGCATACTTCTCGAAGATAGGCATACTTCATCATATACCACATAAGCATTTGGAGCTTGTGTGACGAGGTGGAAGATTTACCATACGAGCAAGAGGCTTTTATGGCGACGACTATATATTACAGGTTGAACTGATGACTGATATGGACCATATAAAATTGTAAAGATAAATTGCCAGTATAATAAAACCCCATATGGGTCTGGAGTTGACAATAATCACGTCTCTCTAGTTATTAGATACGACACATGGATTATTTATTTCCCACATGGGACGAGGTGACGAGAACTTATTCTCTGGAGCAATTAAAAATACACACTCCCTCAGGCTTTGACAGGGTGACGAGAATTTATTCTCTGGAGTTATTATCTATACACGCTCCCCTGAAAATACCAGAATATATCACTATAAATATGTGTATGATTTATAGGATTTATTGGGTACCTAATACGGCCCAATAAATTTCTAAACCCCTCCCAGTACAAAGGAGGTTATGGCGAAATTTTTCGAAAATTCCGGGTGTTAGCCAAATTTTGAAGAATTTGAAAATTCTCAGAAACTAAAAAGTTGGAGAACGGAAGCTAAATTGGACGTAGAGTTGATTAATCAAACCATTTTCGACTTTGTTCCTTTTCGGGGACGAAAAGTTTTAAGTGGGGGATATTGTAACGACCCGGAAAATCTGAACCAATTTAAAATTTTTAAATTGGCTATTTTAGTGGATTTTAAATAATTAAAATAAATATTTTAAATAATAGCAATGAAAAGTGAGTTTGAATTGACGTTTGAAAATAAATATAATTAATTCTAAATATAAACAAGGCCTGAAATGGCGCGGTAGTTTCAAAATTTGAATTCAAACTTTGACTGACTGTACCGGGTGCAAAACAAAACGGATTTGAGTGAAACAAAAAATATTTAAATCTGTTATGAATACCATTCTAACGAATCTGAAAAATCAAAGTTTCATTGCGGGAAGCAAAAGTTATGGCCAAATGAATTTTCTGAAAGGTCGCTATGGAGTTTATATAGCCCGAGAAAATGGCCATTTTGCAAACGACCTCAGAATTCGACGAAACTAGTTTTGTTGGGACCGTATCATTAAAACATAGCTAGATTTATTTTTCGGGAATTTTTAGAATCAGTATGTAGCCCCGGCAAATTGAAATGTACGTTCAAATCAAATATTGAATGTTTTATATTTTAATTTGAAAGAAAACTGACTGAAACAGTCGAATGGGCCTATGAAACATATCCCATTGTGTTCGGAATGGGGGTAAAACGCTTGGGACGACAGTCGTTGGGTTTGGATTGGTGTTCGTGTGCGTAAGAAGGTATTTTAGTGATTTAAAAATATATAAATTAATAAAAAAAAAATCATTGGCCCAGGCTCGTTCTCTCTCCCCGATGACCATCGCGATATACGGAGGAAAAGCTTCGATTCTTCCCTCCTCCTTTTCTCTTCCATCTCTAAACGAAACCACACCCCCCTTTGGAACTTTTTGAAGATCCGAGCACCCTCTCCAAATCCATACAAGGATTGAATTTTTTGTCGCGTTTTGGGGCCAGATCGACCTCGTGAAGTTTGGGCGTTTGAGGAGCCGCCGCCGTCGCCAGGGGGGTTCGAACCCAACCCCACCACTGCGCGCCTGAGCGCCTCTCCTCCCCCTTTGACCTCGCGCAACACGATCGTGGAACCGTTACACGGATTGATCTAAAAATCCAAACCTAGTTTGGAACCATTTCAGAAAAGGTACGGCCTTGTTAATTAAAACCAATTTTAACACAATTAAAGTGTTGCAAAGTTTGATTTCACGGTAAAAATCATATCTTTTTGCTATGTTGTCGAAATTCAGTGAAACAAGTGACGCCGAGATCGTGAGGACGCCTTCTATATTCTAGAAGAGACCGCATATTTTTCTGAGCCTTCTGCTATTTTTGGTGGAGTGGAACCCAATTTGAGATTTCTAATTTATAAACGATATGGAAAACGACGGTGTATAAATTATATAGTCGATGTATGAGTTATATAAGCATTGTACACTTCATGTATAAGCGTTGTACAAGTTATATATGCGTTGTAAAAATTATATATGTGTTGAATAGAAGTGAAATGCTTATATAATATATATATATATATATATATATATATAAATATATATATAAATATATAAATATAAATATATATATATATATATATATATATATATATATATGCCCCTCGTCCACAAACCATGGACGATATTTATTGGTTGTGATTGGTGTGAAAATTGGTTGATAGCGAATGGTAGATTAGATTTGTTTGTGGTGGAAATTGATTGATTGTGGTTGAAAATACCCGTTTGTGGTTGAGAATTATTTGGTTGAAACCACATAGGATTAGTTTGTGGAAATGAAAAATATATACATGCCGCCTACGTGCGAACTAGATGCATGATTCCCCATTGTCAAAAGCTGCGAGGCTTTACGGTAGAGCGAGGAGCCGTACTAGGGACGGCCCCGGTTTTAACTACCCTGCCGTTATGCTGCCGAAATTTTGAATAATATTCATGTGTTAGAATTATTTTCATGTGTTGAAACTACATTCGTGTGTTGAATAGAAAACCTTCATGTGTTGAATAGAAATTCATTCGTTGAATAGAAATTCATGTGTTGAATGGTATTCGTGTTTTTGAAATAAATTGTTTTATAATAAAAACCATATTTTAATTACCTATATGAACTATATAAAATAGTCGTGTTTCGAAATAAATCATTTTACAATAAAAATCACATTTTTACTATATATATACAAATTATAGAAAACCTTCATGTGTTGAATAGAAATTCATTATTTGAATAGAAATTCATGTGTTGAATGGTATTCGTGTTTTTGAAATAAATTGTTTTAAATAAAAACCATATTTTTATTACCTATATGAACTATATAAAATAGTCGTGTTTCAAAATAAATCATTTTAAAATAAAAATCACATTTTTACTATATATATGCAAACTATAGAAAACCTTCATGTGTTGAATAGAAATTCATTCGTTGAATAGAAATTCATGTGTTGAATGGTATTAGTGTTTTTGAAATAAATTGTTTTATAATAAAAATCATATTTTTATTACCTGTATGAACTATATAAAATAATCGTGTTTTGAAATGAATTGTTTTACAATAAAAATCACATTTTTACTATATACATGAGTTGTTAAAAATAGTGAAGTGTCGAAATGAATGTTTGTTGGATAAAAATATCATTTTTATCAAATGTATGAAAAGAATATAGCTTTGAAATCGAAGAATCAATATATATATATATATATATAAATAGAATTGAAATATATCGAATAACGAAGCTGCAGTTCGTGTTTTGAAATCGTGATTTCAAACGATTAGTGCGGGAGATCCGACCATCGGATTTTCCCGAAACCGAAACCGTTGGGTTCGCTTTGGAAATATCTTTCCAACGACACCAACTTTGTAAAGATCCAATGGTTGGATTGTCTGGAATGTTTAATTCAAATCTAAAGAAAAACAGCGCCAGAATAGATTATATGTATATATATATATATATAATTATATTAAATCGAATAACGATGCTGTAGTTCGTATTTTGAAATCAAAACTTCAAACGAGTGTACCGAGAGATCCGACCGTCGGATTTTCCCAAAACTGGAACCGTTGGATTCGTTTTGAAAAGATCTTTCTAATATGTAAAATTTGTGAAGATCCAACGGTTAGATTTTCAGATATGTGTAAATCAAATCTGAGGAAAAACAGCGCCACGGCCGCGTTAGGGCCCGAAGCGTCGTTTGAGTAAATTGGCTATTTTAAAATAAATAAAAATAGCGATAAATCATTATAAAATATTATAAACGATATGGATGTGAAATTTCGAAACTAATTGAAGGTTGGCTAAGTCGAATGGTTTCCTGGGTTTTGATCTGATGTTGGTTTCGGCCTTCGGGGTTAATATTTGGGAAATCGTTCTCTTATTGATTGACGGTTAGTGACTAATGAATTGGAATGAGGCATATGTTGTGTTTGTGTAGCACTAGTTATTTATATACACGAGTGGCTCAGAAAGACCGGGTTTATCCCATTCTGAATAACTGAATCGATGATAAGAAATCGAAGATAAAGACGGTGGTCGAAGACCGGAGATCTTCACCTCGTTTGGATGGTAACTAATGTCTTGATTGGGAGGCATCCCGAAATATGGATAATGAGTGGTGATCGTCCAGACGTACGTGGAGATTGATGGGTATGCGAGGTATATAGTGCCTCCCGTTTCATTCAGACCCAGAACGGACTTGCAAATGGACTGTGTGTCTGACACTGAAATTCATTCTGTGTGATTGATAGCCATTGGTTGCATGGTGTGAATTGCTTGTGTGGCATGCTAAGATGCAGTTATCAAGGCTTCTGTTGAAAAGAAAAGTCTTGTGGTGATGATCAAAGTGCCGCCTGTGTGGCATAGCTTTGTGTATAACGTGAATTCGCAAACCTCACACCCCGGTATGAACCAGAAACGGGAGAGGACCACAGGGAGGGCATGCGTTTCTTTCTAGTTAAAGGTGGTGTCGGTACTTGAACTGGCTGACATTTATATTATTTTCACCTATGTGGTTGTTGCTGTTGTGAGGCGCCTCAGATATATCGGTCGATCCGGGACCGATGGAGTCATTCGTTGGCTCACTTATGCCCCAAAGGGCGGGGAAACACAGTGTTCAGGAATTTTAATCCACATCGGTGGACCGACCCTGTCGCTCCAAGGGCCCACCTGAGTCTGGGTCCTGAGGGGCGGGCTAGAGCATCTCGAATTCGGTAAGGACTATCTTTTTCCTTTGTTCATGACGGAAATCCAATTTCCAAATACGACACCGTGCGGTTTTGATTGTATACCTATATATGGTGACATAGTGGTATGGGGCATTAATGCCGTCTATGATTGATACTTATGATTTGAAATTGTTTTTGAAACATATAAACACCAGTAATAATATCAAATTCTTTTGTTTTATTCGTATCAAGCATATTTTGGCCATTATAAGGTGAAATTCTATCCTTCTGTTTGCATTGCAATGTGTGATGGGAACTGAGTCTTATAATGGCTTCATTTTTATAAAAAAGCATTGCGATGTTTAAAAGAATGATTTGTTTTAAAGCACTGGCAATCCAATGGAGTAAACCCATTCCGCGAAAGTGGTGTGGTCCTGTGATTAGCCATATTTGAAATGTGTTAAGTAGATTTCTCATACCAGTCCCATGACTGACTCGTAGTTTGTTTCAGTTGCAAACTCGGGTGCCCCTTTTTCTACATGGGCAGCCTTGTGTTCAGGTTTTAACAGGCTCTTTCTCGATAGCTGGAGCTGAAGATGGATTCTATCATTTATCTCTTTTTATGTTGTTCAGCTCCTATTGTACATATTATGTTTGTTTTCCGCTGTAGACATTTATGCATAGCTGAACTGTATTTGTACTAAGTATGATCTTGTATACTGTGTAACTCTGATGATGTCGTTTATCCAGTGTATTTTTCGTACTTTATCTGGTGTATTTATTTATTTATGTTCTGCTATTATCTGTTTATGTGTTATATTCCAAAGATTACCCTTGCCACCGTCAGTTCGGGGTTTGGGGTCGTCTCATTTCCTCTCAGCCCCCCCCCCCCCCGATTTCATTTTCAACAGAAGAAGAAAAAAAAATATACGACCCCTCAAATCGATGGCGGCCGACGCCATCGTCACCAGCGCCCCCTACTCCGATCACCGCCCCTTCTCTCCCCTCGCCGTGACCCTGTCTCCAGCGCGCACACCCCCAGTAACCGAAGCCGCCACTTCCTTCCCCTTCTCTGATCCGATGCGTCGCCCTTTCCTACACCGCGGCCTCCTCTCCACTCCTCTAATCGCGACGCCTCCTTCTCCAAAGCACCCACCAGAAAACCCGACGCAACCCCCCGCCCCAGCGCGCCTCCCCCTCCATCTGACTCCAACTTCGACTGTAAGCACCTTCTTAATTTTGTTTTATTTATTTCAGTTTATTTAAAAGTGATTAGTTAGAATAGAAAAAAGAAAAAAATCAGTTTTATTTTTATCTAGAATAACGACTTGTAAAGTTTAGATTTTTATATAGTTGAGATTTTTATAAAGAGAAGGATTATATTTTTAGATAATAAAAATATAATTTTTATATTAGTAGAAGATTAAAAATATGATTTCTATATAGTTGAAATAATAAAGATGTGATCTTTAGAAAAGCAGCCATATAAAAATATGATTTTTTATATTATATAGAAAATAAAAATTCGATCTTTATTATGTAGGAGACATAAAAATATGATTTTTATTCATGTAGAATAATTAAAATATGATTTTTATTATATTGCTAGCAAGATAAAATATATTTTTTATCATGAAAGTAGCGTTGTAAAGGAGTGATTTTTGCATAAGTAGAAGTGATATAAAAATACGATCTTTATATATAAAAATATAATTTTTATATAGAGAATAGCGTGATAAAAATATAATCTTTATTATATGAACACCATTGTAAAAATATAGAATTTTTATCTATATAGTAGTGTTTTAAAAATGTGATTTTTATATATGTAGTGAATACGGGCAACGAAAGTGACAAAAGGCAAGAACGGTAAAGATTTTTCTACATATGAAGAGTCGCGATGTATTGGTTTAGCTAGTTGAAGAGAACTCCTCACTTTTATTTCTAGTTTGAAATATATACTAGGATGCAGATGGTTCTTGGTAGCACCCGACACCCGTCGTCCACAGACCATGGACGACTTGTATGTTTGATTGCTGTGTTGTGAAATTTGATTGTGTGATGTGGAAGGAAATAAAATATTTTATAGTGGAAAATATTTTATTGTTAAAAATATGATTTTTAACGTGTATATAAAATAAATATTTATAAACAAATCGGAGATTTGTTTATATACACTGATTTGATTGATATTGATTGGGACGATAAATTTTACACATCACCCAACCTCACAAATAAAATATGTGTTTGTTGATTTGAAACCCCACACGGGTATTGGGATGATATTTGACGTACACTAATCCCGATTGTTTAGTTGTATGTCAATTGATGGGTTGACAGTGTAACACCCCTAAGTCCCACATCATGGAAGTTTGTGTGAAATGGGTACTTATATAGTAGAGCCCATCTCTTACTAAGGTCGAGGCCTAGTGATGGAAAACCCTACACCTGAGAGGTGGCAAAGTAGGGACAATATCGGTGTTAGTAGGAAGGTTGGATCAGTCTATGTGGCAACGCCATGTGTTGGTAGATCTCGAAACTTAGCCGAGGCCTTTTGAGGAACAAAAACCCACACCTATACGGTGGCTAAGTTGGGGACAATATCTTGCGTGAACGGGGTTGTGGGTTGTTACAGTGGTATCAGAGCCAATACCCAGTCGGAGTTGTGGCTCCTGTATGGAGCACAACGTCTGGGTGAGGTGTTTGTGAGCCAACGGGGATGTTGGGCTCTGTAGTAGCGGAGAATGTAACACCCTAAGTCCCACATCATGGAAGTTTGTGTGAAATGGGTACTTATATAGTAGAGCCCATCTCTTACTAATGCCGAGGCCTAGTGATGGAAAACCCTACACCTGAGAGGTGGCAAAGTAGGGACAATTTCGGTGTTAGTAGGGAGGTTGGCTCAGTCTATGTGGCAACGCCATGTGTTGGTAGATCTCGAAACTTAGCCGAGGCCTTTTGAGGAACAAAAACCCACACCTATACGGTGGCTAAGTTGGGGACAATATCTTGCGTGAACGGGGGTATGGGTTGTTATAGACAGACTGTGTAAGCGTTAATTATTTATATCTAATGCTTATGCAGTTGTGTGGTGCACTCTGGATGATGGTTGATTATTTATCGTTGCTATTATATACATGTGTTGTAGAAAATCCATATAATTAACATTATATGGTAATTGATTGGGCCTCATTCCAATATAGAAAATAAATTCATGTGTTGAATTGAAAATAAATTCATGTATTGAATTGAAAATAAATTCATGTGTTGAATTGAAAATAAATTCATGTGTTGAATTGAAAATAAATTCATGTGTTGAATAGAAAATAAATTCATGTGTTGAATTGAAAATAAATTCATGTGTTGAATTGAAAATAAATTCATGTGTTGAATAGAAAATAAATTCACGTGTTGAATAGAAAATAAATTCATGTGTTGAATTGGAAATAAATTCATGTGTTGAATTGTAAAATATTCATGTGTTGAATAAAAGCCATGTTGATTGAATGGACGCCATTTTGACGTGAATGATATTTATATCGATTTTATTCATTTTTATAATGAATATAGAAAAGGAAGTGATTTCAAAATATAACGTTTTGAAAATATTATCATTTGTATATCGATGATGTGGAATATTCAATTTTGATTTGAAATTGGATATGAAGTTGAAATCGTTTTGAAAACGAATTTAAAACGATTTATAAAATACGATTTAAAAGGAAATCGACGAAATATATATAATATATATATATATTATATATATAGAACGGCCTGAATAGAACGTGTCGCGCAATGGCCGTTCGCGAATTTTGACCATTGACTTCGAATGGATATTACGGGAGATCCGACCGTCGGATTCTCCTAAAACCGGAACCGTTGGGTTCATATCGAAAAGAGCTTTCTAATGAATATAAGTGATTTGAAATCTAACGGTTGGATTTGGAATTATGTCCAAATCTAATTTGGAAAAGGTCGCTGTAAGTGCAGTTCGATGGCCGTTGATGGAAATCGACTGTACTGGCCTGGATAAAATTATTAAAAATAGTAATAATTTGTGTAAAAACATAAGAAATTATTTGTGAAGAATTGGGATGAAAAACTCCATATTTGAAAAGATAAAAATAGATTTTTATCGAAATGAACTAGTTTTGAACTAGAATTATAATTCTATTTATTTTTAAAATAAATAAAGTGGTTTTGAAATGGTTTTAAAAGTAACCATAATTTCCAATAATTGAATTGAAATGGATTTGAATCGAAATTGTCTTTGGAATATTTCGATGTTGGATTTCGTGATGAAACATATACTGTTATGGGAATTTGAAATATATATTTATATCGTTATTTCCAATACGATATTTGTTGGTCGTAGAATTTGATGTTGAATATAAGCCGATATATTTTCTATTCAGAGCCTTGTATTTAATATCAAATGTGATTTGGTTTTGTCGTGAATGGTGTCTTCATTAACACTGTTTTTAAGCCCAGTTGAGAAAAAGATTAAACTTTTTATTCAGATTTAATGAAGTGTACCAATTAAATGGTATTTAATTGGAATTGAATTTGAATTGATTTCTGGGTTTATCGTGAACAGTGTTTTAAATAACACTTGTTCTTTAACCCGATAATTAATGGAATGTGATTTTGGGTTTATCGTGAACCGTGTTTTAGATGACATTGGTTCTTTAACCTAGTTAAAAACAGGATATTGATTTTTGGGAAGATTAAAACTAAGTGGGGTTTTAATGAATTTTTAATTAGATTGAAATGATCAAGAATGGAGTATCACCAATTTAACTCCAGCCGATAGTTAAATCTTTAATTAGATTTGAACGTGAAATTGTAATTGAATTTACCGATAACACCGTGGTGTTAGATATGAAGTATTACCAGTTTTACTTCATGGGATGAATAGGTTGGGATTGGGCAAATAAAATAAATGATTACTTCGGTGTGGTTCACTAATCCCGACTAGTTTGAATTGATATTCAAAGAAGATTAAAAGATAAAATTTAAAGAATTTATCAATGATAAAATTAATGGGAACCTTTCCCAAAGTATAAGAATATTTGAATAAAAGAATATTCTGAATTGGAATGAGGCGTACGTTGTGGTTGTGTAACACTTGTTTATTATATACGCGAGTTATTCAGAAAGAACGGGTTTATCCCATTCTGAATAACTGATTCGACGTTTTGTCGAGGATGAAGACGGTGGTCGAAGACCGGAGGTCTTCACATCGTTTGGGTGATTACTGATGATCTTGATTTGGCTGTACACCCAAGAGGAGGGAATCAGTTGGTGGTCGTCCAGACGTACTTGGAGATCGATGGATATGCGAGGTACAAGGTGCCTCCGGTTTCGTTCAAACCCAGAACGAACTTGTAAATGGACTCTGTGTCTGACATTGGATTTTATTCTGTGTGATCGATTTCTATTAAATATATATCTGTTTGTTGACGAAGAATTTATTATCTTGCTTAACGCCCTTCTCTGAGACGTACGAGCTTAGAGGTTATATATTGATGGATATCAATCACATGGAGTGAATTGCCTGTGTGGCATGCCTAAGTGGCAATTGATCAAGGCTTCTGTTGAAAAGCAGAGTCTAGTGGTTGATAATCAAATCACCGCCTGTGTGACATAGCTTTGTGTAACATGAATTCGCGAGCCTCATACCCCTGTTGTGAACCAGAAATGAGAGAGGACGTCAGGGAGGGCATGTGTTTCCTTATAGCTAGGGTGGTGTCAGTGCTTAAACTGGTTGACATTTATATACCTTTCACCTGTGTGGTTGTTGCTGTTGCGAGGCGCCTCGGATATATCGGTGACTGTGTGGAACCGATGGAGTCATTTGGCTCATTCACGCCCCAAAGGGCAGGGAAACGCAGTGTTCATGCATTTTAATCCATATCGGTGGACCGACCCTGAGGATCCAAGGGCCCACCTGAGTCTGGGTCCTGAGGCTCGGGCTAGACAGTCTCGAATCAATTGAGGACGATCCCTTGCCTCGGTTCACTGACGGAAATCCAATTTCCAAATACATGACTTTGCGTTTTTGATTGTAGAGCCTAGTATTGGCGACATGATATATGGTACCGATGCCGTCTATGATTGATACTTATGATTGAAATTGTTTGACACTATACACTTATAGTAATAAAACATGAAATTTAGTGTATCAAGCTTTCTTTGGCTATTATAAGGTAAAACCCTATCCTCCGGCTTGTGTTGCATTGTGTGATGGGACCTGGGTCTTATAATAGCTTTGTTGTTCTTTATTTAGCATTGCGCTGTTGTTTCATGCACTGATATTCTTAGGAGGAAACCCGTTCCGTGTTATACGGCGTGGTCCCATGATTTACCCAACTTTAAAATAAAGATTAATAAATGTTTTAGTTCTCACACCAGTCCCATGACTGACCTGAAGTTTATTGTTTTAACCTAAACTCTGGGTGCCCTTATTTTGATACGGGCAGCTAGTAGTTTTGGTTTTGCATATTTATATTCACAAGATCCTGATTTACAGCTGGAACGATACTCGGAAAGCTCTGTATCCGTGTATTACTTTCAGTTGTGTATTGTATTTTTTTCCGCTGCTATGTAATGTAATTTAAATCTCTGATATTTTCTGTGTAATATTTATTCATACTCTGTAATATTCTTGTATTCTGATGAAATTGTTGTAATAAGCAATGAAATGTTCTTCTGTCTGCGTTCTGATGTGTCTTGTCCTCAATGTAATTCGTTCTTTCCTTATTGGGGAAGTTACGGGTCATCACAGTGGTATCAGAGCTTTGGTTTACAAAGCTCAGAGAATAAGACACATTAGAACCATAAGAAAGAATTCATCAGATATTGGATTAGTAATATCCAATTGGAATGACTCGTTAGAGATAGGATTAGTAGTATCCTAGAACGAGTGTAAAAAGTGTTGTTTTGAAAAATAAAAGTGAAAACAAATTTATTTTTGAAAATTTAAATCAATTATATGTATTTGATTATTTATTTTTTATTGAATTTGGACAATCCAATATATAAATTTTGCATATACGTCTGATCCACGTGTACTTGAAGTTTTAATATACTGGATAGATATAGAATCACACTCTAGTCACCCGAAGATGGTTCTGATGATCGCTATAGCGATCGCATCATCAATATTCATGTTTGCGTTTCGAAAGTGGGATTTCTATATATTTCCAATTGACTGGTGTTAGAACCAAAATTAGATAGGGCTTATTGTTGTGATTTGGCATCAAAAATTTGATTTATGGACTATGTATCAAAATTATGAATTTGAAAAGCTAATCAACTAATTGATTGTGTTGTTTGATTATTGTTCGATTAATTAAAATTGAACCATTTAGCCAAATTGAACCAAATAGTGAGTTGTATTGAAAATTTGTCGCATTTGCATGCATATACATGTATCCATTAAACAGGTCATAGCAAGGAGTCTAGAGAAGAGGAATAAAATTGTTTGCCCGACAAATAGGTACACGTTTATTGTATTTATTGGGTTTTGGATGACTTTATGAGCCAATTGGCTTTTTCTTTTTCTTTTTGATTGAAGAAGGCCATGGGAGGCTATATGAATTATCTCCAAGTCCCCGGTGCAAGGGAGGTTATGGCGAAATTTTTCGAAAATTTAGGGTGTTAGCCAAATTTTTGAAAAATTTGAAAAGTTCTTAGAAACAGAAAAGTTGAAGAACTTAGGCCATAATGAAAATAATGAAATTTGATTTGTTTTGTGAAACAACTTTCGGTTTCGTTCCTTTTCGGGGACGAAAAGTTTTAAGTGGGGGAGATTGTAATAACACGGAAATCTGAGCCAAATTAAAAAATTTATTTTAGCAATTTTAGCGAATTTTGAATATTTAAAATAGATTATTTTAAATAATAACAACGAGAAATTTATTTTGAGTAGAATCAGAACGTATATATTTATATACGTCGTCGTTAGAATATAAATATTTATTTATAATTATAAAAGGAATTGAAAATGGCGTGGTAGTTCGATAATTCGATTTCAAAATTCAAAAGAATGTACCCGGTGCAAAATAAACAGGATTTTGGTGAAACCAAAAATATTAGAATTTATTTGAGAATATCTTTCCAATGAATCCGAAAAATTAAAATTTTATAGCAGGAATCAAAAGATACGTCCAGTTGAAAATTCAGAATAGTCGCTATGGAATTCTGGCCCTTAAAAATGGAAATTTTGCAAACGACCTCGGTTTTCGACGAAACCACTTTTGTTGGATCCGTGATGTCAAATTATTGCTAGATTCCAAAATTTGTAATTTTTCGAATCAATATGTGAACGTGGAAAAGGAAAACGCGTTTGACCAGTTTTAGTTGATTCTAATCAACTGGAAATGGCCATTTTTCAAACAGTCCAGAATTCGATGAAATTAGTTTTGTTAGGATCGTATCGTCAATACGAAGCTAGAAAATATTTTTTGGGAATTTTTAGAGTCCGTATGTGGCCCCGGTAAATTGAAATGCGCATTCAAATTCAATATATAGAGTTATATGTTGATTTTGAGGAAAACTGATCGTGACGGCCGAATTGGCTTACGAAACATAGCCCATTATGTTCGGAATGGGGGTAATTAGCAAGGGATGATAGGCAGTGGGTCTCGATCTGAGGTCGAAATTGTAACACCCCACCTCCGCCAGGGTCACTCTAAGCAAGTACACTGGCTTTGGAGGGGTGTTGGTCAAGGTAAACATGCATAAAGATATCACAAGACAGAACATATAAGTAAAACAGAGTAAGTAAAGCAGCGGATAAAACTACTATTTCAAAACCATAGTCAACTTACATAAAAAGTACTAAATCATTATTTTCCAACTACTACAAGTCTAGAAACATAAACTAAAAACTGGAAATAACATAAAGTAAACTATCCCCAAAGTAGACGTGGTAAAGCCATAGCGAGCACAAGTCTAAACCGTACATGAGCTATCCAGAAAGCAAGCTAAAGATCCAAGCTAGGTGCTAGTGTTCCCACCCTGAGAACCTGGGGAGGGGGGGGGGGAACGGAAGAAAAGAAGCGAAAGGAAAATGGGTCAGTCATAAACACTGGTAAGTCCTACCTACTATTAGTATAAAAACTAATAAAGTTAACTGGACATGTAAAACAGAGATGAAACATAGGATGATAACTAAACTGGCATGGTGAAAAGTTAACAAGATAGATCAAGTGTGGCATCGCATACACAAGGTTAAGTTGCACCAAGTGTACTAGTATTCTAATCCATGTCAAGTATAAACAAGATATGATCCCTTGGCCCAAAATTGGCCCAACATCATGAGATGACCTAAATCATGGTCCAACTACACGGTCTAGTCGATCGGCTCCCTATAAGCCTAACTCGTCAAGTGTCGGTGTCATACGGCCCAACCGCGAGATGTAGTCGACTGTGCAAGGTCCACCCTAGGGTGTATCCGGGCCCTAGGGTGCCAACCACTGACACAAAACAAGCACGCACAGTCCAAGCCTACTGGTGCCCATGTCTGTCTTTCATCCCCGGACTATGTGCACGACCATAGTCCGCTGGAATCTACAATGGCGCACCTACCTAGCCGTCCCTTTTGGTCACTTACAATCAGCCCAGTAATTGTGCCCCACCCCTAGCCTAGTCCCTAGGGTATCCCGATACTCCCTGGTGGGTTACTGCTGAAAAGGGCCCCGCAAACTAGGGTTTCTAATGGGTTAAGTGTGGTTTACCCTATCCAAACCATGTATCAAGTTGGTTAAGTATACCCAAGTGGTTCATGACTTAACCCCAACAATCCATCGTGTTCAATTTGTTAAGTATTCAAGTGGTCCATGACTTAACCCTACCATGTGGCTTTAATTACTTAATGCACCCCAACCTCTCACATTAGACTTTGTTGTGGTTACTAGTTAAGCCGGGCGGGTCCGGGTAGCTTTACACCACAACCTAGTCTAACCTCGGGTTTCAAGCGTGATGTGACCAACTTCTCACATTGGGTCCTATTGTTTGTAGCCACTGGATTTGTCGGGCGGTTCCAGGCAGATTTACGCTACAAACTCAATCCAACCTCGAGTTGGCCACTTTCATGTTTTCTACATGTCATGTCCACGTTCATGTTTTCAAGCATAATCACATGTCATATTTTCAAGTCATGTATCATGTCATTTAAGTTTACCCATAACGTAACCCCATCGCACGTAAGTTCGCATCAACACAAATGGATCAAAAGGGGAAACATAATGATATGATAAGTTGGGCATAAAGTGGCAAAGTCTATCACAAGTTTAACATGGTGATATATGAGGCAAAGGTGTTCATCACAACTAGCATATGGCATTATTGGCCTCAAAACATGTATGACATCAACTTAGCAAATAGGTGATAACATGGTCATAGTTAACATAGGGTGATAACTTGTGATTAGCATATAGTTCATAACATCATAGGCAAGTTAACATAAAGATCATGAGAGGATCTATGTTGCATTATGCATAACTACCAAGTTCTATGTTGCATTATGCATAACCACCAAATAAAGCTCATAGCTTTCTACCCAAAAATCAAGGTAAATGATACTAGGTTCATGATAATGCCACAATCATAGATCAAAAGAGTCATACATGGATCTATTCATACAAATATAGCCCCAAGACAAGTATTATACCCAAAAGTCTCATTTCAACTTGCTACATGATCATATTAACTTCATAGTTTAAATCTAAGAGTAGAATAGGGCTTAAAAATCATGGCTATGAGAACTAGAACACAATAGAACAAGATAGAGACGTTGTAGAAGCTCTAGGAATGATGTAGCAACGCAAATAGCCTTGAGAATAAGTAGCTCCTTTGATAGAAAGAAGAAAGCTTGCTCCTTTTTGCCTTAGAAGCTCTCAAGATGAAGATGGAGGCCATGATTAGGGAGCATTTTGGCAGAGTTTAGTTGTTAGGTTGATTTGTGATGATTTAAGCTAGGTATTAGGGTGTTTTTATAGGTGTAGAGACTAGTTTAGGCCATAGGATTAACCCTAATTCAGATCTGAGCCATCAAATCACGTCACAAGCCAACAAAACAAGACCCAGGAGCCAAAACAGGTGCACCAGGCCAAACTGGTCCGACCACCCAGGTCGACAGGGGTGTCGACTGTGCAGTCGACACCAGTTGAGGCAAGTCGACTCCCAAGTTGACTCCCCAGTCGACTTGGGTCTAGGCGGGTAATTTTCCCGCCCAGTCTGTTTGGCTCCAGATTTGATTTTTGAACTATTTTTAAACTCTGGATTTTCTGAAAACTTCGACGGGCCATAACTGGGTCATACGGACTCCGATTTTCGAAAATTCGGACTCTATTTCACGTATTTTTCCGAGACGAACGCAATGGCACAGCCCGTTTCCCTTGATTCAGATTATAACATTTAATTCTTCCTTGATTAATGTTATAACATGTTATTCAAAATACGGGTTGTTACATTCTCCCCACCTTAAAGGATTTCGTCCCCGAAATCTTCAAGTTAGGAAGAACGTATCCTACCATCCGTCACCCATCTACTCAAAACATCATCCACGAGCAGTCATTGTCCTTAAAAGATTCTAAATGTTGTATGATCATATGCGAAAGGTGTGTGTATATGTACTTATCTAATGCGAAAATCAGGCGGTTACTGATTCAGTAAACCTCCTTGATGCAAAGTATGTTAGTGAAATGAGTCCATATGTATGCAAATTCCTAACATAATTCATAATCTCTACATGAGTGCACATATCATTCATCCATATGCAACATCCACGTGATAGCATAACAAGTTTCATCCATGAATAAGTATAAGCACTCATGCATATGCAATATGAAAGTGTGTGAGCCGATCTTAGTACCTAATGTGTATCATGCATCCACGAGTATCCACTTGCAAACACTTGCAACCACTTGCAAATATCAAGCATAACATGTTTCAAATACATGTTTCATCCAAAGGGTTTCTACCTAAGGTTCTCATGACAAGGTTAACGAGATAACAAGATAAACATGGATAGCAAAAGAAAGATATGCTAACTAGGAAAAGAGATTGAGAATGTACCCTAAAAAAGAAATGAATAAAGCCCACGCATCTTCTCCTCGGTTTCCCAAGTTGCATCTTCATCGGCTTCACTCCACTGAACCTTTACTAACTTGACTTCTCGATTCCTTAGCTTCTTGATCTCCGTTCCCAAGATACGAATCGGAACTCGCCTCAAAGTTGCCTCTTTTTCTACCTTCACGTCTTCAAGAATGCTAGGATCAACTACCTCGGCTGACTCATGTAGGCACTTTCGGAGATGCGAGACATGAAAAACATTGTGCACTCTGGCCAGCTTCTCGGGCAATTCCACCTTATAAGATATCTTCCCAATCCTCTCTATGATAGGGAAGGGTCCTACGAACCTTGGTGCCAGCTTCCCAACTGCTCCAAAACGAACCACATTTCGCAAAGGAGAAACCTTCACAAAGACCATATCTCCAACTTCAAACTCTAATTCTGTCCTTCGCTTGTCTGCATAGGATTTCTGTCTGTCTTGGGCCGTTTTCATCCGCCTTCTAATCAACTCAACTTTCTCGAATGTGTCCCTTATCATGTCAGGCCCAAGTATAAGCTTCTCTGTCGTCTCCCACCAACATGTTGGTGACCTGCATGGCCTCCCATACAAAGCTTCGAATGGTGCCATCCCTATGCTTGCTTGGTAGCTGTTATTATAAGCAAACTCTACGAGAGGAAGGTGGTCTTCCCAAGTGCCACTAAAGTCAAGAATGCATAACCTCAACAGATCTTCTAGTACCATATTCACCCTTTCAGTCTGGCCATCCGTCTGTGGGTGATAGGCTATACTTAGATTCAATCGCGTACCCATCGCTTCTTGCAAACTACTCCAGAACTGGCTAGTGAAGATTGGGTCACGATCGCTAACTATGCTAGAAGGAACTCCATGCAATCGCACTATCTCTCAAAGATAAACAGATGTTAGCCATGATGCGGTCCTCTTGCTCTTCACCGAAATAAAATGGGCGCTCTTCGTGAGTCTATCCACTATGACCCATATGCAAGTATTCCCCTTCCTTGATCTCGGCAATCCATCCACAAAATCCATAGAGATAATTTCCCACTTCCATACGGGACCTCCAATGGATGCAGTAGCCCACCGGGCTTCTTCGACTCGGCTTTTACTTGTTGGCAAACAATGCATCTAGAAACAAACTCTGTAACATCCTTTTTCATCCCATCCCAAAAGAAATTGCGCTTCACGTCCTGGTACATCTTATCCCCTCCGGGATGTATGGTCATCCTCGAGTGATGCGCCTCCTCAAGAACTTTATTTACTAGGTCTCCCACTCATGGGACACATAGTCTTCCATCGCGCCTTAGCCATCCCTTGTCATCAATAGTATATCTAGCGAGGTGACTTGACGTCTCACCCTGAATCAACTTGTCCATGACCTCGACTATCTGTGGGTCTTCCCTCTGTGAAGCCCCAACTTGATCAAGAAGTGTAGGTCTAAGCTCAAGGGATGCTAACGAACCAGTCATCGACCCAACAGCAGGTGCAAAATCAAAGGTTGCCAAGAACTCTAGGCTCTTCATCTCAACAAACAAGGGACTCAAAGTCAACCTTCTTCTGCTTAGCGCATCCTCCACAACATTACCCTTGCCAGGGGTATAAGCTATCTCGAAGTCATATGATGCCAAGAATTCCATCCACCTCTGCTGCCTCAGATTCAAATCTTTCTGCGAGAAGAGGTACTTGAGCGACTTGTGATCAGTATATAACTCAAACCTTTCACCTAGAAGATAGTGGAGCCACGATTTGAGTGCAAAAACGATCGCCGCCAATTCCAAATCATGAGTGGGATAGTTCTTCTCATGAACTTTGAGTTGCCTACCCCCAAAGCATATCACTCTCCCTTCTTGCATCAGGACAGCGCCTAATCCCGTGCCACATGCATCGGTGTACACGATAAACAACTTCCCTCCATCGGGTAATGCTAGAACTAGAGCTGTGGTGAGGGCTTTCTTGAGCCTTTGAAAAGCAAGCTCACACTCTAAGTCCCATGCAAAGACTAAGTTCTTCTTCATTAACTTAGTAAGAGGGGCTGAAATCCTAGCGAATTCCTTAATGAACTTCCTATAAAATCCTGCCAGATCGTGAAAGCTTCTCACTTCAGTTGCATTCTTCGGAACTTTCCAATCTTGTACCGCCACTACTTTAGCGGGATCCACAGCTATGCCTTGCTTAGAAACTATATGCCCAAGGAACCGAACTTCACTTCTCCAGAAATGGCATTTGGAGAACTTGGCTTTTAACTGATGAGCTCTAAGCATATCCATAACCTCCTTGAGATGTATAGCATGCTCTTCCTCGTCCTTAGAGAAGATTAGAATATCATCCACGAAGACAACCACAAACTTGTTAAGGAACTCCCTAAACACCCTACTCATCAAATCAACAAAGTATGCGGGTGCATTAGTCAAACCGAACGACATGACTAGCCATTCAAAGAATCCATCTGGAGTCCTAAACGCAGTCTTGTCAATACTATCCTCAGCCACTCTAAGCTGATGGAATCCGGTGGCTAGATCGAGCTGAGAGAAAACAGAAGCACCAACAAGCTGGTCAAAGAGATCATCAATCCTCGGTAACGGGTGTCTATTCTTCTTTGTCAGCTTGTTCAACTCACGATAATCAACACATAGACGAAGCGAACCATCCGCCTTAGTAGCGAATACCACAGGAGCACCCCATTCAGAAATGCTTCGCCTAATGAAATTTTTCTCAAGCAACTCCTTGATTTGCTTGCTAAGCTCTCTTCTTTCTCGCGGGGCCATGTGCCTAACAGGCAATGAAACTGGCTTGGCATTATCAACAAGATAAATACGGAAGTCTATCTCGCGTTTAGGGGGTAACCCCTTCACCTCATCAAAAACATCAGGATATTCTCGGACCACCCTCATAGATTGAAGATTGTCAATAGACGAGTCGAGGGATTCAAGATAACATAACATGACGGGATCCACAGGGTTACAAGAAATCTCTAGGGTATTGCCAAGGCAAGACATAAGCCTCACTACCCAATGCTCACAATCGAGAATGGCTCCATAACTGGACAACCAATCCATGCCCAAAATCAACCCGTACCCCATGAACCCGAGAACATAAGCATTACATATGAATTCTACGGTCAAGATAGAAATCCTCAAATCCATACAAATCATAGATAGATGGGAGGAACCCCCAATTGGATTTGAAACACTAACGGGATCCTCAACTAGACTAGTACTTAGGTGCAAACTTTCAACAATATCAGAAGAAATAAAGGTATGCGATGCGTCAGAATCAAATAAAGTTCGAACAGGAAAACCAGAAATGTAAACAAGGCTTTCTACAGAAATACTACCTCGGTCCGGAACTGGAGCAGTGTTGAGAGCATGCATCTGCCCTCTAGAAGGTCCTGCTCGCTGAGTCTGTCCTTGCCCCTGCCCCTGCCCTTGCTTCTTTGGGCAATCCTTACTGAAGTGTCCAGACTCTCCGAAATGAAAGCATTCTCCCAACTTCCTCTTCTTCTTCCTACAATCTTTGGCTATGTGTCTAGTGATCCCACAGAAGTTGCACTTCCTTGTCTCCTTTGCCTTGTTGTTGTTGGCCTTGTTACCCTTGTTGTTCTTGTTGTTCTGATTGCTCTGGTTGCTCTGATTTCCTCCCCACTTGGAGTCCGCCTTCTTGGTTTGAGTCTCATTAGGCTTGACTTCTTTCTTGCCATTCTTATCATCCCCTTGAAGCAAGGCCATATCCACTAAGCTCTCAAAAGTGGCCCCCATGGGTATATGAGACATGGCTAAACCTTGCAATGGCTCATTCAATCCTCGAGCAAAGCGTAGAGCCTTCTTCTGAGGTGTGTTAACCATGTCTAAACCGAATCGAGCAAGCTGGTTAAACTTATTCACATACTCCCTCACTGTCATGTCCCTTGCTTCAAAGATATAAACTTCTCCATTTGTAGATTCTCCTCAGCAGATGATAGAAACTTAAGCCCAAACCTCATCCTAAAGTCGGCCCAAGTCTCTATAGGCCTAGTAGCGTTGGTGACCTCCCACCAATAAGCAACTTCCTCTTTCAATAGCCATACTGCCAATAGAACTTTTCTACGGTCTTCCACGTTAAAGATAGCAAAGAGGTCTTCAGTTTCTTTTAACCAATTTCTTGCCTCAACATAAGTCTCTGTCCCTACAAAATTCTTGCCACCGATCGCCTTAAAGTCTTTGCACACCTTTGCGAAATCGGCTTGTGGACGCTGAGGAGGAGGAACCTCAGGTATGGGGGGAGGAGTGGGAGTGTTTGCTAGGCCCGCATCGTTGGCCCTAGCTTCCAGGTACCTCCGGAACCATCCGGGTATGGGTACTCCCTGGGAAGGTTAAGATCGGCCATGCTGAAAAAGGGAAAAGATAGATTTAGAACGAGGAAACAAAGGATAGTGCTAATGGCTTTTGGGGAATAGCCTTTTAAAATAAACTAGACTTTTCTTGGAAAATACTTAATTGGTTTTGAAAATAGTTTTTCAAACGAGTTTTTAAAACTTTTGTCCGGTCTAGTAAAACCTTATGCTCTAATACTAAATGTAACACCCCACCTCCGCCAGGGTCACTCTAAGCAAGTACACTGGCTTTGGAGGGGTGTTGGTCAAGGTAAACATGCATAAAGATATCACAAGACAGAAAATATAAGTAAAACAGAGTAAGTAAAGCAGCGGATAAAACTACTATTTCAAAACCATAGTCAGCTTACATCAAAAGTACTAAATCATTATTTTCCAACTACTAAAAGTCTAGAAACATAAATTGAAAACTGGAAATAACATAAAGTAAACTATCCCCAAAGTAGACGTGGTAAAGCCATAGCGAGATCAAGTCCAAACCATACATGAGCTATCCAGAAAGCAAGCTAAAGATCCAAGCTAGGTGCTAGTGTTCCCACCCTGAGAACCTGGGGGGGGGGGGGGGACGGAAGAAAAGAAGCGAAAGGAAAAAGGGTCAATCATAAAGACTGGTAAGTCCTACCTACTATTAGTATAAAAATTAATAAAGTTAACTGGACATGTAAAACAGACATGAAACATAGGATGATAACTAAACTGGCATGGTGAAAAGTTAACAAGATAGATCAAGTGTGGCATCACATATACAAGGTTAAGTTGCACCAAGTGTACTAGTATTCTAATCCATGTCAAGTATAAACAAGAAATGATCTCTTGTCCCAAAATTGGCCCAACATCATGAGATGACCTAAATCAAGGTCCAACTACACGGTCTAGTCGATCGGCTCCCTATAAGCCTAACTCGTCAAGTGTCGGTGTCATACGGCCCAACCGCGAGATGTAGTCGACTGTGCAAGGTCCACCCTAGGGTGTATCCGGGCCCTAGGGTGCCAACCACTGACACAAAACAAGCACGCACAGTCCAAGCCTACTGGTGCCCATGTCTGTCTTTCATCTCCGGACTATGTGCACGACCATAGTCCGCCGGAATCTACAATGGCGCACCTACCTAGCCGTCCCTTTTGGTCACTTACAATCAGCCCAGTAATCGTGCCCCACCCCTAGCGTAGTCCCTAGGGTATCCCAATACTCCCTGGTGAGTTACTGCTGAAAAGGGTCCCGCAAACTAAGGTTTCTAATGGGTTAAGTGTGGTTAACCCTATCCAGACCATGTATCAAGTTGGTTAAGTATACTCAAGTGGTTCATGACTTAACCCCAACAATCCATCGTGTTCAATTTGTTAAGTATTCAAGTGGTCCATGACTTAACCCTACCATGTGGCATTAATTACTTAATGCACCCCAACCTCTCACATTAGACTTTGTTGTGGTTACTAGTTAAGCCGGGCGGGTCCGGGTAGCTTTACACCACAACCTAGTCTAACCTCGGGTTTCAAGCGCGATGTGACCAACTTCTCACATTGGGTCCTATTGTTTGTAGCCACTGGATTTGCCGGGCGGTTCCGGGCAGATTTATGCTACAAACTCAACCCAACCTCGAGTTGGCCACTTTCATGTTTTCTACATGTCATGTCCATGTTCATGTTTTCAAGCATAATCACATGTCATATTTTCAAGTCATGTTTCATGTCATTTAAGTTTACCACCCATAACGTAACCCCATCGCACGTAAGTTCGCATCAACACAAATGGATCAAAAGGGGGAACATAATGATATGATAAGTTAGGCATAAAGTGGCAAAGTCTATCACAAGTTTAACATGGTGATATATGAGGCAAAGGTGTTCATCACAACTAGCATATGGCATTATTGGCCTCAAAACATGTATGACATCAACTTAGCAAATATGTGATAACATGGTCATAGTTAACATAGGGTGATAACGTGTGATTAGCATATAGTTCATAACATCATAGGCAAGTTAACATAAAGATCATGAGAGGATCTATGTTGCATTATGCATAACTACCAAGTTCTATGTTGCATTATGCATAACCACCAAATAAAGCTCATAGCTTTCTACCCAAAAATCAAGGTAAATGATACTAGGTTCATGATAATGCCACAATCATAGATCAAAAGAGTCATACATGGATCTATGCATACAAATATAGCCCCAAGACAAGTATTATACCCAAAAGTCTCATTTCAACTTGCTACATGATCATATTAACTTCATACTTTTAAATCTAAGAGTAGACTAGGGCTTACAAATCGTGGCTATGAGAACTAGAACACAAGAGAACAAGATAGAGACGTTGTAGAAGCTCTAGGAATGATGTAGCAACGCAAATAGCCTTGAGAATAAGTAGCTCCTTTGATAGAAAGAAGAAAGCTTGCTCCTTTTTGCCTTAGAAGCTCTCAAGATGAAGATGGAGGCCATGATTAGGGAGCATTTTGGCAGAATTTAGTTGTTAGGTTGATTTGTGATGATTTAAGCTAGGTATTAGGGTGTTTTTATAGGTGTAGAGACTATTTTAGGCCATAGGATTAACCGTAATTCAGATCTGAGCCATCAAATCACGTCACAAGCCAACAAAACAAGACCCAGGAGCCAAAACAGGTGCACCAGGCCAAACTGGTCCGACCACCCAGGTCGACAGGGGTGTCGACTGGGCAGTCGACACCAGTTGAGGCAAGTCGACTCCCAAGTTGACTCCCCAGTCGACTTGGGTCTAGGCGGGAAATTTTCCCGCCCAGTCTGTTTGGCTCCAGATTTGATTTTCGAACTATTTTTAAACTCTGGATTTTCTGAAAACTTCGACGGGCCATAACTGGGTCATACGGACTCCGATTTTCGAAAATTCGGACTCTATTTCACGTATTTTTCCGAGACGAACGCAATGGCACAGCCCGTTTCCCTTGATTCAGATTATAACATTTAATTCTTCCTTGATTAATGTTATAACATGTTATTCAAAATACGGGTTGTTACATTCTCCCCACCTTAAAGGATTTCGTCCCCGAAATCTTCAAGTTAGGAAGAACGTATCCTACCATCCGTCACCCATCTACTCAAAACATCATCCATGAGCAGTCATTGTCCTTAAAAGATTCTAAATGTTGTATGATCATATGCGAAAGGTGTGTGTATATGTACTTATCTAATGCGAAAATCAGGCGGTTACTGATTCAGTAAACCTCCTTGATGTAAAGTATGTTTGTGAAATGAGTCCATATGTATGCAAATTCCTAACATAATTCATAATCTCTACATGAGTGCACATATCATTCATCCATATGCAACATCCACGTGATAGCATAACAAGTTTCATCCATGAATAAGTATAAGCACTCATGCATATGCAATATTCCGGTCACTATAGACCTCCAAACCCAATCATAACTGTTGGATAATCAGTTCTTACCGAGCTCTAGATGTTTGCAGTTGAACGTTGGACAAATTGATGAATGAATTTAGAGGATTGAGGGGAAAAAGAATTGAAGATGTCTGTCGTTTATTTCAATGTGGCGGCCATAATCGTTATTGACCAAGAAAGACGGAAATTAGGGTTGGCCTGTTGTAAACTATTTATCAGTAAGGAAATAATGTATTTTAATATTCAATGAAACTTCGTCATGAAGTAACTCAATAAAACTACTACAGATGATCTCTGTTTTCTGATAAAAAGGCCCATCTTGGTGTAAAAAGGTATTTCGGACCCAATGGGACAAGTTTCATCGAAATCCGAGGTCGTATGAAAAAATTTCCTTTATAAAACCAGAAATAAACACACGTTTAAAATTTTCACGATCACCAGATAAATCAAATCAACTTGAAACCTTGCAATCCTATACTAATTCTTCAATACGAACCTAACAGCACCAGTTTCTTCGCATTCTGAGACTGTTTTCCCGGTAGGCTATTTTTATATGCACCGCATTGCCATTTTGGACACCAAATTACCCGGTCTCCAAAATAAAAAAACTATATATCTATCCAGATTCTAAGCGACGATACGAACTCAACGGAATTGGTTTCATGGCATAATTCAATCGTCTGTTCAAGTTATACCCAAATAACCCATTATTAAATTAATTACGCGCTATAGAAGTTGAACGGGCGTTTGTGGCTACCGTGGTCACATACGACATAGGTTTGCCACGCCATTCAACACTGTACAATAATTTAACGATGCGTTCTAATGAAACTAGTTTCGTCGAAATCTGAGTCTGTTTGCACAATGGTCATTTTAAAGGTCGATATTTAAATAATGATTTTCACAGCGACTATTTCAAAATTTGATTTATCCATAACTTACAATCTATAACACAAAATCTGAAATTTTCTTTTTTGTATGAAAATTATCGTCAACACAGTTCCATCGTTTATCATTTCACATAAATCCGACTTATATCGGATCTTGTATTGTCCGTTGAAGTTCAAAACCAAATATTACGAACTGCAACGCCATTTCGAGCTCGTTTTATATTTATAAATAAAATAACGTTCAAACTTCATTTTAAATAATGAATTAAATATTAAAAACCATTAATAATCCAAATATAACATTTAAAATAATAAATTAAATTAAATATTTGACGGCCAAAATACGGGTCGTTACAACTTCAAAGAATGAGGGACTGGGCGAGTTGATGACCGAGGGGCGGTTTCAAGCAGAAAGGTAGACACTTCATTTTTCTTTCTATACTTTCATTTTCATTGTCAAATCTTCACTGTTTTTCACAAGCTGCATTCTGTAATTTATGGTAAGGAGGATACATCCACTAGATAATGGAAGCAGTATTCATGGAAGAAAAAGAAACACTGGAAAAGCAATTATTCCAAACCAGTATTAACATAATTTGAATAGTTCAATGATTCCTTTCAAGCAAGTCTTTATTAATTCAGCATCAACTCCTTCTGCCTAGCATTAAGTCTTGCAAAGAGGAGATCATGAAGCCTGTAGGATGTGACTCAGTGAAATAACTGTTGTAAAATAAGTAAAGGAAGGATTTAAAACATATTAAGATAATAAAATAATTTCATGCTTAAATCCTTTTAACATAAATGCTTGTTAGCTAATGAATGTAACATTAAAATATATACAAGATTTTTATTGGATGGTGTCAATTGTGAAATTCAAAATTGAGGACCATATAAGCTGGAATTAAAATTGGAACCAGAATGGATCAAAAATAAATCGCGGTGAGTAAATCTCACTCACCTTTTATTTAGAATTTATTTTTATTCGTTAAAAATAATTGTTTGTTGATTGTTTGAATGCTTTCTGGTTATTTTAAATATATTAGTTATTTAGGCCGACTATTATATATACATTGGTTTGGTGGTTGGATATTCCAACAGTCTCATTAGTGGATGTCTGCTGTACCATTAGCGGATGATTACCCTATACGCCCCACACTATGATGGTGGATGACCTTCTATACCACGATATCCTGCCTTGAAGCAGGATGGGTATTATTTATGTTGACTAAAGTCCGTGAATGTAGGAAAAACAGGTTGGAGGGATCCAACTGAATTCCTCAAAAATATATTATCTGTTTGTTTATTTGTTTGCACATATTCTGTCATATATGATGTGTTGGAAAACCTAAAATAAATAATTGTTTGTGTGGTGTTTAAATATCACTGGGCTTAAATGTTGATATTTTAAAAATATCGAAAAGGTAAATTTCCAAAGTTAAAAGGGGAAATTTTATTTTTCTAAAATAGAATTTTAAATTTAAATAGAATAAAAATATTAACTTGTTTAAAAAAACAAATAGTTCTTTTATAAACGAAGCTTATAAATGAAGTGAAAAGAGTTATCATTGGATAATTCGGAAATAAAAATACAAGTGTGAAATTGAAAAGGGAAATCTATTTTTCAAAAGTAGAAATATCGATTTCGAAAGAAATTGAAATCGAGACTTGTTTAAGAATGAATAAAGAAAATTCAAATAGAAATTTAATATAGAAATTCAAATGGAATTCAAATATAGAATTTGAATATAGAAAATATAAAGGAAATTCAAATATAGAATTTGAATATAGAAAGTGAAATGGAATTTGAATAAAGAAATTTTAAATATAGAATCTGAATATAGAAAGTGAAATGGAATTTGAATAAAGAAATTTTAAATATAGAATTTGAATATAGAAATTCAAATGGAGTTTGAATATAGAGAATTTGAAATAGAATTGAAATAGAATTTCAATATAGAATTCGAATAGAGTTGAAATGGGAAATGGAATATAGGAAATTCAAATAGAGTTGAAAGGGGAATTTGAATATAGAATTCAAATAAAGTTGAAATGAGAATTGAATATAGGCAATTTAAATAGAATTGAAATGGAATTTGAATATAGAAGATCGAAGTATAAATAAATATATTACCGAGTGAGGAAAAATCGACAATTATAGATAATCGAAAATATTACGTTGGATTAGGAAACTATTTGATATATATATATTAAAAATATATTAGAATGGAGTTAGAATTTATATACAAACGAAGTTCAAACTTTTTTATATATAAATATAATTAAAACGAACTCGCCGCAGTGCGGTAGTTCGTAAATTGGCAATTCGAACTTCAATTGAGTATACATAACTCAGTTGAATCAGAATTCTTTGAAACAAGAAACATCAGGACCGATTTAATAATAGTTTTCTAATGGAGGAGAAAAATCTGGATTTCGTCGAATAGATTTTGAGTTATGTCAAAGTCAAATTTTCAGAAAAACAGCGCCAGAACCATTATAAAACCATAACGGTTTATTTAATTAAATAAAAATGATTTTGAGCAAATAAAATCCGAATTTCATTTGGAAAAATCTAGATTTGAGTTATAAATAATATATGAACTTGAGTGTAATACCCGGAAATGCGAGCCAGTTTAAAATTTTTATTTTGGCAATTTTAGCGCTTTTTGAATATTTAAAATGAATTATTTTAAATAATATCGACGAGAAATTTATTCTGAATAGAAATAGAACGTATATATTTATATACGTCATCTTTAGAATATAAATAATTATTTATAATTATAAAAGGAATTGAAAATGGCGCGGTAATTCGATAATTCGATTTCAAATTTCAATTGAACATAACGAGTGCAAAATAAACCGGATTTCAGCGAAACCAAAAAAAATAATAGAATCTAATTGGGAATATCTTTCCAAAGAATCCGAATAATTGAAATTTCATAGTGGGAATAAAAAGATTTGTCCAGTTGAAATTTCAGAATAGTCGCTATGGAATTTCGGCCCTTAAAAATAGCCATTTTGCAAACGACCTCGGATTTCGACGAAACCACTTTTGTTGGATCTGGGATGTAAAGTTATTGCTAGGTTCCAAATTTCATAATTTTTCGAATCAATATGTGAGCGTGGCATAGGAAAACGCATTTGACCAGTTTTAGTTGATTTTAATCGACTGGAAAATGGCCATTTTTCTAACGGTCTCAGAATTTGACGGAACTAGTTTTATTAGAACCGTATCGTCAATACGAAGCTAGAAAATATTTTTCTGGAATTTTTCGAGTTAGTATGTGACCCCGGTAAATTGAAATGCACGCTCAAATTTAATATATAGAGTTATATGTTGATTTTGATGAAAACTGATCGAAACGATCGTATCAGCTTACGATACACATCCCATTGGGTTTGGAATGGGGGTAATTAGCTATGGACGATAGGCGGTGGGCTTGATTTCGACTTCGAGATAAAAAGTTACTTTTTAAAGAGAAATTAAAATAAATTAATATACAAATTATTATAAACCCCCCCTTTAATTTATCTCTTCCCCCTTTTTGGTCAACCCTCCCCCATTTCTTTCAAATCGGAATAACAGAAAAAAAAAACAGCTGACTCCTCGTCGCTTCCCTGTAGACCCATCGCCCTCCTCCCCAAGGACATCACACCCAAGGTCGCGCCCTCCCCCTCTCCTTCCTCCGGCGGTCGCGCTCCCTCAGGCGACCCCTCCTCCATCTCAATGACCTCGCGTGAGTCTCGAGACCCCCCTCCTCCCAGTCGCGAGTTCCCCTCGCGCAGCCACCTGCGGGCATCCGCCGCACCCCCTACTGCCGCCTCTGACGAACTTCAGCACCCTCCCTCTCCACCTACAGTGAGTTTTCCTTTCAAATTCTGATTTTATTTTAACATAAAACTTTATTGAAATCAGTTTAATTATAAAATCAGTATGTATATATTAAGGATTATTATAAATCAGTTTTTATTTTTTTTAATTCAGTTTTAATGTATATGATTTTTATACTCCTAGCATAATAAAAATATGAGTTTTATATTATAGAAGGATTAAAAATATAATTTTTATATGATGTAGGGATTAAAAATATAATTTTTATTTATAGAAAGAATAAAAATACGATTTTTATATGATGTAGATAGTAAAAATATTATCTTCATATAAGTAGTGAAATAAAACTCTAATTTTTATTATGTATATGTTGAAAAGAAAATGTGATTTTTATATATGTAGTGGCTACGGGCAACGAAAGTGACAAAAGGCGAGAACATCGATTACTTCTACATAAGAAGAGTCGAGGCATTTGGATTAGCTTTGGTGAGAACTTCTCACCTTAAATTTACTTTTCTAGTTAAATATATATACTAGGATGCAGATGGTGTTTAGTAGCACCCGACACCATCATCCACAGACCATGAACTTGTTTGTTTGGTAGTGTAGTTGGTTAGACTATTTGATTTGAATTTGATTGTTTGGTGAAATGGAATAGATTTGATTGATATGTGTATGGCGTTGGCCAATATTAGACCGAGGATAAGGCTAGGCCTTGTCCCGTTTCTAGTATCGTGCCGTTATGCCGCCGAAATTTTCTAAAATAAGTTAGAAAAATAAAGATATCATTTTATTTAATAAATGAACCGAATAGAATATTCATAGGTTGAATAAAATAATTTGGTCGTTAAAAATATAATTTTTAACGTGAATGTGAATAAATAAACATTCATTTACAAACCGGACGGTTTGTTTATGTACACCTATTTGAAGGACAATGATTGGGACGATAAATTTTACACATCGCCCAACTTCACAAATAAAATCTGTGTTTGTTGATTTGAAATCCCACATGGGTATTGGGATAATATACCACATACACTAATCCCAATAATTGGTTGTATGTCGATCGATGGATTGACAAACTGTTATAAGCGTTAGATATCTATATTTGATGCTTATACAGTGTAGTGCACTTTGGATGATGGTTGATTATTTATCGTTACTATTATATACATGTGTTGTATGGAATCCATATAATTAACGTTGTATGGTAGTTGATTGGGCCTCATTCCAATTTAGAAAATAAAGAATATTATAAAATAAAGGTTCATGTGTTGAAAGTACTCATCCGTTGAGATTAGTCATGTGTTGAACGAAATATTTTAACAATAAAATTTACATCTTTATCATATAAACTTAGAAACTAACTGGAAAATAGATAAGATGAGTGGTCTCCTGGAAATTGACCTGATGTTGGTTTCGGCCTTCGGGGTTAATATTCAGGGAATCGTTCTCTTACTAGTTTACAGTTGGAGTCTGATTTGAAGTCAAACGATAGATACCATAATTTTTATAAAATATATTAAATAACAAAAATACTCACACGTGGAAAGTACTCGTTCGTTGAGATTAGTCATGTGTTGACAAAAATATAGATTCATGTATTGAATAGGATAAATATTCATTTGTTGAATAGAATAACGGAATTATTGAAATATATAAAGCCGTGTTGATTAGAGATGCACTATTTTGATGCGAACGATATTTATATCGATTATATTAGTTTTTATAAATGAATTGAATTGAATATAAAGGAAATTCGAATTGAATTGAATATAAAGGAAATTCGAATTGAATTGAATATAAAGGAAATTCGAATTGAATTGAATATAAAGGAAATTCGAATTGAATTGAATATAAAGGAAATTCAAATTGAATTGAATAGAAAACGAATTTGAATTGAACTGAATTCAATTGAAAACGAAATGAAATAGAATTGAAATTGATTTGAATTGAAATCAAACTGAAATGAATTTTAAAACGAATTTATAAGGAAAAATTCAATTTTGATTTGAATTGGAAATGGAAGTTGAAATGTTTTTGAAACAAATTTAAAACGATTTATAAAATTTGTTTTTAAAAGGAAATCGACGAAATGTATATTATATATATAATATAATGGCCTGAATAGAACGTACCGTGCCGCGGTAGTTCGTGAATTTCGACCATTGATTTCGAATGGACATTACGGGAGATCCGACCGTCGGATTCTCCTAAAAGCGGAACCGTTGGGTTCGTATCGAAAAGGGCTTTCTAACGAATATTAGAAATTTGAAATCTAACGGTTGGATTTGGAGATATGTCCGAATCAAATTTGGAAAAGGTCGATGTAAGTGCAGTTCGATGGCCGTTGTTAGAAATCGACTGTACGGGCCTTGATAAAATTATTAAAAATATTAATAATTTGTGTAAAAATTAAAAGAAATGATTTGTGAAGAACTAGGATGAAAAATCCCACATTTGTAAAGATAAAAATGGATTTTTATCGAAATGAACTAGTTTTGAACTAAATTTAAAACTCGATTATTTTTAAATAAATAAATTGGATTTAAAAAGGGGTTTTAAATAACCGGAATTTCTAATATGTTTGATTGGAATTGAATTAGAATTGATTTGTGGGTTTATCGTGAATGGTGTTTTAAATAACACTTGTTCTTTAACCCGATAATAAATAGAATGTGATTTGTGTTTGTCGTGAACTGTGTTTTAAATGACTTTAGTTCTTTTACCCAGTAAAAGGAGTTTTAATGAATCAGTAATTTGATTGAAATGTGAATTGATAATTTAAATTATCAAATTTAGAAAGTGAGCTAGAATGGAGTATCACCAGTTTTGCTCCAAAACGATAGTCAAATCTTTAATTAGGTTTGAACGTGAAATGGTAATTAATTTTACCGAAAACACCGTGGTGTTAGATATGAAGTATTACCAGTTTTGCTTCATGGGATGAATAGGTAGGGATTGGGAAATAAAATAAATAACTACTTCGGTGTGGTTCGCTAATCCCGACTAGTTTGGAAAACCATAATTTGGTTTGAAATGACATCCAAAGGAAGATTAAAGAATAAATTTAAAGAATTTATCTTTGATAAAATTACTGGGAACTTTTCCCTAAGAATATGAAATTTAGAAACTAGCTGTAGGTTAGCTAAGAAAAATGGTTTCCTGGATATTGATCTGATGTTGGTTTCGGCTTTCGGGGTTAATATTTGGGAAACTGTTCTCTTGTCGATTTACGGTTAGTGGCTGCTAAATTGGAATGAGGCGTATGTTGTGTTTGTTTAACATTTGTTTACTATATACGCGGGTTATTCAAAAAGGTCAGGTTTATACCCATTCTGAATAACCGATTCGACGATATGTCGAAGATGAAGACGGTGGTTGAAGACCGGAAGTCTTCACATCGTTTGGGTGATTACTGATGATCTTGATTGGGCTTCACATCGTTTGGGTGATTACTGATGATCTTGATTGGGCTGTACACCCAAGAGGAGAGAATCAGTTGGTGATCGTCCAAACGTACTTGGAGATCGATGGATATGCGAGGAAAGTGCCTCCGGTTTCGTTCAGACCCAGAACGAACTTGTAAATGGACTGTGTGTCTGACATTGGATTTTATTCTGTGTTGATTGATCTCCATTAAATATACATCTGTTTGGCGGCGGAGAATTTATTCTCTTGCTTAACGCCCTTCTCTGAGACGTACGAGCTCAGAGGTTGTATATCGATGGACATCAGTCGCATGGAATGAATTGCCTGTGTGGCACGCCTAAGTGGCAATTGATCAAGGCTTCTGTTGAAAAGCAAAGTCTTGTGGTTGATGATCAAAGCACGGCCTTTGTGGCGCAGCTTTGTGTATAACGTGAATTCGCGAGCCTCACACCTCAGTATGAGTCAAAAACGGGATAAGGAATGCAGGGAGAGCACGACATTTCCTTCTAGCTTTGGTGGTGTCAGTGACTTACCAGCCCTGACATTTATATACTTTTCACCTATGTGGTTGTTGGATGCGAGGCGCCTTGATTTTAGGTTTGTAAGGACCGGGAAACGTGTGTTCAGGAATTGCCAATCCTCAAACGTAATAGAGGACCGACCCTGAAGATCCAGGGGTTACCCAGAGTGTGTAGTCCTGAGGCATTTGCTAGAGTGTCTCGAAGTGGAGAGGAGTTTGCCCCTTGCCTCGACTCATGACGGAAATCCAATTTCCAATACGTGCATTTCGGTTTTATTTGTAGAGCCTAGTATGGCGACATAGTGGGATGGGGTGCTTATGCCGTCTATGATTTATATTTATGATTGAAATTGTTTTGACACTATACACTTATTATAGTATCAAATGATTTGTTTTAAACGTACCAAGCATGTTTGGCTATTATAAGGGAAAACCCTATCCTCCGGCTTGCGTTGCATTGTGTGATGGGACCTGGGTCTTATAAAAGGTTCATTTTTCCAAAAAGCATTGCGCTGTTTCATTATATGCACTGGTATTCTTGGGAGGAAACCCGTTCCGTGTTATACGGCGTGGTCCCTTGAATTACTCTCTTTTAAAGTAAGGTTTTAAATAACTGTTTTAGTTCTCACACCAGTCACATGACTGACCTGGAGTTTATTGTTTTAACCTAAACTCTAGGTGCCCTTATTTTCGACACGGCCAGCTAGTAGTTTTGGTTTTGCAGATTTATATTCACAGAATCCTGATATACAGCTGGAACGATGCTCGGAAAGCTCTGTATCCATGCATTACATTCAGTTGGGTTTTATATTGTTTTTCCGCTACTATGTAATTTATTGTAATCTCTGATATTTATCGAATGTAATTTATTGTAATCTCTGATATTTGTCGAATGTAATTTATTCAACTATACTCTGTATATTCTTGTATCAGATGGAATTGTTGTAATAAACAATGAAATGTTCTTCCATCTGCATTCTTTTGTGTGTTGTTCTCAAAGTATCCACTCTTTCCTTCACAGGGAAGTAACGGGTTCTCACAGTTGGTATCAGAGCTTTGGTTTACAGAGCTCGAGAACAAGACACATTAGAACCATACGAAAGAATTCATCAGATATTGGATTAGTAATATCCAATTAGAATGACTCGTTAGAGATAGGTCAGTAGTATCCTAGAACGAGTGTGAAGAGTATATTTTTCAATTGAAAACAATTTTGTGTTGAAAGTTAAATTCAAGTATACTTATTTGAATATTTATTTATTTTGAATTTGGACAATCCAATATATAAAGATTCTGCATATACGCATCATGAACATATGTTCGAAGTTTTAATATACTGGATAGATACAGAATCACATTCTAGACACCCGGGGATGATTCTGATGATGGTGCATCATCATCAGTATTCATATTCGAGATTCGAAGGTGTGATTTCTATATATTTCCATTAGACTGGTGTGAGAACTAAAACTATATAGATTTATTGTGTGATTTGGCATCAAAAACATGATTTTCGGTATATATATATATATCAAAATTACGAATTTGAAACAATAATTCACTAATTGATTGATGTTTGTGTTGTTTGATAATTTTGAACCATTAGCCTAATTGTATCAAATATTGAATTGTATTGAAAATTAGTCGCATTGGCTTGCATATACATGTGCTTACATTGAACAGGTCATAGCAAGGAGGCTAGAGCAGAAGAATAAAATTGGTTTGCCCGACAAATAGGTACATATTTACTATAATTTACTGTTTTGTTTGGGTGATGATGATTTTATGAGCCGATTAGCTAGTCGCTTGGCTTTTTCTTTTTTTTTTGAGATCAGAGGGCCTATATGGCAATTTCGGGATTTTCCCGATGCTTCCGGTGCAGGGGAGGTTATGGCGAAATTTTTCGAAAATTTAGGATGTTGGCCAAATTTTTGAAAATTTTGAAAAGTTCTTAGAAACTTAGAAGTTGAAGAACTTAAGCCATAACGAAAATAATGAAAATTGAGTTGATTTGTTAAACAACTTTCTGCTTTGTTCCTTTTCGGGGACGAAAAGTTTTAAGTGGGGGAGATTGTAATAACCCGGAAATGCGAGCCAGTTTAAAATTTTATTTTGGCAATTTTAGCGAATTTTGAATATTTAAAATGAATTATTTTAAATAATATCGACGAGAAATTTATTTTGAATAGAAATAGAACGTATATATTTATATACGTCGTGGTAAGAATATAAATAATTATTTATAATTATAAAAGGAATTGAAAATGGCGCGGTAGTTCGATAATTCGATTTCAAATTTCAATTGAACATATCGAGTGCAAAATAAACCGGATTTCAGCGGAACCAAAAAAATAATAGAATCTAATTGGGAATATCTTTCCAACGAATCCGAATAATTGAAATTTCATAGCGGGAATAAAAAGATATGTCCAGTTGGAATTTCAGAATAGTCGCTATGGAATTTCGGCCCTTAAAAATAGCCACTTTGCAAATGACCTCGGATTTCAACATAACCACTTTTTTTGGATCTGGGATGTAAAGTTATTGCTAGGTTCCAAATTTCATAATTTTTCGAATCAATATGTGAGCGTGGCATAGGAAAACGCATTTGACCAGTTTCAGTTGATTTTAATCGACTGGAAAATGGCCATTTTTCTAACGGTCTCAGAATTTGACGAAACTAGTTTTATTAGAACCGCATCGTCAATACGAAGCTAGAAAATATTTTTCTGGAATTTTTCGAGTTAGTATGTGACCCTGGTAAATTGAAATGCACGCTCAAATTCGATATGTAGAGTTATATGTTGATTTTGATGAAAACTGATCGAAACGATCGTATCAGCTTACAATACACATCCCATTGTGTTCGGAATGGGGGTAATTAGCTATGGACGACAGGCGGTGGGCTTGATTTCGACTTCAAGATAAAAAGTTACTTTTTAAAGAGAAATTAAAATAAATTAATATATAAATTATTATAAACCCCCACCCCTTTAATTTATCTCTTCCCCCTTTTTGGTCAACCCCCCCCCCCCCCCATTTCTTCCAAATCAGAATAACAGGAAAAAAGAAAGAAAAAACCGCTGACTCCTTCTCGTTGCTTCCCCGTAGACCCATCGCCTTCCTCCCCAAGGCCGTCGCACCCAAGGTTGCGCCCTCCCCTCTCCTTCCTCCGGCGGTCGCGCTCCCTCAGGCGACCCCTCCTCCATCTCAACGACCTCGCGTGAGTCTCGAGACCCCTCTCCTCCCAGTCGCGAGTTCCCCTCGCGCAGCCCACTGCGGGCGTCCGCCGCACCCCCTGCTGCCGCCTCTGACGAACTTCAGCACCCTCCCTCTCCACCTACAGTGAGTTTTCCTTTCAAATTCTGATTTTATTTTAACATAAAACTTTATTGAAATCAGTTTAATTATAAAATTAGTATGTATATATTAAGGATTATTATAAATCAGTTTTTATTTTTTTAATTCAGTTTTAATGTATATGATTTTTATACTCCTAGCATAATAAAAATATGATTTTTATATTATAGAAGGATTAAAAATATAATTTTTATATGATGTAGGGATTAAAAATATAATTTTTATTTATAGAAAGAATAAAAATACGATTTTTATATGATGTAGATAGTAAAAATATTATCTTTATATAAGTAGTGAAATAAAACTCTAATTTTTATTATGTATATGTTGAAAAGAAAATGTGATTTTTATATATGTAGTGGCTACGGGCAACGAAAGTGACAAAAGGCGAGAACATCGATTACTTCTACATAAGAAGAGTCGAGGCATTTGTATTAGCTTTAGTGAGAACTTCTCACCTTAAATTTACTTTTCTAGTTAAATATATATACTAGGATGCAGATGGTGTTTAGTAGCACCCGACACCATCATCCACAGACCATGAACTTGTTTGTTTGGTAGTGTAGTTGGTTAGACTATTTGATTTGAATTTGATTGTTTGGTGAAATGGAATGGATTTGATTGATATGTGTATGGCGTGGGCCATTATTAGACCGAGGATAAGGCTAGGCCTTGTCCCGTTTCTAGTATCGTGTCGTTATGCCGCCGAAATTTTCTAAAATAAGTTAGAAAAATAAAGATATCATTTTATTTAATAAATGAACCGAATAGAATATTCATAGGTTGAATAAAATAATTTGGTCATTAAAAATATAATTTTTATCGTGAATGTGAATAAATAAATATTCATTTACAGACCGGGCGGTTTGTTTATGTTCACCTATTTGAAGGACATTGATTGGGACGATAAATTTTACACATCGCCCAACATCACAAATAAAATCTGTGTTTGTTGATTTGAAACCCCACATGGGTATTGGGATAATATACCACATACACTAATCCCAATAATTGGTTGTATGTCGATCGATGGATTGACAGACTGTTATAAGCGTTAGATATCTATATTTGATGCTTATACAGTGTAGTGCACTTTGGATGATGGTTGATTATTTATCGTTACTATTATATACATGTGTTGTATGGAATCCATATAATTAACGTTGTATGGTAATTGATTGGGTTTCATTCCAATTTAGAAAATAAAGAATATTATAAAATAAAGGTTCATGTGTTGACAGTACTCATCCGTTGAGATTAGTCATGTGTTGAATGAAATATTTTAACAATAAAATTTACATCTTTATCATATAAAATTAGAAACTAACTGGAAAATAGATAAGATGAGTGGTCTCCTGGATATTGACCTGATGTTGGTTTCGGCCTTCGGGGTTAATATTTAGGGAATCGTTCTCTTACTAATTTACGGTTGGAGTCTGATTTGAAGTCAAACGGTAGATACCATAATTTTCATAAAATATATTAAATAAAAAAATAGTCACACATGGACAGTACTCATTCGTTGAGATTAGTCATGTGTTGACAAAAATATAGATTCATGTATTGAATAGGATAAATATTCATTTGTTGAATAGAATAACGGAATTATTGAAATATATAAAGCCGTGTTGATTTGAGATGCGCTATTTTGACGCGAACGATATTTATATCGATTATATTCGTTTTTATAAATGAATTGAATTGAATATAAAGGGAATTCGAATTGAATTGAATATAAAGGAAATTCGAATTGAATTGAATATAAAGGAAATTCAAATTGAATTGAATAGAAAACGAATTCGAATTGAATTGAATAGAAAACGAATTTAATTGAACTGAATTCAATTGAAAATGAACTGAAATAGAATTGAAATAGATTTAAATTGAAATCAAATTGAAATGAATTTTAAAACGAATTTATAAGGAAAAATTCAATTTTGATTTGAATTGGAAATGGAAGTTGAAATGTTTTTGAACCAAATTTAAAATGATTTATAAAATTCGTTTTAAAAAGGAAATCGACGAAATGTATATTATATATATTATATATATATAATAATGGCCTGAATAGATCGCGCCGCGCCGCGGTAGTTCGTGAATTTCGACCATTGATTTCGAACGGATATTACGGGAGTTCCGACTGTCGGATTCTCCTAAAACCGGAACCGTTGGGTTCGTATCGAAAAGGGCTTTCTAACGAATATTAGAAATTTAAAATCTAACGGTTGGATTTGGAGATATGTCCAAATCAAATTTGGAAAAGGTCGCTGTAAGTGCAGTTCGATGGCCGTTGTTGGAAATCGAATGTACGGGCCTTGATAAAATTATTAAAAATATTAATAATTTGTGTAAAAATCAAAAGAAATGATTTGTGAAGAACTGGGATGAAAAATCCCACATTTGTAAAGATAAAAATGGTTTTTTATCGAAATGAACTAGTTTTGAACTAAATTTAAAACCCAATTATTTTTAAATAAATAAATTGGATTTAAAAAGGGGTTTTAAATAACCGGAATTTCTAATATGTTTGATTGGAATTGAATTAGAATTGATTTGTGGGTTTATCGTGAATGGTGTTTTAAATAACACTTGTTCTTTAACCCGATAATAAATAGAATGTGATTTGTGTTTGTCGTGAACTGTGTTTTAAATGACTTTAGTTCTTTTACCCAGTAAAAGGAGTTTTAATGAATCAGTAATTTGATTGAAATGTGAATTGATAATTTAAATTATCAAATTTAGAAAGTGAGCTAGAATGGAGTATCACCAGTTTTGCTCCAAAACGATAGTCAAATCTTTAATTAGGTTTGAACGTGAAATGGTAATTAATTTTACCGATAACACCGTGGTGTTAGATATGAAGTATTACCAGTTTTGCTTCATGGGATGAATAGGTAGGGATTGGGAAATAAAATAAATAACTACTTCGGTGTGGTTCGCTAATCCCGACTAGTTTGGAAAACCATAATTTGGTTTGAAATGACATCCAAAGGAAGATTAAAGAATAAATTTAAAGAATTTATCTTTGATAAAATTAATGGGAACTTTTCCCTAAGAATATGAAATTTAGAAACTAGCTGTAGGTTAGTTAAGAAGAATGGTTTCCTGGATATTGATCTGGTGTTGGTTTTGGCCTTCGGGGTTAATATTTGGGAAACTGTTCTCTTGTTGATTTACGGTTAGTGGCTGCTAAATTGGAATGAGGCGTATGTTGTATTTGTTTAACATTTGTTTACTATATACGCGGGTTATTCAGAAAGGCCGGGTTTATACCCATTCTGAATAACCGATTCGACGATATGTCGAAGATGAAGACGGTGGTTGAAGACCGGAAGTCTTCACATCGTTTGGGTGATTACTGATGATCTTGATTGGGCTGTACACCCAAGAGGAGAGAATCAGTTGGTGATCGTCCAGACATACTTGGAGATCGATGGATATGCGAGGAAAGTGCCTCCGGTTTCGTTCAGACCTAGAACGAACTTGTAAATGGACTGTGTGTCTGACATTGGATTTTATTCTGTGTTGATTGATCTCCATTAAATATACATCTGTTTGGAGGCGGAGAATTTATTCTCTTGCTTAACGCCCTTCTCTGAGACGTACGAGCTCAGAGGTTGTATATCGATGGACATCAGTCGCATGGCATGAATTGCCTGTGTGGCACGCCTAAGTGGCAATTGATCAAGGCTTCTGTTGAAAAGCAAAGTCTTGTGGTTGATGATCAAAGCACGGCCTTTGTGGCGCAGCTTTGTGTATAACGTGAATTCGCGAGCCTCACACCTCAGTATGAGTCAAAAACGGGATAAGGAATGCAGGGAGAGCACGACATTTCCTTCTAGCTTTGGTGGTGTCAGTGACTTACCAGCCCTGACATTTATATACTTTTCACCTATGTGGTTGTTGGATGCGAGGCACCTCGATTTTAGGTCTGTAAGGACCGGGAAACGTGTGTTCAGGAATTGCCAATCCTCAAACGTAAGAGAGGACCGACCCTGAAGATCCAGGGGTTACCCAGAGTGTGTAGTCCTAAGGCATTTGCTAGAGTGTCTCGAAGTGGAGAGGAGTTTTCCCCTTGCCTCGACTCATGAGGGAAATCCAATTTCCAATACGTGCATTTCGGTTTTATTTGTAGAGCCTAGTATGGCGACATAGTGGGATGGGGTGCTTATGCCATCTATGATTTATATTTATGATTGAAATTGTTTTGACACTATACACTTATTATAGTATCAAATGATTTGTTTTAAACGTACCAAGCATGTTTGGCTATTATAAGGGAAAACCCTATCCTCCGGCTTGCGTTGCATTGTGTGATGGGACCTGGGTCTTATAATAGGTTCATTTTTCCAAAAAGCATTGCGCTGTTTCATTATATGCACTGGTATTCTTGGGAGGAAACCTGTTCCATGTTATACGGCATGGTCCCTTGAATTACTCTCTTTTAAAGTAAAGTTTTAAATAACTGTTTTAGTTCTCACACCAGTCACATGACTGACCTGGAGTTTATTGTTTTAACCTAAACTCTAGGTGCACTTATTTTTGACACGGCCAGCTAGTAGTTTTGGTTTTGCAGATTTATATTCACAGGATCCTGATATACAGCTGGAACGATGCTCGGAAAGCTCAGTATCCATGCATTACTTTCAGTTGGGTTTTATATTGTTTTTCCGCTACTATGTAATTTATTGTAATCTCTGATATTTATCGAATGTAATTTATTGTAATCTCTGATATTTGTTGAATGTAATTTATTCAACTATACTCTGTATATTCTTGTATCAGATGGAATTGTTGTAATAAACAATGAAATGTTCTTCCGTCTGCGTTCTTTTGTGTGTTGTTCTCAAAGTATCCACTCTTTCCTTCACGGGGATGTAACGGGTTCTCACAGTTGGTATCAGAGCTTTGGTTTACAGAGCTCGAGAACAAGACACATTAGAACCATACGAAAGAATTCATCAGATATTGGATTAGTAATATCCAATTAGAATGACTCGTTAGAGATAGGTCAGTAGTATCCTAGAACGAGTGTGAAGAGTATATTTTTCAATTGAAAACAATTTTGTGTTGAAAGTTAAATTCAAGTATACTTATTTGAATATTTATTTATTTTGAATTTGGACAATCCAATATATAAAGATTCTGCATATACGCATCATGAACGTATGTTCGAAGTTTTAATATACTGGATAAATACAGAATCACATTCTAGACACCCGGGGATGATTCTGATGATGGTGCATCATCATCAGTATTCATATTCGAGATTCGAAGGTGTGATTTCTATATATTTCCATTAGACTGGTGTGAGAACTAAAACTATATAGATTTATTGTGTGATTTGGCATCAAAAACATGATTTTCTGTATATATATATATATATATATATATATATATATATATATCAAAATTACGAATTTGAAACAATAATTTACTAATTGATTGATGTTTGTGTTGTTTGTTTATTTGTTTGATAATTTTGAACCATTAGCCTAATTGTGTCAAATATTGAATTGTATTGAAAATTAGTCGCATTGGCTTGCATATACATGTGCTTACATTGAACAGGTCATAGCAAGGAGGCTAGAGCAGAAGAATAAAATTGGTTTGCCCGACAAATAGGTACATATTAACTATAATTTACTGTTTTGTTTGGGTGATGATGATTTTATGAGCCGATTAGCTAGTCGCTTGGCTTTTTCTTTTTCTTTTCGAGATCAGAGGGCCTATATGGCAATTTCGGGATTTTCCCGATGCTTCCGGTGCAGGGGAGGTTATGGCGAAATTTTTCGAAAATTTAGGGTGTTGGCCAAATTTTTGAAAATTTTGAAAAGTTCTTAGAAACTGAAAAGTTGAAGAACTTAAGCCATAACGAAAATAATGAAAATTGAGTTGATTTGTTAAACAACTTTCTGCTTTGTTCCTTTTCGGGGACGAAAAGTTTTAAGTAGCACCCGACACCATCATCCACAGACCATGAACTTGTTTGTTTGGTAGTGTAGTTGGTTAGACTATTTGATTTGAATTTGATTGTTTGGTGAAATGGAATGGATTTGATTGATATGTGTATGGCGTGGGCCATTATTAGACCGAGGATAAGGCTAGGCCTTGTCCCGTTTCTAGTATCGTGTCGTTATGCCGCCGAAATTTTCTAAAATAAGTTAGAAAAATAAAGATATCATTTTATTTAATAAATGAACCGAATAGAATATTCATAGCTTGAATAAAATAATTTGGTCATTAAAAATATAATTTTTAACGTGAATGTGAATAAATAAATATTCATTTACAGACCGGGCTGTTTGTTTATGTTCACCTATTTGAAGGACATTGATTGGGACGATAAATTTTACACATCGCCCAACATCACAAATAAAATCTGTGTTTGTTGATTTGAAACCCCACATGGGTATTGGGATAATATACCACATACACTAATCCCAATAATTGGTTGTATGTCGATCGATAGATTGACAGACTGTTATAAGCGTTAGATATCTATATTTGATGCTTATACAGTGTATTGCACTTTGGATGATGGTTGATTATTTATCGTTACTATTATATACATGTGTTGTATGGAATCCATATAATTAACGTTGTATGGTAATTGATTGGGTTTCATTCCAATTTAGAAAATAAAGAATATTATAAAATAAAGGTTCATGTGTTGACAGTACTCATCCGTTGAGATTAGTCATGTGTTGAATGAAATATTTTAACAATAAATTTACATCTTTATCATATAAAATTAGAAACTAACTGGAAAATAGATAAGATGAGTGGTCTCCTGGATATTGACCTGATGTTGGTTTCGGCCTTCGGGGTTAATATTCAGGGAATCGTTCTCTTACTAATTTACGGTTGGAGTCTGATTTGAAGTCAAACGATAGACACCATAATTTTTATAAAATATATTAAATTAAAAAATAGTCACACATGGACAGTACTCATCCGTTGAGATTAGTCATATGTTGACAAAAATATAGATTCATGTATTGAATAGGATAAATATTCATTTGTTGAATAGAATAACGGAATTATTGAAATATATAAAGCTGTGTTGATTTGAGATGCGCTATTTTGACGTGAACGATATTTATATCGATTATATTCGTTTTTATAAATGAATTGAATTGAATATAAAGGAAATTCGAATTGAATTGAATATAAAGGAAATTCGAATTGAATTGAATATAAAGGAAATACGAATTGAATTGAATATAAAGGAAATTCGAATTGAATTGAATAGAAAACGAATTCGAATTGAATTGAATAGAAAACGAATTTGAATTGAACTGAATTCAATTGAAAATGAACTGAAATAGAATTGAAATAGATTTGAATTGAAATCAAATTGAAATGAATTTTAAAACGAATTTATAAGGAAAAATTCAATTTTGATTTGAATTGGAAATGGAAGTTGAAATGTTTTTGAACCAAATTTAAAACGATTTATAAAATTCGTTTTGAAAAGGAAATCGACGAAATGTATATTATATATATTATATATATAATAATGGCCTGAATAGAACGCGCCGCGCCGCGGTAGTTCGTGAATTTCGACCATTATTTCGAACGGATATTACGGGAGATCCGACCGTCGGATTCTCCTAAAACCAGAACCGTTGGGTTCATATCGAAAAGGGCTTTCTAACGAATATTAGAAATTTGAAATCTAACGGTTGGATTTGGAGATATGTCCAAATCAAATTTGGAAAAGGTCGCTGTAAGTGCAGTTCGATGGCCGTTGTTGGAAATCGACTGTACGGGCCTTGATAAAATTATTAAAAATATTAATAATTTGTGTAAAAATCAAAAGAAATGATTTGTGAAGAACTGGGATGAAAAATCCCACATTTGTAAAGATAAAAATGGTTTTTTATCGAAATGAACTAGTTTGGAACAAAATTTAAAACCTAATTATTTTTAAATAAATAAATTGGATTTAAAAAGGGGTTTTAAATAACCGGAATTTCTAATATGTTTGATTGGAATTGAATTAGAATTGATTTGTGGGTTTATCGTGAATGGTGTTTTAAATAACACTTGTTCTCTAACCCGATAATAAATAGAATGTGATTTGGGTTTGTTGTGAACTGTGTTTTAAATGACATTAGTTCTTTAACCCAGTAAAAGGAGTTTTAATGAATCTGTGATTTGATTAAAATGTGAATTGATAATTTAAATTATCAAATTTAGAAAGTGAGCTAGAATGGAGTATCACCCGTTTTGCTCCAAAACGATAGTCAAATCTTTAATTAGGTTTGAACGTGAAATGGTAATTAATTTTACCGATAACACCGTTGTATTAGATATGGAGTATTACCAGTTTTGCTTCATGGGATGAATAGGTTGGGATTGGGAAATAAAATAAATAACTACTTCGGTGTGGTTCGCTAATCCCGACTAGTTTGGAAAACCATAATTTGGTTTGAAATGACATCCAAAGGAAGATTAAAGAATAAATTTAAAGAATTTATCTTTGATTAAATTAATGGGAACTTTTCCCTAAGAATATGAAATTTAGAAACTAGCTGTAGGTTAGTTAAGAAGAATGGTTTCCTGGATATTGATCTGATGTTGGTTTTGGCCTTCGGGGTTAATATTTGGGAAACTGTTCTCTTGTTGATTTACGGTTAGTGGCTGCTAAATTGGAATGAGGCGTATGTTGTGTTTGTTTAACATTTGTTTACTATATACGCGGGTTATTCAGAAAGGCCGGGTTTATACCCATTCTGAGTAACCGATTCGACGATATGTCGAAGATGAAGACGGTGGTTGAAGACCGGAAGTCTTCACATCGTTTGGGTGATTACTGATGATCTTGATTGGGCTGTACACCCAAGAGGAGAGAATCAGTTGGTGATCGTCCAGACATACTTGGAGATCGATGGATATGCGAGGAAAGTGCCTCCGGTTTCATTCAGACCCAGAACGAACTTGTAAATGGACTGTGTGTCTGACATTGGATTTTATTCTGTGTTGATTGATCTCCATTAAATATACATCTATTTGGCGGCGGAGAATTTATTCTCTTGCTTAACGCCCTTCTCTGAGACGTACGAGCTCAGAGGTTGTATATCGATGGACATCAGTCGCATGGCATGAATTGCCTGTGTGGCACGCCTAAGTGGCAATTGATCAAGGCTTCTGTTGAAAAGCAAAGTCTTGTGGTTGATGATCAAAGCACGGCCTTTGTGGCGCAGCTTTGTGTATAACGTGAATTCGCGAGCCTCACACCTCAGTATGAGTCAAAAACGGGATAAGGAATGCAGGGAGAGCACGACATTTCCTTCTAGCTTTGGTGGTGTCAGTGACTTACCAGCCCTGACATTTATATACTTTTCACCTATGTGGTTGTTGGATGCGAGGCGCCTCGATTTTAGGTTTGTAAGGACCGGGAAACGTTTGTTCAGGAATTGCCAATCCTCAAACGTAATAGAGGACCGACCCTGAAGATCCAGGGGTTACCCAGAGTGTGTAGTCCTGAGGCATTTGCTAGAGTGTCTCGAAGTGGAGAGGAGTTTGCCCCTTGCCTCGAATCATGACGGAAATCCAATTTCCAATACGTGCATTTCGGTTTTATTTGTAGAGCCTAGTATGGCGACATAGTGGGATGTGGCGCTTATGCCGTCTATGATTTATATTTATGATTGAAATTGTTTTGACACTATACACTTATTATAGTATCAAATGATTTGTTTTAAACGTACCAAGCATGTTTGGCTATTATAAGGGAAAATCCTATCCTCCGGCTTGCGTTGCATTGTGTGATGGGACCTGGGTCTTATAATAGGTTCATTTTTCCAAAAAGCATTGCGCTGTTTCATTATATGCACTTGTATTCTTGGGAGGAAACCCGTTCCGTGTTATACGGCGTAGTCCCTTGAATTACTCTCTTTTAAAGTAAAGTTTTAAATAACTGTTTTAGTTCTCACACCAGTCACATGACTGACCTGGAGTTTATTGTTTTAACCTAAACTCTGGGTGCCCTTATTTTCGACACGGGCAGCTAGTAGTTTTGGTTTTGCAGATTTTTATTCACAGGATCCTGATTTACAGCTGGAACGATGCTCGGAAAGCTCTGTATCCGTGCATTACTTTCAGTTGGGTTTTATATTGTTTTTCCGCTGCTATGTAATTTATTGTAATCTCTAATATTTATCGAATGTAATTTATTGTAATCTCTGATATTTATCGAATGTAATTTATTCAATTATACTCTGTATATTCTTGTTTCTGATGGAATTGTTGTAATAAACAATGAAATTTTCTTCCGTCTGCGTTCTTTTGTGTGTTGTTCTCAAAGTATCCGCTCTTTCCTTCATGGGGAAGTAACGGGTTCTCACATTGAGTGAAGTAATGAAATGATTTTTGAAACAAAAATCAAACCAGATGTTTAATTGTTGAGTAGAATTGACTAATGTAAGGAAAAAATTAGTTAATGGAATCTTAAATCGAAATTGGACTTTGAATCAGAGAAAAAGGGGTTTGTAAATTCATATTCAAAATCGAATATAAAACTTGAATTAGAAATAGCATTCAATTGTTTTGAAAATAAATTAATTTATATTTGAACGTGATATGTTCAAATAACAAATGAAATAGGCTAAGAAGCTGATTAAAGAATAAATGGGCGAAACTGAATTCAAACGAATGGATTGAGTAGAATTGAATTGAAAACAGGCGAACATGTGTTAGACAAGTATGGGATGAAATATATGAAGACTTTAATTTATGTGCTCGACAAAAAGGTACAAGTTTAAATTCCATATGAGGTTTTATGCGCTGTATCGGCAAGCCGCTTGGCTTTTTCTTTTTGATTGGAGAGGCCTGTGTGGCGGTTTGGAGATTTTCTCGATGCTCCCGGTACAAAGGAGGTTATGGCGAATTTTTCAGGAAATTTAAGGAGTTAGAGTATTTTTAAGAAAATTTGATAGTTAGAAATCAACGTATCGATATATATAGAATTCGATAAGTAAATGAACTTAAAATTAGAATGTTATAAACAAAAAGGAAATCTATAATTGAATCTGGTTAAAATAGAAAGAGAAGCGTATACGTGTTTAGAAATGGAAAATTGGTTTTTATGGTATTGATTATTCGAGAATAATGGTCTTATCTGTTTTGAAGTTAAGGATGTTTACAGTCAAGGCCTGAGAGGTAATTTTACCCCAACTCGATTGATTTCACTTTTAACCGATAAATAGCGAAGATCCAGTCTTGAAGATCAATGGTTGAATAAAAGATAGTTGAATGAAATATTTTGGGTGTAACGATGTTTTACACAACATTCGTTTTAAACCAAATAAGTGGAATTTTGGAAATATAATAATATATATTTCCTAGGAATAGAATTAAATGAGTCGAGCAAGAGATAAGTAAATAGGAATGTTTTCCATTTATAAATAGAAGATATTTTCTAAATATAGAAAATAAAAGAAGATGATATATGGAAATGTTTTTTTTCAAATAACGTAAGAGGCCAAGAAGATGATTATCGAAAATATCGTGTTAACGATGATAAAGGAAGTGGAGAAGTGATTTAATTAATGAAATATTAATTAAAAGGCCCAGTGATTGTTTGATTTTTTGAATGGATGTTTTTTTCTTCGATAGTTAAATAACCGACTATTGAAGTGTTTGCCAATATCGTTGTCAATATGGAGTGACTGATTGGATTATTATCCGAGAACCACTCTGTATTGGCAGTAGTGTTGCGAATCAGATTATGTAAAGATAATCGAAGACGGAGTGAAGTGCAAGGGCTTTTTCTATTAATAGAAATTACGCCTTCGGTTTCGTTCAGTCCTAGAACGAACGTATATGGACGAATGTCTGATAAAGTATTTCCAGTGATCGAATATGTTGGTATGTATAAATATATATGGTGGCAACAGATTTATTCCCTTAGCATTATATCCAGAATATATTTGTGCAAATCAATTAGTGATTAACGGATCTGACAATGTGGCATTCAAAGTGATTGTGCTATCAACGAATGATAAGTAATTGCAGCCTCAGGCCTCAACAACCAGGAAATGACAAAAATCGGGCAGGCAGCATGGCTATGTGGGTCGCTCCCATTAGGGTGTATAATCACCTATCTAGAGATATTCATTTCATTCTTTAATCTATTCGATGCTATCCTGTAAAGACCTGAAAATTCTCGCTCTTGAATCAACCGTAAACCACAAAAGTTTGATTCAAAGTTGGAAATCTTCGAATACTTTAACTCTGGGAATACAACACATCAGAACAATAATAGCAGACTTTTATTACATCAAGATAATATAACATCAGAGTACAGAATATATCAGAGTACATCGAAATTAAATTACAGTGGAAGATAAATTTTACATTAAATAATACATTGCAGCGGAAGATTATCAAAAGCTCTCGACACAGCTTTAAGCTTGATCCATGATCCTGCTAAAGAGATAAAAATCTGCAAAAAGCTACTCGACTGCCCATGTGGAAAATAAGGGCACCCGAGTTTGCCAATGAAACAAACATCCAGTCAGTCATGGGACTGGTATGAGAAATCTTTTCTACATTATCTGACAGTATGGCAAATCACAGGACCACGCCGCTAATGCGGAACGGGTTTACTCCATTGGATTGCTAGTGCATATACTACTACCATAAATAAAGCTATGGATCTATAATGCATCAATCTACAAGCAATTCCTCAATCTACCCATTTAGACTTAATCCCTAAACTTAGATTTTCAAAATCCAATTCTCTTTACAGAAATTATTTCTTTGGACATTATTTCCCGATTTCTTATTTCAAATCATTATGAAATACATATCTATTTTTTTAAAATCAAAGTAGATTTCACTTCAGGATTGGAAAACAAAACATTTGGAAATATGAATTCCAAAACATAACAATAAAAACAAGTATGCAACCTAATATCAGTTTTCCCTTAGACAAGGCAAAGGGCACACACCTAAGCAACTCGATATATATATATATGTGCACCTCCCACTATGGAGAAAGCTACACTAACCACTGACCAATTCTCAAGGTCAAGGTCTGTAATAACCCGGAAATCTGAGCCAATTTAAAATTTTTATTTTGGCAATTTTTATGGATTTTGAATATTTAAAATGAATTATTTTAAATAATAACGACGAGAAATTTATTTTAAATAGAAATAGAACGTATATATTTATATACGTCGTCGTTAGAATAATAATTTATTTTTACCTTTGGATCGTCAAGGCCGGTCCACCGATGTGGATTAAAATGCCTGAACACTGCGTTTCCCCACCCTTTGGCGTGTCAATGAGCCAACGAATGACTCCATCGGCTTCACATAGTAAGCGAAATATCCAAGGCGTCTCGCAACAGCAACAACCACATAAGTCAAACTCGTCAGTGCATGTAAAACCATTGATGCCACTTCTAACTAGAAAGAAATGCATGAAGCACCGTCTGTGTGGCGTAGCTTTGTGTATAACGTGAATTCGCGAACCTCACACCCCGGTTTTAACTACCCTGCCGTTATGCTATCGAAATTTTGAATAATATTCATGTGTTAGAATTATTTTCATGCGTTGAAACTATATTCGTGTGTTGAATAGAAATTCACGTGTTGAATGGTATTCGTGTTTTAAAATAAATTGTTTTATAATAAAAATCATATTTTTAACATCTCTATGAACCAGAAGCGGGAGAGGACCTCAGGGAGGGCATGTGTTTCCTTCTAGTTAGAGGTGGTGTCGGTGCTTGAACTGGCTGACATTTATATAATTTTCACCTATGTGGTTGTTGCTGTTGCGAGGCGCCTCGGATATATCGGTCGATCCGGGACCGATGGAGTCATTCGTTGGCTCATTTACACCCTAAAGGGTGAGGAAACACAGTGTTCAGGCATTTTAATCCACATCGGTGGACCGGCCCTGACGATCCAAGGGCTCACCTGTGTCTGGGACCTGAGGCTTGGGCTAGAGAGTCAACCATAATTCTACATCCCGGATCCAACAAAAGTGGTTTCATCGAAATCCGAGGTCGTTTGCAAAATGGCCATTTTTAAGGGCCGAAAATCCATAGCGACTATTCTGAAATTTCAACTGGACATATCTTTTGATTCCCGCTATGAAATTCCAATCTTTCGGATTCGTTGGAAAGATATTCACAAATAGATTCTAATATTCGTAATTTTTTGAATCAATATGTGAGCATGGCGAAGGAAAACGCGTTTGACCAGTTTCAGTTGATTTTAAACGACTGGAAAATGGCCATTTTTCAAACGGTCTCAGAATTCGATGAAACTGGTTTTGTTAGGACCGTATCGTGAATACGAAGCTAGAAAATATTTTTCGAGAATTTTTCTAGTTAGTATGTGGCCCCGGTAAATTAAAATGTGCGCTCAAATTCAATATATAGAGTTATATTTTGATTTTGACGAAAACGGATCGAAAAGATCGAATCATCTTACGACACATATCCCATTGGGTTTGGAATGGGGGTAATTAGCTGTGGATGACAGGCGGTGGGTCTCGTTTTGAGATCGAAATTTAAAGTTACTTTATGGATTATAAAATAAAATAAAATAAAATAAATCTCCCTCCCTCTCTCCTATACCCTCAGGCCCCCCTTTCACTCAGTCAAAGCTGATCGAGATAAAAAAAGAGAAAAAAACAAATTGCTCCACCGCCTGTCAATGAGGCGCGCCGACCGCCCTCCCCCTCCACCTCAGATCGGCCGCCCCCTTTTTCCCTTCCCCTTCTCTTCCCCCGCTCGTTCGCGCCCAGAATCCGAAGCACCTGGTGGTGCGAGCTACTCCTGATGGCGGCCACAGGGAGGTGACGCCACCCCTTCTTCCGGTGTCCTCCGATCAACTTCTGGGGCAGGGTGGCGGCCGCGATAAGGGACCCTAGTTTACTAGCCTGGTTCGATTTTTCTGGAAAAAAAAAACCAGAAGAAGAAGATGAGGTAAAAGCATGATACAGTGAGTTTTTAATAGATTTTTATTTTTATTTCAGTTTTATATATGAAAAATGTTCTTTTTAGGACATATATGGAAATGTTTTTTTAGAAAATATAAAAATAGCATGATTAGAAAATATAAAAATAGCATGATTTGAAAATATAAAAATAGCATGATTAGAAAATATAAAAATAGCATGATTTGAAAATATAAAAATAGCACGATTTGAAAATATAAAAATATGAACATACTTTGTTTTAAAAATATGAACATACTTTGTTTTAAAAGTATAAATATACTTTGTTTTAAAAATATGAATACGATTTTTATATATAGATTTGAAATAGAAAAATGTGATTTTTGTATAAGAAAAAGCTTTGATTTTGAAAGGGCGAAATTTTTATATGATATAGAGTATAAACATATAATTTTTATTATAGTAGAGTATCAAAAATATAATTTTTATTATAGTAGAGTATCAAAAATAAAATTTTTAGTTATATATCGAAAGATTGATTTTTATACATAAACTAGTGAGATAAAAATATGATTTTTACTTCGATAAAAATAGGATTTTTATATACGAAAGATCAGTTTAAAAATATGATTTTTATAGAGTAAAAATTCAAATTTTATATATGTAGTGAATACGGATGACGAAAGTGATGAAAGAAGATGTAACGACCCGCAAATCCGAGCTATCTGAGTTGACTAAATACACCACACGTCCAACCCAAATAACACAGAAATACGACTCATTATTAGAAAGAAGTTAGAAGATGAGAAATAGAAAGAAAGAAACATTAGAATAGAAGAAAAACGAAGATCACAACTCACAGCGGAACGAATAAAATATATTATATAACATAACTTTTGAAATACAAATCAGTAACTTTATATACATACCATCATCAGAGCACAACAGTCATTTCTGGAACAGTTATAAACACCTGTTTCCAGATACAAACAAGGTCCACAGCGGAATATATGATAGCCTATAGCTAACTGGTGAAGCCTCCTGCTTCCAGCTCCTTCAAATGAATCTGTGAAATCCTGACTACTTGACTGCCCGTAAAAATTTGGGCACCCAAGAGTTTAGGGAAAAACAAAACAAAATAAACTCTGGGTCAGTCATGGGACTGGTGTGAGTAAACTCCAACCACTTGCTTAACTTTCAAAACCATTTTTCGAAAGAAAAGATAATAGTAAGACCAGCCCACACATAAACATGGACGGTTTTTACCTTACTATAACCCAAAACATTTTGATATCAAATCCAATGATATTATAATAATGTCTACATCAAGTAAATAACCAAATAGCAGAACGCTTGCATCTCACGCTCCACATATATAGTATAAAATCAAAAACCTCATGGCGCTTATTAGAGATTGGATTTCCAACATGACAAGGTATGGAACCACCTTCCGACTGTGTATCTCTAGAGAGGAATACACTGGGTTCAACAAGAACATCTTGCAACCCGACCCACACATGACCGACCACTCATTTCGCTTGAGTGTATCGAATGTATATCACCAACGGTTGGACTCAAACCACCGTTTCCCGAATGGGCAGAATCGATAGATTTAGAAACAAAAGGAATTTCTCTAGATAGGTGATTATACATCCTAATGGGTGCGACCCACATAGCTATGCTGCCTGCCCGATTTTTGTCCTTTCCCGGTTGTTGAGGCCTGAGGCTACGAATACTTACCATTCATTGATAGCACAATCACTTTGAATGCCACATTGTCAGATCCGTTAATCACTAGTTGAGTTTGCACAAATATTCTGGATATTATGCTAAGGGATAAATCCGTTGCAACCATATATATTCATACAGACCAACCCATTTGATCATTGAAAATACTTTGTCAGACATTCGTCCATTTACATTCGTTCTGGGATTGAACGAAACCGAAGGCACTATTTCTATTACTAGAAAAGCCCTTGCACTTTACTCCGTCTTCAATATATTCAGCATACTTGGTTCGCAACGCTTATGCCGATACGGAGTGGTTCTTCGGATAATAATCCAACCGGTCTCTCCATATTGACAATGATGGTCAAAAACTTCGATAGTCTGTGATTTAACTATCGAATAAAAACAAGTGTTCATCCAAACATATCAAACAAACCACTGGGCTCTTTAATTAATATTCATTAATTAAACCATTTCTCTATTTTCTCAATCAATATTTGTTAGCCAAATATTTTCAATAATCATTCTCGCCTCTTATGCCATTTGGAAAACGTTTCCAAATATCAACTTCTTTTATTTCTATATATTAGAAAAATCTCTATTTGCAATTGGAAACAATTTCAATCACTTATCTCTATTCCTTTTTGTTTACCACATTCGATTTTTATATTCACTTTACTATTGAATTCAATACGTCGATACAAGGATTTCAGATTATCAAAATCTCTTAAAAATATTCTAACTCCTTAAATTTCCGGAAAATTTCGCCATAACCTCCCCTGTATCGGGAGCATTGGGAAATTTTAAATAGCTTCCCGGTATCTTCTCCAATCGAAAAGAAAAAGAAAAAGCCAAGCGGCTTGCCGATACGGCGCATAAATCTCATATATGAATTAAACATGTACCTTTTGTCGAGCACATAAATTTAAATCTTCATATACTCCATCCCATATCTGCTTACACCTGTTCACCTGTTTCCAATTCAATTCAACTCAATCCATTCGTTTGAATTCAATTTTTGAATCGTTTGAATTCAGTTTCGCTCCATTATTCTTTTATTAGCCTTTTTTTTTTTTGCATAATTCACTTCTTTGTTTGAACATAACACGTTCAAATAAAATGTTTAACTTGCCCATAACCAAATTGAATTTCTATTTCAATTCTAGTTTCCTCTTTGATTTCGAATATAAATTTTCAAATCGAAATTGCTTATTCAAAGCCCAATATTAATTCGAAATCTCATTAACTAATTCCCGTTCAAATTAGTTAATTCTATTCAATAATCAAAAATCAGATTTCTGTTTCAAAATCAAATTACTTCACTTGAGTTCACATATAATTACAACTCAGAATCTGACATTTCCTAAATAGAAATTCGGATTTTTATTTGCTTAAAACCCTTTTATAAATAAAATAAACTATTATGGGTTTACAACGATTTTGGCGCTGTTTTTCTGAAAATTTGATTTTGACATATCTCAAAATCTATACGACGAAATCCAGATTTTTCTCTTCCATTAGAAAACTATTATCAAATCGGTCTTGACGTTTCTTGTTTCAAAGAATTTCGACTTCAATTGAGTTCTATATATTCAATTGAAGTTAGAATCGCTATTTTTCGAACTGCAGCGCTGCGGCGAGTTCGTTTTAATTATATTTATATATATATACTTTTAAACTTCTAAACTTCTTTAAAATGAATTCAACTCCATTTAACTCTGCTTGATTCAAATTCAAATCTCACTTTTATTTGAATTCTAAATTCAAATTCCAATTCCTTTTCTATTTGGTATTCAAATTCAATATTTAAATTTCCATTTGAAATTTCCTATATTCAAATTCTATGTTTGAATTCATTTGAATTCTCTTATTCAAACTCTATTTTTAAATTCCATTTTAACTTCTACATTCCAATTTCTATATTTGAATTCTATTGGAATTCAAATATTCAAACTCCTTTTTAAATTCTATATTCAGAATTCCATAATTTAAAACCCATTTGAACTTCATATTCAAACCCCATAAATCAAATCCTATTTAAATTCAATTTGAATCTCTTATATTCTAATTTCATTTTCCATTTGAATTCTAATATTCAAATTCGTTTCCAGCCCCATTTGAATTCTAATATTCAAACTCATTATTAACACCATTTGAATTTCTTCACTCAAATCCATTTGAATTCCCTTGAATTCAAATTCCATTTCAAAATCATTTGGATTTCCTATTTTGAAATCCTATTTGAAATTCTATTTCCAATTCTACTTTGAAATCCTATTTTCAAAGTTTATTTCAAATTCTATTTTGAAATCTCATATTCAAATTTCTACTTGAATTTCTGTATTCAATTCCATGTTCAAATTCAATACTCGAATTCCTATTTCAAACCTCTATTCAAATTTCATATTTAAATTCCATTCAAATCTCTATTCAAATTTCACATTTGAATTTTTCTTTGAAATACTATATTTCAAATGCTATTCAATTCTTCTTTGAAATTCTATTTTCAAAGTCTATTTCAAATTCTCTTCTGAAAATTCTATTTTGAAATTCTATTTCAAATTCTATTTGGAAATTCTATTTCAAATTCTCTATATTCAAACACCATTTGAAAGTTCTATATTCAAATCCACCTTGGATTTTCTATTTGAATTCTAAATTCAAATTTTCTATCTCCTTTTCTTTTTGAATTCAAATTTCTATTTTTTTTTCTATTATTCAAATCCTATATTTAAATTTCCTTTTGAATCATATTTTCAAAACACTTGTATGTCTATTTCTGAATTATCAAATGATAATTCTTTTCACTTCATTTATAACTTCGTTATAAAAGAACTATTTATAAATTTCGTTTATAAAGGAACTACTTGTTTTATTTTTCAAAAACAAGTTTATGTTTTATTCCCATTTAAAATTCAAATTTCTATTTTAAAAATAGAATTTTTCCTTTTTAAATCTCAATATCCTTTTTATTTGGCCCAGTGATATTTAAAACAATCAAATCACCCAATTTTCAATCATTTTATTTTAACACATCATATATGAATATATGAAATCAGCAAAACAACAAACAGATAATATATTTTTGAGGAATCCAGTTGGATTCCTCCAACCTGTTTTCCTGCATCCACAGATGTTAGCACATAAATAATACCCATTCTGCTTCGTGGCAGAATATCGCGGTATAGAAGGTCATCCACTAATCATAGCGTGGGGCGTATAGGGTAATCATCCGCTATGAAACTGCGGGCATCCGCTAATGAGACTGCGGGAATCCAACCAATCAATCCACCCAATATATATATATATATAGCCTAAATAACTAATATATATAAAACAAGCAGAAAAACATTCACACAAGCAACAACAATTATTTTTAACGAATAAAAATAATTATAAAATAAAGGTGAGTGAGATTTACTCACCGTGGTTTTCGTTTTTTGAATATCCATTTAGAATTCCTTATCGTTTTGGCCTTGAATCCAGTTAGATCATTTCATACCTACAATGATTTATTTTTATCGATAAATCGATTATTTATTTAGATTAACTTATTATAAATAAATAAAACAAATAATTCTAAAAAATTTTAAATTACTAAACAACATATACCTTGTTGTTTCCGCATATCACTCGACCAATTACCAACACTCGGCCATCGATGACTGCAATCAGCCCCAAAACTGACTTCGACATTTCGTCGAACAACTCACAGTCAAGCTGCTATTCCCTACTAACACTCATTGTCCAAGCCTACTACCGAATACTGCTCCTCCTGACCTCACACACTACTGTCGCTCCTCCCCTTGAAAGCTTCCCATAACTCATGATGACCGTAACCTCCTTGTCCTTGAACAACAGAGCCGAATCCCCTATTTCCATCACTATCGCACTCTTCCTGCTCGTCCCAGAAACCCCTTCATCGAAGACCTCAGCCCATGAAATCCACCACCGAACTTAGTTCGAGCGAAACCCCAATACTCCACTAAATACCGTACTGTTGCCACCATTATCAAGTTCGACTTCACCGTCGACTTCATCAACAGCGCACCCCCCCACATCAAAACGGGAAACCCTATCAAAGTCGAAAACCACATCTCCAGTTCGATGTCGAGCTACCTGCGATGGCGATTTTCCTTTTTCAATTTCTGATAGGAATCGATTTTTCGGATGATAAAAAGAAAAAGAAAAAGAAAAAGAAGAAGGAACGAAGGAATTTATTTGAGGAGCGACGTTGATTGAAAATAGAGAGGAGATGGAGTGCGGTTTTATAAGGGCGCAAGGGAACATGAGTACGACAGACATTAATTTGATGTTTTCCTTGATATTGGAAGAGGAAGACAGGAAATTTGGCTCGAGGAAAGAAATAGGGTGGCGCGATATAGGTCTGTATTGTAACAGGAGTAGGTCGGCCTCTTTTTATATTATCTATTTTGATTTTTGTTTTGTTTTAATCTATTTTTATTACCGACTATATTCAAATTTATACCGGTCTTCTGAACTGTTTGATTCAGTTTTCATTTTTGATTCAAAATTTATTTCGTATTACTATAAATTTATAAATAAAATTTATTTATATTATCAACAAAATATTTAGAACCATATTAAATATTAAAAATTTATCGTTCAAAAATCTGGGTCGTTACATTCTTCCCCCCTTAAAATAATTTCGTCCTCGAAATTGCTAAGGTAGGAAAAAGGGTACAAATCCATTTCTTTTCAAACTCCATTTATGTTGAAACTCAACTTCTCATATTTCAACAAATTAGTTCCAACCAAAACTTTTGGTCTTCACCCCTTTAATTCGAATGATCTACGATCAATCCATTTATATCCAATCTATATTCCATTAAACCTATTCAAATTGATTCTAAATCAATTTATCCCCTTTGATTCATTTAACTTGCTTTAAATAAAATTTTAATTCCAGAATTCAAATTCCAGGGTTTTCATTTCAAATCCTTTTGAAATCACTTATTCAAATTCAAAACATTTGAATATTCAAACCAATTTGTTTTCTTTCAAACAAATTCCATCAAAACTTTTTCTAAGGTAGCAATTCATCACTTAGAACTCGAAAATGAACACTGATGATGTTGCAATCATCATCAGAATTATTTCCCAGCCACTGAAGTGAGTTCAGTGCCTTATTATTTCAAAATCCATGATTTTCTTTCAAATCCTTTAAAACAAATCTATACTATTTTAATATACTTTGAAAAATATTTTTCCAAATTCCCAGGATTTAAATTCCAAATTCTGGTTTGAATTTAATTCTAATTCATCTCATTTGTATATTTAATTCCTATACAAATTCTATTTGGTTATAAATAACCATTCTAAATTTATAATCTCATTTGATTATAAAGTCAACATCCAACACATCCATATAATAATAATTCTAGAAAATTATTCTTTCTATATCAAAATAGAATCTTGGGTAAAATTATTTCATTTACCCTCTTTAAAACAATATTATGTCGATTCTTCTGTCCAAGTGTTTACAAACTCCTATCGACGTCGTGGCGTCCCACGATTCGACCAGAATTCATAAACCACTCAACAGACTAGCCAACACAATATAAAACAACTTTTATATCAACTAACAAATACGCTCTCTCATATATATACTCAACTCATTCTAGGGTACTACTGACCCTATCTCTAATGAGCACATGCCACACAAGCCTAGGTGTTCGCTCAACCTAAGCTCTGATACCACCTGTAACGACCCGCAAATCCGAGCTATCTGAGTTGACTAAATACACCACACGTCCAACCCAAATAACACAGAAATACGACTCATTATTAGAAAGAAGTTAGAAGATGAGAAATAAAAAGAAATAAATATTAGAATAGAAGAAAAACGAAGATCACAACTCACAGCGGAACGAATAAAATATATTATATAACATAACTTTTGAAATACAAATCAGTAACTTTATATACATACCATCATCAGAGCACAACAGTCATTTCTGGAACAGTTATAAACACCTGTTTCCAGATACAAACAAGGTCCACAGCGGAATATATGATAGCCTATAGCTAACCGGTGAAGCCTCGTTCTTCCAGCTCCTTCAAATGAATCTGTGAAATCCCGACTACTTGACTGCCCGTACAAATTTGGGCACCCAAGAGTTTAGGGAAAAACAAAACAAAATAAACTCTGGGTCAGTCATGGGACTGGTGTGAGTAAACTCCAACCACTTGCTTAACTTTCAAAACCATTTTTCGAAAGAAAAGATAATAGTAAGACCATCCCACACATAAACATGGACGGTTTTTACCTTACTATAACCCAAAACATTTTGATATCAAATCCAATGATATTATAATAATGTCTACATCAAGTAAATAACCAAATAGCAGAATGCTTGCATCTCACGCTCCACATATATAGTATAAAATCAAAAACCCCATGGCGCTTATTAGAGATTGGATTTCCAACATGACAAGGTATGGAACCACCTTCCGACTGTGTAACTCTAGAGAGGAATACACTGGGTTCAACAAGAACATCTTGCAACCCGGCCCACACATGACCGACCACTCATTTCGCTTGAGTGTATCGAATGTATATCACCAACGGTTGGACTCAAACCACCGTTTCCCGAATGGGCAGAATCGATAGATTTAGAAACAAAAGGAATTTCTCTAGATAGGTGATTATACATCCTAATGGGTGCGACCCACATAGCCATGCTGCCTGCCCGATTTTTGTCCTTTCCCGGTTGTTGAGGCCTGAGGCTACGAATACTTACCATTCATTGATAGCACAATCACTTTGAATGCCACATTGTCAGATCCGTTAATCACTAGTTGAGTTTGCACAAAAATTCTGGATATTATGCTAAGGGATAAATCCGTTGCAACCATATATATTCATACAGACCAACCCATTTGATCATTGAAAATACTTTGTCAGACATTCGTCCATTTACATTCGTTTTGGGATTGAACGAAACCAAAGGCACTATTTCTATTACTAGAAAAGCCCTTGCACTTTACTCCGTCTTCAATATATTCAGCATACTTGGTTCGCAACGCTTATGCCGATACGGAGTGGTTCTTCGGATAATAATCCAACCGGTCTCTCCATATTGACAACGATGGTCAAAAACTTCGATAGTCTGTGATTTAACTATCGAATAAAAACAAGTGTTCATCCAAACATATCAAACAAACCACTGGGCTCTTTAATTAATATTCATTAATTAAACCATTTCTCTATTTTCTCAATCAATATTTGTTAGCCAAATATTTTCAATAATCATTCTCGCCTCTTATGCCATTTGGAAAACGTTTCCAAATATCAACTTCTTTTATTTCTATATATTAGAAAAATCTCTATTTGCAATTGGAAACAATTTCAATCACTTATCTCTATTCCTTTTTGTTTACCACATTCGATTTTTATATTCACTTTACTATTGAATTCAATACGTCGATACAAGGATTTCAGATTATCAAAATCTTTTAAAAATATTCTAACTCCTTAAATTTCCGGAAAATTTCGCCATAACCTCCCCTGTATCGGGAGCATTGGGAAATTTTAAATAGCTTCCCGGTATCTTCTCCAATCGAAAAGAAAAAGAAAAAGCCAAGCGGCTTGCCGATACGGCGCATAAATCTCATATATGAATTAAACATGTACCTTTTGTCGAGCACATAAATTTAAATCTTCATATACTCCATCCCATATCTGCTTACACCTGTTCACCTGTTTCCAATTCAATTCAACTCAATCCATTCGTTTGAATTCAATTTTTGAATCGTTTGAATTCAGTTTCGCTCCATTATTCTTTTATTAGCCTTTTTTTTTTTGCATAATTCACTTCTTTGTTTGAACATAACACGTTCAAATAAAATGTTTAACTTGCCCATAACCAAATTGAATTTCTATTTCAATTCTAGTTTCCTCTTTGATTTCGAATATAAATTTTCAAATCGAAATTGCTTATTCAAAGCCCAATATTAATTCGAAATCTCATTAACTAATTCCCGTTCAAATTAGTTAATTCTATTCAATAATCAAAAATCAGATTTCTGTTTCAAAATCAAATTACTTCACTTGAGTTCACATATTACAACTCAGAATCTGACATTTCCTAAATAGAAATTCGGATTTTTATTTGCTTAAAACCCTTTTATAAATAAAATAAACTATTATGGGTTTACAACGATTTTGGCGCTGTTTTTCTGAAAATTTGATTTTGACATATCTCAAAATCTATACGACGAAATCCAGATTTTTCTCTTCCATTAGAAAACTATTATCAAATCGGTCCTGACGTTTCTTGTTTCAAAGAATTTCGACTTCAATTGAGTTCTATATATTCAATTGAAGTTCGAATCGCTATTTTTCGAACTGCAGCGCTGCGGCGAGTTCGTTTTAATTATATTTATATATATATACTTTTAAACTTCTAAACTTCTTTAAAATGAATTCAACTCCATTTAACTCTGCTTGATTCAAATTCAAATCTCACTTTTATTTGAATTCTAAATTCAAATTCCAATTCCTTTTCTATTTGGTATTCAAATTCAATATTTAAATTTCCATTTGAATTTCCTATATTCAAATTCTATGTTTGAATTCATTTGAATTCTCTTATTCAAAGTCTATTTTTAAATTCCATTTTAACTTCTACATTCCAATTTCTATATTTGAATTCTATTGGAATTCAAATATTCAAACTCCTTTTTAAATTCTATATTCAGAATTCCATAATTTAAAACCCATTTGAATTTCATATTCAAACCCCATAGATCAAATCCTATTTAAATTCAATTTGAATCTCTTATATTCAAATTTCATTTTCCATTTGAATTCTAATATTCAAATTCGTTTCCAGCCCCATTTGAATTCTAATATTCAAACTCATTATTAACACCATTTGAATTTCTTCACTCAAATCCATTTGAATTCCCTTGAATTCAAATTCCATTTCAAAATCATTTGGATTTCCTATTTTGAAATCCTATTTGAAATTCTATTTCCAATTCTACTTTGAAATCCTATTTTCAAAGTTTATTTCAAATTCTATTTTGAAATCTCATATTCAAATTTCTACTTGAATTTCTGTATTCAATTCCATGTTCAAATTCAATACTCGAATTCCTATTTCAAACCTCTATTCAAATTTCATATTTAAATTCCATTCAAATCTCTATTCAAATTTCACATTTGAATTTTTCTTTGAAATACTATATTTCAAATGCTATTCAATTCTTCTTTGAAATTCTATTTTCAAAGTCTATTTCAAATTCTCTTCTGAAAATTCTATTTTGAAATTCTATTTCAAATTCTATTTGCAAATTCTATTTCAAATTCTCTATATTCAAACACCATTTGAAAGTTCTATATTCAAATCCACCTTGGATTTTCTATTTGAATTCTAAATTCAAATTTTCTATCTCCTTTTCTTTTTGAATTCAAATTTCCATTTTTTTTTCTATTATTCAAATCCTATATTTAAATTTCCTTTTGAATCATATTTTCAAAACACTTGTATGTCTATTTCTGAATTATCAAATGATAATTCTTTTCACTTCATTTATAACTTCGTTATAAAAGAACTATTTATAAATTTCGTTTATAAAGGAACTACTTGTTTTATTTTTCAAAAACAAGTTTATGTTTTATTCCCATTTAAAATTCAAATTTCTATTTTAAAAATAGAATTTTTCCTTTTTAAATCTCAATATCCTTTTTATTTGGCCCAGTGATATTTAAAACAATCAAATCACCCAATTTTCAATCATTTTATTTTAACACATCATATATGAATATATGAAATCAGCAAAACAACAAACAGATAATATATTTTTGAGGAATCCAGTTGGATTCCTCCAACCTGTTTTCCTGCATCCACAGATGTTAGCACATAAATAATACCCATTCTGCTTCGTGGCAGAATATCGCGGTATAGAAGGTCATCCACTAATCATAGCGTGGGGCGTATAGGGTAATCATCCGCTATGAAACTGCGGGCATCCGCTAATGAGACTGCGGGAATCCAACCAATCAATCCACCCAATATATATATATATAGCCTAAATAACTAATATATATAAAACAAGCAGAAAAACATTCACACAAGCAACAACAATTATTTTTAACGAATAAAAATAATTATAAAATAAAGGTGAGTGAGATTTACTCACCGTGGTTTTCGTTTGTTGAATATCCATTTAGAATTCCTTATCGTTTTGGCCTTGAATCCAGTTAGATCATTTCATACCTACAATGATTTATTTTTATCGATAAATCGATTATTTATTTAGATTAACTTATTATAAATAAATAAAACAAATAATTCTAAAAAATTTTAAATTACTAAACAACATATACCTTGTTGTTTCCGTATATCACTCGACCAATTACCAACACTCGGCCATCGATGACTGCAATCAGCCCCAAAACTGACTTCGACATTTCGTCGAACAACTCACAGTCAAGCTGCTATTCCCTACTAACACTCATTGTCCAAGCCTACTACCGAATACTGCTCCTCCTGACCTCACACACTACTGTCGCTCCTCCCCTTGAAAGCATCCCATAACTCATGATGACCGTAACCTCCTTGTCCTTGAACAACAGAGCCGAATCCCCTATTTCCATCACTATCGCACTCTTCCTGCTCGTCCCAGAAACCCCTTCATCGAAGACCTCAGCCCATGAAATCCACCACCGAACTTAGTTCGAGCGAAACCCCAATACTCCACTAAATACCGTACTGTTGCCACCATTATCAAGTTCGACTTCACCGTCGACTTCATCAACAGCGCACCCCCCCACATCAAAACGGGAAACCCTATCAAAGTCGAAAACCACATCTCCAGTTCGATGTCGAGCTACCTGCGATGGCGATTTTCCTTTTTCAATTTCTGATAGGAATCGATTTTTCGGATGATAAAAAGAAAAAGAAAAAGAAGAAGGAACGAAGGAATTTATTTGAGGAGCGACGTTGATTGAAAATAGAGAGGAGATGGAGTGCGGTTTTATAAGGGCGCAAGGGAACATGAGTACGACAGACATTAATTTGATGTTTTCCTTGATATTGGAAGAGGAAGACAGGAAATTTGGCTCGAGGAAAGAAATAGGGTGGCGCGATATAGGTCTGTATTGTAACAGGAGTAGGTCGGCCTCTTTTTATATTATCTATTTTGAATTTTGTTTTGTTTTAATCTATTTTTATTACCGACTATATTCAAATTTATACCGGTCTTCTGAACTGTTTGATTCAGTTTTCATTTTTGATTCAAAATTTATTTCGTATTACTATAAATTTATAAATAAAATTTATTTATATTATCAACAAAATATTTAGAACCATATTAAATATTAAAAATTTATCGTTCAAAAATCTGGGTCGTTACAGAAGAAATGGCGGAGATTTCCTACATAAGAAGAGTCGTGGCGTTTGGTTTAGCTAGTCAGTGAGAACTTCTCACTTTTACTTTAATTTTCTAGTTAAAACATATGCTAGGATGCAGACGGTGTTTAGTAGCACCCGACACCCGTCGTCCACAGACTATGGACGGCTTGTATGCTTGTTTGTTTGATTTTGATGTGTAGTTGATTGTGTGATGTGATTGATGATTTATAGTGGAAAATATTTTATAGTTAAAAATATAATTTTTAACGTGTATATAAAATAAATAGTTATAAACAAATCGAAGGATTTGTTTATATACACACATTTGACTGATATTGATTGGGACGATAAATTTTACACATCGCCCAACTGCACAAATAAAATTCGTGTTTGATTGTTTGAAACCCCACACAGGTATTGGGTTGATATATGACATACACTAATCCCAATAATTAGTTGTATGTCGATTGATTGATTGACAGACTGTTATAAGCGTTAATTATTTATATTTGATGCTTATACTATGTAGAATGCACTTTGGATGATGATTGATGATTTATCGTTGCTGTTATATACGTGTGTTGTAGAAAATCCATATAATTAACATTATATGGTAATTGATTGGGCCTCATCCCAGTTTTGAAAAAGAAAGATTTGAATAGAATTTTTTAAAAAGAAATATTTGAATAGAATATTTGAAAAAGAAATATTTGAATAGAATATTTGAAAAAGGAATATTTGAATAGAATATTTGAAAAAGGAATATTTGAATAGAAATATTTGGAAAAGAAATATTTGAATAGAATTTTTGAAAGAGAAATATTTGAATAGAAATATTTGGAAAAGAAATATTTGAATAGAAATATTTGAAAAAGAAATATTTGAAATAGAATATTTGAAAATAGAAATATATGAAGCCGTGTTGATTAGATTTGCGCCATTTTGATGTGAACAATATTTATATCGATTTTATTCATTTTTCAATGAATATTGAAAGTGATTTGAAATTCGAATTAAATTGAAATGATTTGAAATTCGAATTAAATTGAAATTGAATTCGAATTGAATCGAATTGAATAGAAAATGAATTCGAATTAAATTGAATAGAAAATGAATTGAAATTGAATTGAAATTGAATTGAACTGAATTGAAATCGAATTGAAATTGAATTGAATAGAATTCAAATCGAATTTAAATTGAATTGAAATCAAATAGAAATGAATGTAAAAAGGAATTTATAAAGGAAAATTCAATTTTGATTTAAAATCGAATAAGAAGTTGAAATCGTTTTGAAAACGAATTTTAAACGATTTATAAAATACGTTTTAAAAGGAAATCAATGTAATATATATAATATATATATATTATATATATAATGGCCTGAATAGAACGCGCTGCGCTGCGGCAGTTCGCGAATTTCGACCATTGACTTCGAATTGACGTTGCGGGAGATCCGTCCGTCGGATTCTCCTAAAACCGGAACCGTTAGGTTCGTATCGAAAAGAGCTTTCTAAATGAATATTATAGATTTGAAACCTAACGGTTGGATTTGGAATTATGTCCAAATCAAATTTGGAAAAGGTCGCTGTAACTACAGTTCGATGGCCGTTGATGGAAATCGACTGTACGGCTTATATAAAATTATTAAAAATAGTAATAATTTGTGTAAAATCATAAGAAATGATTTGGGAAGAATTGGGATGAAAAACTCCATATTTGAAAAGACAAAAATAGATTTTTATCGAAATGAACTAGTTTTGAACTAGAATTATAATTATATTTATTTTTGAATAAATAAATTGAATTTGAAAAGTGTTTTAAAAGTAACCTGAATTTCCAATAATTGAAATGGAATAGATTTGAATCGAAATTGTCTTTGGAATATTTCGATGTTGGATTTCGTGATTATACACATAGTGTTATGGAAATTTGAAAGATATATAGATATCGTTATTTCCAATACGATATTTGTTGGTCGAAGAATTTGATATTGAATATAAGCCAATATATTTTCTATTCAGAGCCTTGTATTTAATATCAAATGTGATTTGGGTTTGTCATGAATGGTGTCTTCATTAACACTGTTCTTGAACCTAATTGAGAAAAAGATTAAATCTTTTTATTTAGATTTAATGAAGTGTACCAATTAAATGATATTTAATTGGAGTTGAATTGAAATTGATTTTTGGGTTTATCGTGAACAGTGTTTTAAATAACACTTGTTCTTTAACCCGATAATTAATGGAATGTTATTTTGGGTTGTCGTGAACGGTATCTTCAAAAATACTGTTCTTAGACCCAAAGGAGTTAAGAAAATTAGAAACTAATTGGAGATTAGTTAAGTTGAATGGTTTCTGGGGTATCGATCTGATGTTGGTTTCGGCCTTCGGGGTTAATACTTAGGGAATTGCTCACTTGCTAATTTACGGTTAGGGACTGATTGAAATGTGATGTGTTTTAGGTTTTATCATGAACCGTATTTTAAATGACACTAATTCTTTAACCCAATTAAAGATTAAAACTAAGTGGAGTTTTAATGAATCTTTAATTAGATTGAAAAGATCGAGAATGAAGTATCACCGGTTTTGCTCTAGGCGATAGTTAAATCTTTAATTAGATTTGGATGTGAAATGGTAATTGAATTTACCGATAACACCATGGTGTTAGATATGAAATATGACCAGTTTTACTTCATGGGATGAATAGGTTGGGATTGGGAAATTAAAACAAATAATTACTTCGGTGTGGTTCGCTAATCCCGACTAGTTTGAAGTGATATTCAAAGGAAGATTAAATAATAAATTTAAAAGAATTTATCTTTGATAAAATTAATGGGAACCTTTCCCTAAGAATGTGAAATTTAGAAACTAACTGTAGGTTAGCTAAGAAGAATGGTTTCCTGGGTATTGATCTGATGTTGGTTTCGGCCTTCGGGGTTAATATTTGGGGAATTATTCCCTTACTAATTTACGGTTAGTGACTGATGAATTGGAATGAGGCGTATGTTGTGTTTGTGTAACACTTGCTTATTATATACGCGAGTTATTCGGAAAGACCAGGTTTATCACATTCTGAATAACTGATACGACGATAAGTCGAAGATGAAGACGGTGGTTGAAGACGGTGGTTGAAGACCGGAGGTCTTCACGTCGTTTGGATAATTACTGATGATCTTGATTGGGCCGTACACCCAAGAGGAGGGAATCAGTTGGTGGTCGTCCAAACGTACTTGGAGATCGATGGATATGCGAGGTACTAGGTGCCTCCGGTTTTGTTCAAACCCAGAATGAACTTGTAAATGGACTGTGTGTCTGACATTGGATTTTATTCTGTGTGATTGATTTCTATTAAATATTTATCTGTTTGGCGGCGGAGAATTTATTCTCTTGCTTAATGCCCTTCTCTAAGACGTACGAGCTCAGGGGTTATATACCGATGGCTATCAAACGCATAGAGTGAATTGCCTGTGTGGCATGCCTAAGTGGCAAATGATCAAGGCTTCTGTTGAAAAGCAAAGTCTTGTGGTTGATGATCAAAGCACGACCTTTGTGGCATAGCTTTATGTAACGTTTAATTCGCGAGTTTCACACCCGGTATGAACCAGAAACGGGAGAAGGACCTCAGGGAGGGCATGCGTTTCCTTCTAGTTAGAAGTGGCATCTGTGGTTTTACACGCCCTGACGAGTTTGACTTATGTGGTTGTTGTTGTTGCGAGGCGCCTCGGATATATCGGTGACTATGTGAAGCCGATGGAGTCATTCATTGGCTCATTTATTCCCCATAGGGCGGGGAAACGCATGTTCAGGCATTTTAATCCACTTCGTGTGGACCGACCCTGACGATCCAAGGGCCCACCTGAGTATGGGTCCTGAGGCTCGGGCTAGAGAGTCTCGAATCGGTGAGGACTATCTTTTGCCTCGGTTCATATCATAAATGATAACCCAACTTCCAATACGACATTTTGCAGTTTTGATTGTATACCTATGTATGGCGACATGATATATGATACCCATGCCGTCTATGATTGATATTTATGATTGTATATAAAATCAGAAACTAACTGGAAACGAGTTAAGATGGATGGTTTCTTGGATATTGATCTTGTAACGACCCGGAATTTTGGGGTCAATTTAAAATTTTTAATTTAGAAATTTTAATGGATTTTAATGTTTAAAATAATTTATTTTAAATAGGAACGACTAAAAATTTATTTTAAAAACGAATAAATTCAATTTAATTATAAAAGGAGTTTAAAACAGCGCTGCACTTTGAAAATTTGAAATTGAACTTTGACTGACTGTACATGATTCAAAACAAATCGGGTTTCAGTAAAACCAAAAATATTTAAATCTGTTTAATAATATCTTTCTAACAAACTTGAAAAACTGAAATTTCATCGCAGAAATAAAAAGTTATGCCCAATTTAAAAGTTAGAAAAGTCGCTGTAGAATTTATATATATTTTAATTAAGTATATTGGCCTTAAAAATAGTCATTTTTCAAACGACATCGGTTTTCGACGAAACCACTTTGTTGGAATCGGAATGTCAAATTATTGCTAGGTTTCAATTTTCATAATTTTTCGAATTAATATGTGAGCGTGGCAGAGGAAAACATGTTTTGTCAGTTTTAGTCAAATTTAATTGACTAGAAAAAGGACATTCTTCAAACGGTCTCAGAACTCGACGAAATTAGTCTTATTAGGATCGTATCGTCAAAAAATAACTAAAAATAATTTTTCTGTAATTTTTAGAGTCCGTATGTGGCCCCGGTAATTTAAAATGTACATTTGAATTTAATAATTAAAGGATTTATAATTTAATTTAAAGAAAAACATACCGTAACAGCCGAATTGGGTTACGAAACATGTTCCATTGTGTCCGAGACGGGGGTATTTGGCTAAGGGCGACATTCGTTGGGTTCGATTCGGAGTTAGTATCATTGAACAAACCTTTTCTTGAATAAATGAATAAATTGTATAAAATACGGTATAAAATATAGTATAAATATAGGAGAAATACGGTCTAATACGGTCTAACCCTAAATCATTTGTACAGCCGCCACCTAATGCTTTCAATGGACGAAATTGTGTGAACTTTTCTCCTCAATTTCTTCAAATCCGGACAATGGAATCTCAAACTTAATATATGAAATCAAAGCACTCTTTATCCTCTACAAATTGGTACGGCTATGATCGTTTTTTAAGTTTCAAGGTGGCCGGAATTTGTGTTCAAAGTCAGGGGGTTAGTGGCCGATTTGGGGACCCCTCGGAGGTGCGAGTTGGCCAAGATGGTGGGCGCCGGGGAGGACTTGAGGAGGGTGACGTCGTGAAAGCTTCAGATCATCAGAAAAACGAGTGAGGGGGGTGCGATTTGGACTTGGATTAGGCGGCTATGGGTTTCATGATGACACAAGTATCAGAGGAAGAAGAAGATGTAACGTGAGGGATTTAAGCCTAAATTATATTATTTAATTCATTAATATTCTAATTAATATAATTAAGATTCAAAATATCATAACTTTGTCAAATCTAATCAGAATTCAACAAAACGAATTGCATTGGAACGGTATTTCAGAGATCTACTTGATGGTACAAACCAAATCTGAAATGGAGCAGATGAAATTTTGACCACAATTCAGATCTGATCTATTCTGAATAAAAGCTCGGTGAGAAATCTATTTATTTCTTTCTTTCTTTTATAATTAGAAATAATTTCTGAAATTATTATTGTTAATCTACAGTGATCCAAGCTGTTGTTATCCTGTGTTAAAAGTACAGTATACATCTGTTTCTTTGATTTTGTGATGTGGCGATAGAATGATTGAAATTAACATTTCTGTAAATTTGAATTAGACTAAAGCAAAATTATCATTTTGTTTATTGTACCGATGGGATTGAAACAATTCTGTTAATTGGAATGAGATTGAACAAATTTACTATTTTAATCGTTGTATTGTTAAATTAACACTTCGGTTAATTAGAATTATATTTAAACAAAAATATATAACTTTTGTTTATATAAAAGAATCAAATTTCTAAAACATCAAAATTTGTGAATATATTGAATTAGTATTTTTCAACATATATGAAACACAGAATTTGGTTAATTTGTTAAACCAGCATTTTAACATTTACATGAATCAAACATCTTATTCAATTTTGTTGAGTCGAATTTTGGAATAAGATTTGAACATTATGGTTATGTCATTTTGTTGGACTAAATTTTCAACAAAATAGAATACACATTATTATGCAGTAGCGTCTACATAAAAAGAATAGATTTTTAAAGATGCCTTTTTATTTTTAGAGACAATGAAAAAGAACTGATTTCAAAGTTGCTTTTTTATGTAATATATTTTCAAATTAAAAGATTACATTTTTAATGTAGTTATTTTTCGTTTAAAAGATTTGATTTTCAATATTACATTTTTCCGTAATATTGTTTATATTTAAAAGATTAGAATTTCAAGTTATCTTTTTTATGTAATATTATTTACATATAAAACATTAGAATTGCAAGACATCATTTCTAGGTAATATTGTTTACATATAAAATTTAGATTAAAAAGTACATTTTTGTTGGAAAATGTAAATTAGATTAAAAAGTACATTTTTGTTAGAAAATGTAAATTAGATTAAAAAGTACATTTTTGTTAGAAAATGTAAATTAGATTAAAAAGTACATTTTTATTAGAAAATGTAAATTAGATTAAAAAGTACATTTTTGTTAGAAAATTTAAATTAGATAAAAAAATACATTTTTTGTTAGAAAATGTAAATTAAATTAAAAAGTACATTTTTGTTAGAAAATGTAAATTAGATTAAAAAGTACATTTTTATGAGAAAATGAATATTAGAATATAAAGTACATTTCTATTAGAAAATGTAAATCAAAAATAAAAAGGACAAATTTAATATTTTTGTTAATTAGATTATAAAAAAATTAAACATTTTTGCCAAAATTTGATTGGCGAACAAAAAAAACATTTTTGCCAAAACTCGATTAGCAAACAAAAATCCACATTTTTGTTAAATAAGAATAGACCAAACAAAAAAATCACATTATTTGTCAGAATTTGAGTAGTTAAAAAGGTCAACCTTTTTGTTAGAATTTAATTAGTTAAAAATCTACATTTTGTTAACATAAAGAGGATTTGATAAGAATTAACATTTTTGTTAAAATAATAGATTCATTTCTGTTAAAGGTAAAAGAATGAATCTTTGTTTGGAAACTTATTAACATGTGATTTACATTTTTATATAAATGAATTTTAAAAAAAAAAGAATCAAACAAAAATGTACATTTTACTCATTTAAAAAGGATGTTAAAAGCAAATATCATTTTTGGGTAAAACATGATTTGTGAAGAAAAATTATCATATTTTTATTTATTTAAAAAGAATTATTACACCATTTTACATTTGGTTTACAATAAAAAGACTTAGATAAAAGATTATATTTTTATTGACACTTTGTTTTCAATAAAAAAAGATTGTACATTAAAAATTACATTTTCAATGTAGTTTAGATTTCATTGAAAGGATTAGAATAAAAGGATTGTATCTTTATAGTCATTTGGTTACAGTGAAAAGATTAGAAAATAAAGATAACGCCTTTAGGGTAACTGAAATAAAAGATTAGTTTTATTGTCATATTGTATTAAAGGATTACCTTTTATTGTAACATTGTTTACAATAAAAGAATTGAATTAAAAGACTAGGTTTTTATTGTGATTTGTTCATAGCAAAAAGAATAGAAATATATGTCTGATTGTTGAAATGTGTGATGTGCCAAATATGATGTTTATTATATTCAGGTTTGAATATTACACTTCCATTTACAAGTTACCCGACTTGTTTATGTGATTGGGACGATAATTTTCACACATCGCCCAAGTGCACAAATAATTTCTTATTGGTTTGATGGATGAAACCCCACACGGGTATTGGGATGATATTGGATACACACTAATCCCAATATTTAGTTATCTGTCAATCGATGGATTGACAGTCTATGATGAGCGTCAGTTATTTACTTTAATGCTCACACATTTATAGATTCAACTTTGGTCGTCATTTGGATGTTTGATTATTATTTATCATGATTGTTGATTCCATACAAAATATATGGTTGTTGGTTGAGTCACATTCCAATAAAGAATATTCTAGAAAAAGAATATTTTAGAAAATCTATTTTTGAAAAAGAATATTTTAGAAAAAGAATATATTTTGGGAAATTATATTTTTATTGAAATGAACTAGTTACTAACTAGAATAAATCATTAAATTTAGATTTAATGAAGTTTTCCAATTTGTTAATATTTAGCTGAAATTTAATTAAATAAACTGGAATTTTGGTTTGTCGTGAATAGTGTCTTAAATAACATTGTTCTTAAACCCCATATGAAAGGAATAATTTTTAATTTAAGATTATTAAAAGTTTTCAATTATACTTAGTGATTGAAATAAGGCGAAACGTGAGTTGAGTTTATTGTGAACCATGTTTTTAAGTGACATGTATTCTTTAACCCGGCTGACGGTGAAAATATGATTTTGAATTTATAAATCTTTTATTAAGATTTAAATGGGAATTTTCCCAAAAGTAAAGTTTTCCAATTTAATATATCAAATTGGAGTCAAATGGAATTTGAATTAATAACAACCGAGATAGGCTTCTGTAAAAGAAGATCGATACTACATACGGACTTTAAAAGGCTTTGCCGTTATTCCATTTATAGTATTGGTCGGATATAGAAATTTATAACGATTATATATTGATTTGATTTCTGTGAAGATTCCATATTTCATGGAAGATTATTTTGGGTTTACCGTGAATTATGTTTTTAAATGACATTAGTTCTTTAACCCAGTTAAAGATAAGATTAATTTCTTAAATTTAAATAATCATTGAATAATGATTTTTAATATCTAAAACCAAACTGAGATCTTAATAAATCTTTTAAAAGAAAGATTTAAGTGCAAAGTTAAAGAATTTATCTTTGATAAAATAATGTGAATATTTTATTGAAAGGAATATTCTGAATTGGAATGAGCCGTTGGATGTGTTTTTATAGTACTTGATTTTTAATCATAAATACGCGAGTTATCCGAAAAGGCCGGGTTTAACCCATTACGAATAATTACTACGACGATGAAGAGTCGAAGATGAAGACGATGTTTGAAGACCGACGATCTTCACATCGAATGGATGTGTTGCTACAGAGACCCTTGATGGGAGTAGCTACCTTGAAGGGGCTTCAGTGGTGGCCGTCCGGACTATTGTTGATTGTTCGAATTTGGTTTTCGCTCTGATCCAGAGCATAAGCTAGTAAATGGATTCGTGTCCGACATTGGATTTCGTTCCATGTGAATTAAATCGATTTCTATTAATGTATGTCTATTTGGTGGTGGAGGATTTATTCTCCACTTAACACCCTGGTATATATTAATGGTGATTGATCTCATAGCGTGAATTGTCAATGTGGCACGCCAAGATGCAATTGATCAAGGCTTTTGTTGAAAAGCAAGGCTTTGTGGGATGATCAAACCATAGCCTATTACGGCATAGCTTTGTGTATATCGTGACTTCGCGAGCCTCACACCCCGGTATGAGTCAAAAACGGGATATGGACCGTAGGGAGTGCACTCGTTTCTTTCTATCTAGAAGTGGTGTCAGTGCTTAAACTGGCTGGCATTTTACTTATGTGGATGATGGATTTTGAGGCGCCTCGGAATTTTATAGGCCGTTAGTGGTCATACTATAGGTTCAAAGGAACCGGGAAGCGTGTGTTCAGGCATAACTAATCCACTGCCGATAGGCGGGGACCGGCCCTACCGCATCCAAGGGTTCACTGCGGGGAATCCAGAGGCATTTGCTAGAGTGTCTCGAATCGGAGAGGAACTTGCCTATAGCCTCGACTCATGATGGAAATCCAATTTCCAATACGACCTTGCGGTTTTGAATGTAGAACTAGTATGGCAACATGATATATGGTACCCATGTCGTGTATGATTGATACATTATGATTGAAATGTTTTTATTAGAATATATACACACTAATACTAAATCCGTTTTATCGTATCAAGCATCTTTGACCATTATAAGGTAAAACCCTATCCTCCGGTTTGCATTGCATTGTGTGATGGGACTTAGGTCTTATAATGGTTTCATTTTTCTAAAAAAGCATGGCGTTATTTAACGATTTACCTTATTTTATGCACTGGCAATCTAATGGAGTAAACCCGTTCCGCGTTAGCGGTGTGGTCCTGTGATTAGCCTTTTTATTAGATAAGTTTAGTTAAGATTTCTCATACCAGTCCTATGACTGACCTGTAGTTTGTTTCACTGGCAAACTCGGGTGCCCTTATTTTCCACACGGGCAGTCGAGTAGCTTTTTGCAGATATATCTACAGGATCTTGTCTTACAGCTGAAGCGGTATTCGGAAAGCTCTGTATACGTGTATTCCTTCCAGTTGTATATTTGTATTATTTTTCCGCTGCTATTTGAATGTAATTTAAAACTCTGATATTATTGTGTTTCTTTTATGTAATAAGTATTCATACTCTGTTACATTTGTGTACTCTGATGTAATTGTTGTAATCAGCGATAAAATGTTCTTCAATTTATGTTCTGATGTGTGTTGTTCTCAAAGCAATCCAGGTTTTCCTTTACTGGGAAGTTTGGGAGCGTTTCCGTTGGTAACAGAGCATTGGTATACAGAGCTCGATAACAAGACACATTAGAACCGAACGAAAGAATTCATCAGAGATTGGATTAGTAATATCCAATGATAATAACTCTTTAGAGATGGGATCAGCAATATCCTAGAACGAGCGTGAAGAGTATTATTTTCTTTAAAATATAAATGAAAACAAATTTAGTTTTGAAAATTTTATCTAAAATACGTATTTGAGTATATTATATTTTAACGTGGACAATCGAGTATATAAAGATTTCGAATATACGAGTAATTAACGGATATTCGAAGTTTTAATATACTGGATAGATATAGAATCACACTCTAGTCACCCGGAGATAATTCCGGTGATAGGTCGACCATCACCAGTATTTATGTTCGAGTAGCGAAAGTGGGATATTTATATATTTCGATTGACTGGTATGAGAACCAACACTTAGTTAGTACACATTGCTATGATTTGCACTAAAAATATCGTTTTTGACTATATATAAAAGTTATATATATTTGAAAAGTTAATCACCTAATTGATTGCTGGTTGTGATGATTGATAATTAGTTTCACTAATTAAAATATTAGAATGATAATTAATTGAAACCAATAAACAAAATTTAAAGTTGAGTGGGTTAAATTAAACAACTTTTTAGCTTCGTTCCTTTTCGAGGATGAAAAGATTTTAAGTGGGGGCGATTGTAATGACCCGGAATTTTGGGGCCAATTTAAAATTTTTATTTTAGAAATTTTAATGGATTTTAATGTTTAAAATAATTTATTTTAAATAGGAACGACTAAAAATTTATTTTAAAAACGAATAAATTCAATTTAATTATAAAAGGAGTTTAAAACAGCGCTGCAGTTTGAAAATTTGAAATTGAACTTTGACTGACTGTACAGGATTCAAATCAAATCGGATTTCAGTAAAACCAAAAATATTTAAATCTGTTTAATAATATCTTTCTAACGAATCTGAAAAATTGAAATTTCATCGCAGAAATAAAAAGTTATGTCCAGTTTAAAAGTTAGAAAAGTCGCTGTAGAATTTATATATATTTTAATTAAATATATTGGCCTTAGAATTAGTCATTTTTCAAACGACCTTAGTTTTCGATGAAACCACTTTTGTTGGAACCGGAATGTCAAATTATTGCTAGGTTTCAATTTTCATAATTTTTTGAATTAATATGTGAGCGTGGCAGAGGTAAACATGTTTTGTCAGTTTCAATCAAATTTAATCGACTAGAAAAAGGCCATTATTCAAATGGTCTCAGAACTCGACGAAATTAGTCTTGTTAGGATCGTATCGTCAAAACATAACTAAAAATATTTTTCTGTAATGTTTAGAGTCCGTATGTGGCCTCTGTAATTTAAAATGTACATTTGAATTTAATAATTAAAGGATTTATAATTTAATTTAAAGAAAAACATATCGTAACAGCCGAACTGGGTTACGAAACATGTTCCATTGTGTCCGGGATGGGGTATTTGGCTAGGGGCGACATTCGTTGGGTTCGATTCGGAGTTAGTATCAATGAACAAACCTTTTCTTGAATAAATGAATAAATAGTATAAAATACGGTATAAAATACAGTATAAATACAGGAGAAATACGGTCTAACCCTAAATCATTTGTACAGCCGCCACCTAATGCTTTCAATAGCTGAAATTGTGTGAACTTTCCTCCTCAATTTCTTCAAATCCGGACAATGGAATCTCAAACTTAATATATGAAATCAAAGCACTCTTTATCCTCTACAAATTGGTATGGCTATGATGTTTTTTAAGTCTCATGCTGGCCAGAATTTGTGTTCAAAGTCAGGGGGTTAGTGGTCGATTTGGGGACCCCTGGGAGGTGCGAGTTGGCCAAGATGGTCGGCGCCGGGGAGGACTCGAGGAGGGTGACGTCGTGAAAGCTTCAGATCATCAGAAAAACAAGTGAGGGGGGGTGCGATTTGGACTTGGGTTAGGCGACTATGGATTTCACGGTGACGCAAGTATCAGAGGAAGAAGAAGATGTAACGTGAGGGATTTAAGCCTAAATTATATTATTTAATTCATTGATATTCTAATTAATATAATTAACATTCAAAATATCATAACTTTGTCAAATCTAATCAGGATTCAACAAAACGAATTGCATTGGAACCGTATTTCAGAGATCTATATGATGGTACAAACTAAATCTGAAAAGGAGCAGACGAAATTTTGACCACAATTCAGATCTAATCTATTCTGAATAAATGCTCGGTGAGAAATCTATTTATTTCTTTCTTTTATAATTAGAAATAATTTCTGAAATTATTGTTGTTAATCTACAGTGATCCAAGCTGTTGTTATCCTGTGTTAAAAGTAGATTATACATCTGTTTATTTGATTTTGTGATGTGGCGATAGAATGATTGAAATTAACATTTCTTTAAATTTGAATTAGACTAAAGCAAAATTATCATTTTGTTTATTGTACTGATGGGATTGAAACAATTCTGTTAATTGGAATTAGATTGAACAAATTTACTATTTTGTTCGTTGTATTGTTAAATTAACACTTCGGTTAATTAGAATTATATTTAAACAAAAATATATAACTTTTGTTTATATAAAAGAATCAAATTTCTAAAACATCAAAATTTGTGAATATATTGAATTAGTATTTTTCAACATATATGAAACACAGAATTTGGTTAATTTGTTAAACCAGCATTTTAACATTTACATGAATCAAATATCTTATTCAATTTTGTTGAGTCAAATTTTGGAATAAGATTTGAACAATATGGTTATATCATTTTGTTGGACTAAATTTTCAACAAAATAGAATACATATTTTTATGCAGGAGTGTCTACATAAAAAGAATAGATTTTTAAAGATGCCTTTTTATTTTTAGAGACAATGAAAAAGAACTGATTTCAAAGTTGCTTTTTTATGTAATCAGTTTTCAAAGTAAAAGATTACATTTTTAATATAATTATATTTTCATTTAAAAGATTTGATTTTCAATATTACATTTTTGCGTAATATTGTTTATATTTAAAAGATTAGACTTTCAAGTTATCTTTTTTATGTAATATTATTTACATATAAAAGATTAGAATTGCAAGACATCATTTCTAGGTAATATTGTTTATATATAAAAATTAGATTAAAAAGTACATTTTTGTTAGAAAATGTAAATTAGATTATAAAGTACATTTTTGTTAGAAAATGTAAATTAGATTAAAAAGTACATTTTTGTTAGAAAATGTAAATTATATTAAAAAGTACATTTTTGTTAGAAAATGTAAATTAGATAAAAAAGTACATTTTTTGTTAGAAAATGTAAATTAGATTAAAAAGTACATTTTTGTTAGAAAATGTAAATTAGATTAAAAGTACATTTTTATGAGAAAATTAATATTAGAATATAAAGTACATTTCTGTTAGAAAATGTAAATCAAAAATAAAAAGGAAAAATTTAATATTTTTGTTAATTAGATTATAAAAAAATTAAACATTTTTGCCAAAATTTGATTGGCGAACAAAAAAAACATTTTTGCCAAAACTCGATTAGCAAACAAAAATCCACATTTTTGTTAAATAAGAATAGACCAAACAAAAAAATCACATTATTTGTCAGAATTTGAGTAGTTAAAAAGGTCAACCTTTTTGTTAGAATTTAATTAGTTAAAAATCTACATTTTGTTAACATAAAGAGGATTTGATAAGAATTAACATTTTTGTTAAAATAATAGATTCATTTCTGTTAAAGGTAAAAGAATGAATCTTTGTTTGGAAACTTATTAACATGTGATTTACATTTTTATATAAATGAATTTTAAAAAAAAAAGAATCAAACAAAAATGTACATTTTACTCATTTAAAAAGGATGTTAAAAGCAAATATCATTTTTGGGTAAAACATGATTTGTGAAGAAAAATTATCATATTTTTATTTATTTAAAAAGAATTATTACACCATTTTACATTTGGTTTACAATAAAAAGACTTAGATAAAAGATTATATTTTTATTGACACTTTGTTTTCAATAAAAAAAGATTGTACATTAAAAATTACATTTTCAATGTAGTTTAGATTTCATTGAAAGGATTAGAATAAAAGGATTGTATCTTTATAGTCATTTGGTTACAGTGAAAAGATTAGAAAATAAAGATAACGCCTTTAGGGTAACTGAAATAAAAGATTAGTTTTATTGTCATATTGTATTAAAGGATTACCTTTTATTGTAACATTGTTTACAATAAAAGAATTGAATTAAAAGACTAGGTTTTTATTGTGATTTGTTCATAGAAAAAAGAATATAAATATATGTCTGATTGTTGAAATGGGTGATGTGTCAAATATAATGTTTATTATATTCAGGTTTGAATATTACACTTCCATTTACAAGTTACCCGACTTGTTTATGTGATTGGGACGATAATTTTCACACATCGCCCAAGTGCACAAATAATTTCTTATTGGTTTGATGGATGAAACCCCACACGGGTATTGGGATGTTATTGGATACACACTATTCCCAATATTTAGTTATCTATCAATCGATGGATTGACAGTCTGTGATGAGCGTCAGTTATTTACTTTAATGCTCACATAGTTATAGATTCCACTTTGGTCATCATTTGGATGTTTGATAATTATTTATCATGATTGTTGATTCCATACAAAATATATGGTTGTTGGTTGAGTCACATTCCAATAAAGAATATTCTAGATAAAGAATATTTTAGAAAATCTATTTTTGAAAAAGAATATTTTAGAAAAAGAATATATTTTGGGAAATTATATTTTTATTGAAATGAACTAGTTACTAACTAGAATAAATCATTAAATTTAGATTTAATGAAGTTTTCCAATTTGTTTATATTTAACTGAAATTTAATTAAATAAATTGGAATTTGGGTTTGTAGTGAATAGTGTCTTAAATAACACTGTTCTTAAACCCCATAAGAAAGGAATAATTTTTAATTTAAGATTATTAAAAGTTTTCAATTATACTTAATGATTTAAATAAGGCAAAACGTGAGTTGGGTTTATTGTGAACCATGTTTTTAAGAGACATGTGTTCTTTAACCCGACTGACGTTGAAAATATGATTTTGAATTTATAAATCTTTTATTAAGATTTAAATGGGAATTTTCCTAAAAGTAAAGTTTTCCAATTTAATATATCAAATTGGAGTCAAATGGAATTTGAATTAATAATAACGAGATAGGCTTCTGTAAAAGAAGATCGATACTACATATGGACTTTAAAAGGCTTTGCCGTTATTCCATTTATAGTATTGGTCGGATACATAAATTTATAACGATTATATATTGATTTGATTTCTGTGAAGATTCCATATTTCATGGAAGATTATTTTGGGTTTACCGTGAACTATGTTTTTAAATGACATTAGTTCTTTAACCCAGTTAAAGATAAGATTAATTTCTTAAATTTAAATAATCATTGAATAATGATTTTTAATATCTAAAACCAAATTGAGATCTTAATAAATCTTTTAAAAGAAAGATTTAAGTGCAAAGTTAAAGAATTTATCTTTGATAAAATAATGTGAATATTTTATTTAAAGGAATGTTCTGAATTGGAATGAGGCATTGGATGTGTTTTTATAGTACTTGATTTCTAATCATAAATACGCGAGTTATCCGGAAAGACCGTGTTTAACCCATTCCGAATAATTACTATGACGATGAAGAGTCGAAGATGAGGACGGTGTTTGAAGACCGACGATCTTCACATCGAATGGATGTGTTGCTACAGAGACCCTTGATGGGAGTAGCTACCTTGAAGGGGCTTCAGTGGTGGCCGTCCGGACTATTGTTGATTGTTCGGATTTGGTTTTCGCTCAGACCCAAAGCATAAGCTAGTAAATGGATGTGTGTCTAACATTGGATTATGTTCCATGTGAATTAAATCGATTTCTATTAATGTATGTCTGTTTGGTGGTGGAGAATTTATTCTCTACTTATAACCCTGGTATATATTAATGGTGATTGATCTCATGGCGTGAATTGTCAATGTGTCACGCCAAGATGCAATTGATCAAGCCTTTTGTTGAAAAGCAGGGCTTTGTGGGATGATCAAAGCATAGCCTATTACGGCATAGCTTTGTGTATATCGTGACTTCGCGAGCCTCACTCCCCGGTATGAGTCAAAAACGGGATATGGACCGTAGGGAGTGCACATGTTTCTTTCTAGCTAGAAGTGGTGTCAGTGCTTAAACTGGCTGGTATTTTACTTATGTGGATGATGGTTTTTGAGGCGCCTCAGATTTTTATAGGCCGTTAGTGGTCATACTATAGGTTCAAAGAAACCGGGAAGCGTGTGTTCAGGCATAACTAATCCACTGCCGATAGGCGGGGACCGGCCCTACCGCATCCAAGGGATCACTGCGGGGGATCCTGAGGCATTTGCTAGAGTGTCTCGAATCGGAGAGGAGCTTGCCCCTAGCCTCGACTCATGATGGAAATCCAATTTCCAATACGACCTTGCGGTTGTGAATGTAGAACTAGTATGACGACATGATATATGGTACCCATGCCGTCTATGATTGATACATTATGATTGAAATGTTTTTATTAGAATATATACACACTAATACTAAATATGTTTTATCGTATCAAGCATCTTTGACCATTATAAGGTAAAACCCTATCCTCTGGTTTGCGTTGCATTGTGTGATGGGACTTGGGTCTTATAATGGTTTCATTTTTCTAAAAAAGCATGGTGTTATTTAACGATTTACCTTATTTTATGCACTGGCAATCCAATGGAGTAAACCCGTTCCGCGTTAGCGGCGTGGTCCTGTGATTAGCCTTTTTATTAGATAAGTCTAGTTAAGATTTCTCATACCAATCCCATGACTGACCTGTAGTTTGTTTCACTGGCAAACTCGGGTGCCCTTATTTTCCACACGGGCAGTCGATTAGCTTTTTGCAGATATATCTACAGGATCCTGTCTTACAGCTGAAGCGGTATTCGGAAAGCTCTGTATCCGTGTATTCCTTCCAGTTGTATATTTGTATTATTTTTCCGCTGCTATTTAAATGTAATTTAAAACTCTGATATTATTGTATTTCTTTTATGTAATAAGTATTCATACTCTGTTACATTCTTGTACTCTGATGTAATTGTTGTAATCAGCGATAAAATGTTCTTCAGTTTATGTTCTGATGTGTGTTGTTCTCAAAGCAATCCAGGTTTTCCTTTATTGGGAAGTTTGGGTTGTTTCAGATCTGATGTTGGTTTCGGCCTTCGGGGTTAATACTTAGGGAATCGTTCTCTTACTAATTTGCTGTTGGAGTCTGATTAAGAATAAAAAGATAAAATTTCACGTATCAAGCATATTTGGCTATTATAAGGGAAAACCCTATCCCCCGTCTTGCGTTGCATTGTATGATAGGACCTGGGTCTTATAATAGCTTCATTTTTCCAAAAAGCATTGCGCTCTTTTGTTATATGCACTGGTATTCTTGGGAGGAAACCCGTTCCGTGTTATACGGCGTGGTCCCTTGATATATCCGATTTAAAGTAAAGTTTCAAATAATTGTTTTAGTTCTCACACCAGTCCCATGACTGACCTGGAGTTTATTGTTTTAACCTAAACTCCGGGTGCCCTTATTTTGACACGGGCAGCTAGTAGTTTTGGTTTTGCAGATTTATATTCGCAGGATCCTGGTTTACAGCAGGAATGATATCCGGAAAGCTTTGTATCCGTATATCTCCTTCAGTTGTGTATTGTATTATTTTCCGCTGCTATGTAATTTAAATCTCTGATATTTTCTATGTAATATGTATTCTTACTCTGTATATTCTTGTATTCTGATGGAATTGTTGTAATAAACAATGAAATGTTCTTCCGTCTTCGTTCTTTTGTGTGCTGTCCTCAATACAATCAGGGGTTTCCTTATCGGGGAAGTTCGGGTCGCTTCAGGGTCATTCACTCAACCCATACTTTTAGTCGTCCGAGTTACCGGAATCTTTAGCCACATACTAAATCATTTTTTTTATCCCGAAGTAGGGAAAATCATTTCACAACATATTAATCATAAGTACTTTCAAAACTACAGTACTTCAAATAATACATTTCTAAATCATTTCAAAATCATCGGGTTTAGCCCTCGAAGTTCTTTCTGTTTTATAAAACATTTATATAAAACATTCTCTATCCAAAATCAGGAATAATATTTCTTTCTACTTAGGAAATCACTTTTCAAAATTATTCATTAATTTTGAAATAATCAATCGCTAAACACCCTATAGTCAAATCGTGTAGTGTTTCACAAGGTGTTAGCATACATATATTTCTACCCACCCAATGTTAAATGTAAAAACATATTTTGCTCATAAACTGGTGTAACAACCCGAAAATCTGGGCCAGTTTAAAAATTTTATTTTGGCAATTTTAGCGAATTTTGATTATTTAAAATGAATTATTTTAAATAATATCGACGTGAAATTTATTTTGAATATAATTCGAACGTATATATTATACGCGTCGTCGTTAGAATAAATATTTATATATAATTATAAATAGAATTGAAAATGGCGCGGTAGTTCGATAATTCGATTTCAAACTTCAATTGAATGTACCGGGTGCAAAACAATCCGGATTTTAGTGAAACCAAAAATAATGGAATCTAATAGTGAATATCTTTCCAACGAATCCGAAAAATCAAAAGTTCGTAGCGGGAATCAAAAGATATGTCCAGTTGAAAATTCTGAATAGTCACTATGGAATTCAGGCCCTTAAAAATGGGCATTTTGCAAACGACCTCGGATTTCAACGAAACCACTTTTGTTGGGTCCGTGACGTAAAGTTATTACTAGGTTTCAAATTTCATAATTTTTCGAATCGATATGTGAGCGTGGCAAAGGAAAACGCGTTTGACCAGTTTCAGTTGATTTTAATCGACTGGAAAATGGTCATTTTTCGAACGGTCTCAAAATTCGACGAAACTAGTTTTGTTAGGACCATATCGTCAATACGAAGCTAGAAAATATTTTTCGAGAATTTTTCTAGTTAGGATGTGGCCCCGGTAAATTGAAATGTGCGTTCAAATTAAATACATACAGATTTATATTTTAATTTTGATGGAAACCTATCGTAACAGTCGAATCAGCTTGTGAAACATATCCCATTGTGTTCGGAATGGGGGTAATTAGCTAAGGGCGACAGTCGTTGGGTTTGGATTGGAGTTCGTGTGTGAAAGGGGGTATTTTCGGATTTTAAAATAAATAAATATTTAAATATCCTTCCTTGGCCAATCATAATTTTCCGTTCTCTCTCTCTCTTACCCCGTAATAGCTAGGTCGACGGCGGAAATGGATCCGCACCTTCTCTCCTCCGTTTCTTCAAATCTTCTCAATGAAATCAACTCCTTCCAGTGGCAAAATCAAAGAGTGTTCTTCCCTCTTCGAATCCATACAAGTTTGAAGAATTATCGTTTCATGTAGACGAAGAATTTCCACCGCAAACATGCATCGTTCGCACCGGTTTCTACAGCGATGAGTCCCACCGAGTTCGCCCCTCTTCTCGGCGATGGTGGCGGTTGGCGCGGCCTTCCAGCGGTGGTGGTCGATCGACACCAGGCTCCTTGTGGTGCGCGCAAAGCTGTGCCCTAATTTTGAAGAGCGTGAACGAGGTCGGCTGAAGGGTTTCAACGTGGAAGAAGGTTAATTTATTTATTAATTAATTAATTTAAATTCCAAGTTTAAAATATCCTATGTTTTAAAAATAAAAACTGATTTTTTTAAAGAGAATAAAAACTGATTTTGAAAAGGATTTAAAACTGAGTTTTTTTTAAGTTTAAAACTGGTTTTTAATAAAGATGTAAAACTGATAAATTTGAAAATGATTTATAAACTAATTTATTTTAAGATTTAAAATAGAAGGAGATTAGAAATTTAAAAGTCAAAATTCGATTTTCATATATTGAATAGCATCGTAAAAATTCGATTTTTACCTATGTAGAGAATACGGGCAACGAAGATGACGAAGAGGCGAAGAAGAGTCAAGATGTTTGGATAGCTTTATGTGAGAATTTCTCACCTTTCAATTTCATTTCTATTTATATATATATACTAGGATGCAGACGGTGCTTAGTAGCACCCGACACAATCGTCCACAGACCATGGACTTGTTTGTTTGGTTGCATAGATTAGTTATATGATTTGATTTGAATTTGGTTGTTTGGTGATTTTGATTGATGTGTGAATGGCGTGGGCCTTCACTAGACCGGGGATAAGGCTAGGCCTCGTCCCGTTTCTAGTATCGTGCCGTTATGCCGCCGAAATTTTCTAAAATAAGTTAGAAAAATAAAGATATCATTTTATTGAATAAATGAATTGAATAGAAATTCATAGGTTGAAATAAAATGTTTTATCGTTAAAAATATATTTTTTAACGGGAATGTGAATAAATAAAATATTCATTTACAAACCGAACGGTTTGTTTATGTACACTTATTTGAAGGACATTGATTGGGTCGATAAATTTTACACATCGCCCAACTGCACAACTAAAATCTGTGTTTGATTGTTTGAAAACCCCACACGGGTGTTAGGATGAAATATGAATTTCACTCATCTTGATTGATTAAATATGTCGATCGATTGATTGACAGGCTGTTACAAGCGTTAGATACCAATATTTGATGCTTATACAGTGTAGTGCACTTTGGTTGATGGTTGATTATTTTTCAATGCTATTATACATGTGTTGTATGAAAATCCATATAATTAACCTTATATGGTGATTGATTGGGCCTCATTCCAATTTAGAAAATAAAGAATAAAATAAAATAAAAGTTCATGTGTTGACTGTACTCATCCGTTGAGATTGGTCATGTGTTGAACGAAATATTTTAGTAATAAAATTTACATCTTTATAATATAAAATAAAAGTTCATGTGTTGACTGTACTCATCCGTTGAGATTGGTCATTTGTTGAACGAAATATTTTAGTAATAAAATTTACATCTTTATAATATAAAATAAAGGTTCATGTGTTGACAGTACTCATCCATTGAGATTGGTCATGTGTTGAACGAAATATTTTGATAATAACAACTATTTTGAAAAAGAAATATTTAAAATAGAATATTTGAAAATAGAAATTTATGAAGCCGTGTTGATTAGATTGACGCCATTTTGACGTAAACGATATTTATATCGATTTTATTCATTTCGAAATGAATTGAATTGAAAACGATTTCGAAATGAATTGAATTGAAAACGATTTCGAAATGAATTGAATTGAAAACGATTTCGAAATGAATTGAAATGAAAATGATTTCGAAATGAATTGAATTGAAAACGATTTCGAAATGAATTGAATTGAAAACGATTTCGAAATGAATTGAATTGAAAACGATTTCGAAATGAATTGAATTGAAAACGATTTCGAAATGAAATGAATTGAAAACGATTTCGAAATGAATTGAATTGAAAACGACTTCGAAATAAATTGAATTGAAAATGAATTCAAATTGAATTGAAGTTTGAATTGAATATAAATGAATTTTAAAACGAATTTATAAAGAAGAATTCAATTTTGATTTGAATTGAAAAGGAAGTTGAAATTGTTTTTGAAACGAATTTAAAACTATTTATATAATTCGTTTTAAATAAGAAATCGACGAAATATATATTATATATATAATATAATGGCCTGAATAGAACGCGCCGCGCCGCGGCAGTTCGTGAATTTCGACCATTTATTTCAAACGGACATTACGGGAGATCCGACCGTCGGATTCTCCTAAAACCGGAACCGTTGGGTTCGTATCGAAAAGAGCTTTCTAACGAGTATTAGAAATTTGAAATCTAACGGTTGGATTTGGAATTATGTCCAAATCAAATTTGAAAAAGGTCGCTGTAAGTGCAGTTCGATAGCCGTTGATGGAAATCGACTGTACGGGCCTTGATAAAATTATTAAAAATAGTAATAATTTGTGTAAAACCATAAGAAATGATTTGAGAAGAATTGGGATGAAAAATTCCATATTTGAAAAGATAAAAATAGATTTTTATCGAGATGAACTAGTTTTGAACTAGAATTATAATTTTATTTATTTTTAAATAAATAAATTGAATTCGAAAAGGGTTTTAAAATTAACCAAAATTTCCAATGATTGCATTGGAGTGGATTTGAATCGAAATTGTCTTCGGAATATTTCGATGTTGGAATTCGGGATTATACAGATGTTGTTATGGAAATTTGAAAGATGTAGATATTTATATCGTTATTTCCAATACGACATATGTTAATCGTAGAATTTGATATTGAATATAAGCCGATATATTTTCTATTCAGAGCCTTGTATTGAATATCAAATGTGATTTGGGTTTGTCGTGAGTGGTGTCTTCACTAACACTGTTCTTGAACCCAGTTGAGAAAAGATTAAATCTTTTTATTTAGATTTAATGAAGTGTACCAATTAAATGATATTTAATTGGAATTGAATTGATATTGATTGTTGGGTTTATCGTGAACAGTGTTTTAAACAACACTCATTCTTTAACCCGATAATTAATGAATGTGACTTTGGGTTTATCGTGAACCGTGTTTTAAATGACACGGGTTCTTTAACCCAGTTAACGATTAAAACTAAGTGGAGTTTTAATGAATCTTTAATTAGATTGAAATGATCGAGAATGGAGTATCACCAGTTTTGCACCAGGCGATAGTTAAATCTTTAATTAGATTTGAACGTGAAATGGTAATTGAATTTACCGATAACACTGTGGTGTTAGATATGAAGTACTACCAGTTTTACTTCATGGGATAAATAGGTTGGGATTGGGAAATTAAAACAAATGATTACTTCGGTAAGTTTCGTTAATCCCGACTAGTTGAATCGAAATTCAAAAGAATAAATTCAAGGAATTTATCTTGGATAAAATTAATGGGAACCTTTCCCTAGGAATGTGAAATTTAGAAACTAACTGTCGGTTAGCCAAGCAGAATGGTTTTCTGGATATTGATCTGATGTTGGTTTCGGCCTTCGGGGTTAATATTTGGGAAATTATTCTCTTGATTAATTTACGGTTAGTGACTGATGAATTGGAATGAGGCGTAAGTTGTGTTTGTGTAACACTTATTTAAAATATACGCGAGTTATTCGGAAAGACCGGGTTTATCCCATTCTGAATAACTGATACGACGATAAGTCGAAGATGAAGACGGTGGTCGAAGACCGGAAGTCTTCACGTCGTTTGGGTAATTACTGATGATCTTGATTGGGCTGTACACCCAAGAAGATGGAAACAGTTAGTGATCGTCCAGACGTACTTGGAGATCGATGGATATGCGGGGTACTAGGTGCCTCCGGTTTCGTTCAGCCCCAGAACGGACTTGTAAATGGACTATGTGTCTGACATTGGATTTTAGTCCGTGTGATTGATCTCTATTAAATATATATCTGATTGGCGGCGGAGAATTTATTCTCTTGCTTAACGCCCTTCTCTGAGACGTACAAGCTCAGGGGTTATATATTGATGGATATCAAACGCATGGAGTGAATTGCCTGTGTGGCATGCCTAAGTGGCAATTGATCGAGGCTTCTGTTGAAAAGAAAAGTCTTGTGGTGATGATCAGAGCACGGCCTTTGTGGCGTAGCTTTGTGTAACGTTTACTTCGCGAGTTTCACACCCGGTATGAACCAAAAACGGGAGATGGACCTCAGGGAGGACTTGCGTTTCCTTCTAGCTAAAAAGTGGCGTCAGTGGTTTTACACGCCCTGACGAGTTTGACTTATGTGGTTGTTGCTGTTGCGAGGCGCCTCGGATTGATCGGTCGTTCTCGAACCGATGGAGTCATTTAGTTGGCTCATTTACGCCCCAAAGGGCGGGGAAACGTAGTGTTCAGGCATTTTAATCCACATCGGTGGACCGGCCCTGACGATCCAAGGGTCACTCGAGCTCTGATCCTGAGACATGGGCTAGATTGTCTCGAATCGGTTGAGGACTATCTTTTGCCTCGGTTCATAGACGGAAATCCAATTTCCAAATACGTGACATTTGCGGTTTTATTTGTAGAGCCTAGTATGGCGACATAGTGGGATGGGGCACTCATGCCGCCTATGATTGATACTTATGATTTGAAGTTGTTTTATATACTATGCACTTATAATAGTATCAAATGATTTGTTTTCAACGTATCAAGCATTCTTGGCTATTATAAGGTAAAAACCCTATCCTTCGGCTTGCGATTGCATTGTGTGATGGGAACTGGGTCTTATAATAGCTTCATTTTTCTTTATTTAGCATTGCGCTGTTTGTTTTATGCACTGGTATTCTTGGGAGGAAACCCGTTCCGTGTTATACGGCATGGTCCCTTGATTTACCTAACTTTTAAAATAAAGAATTAATAACTGTTTTAGTTCTCACACCAGTCCCATGACTGACCTGGAGTTTATTGTTTTAACCTAAACTCTGGGTGCCCCTATTTTCGACACGGGCAGCTAGTAGTTTTGGTTCTGCAGATTTATATTCACAGGATCCTGGTTTTCAGCTGGAACGATATCCGGAAAGCTTTGTATCCGTATACCTCTTCTAGTTGTGTATTGTATTATTTTCCGCTGCTATGTATTTAAATGTAATTTAAATCTCTGATATTTCTGTGTAATATTCATTTATACTCTGTATATTCTTGTATTCTGGTGCATTGTTGTAATATACAATGAAATGTTCTTCTGTATGAGTTCTGTTGTGGTTTGTTCTCGAACTATCCGACGCTTTCCTTTACGGGGAAGTTACGGGTTTTCACAACTGGTCGAGCATAATCCATTAAATCAATCAACCATAACATGTCAATTCTATATGTTGCATTCTTATGTTAAAATTTTAATGTTTCAACATTTAAAGTCATATAATGAATATTTTATATATATTCATTCGGTACATTAAAAATGTAAATTTTAATGTTTTCAACATTTATACCTCAACCATGAATATTTCATAAATCTTATCTTTACGTTGAAGCATACTTTACATTAAAACATAACTTTTAATGTTTTAACATTTCACTCAATAAAATGAATATCTCATTTCGTTCTTACATTAAAAATATGGTTTTTAATGTTTCAATATTTTATTTCAAACAAATGATCATTTTCCATCTTTTCTACATGTACGATAAAAATGTGAATTTTATCATTAATGTATTTTCATTTCAAATAAATGAACATTACTAATCTTTTCTTTGATTACATTAAAAATGTGATCTTCCTATTCTTTTCTTTAATTACATATAATTGTAATCTTTTTCTATTCATTCTTTCATTCACATGTAAAATGCAAGTACAAGTGTCACTTTTATTTCTATGTTTTTATTTACATCTAAAATGTAAATAAAAATTTACTTTATAAATCGATGTGTTTATTTACAACTAAAATGTAAATACAAGAGTCACTTTGATTTCTATGTTTTCTAATAACATATAGAAGAATATTTTCTATGTTAACACTTCTCTATGTTTCTAATATCATATAAAAGAATATTATCTATGTTTACAATGACAAATAAAGAATAATTTATTTGTATACACATTTCTAATTTAACTTAACAAATAAAAATGAAAATTTAATTTTTTAACAATTTCTATTTAAGAAAAATGATATTTTTGTTTAATCTATTCCATTTCAACAAAAAATGATTCTCATTTCAATAAAAATGCGATCCTTGTTGTCTACTCTATTTAATGATTCATATTACAATAGAAATACAATTCTTATTGTCTTCTCTTTCCTAATGTTTCATACTACAATAAAAATATAATTTTTATTGTCTATTGTTTTCTACTGATTCATATTACAAATAAAAATGTAATTTTTATTTTAATAAGAATGACATTTTTGTTATTTCTAATTTCAATAAAAATTTACAATTTTATATTGCCAATTGTAATTTCAACAAGACAACAGTTTTATATTGTCGATTTTTAATACAATAAACATGACATTCGATTTTGGTCAATTCTAAAATAAACATGACATTTTATTGTGTCAATATCAGTACAACAAAAAGGACAATATTTATTTTTGTCAATTCTAATACAATAAAATGATGATCTTGTTTTTCTTTAAAAATTCTAATTCAACAAACACATAAAAAATGATAATTTTATTGTTGTTGATTTTATTTCAGCACAATGATCCATTTAATTAACAGATCTACATAACAGAATTCATCAACCCAAGTCGAATCACGAATAACAACCAACTAAATTCAACTGCGAATAAATAATACTTTATTTCTATTTTAATTTTAGAATAAGAAATCTCACATGATCAGAAATTAATAAATTTTAATCATTAAAAATAAAGAACTCTCACATCGAAAATTAAAAATTAAGTTTTAATCTTTGAATAAGAGATCTCACCATGATTTTAATTCCGTATAGTTCAGATCTGAAATTTTGGTCTAATTTCGATCAGCTCAGAATCGGTCCTAGTCAGTATCATGTTGTAGAGTTTTCTGTCATGAGTGCAACATAACTGAAATCGTTAAATTTTGACATAGTATGAACAAGATACACCATTTTAAACTTTATACAATTTAAATATATAATTTAACATTTAATTAATTACATTCTTTCCCTTGTCTTCAACTTCCAGGTCCCGATACAAGAAACCCATCGCACGATAATGGATCCACCTTTGCACCGCCATCTGGTCATCGTGACCACCATCCATCGCCACTACCACGTTGAGCGTCGCGAGCCGTTTCTACGCCCAAATATCTGTTCAACTCGGTGGTCCTCCAAGCTTGCGGTTTCACTTCGAGCGGTGCTCGTTCAAGCATGGAAATCAGGCCCAAAACACCACGGAATATGATCATAACCGTACCAAAATGAAGATCTCAGAGGCCATTTTTTTGTTTTGAAATGGTAATTTAATTTTTGATAGATCAAAAGATTTTAATCCTGGAATATCGAACGAGAATGTTCGTTGAAAGCTTAGAAGGCGGCGGCTCTGTGATAAGAATTAGGGTTTGGAATTTGTCCTATATTTATATTAAAATATTATTAAATAGAAACCTTAAGGCCCGTTTAGCCACTACTCCAATTCAGGTCTAACGACAGTCATTCTTAGCTAAAAACCCCTATTCCAAACCCAATGGGCTATGTCTCATAAGCCCAAATGAACGTCTATAGCCTGTTTTATTTAATTTATTATTTAAATCATTTATTTGATTAATTCAATCATATATTTAAATTCACCGGGGCTATATACGACCACTAAAAATTACAAAAAAAATATTTCTAGCTTTGTTTTGACAATACTGTCCTAACAGAACTAATTTCGTCGAATTCTGAGACCTTTTGAAAAATGGCCATTTTAAGTCGATTAAATTTGACCGGAACTAACAAAACACATTTTCTTTTGCCACGCTCACATATTAACTCGAAAAATTCTGGAAAATTAAACTTAAAAATAATTTGACATTCCGGTTCCAACAAAAGTGGTTTCATCGAAAACAGAGGTCGTTTGCAAAATGGCTATTTTTAAGGGTTATATATTATATTAAATTATATATAAATTATACAACGACTTTTCTAAATTTTAAACTGGACATAACTTTATATTTTCAAAGTGAAATTTCAGTTTTTCAAATTCGTTAGATATGATTAAACAGATTTAAATATTTTTGGTTTTACTAAAATCCGATTTATTTTGAATCCTGTACATTCAATTAAAGTTTAAAATCAAAATTTCAAACTGCAACGCTAGTTTTAACTCCTTTTATAATTAAATTAAATTTATTCATTTTAACTTCGATTAAAATAAATTTATAGTCGTTATTATTTAAAATAAACTATTTTAAATATTTAAAATCCATTAAAATTTCTAAAATAAATTTTTTTAAATTGGCCCCAAAATCCCGGGTTGTTACAATCTCCCCCACTTAAAATCTTTTCGTCCTCGAAAAGGAATGAAGCTAAAAGTTGTTTAATCACCTAACTCAAATTTTCATAATTTTATTAGTCAATTAACTTTTAAAATATATACAACTTTTATATATCCAAAATCATATTTTCCAAGATCGGATTATATATATAATCAAAAATAAGTTAATTATATACTTGTCACTCTCAACTCAACCTAGGGCATTACTAACCACATCTCTCACGAGTTATCTCATTCTAGGATACTACTGATCCTATCTCTAATGAGTATTCTTATTGGATATTACTAATCCAATCTCTGAAGAGTCTTTTGTTTAGTTCTAACGAGTTGTACCCCAAAGATTTTGAGCTTACCTGTAATAACCCGGAAATCTGGGCCAATTTAAATTTTTTATTTTGGCAATTTTAGCGAATTTTGGTTATTTAAAATGAATTATTTTAAATAAAAACGACGAAAAATTTATTTTGAATAGAATTCGAACGTATATATTATATAGATCGTCGATAGAAAATAAATAATTATTTATATATACAAAAGGAATTGAAAATTGCGCGGTAGTTCGATAATTCGATTTCAAACTTCAAATGAATGTACCGGGTGCAAAATAAACCGGATTTTAGTGAAACCAAAAATATTAGAATCTACTTGAGAATATCTTTCCAACGAATCCGAAAAATTGAATTTTCATAGCGGGAATCAAAAGATATGTCCAGTTGAAAATTCTGAATAGCCGCTATGGAATTCAGGCTCTTAAAAATGGAAATTTTGCAAACGACCTCGGATTTCGACGAAACCACTTTTATTGGATCCGCGATGTCAAGTTATTGCTAGATTCCAAATTTCATAATTTTTCGAATCAATATGTGAGCGTGGCAAAGGAAAACGCGTTTGACCAGTTTTAGTTGATTTTAATCGACTGGAAAATGGCCATTTTTCAAACGGTCTCAGAATTCGACGAAACTAGTTTTGCTAAGACCGTATCGTCAATATGAAGCTAGAAATAATTTTTTTGGAATTTTTGGTATCCGTATGTGGCCCCGGTAAATTAAAATGTGCGTTCAAATTCAATATATATTCATTTATATTTTAATTTAAACGAAAACTGATCGTAACAGCCGAATTGGGTTACGAAACATATCCCATTGTGTTCGGAATGGGTGTAATTAGCTATGGATGACAGTCGGTGGGTTTGATTTCGAGTTCAAAATAAAAAGTTTCTTTTTGAAATAAATTAAATATTTTATTATATAAAGACCCCCTTTTCTCCCTTAATCTAGGTCAACACCCTCCCAACCTTATATCGTTCAAATAAAAAAAGTTAAAAGGAAAAAAAACCGAACGAACGAAGGCGGAGGCCGCCACCACCGCTCCTCTTACCATCATCGCACCATCGCCAAACCCCACCCCCAGCGTCGCCGGTCTCCAGCCATCCTCGCCTAGCCTCCAGCGACCTCGTCAAATTCCCCCCAGTCCCCAAACCCGCAAACCCCACGCCCCATAGCCAAACCCTATGCCGCCTCCACCCTCCGACGCCCTCCTCGAGCACCTCCGACAACGCAGCAAAGACCCCCCATTCCTTAATCGAATACAGTAAGTTTTCTGAATTTTATATATTTGTTTTTTTACTATGAAAAAACTGACTTTTTGGTTATGAAAATATATAATTTTTAGTCATGAAAATATACGATTTTTATATAGTGATTTGAATGATAAAAATATGATTTTTATTTTCTAAAAGAAATGATTTTTATATTCAAAAAAGATTCGAATTTTGAAAACGGAAAGATTTGATTTTTATAAATAAAACTGCTATGATTTTTATTTATAAAATTTGATTTATAAAATGAGATTTTCATTTGTGAGGTAGCAAGGTAAAAATTAGAATTTTATATATGGGAAAGCGAGATAAAAATATAATCTTTTATATTGTAGAAGGATAAAAATATGATTTTTACATTATAGAAGTGTTAAAATTTTGATCTTTATATATGTAGTGAATCAAAAACATGACATCTATATAGTAGCGATGTAAAAATAGAATATTTATCTATATAGTAGCGATGTAAAAATAGAATTTTTATCTATATAGTAACGATGTAAAAATAGTATTTTATCTATATAGTAGCGTTGTAAAAATAGAATATTTATCTATATAGTAGCGTTGTAAAAATAGAATATTTATCTATATAGTAGCATTGTAAAAATAGAATTTTTATCTATATAGTAGCGGTGTAAAAATGGGATTTTTATATATTGAATAGCGAAGTAAAAATCCAATTTTTATATATTGAATAGTGAAGTAAAAATGCGATTTTTATATTATATAGATAGTAAAAATGTGATTTTTATATATGTAGAGAATACGGGCAGTGAAAATTGACAAAAGGGCGAGAACGACGAAGATTTTTGCCTAAGAAGAGTCGTGGGATTGGATTAGCAATTCTGTGAGAACTTCTCACCTTTTAATTTTGTTTTCTAGTTAAAAATATATACTAGGATGCAGACGGTGTTTAGTAGCACCTGACACCCGTCGTCCACAGACCATGGACGGCTTGTATGCTTGGTTGTTTGATTTTGATGTGTAGTTGATTGTGTGATGTGATATGAAATGAAATAAAATATTTTATAGTGGAAAATATTTTATAGTTAAAAATAGAATTTTTAACGTGTATATGAAATGAAATAAAAATAAACAAATCGGACGATTTGTTTATATACAAACATTTGACTGATATTGATTGGGTCGATAAATTTTACACATCGCCCAACTGCATAAATAAAATCTATGTTTGATGGTTTGAAAACCCCACACGGGTATTGGGATGATATTTGACGTACACTAATCATGATTGTTTAGTTGTATGTTGATCGATTGATTGACAGACTGTTATAAGCGTTGAATATTTATATTTGATGCTTATACAGTGCAGAATGCACTCTGGATGACGGTTGATTATTTATCGTTGTTATTTTATACATGTGTTGTAGAAAATCCATATAATTAACATTATATGGTAATTGATTGGGCCTCATTCCAGTTTCGAATAGAAATATTTGAAAAGAAATATTTGAATAGAAACATTTGAAAAGAAATATTTGAAAAGAAACATTTGAATCGAATATTTGAAAAGAAATATTTGAATAGAAATATTTGAACAGAAATATTTGAAATAGAATATTTGAATATAGAAATATATGAAGCCGTAGTGATTAGATTGACGCCATTTTGATGTAAACGATATTTATATTGATTGTATTCGTTTTATAAGGAATATTGAAAAGTGATTTCAAAATCGAATATTTTAAATTGAAATTCGAACCGAATTGAAACGAATTAGAATTCGAATTGAATAGAATTGAATTTGAATAGAAAACGAATTCGAATTGAAATAAATAGAAATGAATTCAAATTCAAATTGAATTGAGTTGAAAACGAATGGAAGTTGAATTAGAAATCAATTTGAAATGAATTTAAATCGAATTTATAAGGAAAAATTCAATTTTGATTTGAATTTAAAAAGAAGTTGAAATCGTTTTGAAAACGAATTTAAAACGATTTATAAAATACGTTTTAAAAGGAAATCGACGAAGTATATATTATATATATAATATAAATGGCCTGAATAGAACGCGCCGCATCGCGGTAGTTCGCGAATTTCGACCATTGACTTCGAATGGATATTGCGGGGGATCCGACCGTCGGATTCTACTAAAACCGGAACCGTTGGGTTCGTATCGAAAAGAGCTTTCTAACGAATATTAGAAATTAGAAATCTAATGGTTGGATTTGGAATTATGTCCAAATCAAATTTGAAAAAGGTCGCTGTAAGTGCAGTTTGATGGCCGTTGATGGAAATCGACTGTACGGGCCTTGATAAAATTATTAAAAATAGTAATAATTTGTGTAAAATCATAAAAAATGATTTGGGAAGAATTGGAATGAAAAACTCCATATTTGAAAAGATAAAAATAGATTTTTATCGAAATGAACTAGTTTTGAACTAGAATTATAATTCTATTTATTTTTAAATAAATAAATTGGATTTGAAAAGGGGTTTAAAAATAACTAGAATTTCCAATGATTGCATTGGAATGGATTTGAATCGAAATCGTCTTCGGAATATTTCGATGTCGGATTTCGTGATTATACAGATGTTGTTATGGAAATTTGAAAGATATAGATATATATCGTTATTTCCAATACGATATCTGTTGGTCGTAGAATTTGATATTGAATATGAGCCGATATATTTTCTATTCAGAGCCTTGTATTTAATATCAAATATGATCTGGGTTTGTCGTGAATGGTGTCTTTGTTAACACTGTTCTTGAACCCAGTTGAGGAAAGATTAAATCTTTTTATTTAGATTTAATGAAGTGTACCAATTAAATAATATTTAATTGGAATTGAATTGGTATTGATAATTGGGTTTATCGTGAACAGTGTTTTAAATAACACTTGTTCTTTAACCCGATAATTAATGGAATGTGATTTTGGGTTTATCGTGAACCATGTTTTGAATGACACTGATTCTTTAACCCAGTTAAAGATTAAAACTATGTGGAGTTTTAATGAATCTTTAATTAGATTGAAATGGTGTTAGAATGGAGTATCACCAATTTTACTCCAGGCGATAGTTAAATCTTTAATTAGATTTGAACGTGAAATGGTAATTGAATTTACCGATAACACCGTGGTGTTAGATATGAAGTATGACCAGTTTTACTTCATGGGATGAATAGGTTGGGATTGGGAAATTAAAATAAATGATTACTTCGGTGTGGTTTGCTAATCCCAACTAGTTTGAATTGATATTCAAAGGAGATTAAAGAATAAATTTAAAGAATTTATCTTTGATAAAATTAATGGGAACCTTTCCCAAAATATAAAAATATTTGAATAAAAGAATATTATGAATTGGAATGAGGCGTATGTTGTGTTTGTGTAACACGTGTTTATTATATATATACGCGAGTTGTTCAGAAAGACCGGGTTTATCCCATTCTGAATAACTGATTCGACGTGGTGTCGAAGATGAAGACGGTGGTTGAAGACCGGAGGTCTTCACGTCATTTGGATAATTACTGATGATCTTGATTGGGCTGTACACCCAAGAAGATGGAAACAGTTGGTGATCATCCAGACGTACTTGGAGATCGATGGATATGCGGGGCACTAGGTGCCTCCGGTTTCGTTCAGACCCAGAACGAACTTGTAAATGGACTGTGTGTCTGACATTGGATTTTAGTCTGTGTGATTGATTTCTATTAAATATATATCTGTTTGGCGGTGGAGAATTTATTCTCTTGCTCAACGCCCTTCTCTGAGACGTACGAGCTCAAGGGTTATATACTGATGGATATCAAACGCATAGAGTGAATTGCCTGTGTGGCATGCCAAAGTGGCAAATAATCAAGGCTTCTGTTGAAAAGCAAAGTCTTGTGGTTGATGATCAAAGCACGGCCTGTGTGGCGTAGCTTTGTGTAACGTTGATTCGCGAGTCTCACACCCCGGTTGTGAACCAGAAACGGGAGAGGACCTTAGGAAGGGCATGCGTTTCCTTCTAGCTAGGGTGGTGTCAGTGACCTACCAGCCCTGACATTTATATACTTTTCACCTGTGTGGTTGTTGCTATTGCGAGGTGCCTCGGTTTGATCGGACGATCCGGGTCTGATGGAGTCATTTGTTGGCTCACTTACGCCCCAATGGGCGGGGAAACGCAGTGTTCAGGAATTTTAATACACATCTGTGGACCGGCCCTGACAATCCAAAGGCTTGACAGAGTACTTGCCTGAGGCTCGGGCTAGACAGTCTTGAAGTCGGTGAGGACTATCTTTTGCCTCGGTTCACAGACGGAAATCCAATTTCCAAATACGTGACATTTGCGGTTTTATTTGTAGAGCCTAGTATGGCGACATAGTGGGATGGGGCGCTTATGCCGTCTATGATTGGTACTTATGATTTGAAGTTGATTTATACACTATGCACTTATAATAGTATCAAATAATCTGTTTTAAACGTATCAAGCATTCTTGGCTATTATAAGGTAAAAACCCTATCCTCCGGCTTGCGTTGCATTGTGTGATGGGAACTGGGTCTTATAATAGCTTCATTGTTCTTTATTTAGCATTGCGCTATTGTTTTATGCACTGGTATTCTTGGGAGGAAACCCGTTCCGTGTTATACGGCGTGGTCCCTTGATTTACCGAACTTTAAAATAAAGAATAATAACTGTTTTAGTTCTCACGCCAGTCCCATGACTGACCTGGAGTTTATTGTTTTAACCTAAACTCTGGGTGCCCTTATTTTCGACACGGGCAGCTAGTAGTTTTGGTTTTGCAGATTTATATTCACAGGATCCTGGTTTATAACTGGAATGATATCCGAAAAGCTTTGTATCCGTATATCTCTTCTAGTTGTGTATTGTATTATTTTCCGCTGCTATGTAATGTATTGTAATCTCTGATATTTCTGTGTAATATTGATTCATTTATACTCTGTATATTCTTGTATTCTGATGGAATTGTTGTAATATGCAATGAAATGTTCTTTCATCTGCGTTCTATTTTGTCGTGTTCTCAAAACAATCAGGCGTTTCGAACGGTCTGGGTCGGTTTAGCGATTGATTCGGATCGAGCGAAATTCCTTTTTGTCACAGTTGGTATCAGAGCTTTGGTTTACAAAGCTAGAGAACAAGGCACATTAGAACCATACGAAAGAATTCATCAGATATTGGATTAGTAATATCCAACGGGAATGACTCGTTAGAGATGGGATCAGTAGTATCCTAGAACGAGTGTGAAGAGTATATTTTTAAAATGAAAACGAATTTTGTTTTGAAAATTTAAATCAATTATTCGTATTTGATTAATTATTTAAATGAATTTGGACAATCCGATATATAAAGATTTTGCATATGCGTCTTGCAAACGTGTATTCGAAGTTTTAATATACTAGATAGTTATAGAATCATACTCTAGTTGCCCGGGGATAATTCTGGTGATGGGGCACCGTCGCCAGTATTTATTTTCGAGTAACGAAAGTGAGATTTCTATATTTCCATTAGACTGGTGTGAGAACCAAAATTAGATAGGGCTTATTGTTGTGATTTGGCATAAAAAAAAATCTGATTTTTGACTATATATCAAAGTTATGCATTTGAAATGATAACCAACTAATTGATTGATGTTTGTGTTGTTTGATTATTGTTTGTTAATTGAAATTTGTACCATACAGCCTAATTGAATCGAATATTGAATTGTATTGAAAATGGGTCGCATTTGCTTGCATATACATGTACTTACATTGAACAGGTCATAGCAAGGAGGCTAGAGCAGAGAATAAAATTGTTTGCCCGACAAATAGGTACATGTTTACTATAATCTACTGTTTTGTTTGGGTGATGATGATTTTATGAGCCAATTGGCTAGCCGCTTGGCTTTTTCTTTTTCTTTTTGAGATCAGAAGGCCTGTATGGCAATTTCGGGATTTTCCCGTGCTCCCGGTGCAGGGGAGGTTATGGCGAAATTTTTCGAAAATTTAGGGTGTTAGCCAAATTTTTGAAAAATTTGAAAAGTTCTTAGAAACTGAAAAGTTGAAGAACTTAAGCCGTAATCAAAATAATGAAAGTTGAGTTGGTATTTAAAACAACTTTCGGCTTCGTTCCTTTTCGGGGATGAAAAGTTTTAAGTGGGGGAGATTGTAATAACCCGGAAATCTGGGCCAATTTAAATTTTTTATTTTGGCAATTTAGCAAATTTTGATTATTTAAAATGAATTATTTTAAATAAAAACGACGAATAATTTATTTTGAATAGAATTCGAACGTATATATTATATAGATCGTCGTTAGAATATAAAGAAATATTTATATATATATAAAAGGAATTGAAAATGGCGCGGTAGTTCGATAATTCGATTTCAAACTTCAAATGAATGTACCGGGTGCAAAATAAACCGGATTTTAGTGAAACCAAAAATATTAGAATATATTTGAGAATATCTTTCCAACAAATCCGAAAAATTGAAATTTCATAGCGGGAATCAAAAGATATGTCCAGTTGAAAATTCTGAATAGTCGCTATGGAATTCAGGCCCTTAAAAATGGAAATTTTGCAAACGACCTCAGATTTCGACGAAACCACTTTTATTGGATCCGCGATGTCAAGTTATTGCTAGATTCCAAATTTCATAATTTTTCGAATCAATTTGTGAGCGTGGCAAAGGAAAACGCGTTTGACCAGTTTTAGTTGATTTTAATCAACTGGAAAATGGCCATTTTTCAAAAGGTCTCAGAATTCGACGAAACTAGTTTTGTTTAGACCGTATCGTCAATATGAAGCTAGAAATAATTTTTTTGGAATTTTTGGGATCCGTATGTGGCCCCGGTAAATTAAAATGTGCGTTCAAATTCAATATATATTGATTTATATTTTAATTTAAACGAAAACTGATCGTAACAGCCGAATTGGGTTACGAAACATATCCCATTGTGTTCGGAATGGGGGTAATTAGCTGTGGACGACAGTCGGTGGATTTGATTTCAAGTTCAAAAGAAAAAGTTACTTTTTGAAATAAATTAAATTAAATATTTTATTATATAAAGGCCCCCTTTTCTCTCTTAATCTAGGTCAACACCCTCCCAACCTTATATCGTTCAAATCGAAAAAGTAAAAAAAAAACCGAACGAACGAAGGTGGAGGCCGCCACCACCGCTCCTCCTACCACCATCGCACCATCGCCAAACCCCCACCCCCAGCGTCGCCGGTCTCCAGCCATCCTCCCCTGGCCTCCAGCGACCTCGTCGAATTCCCTCCAGTCCCCAAACTCGCAGACCCCACGCCCCACAGCCAAACCCTAGGCCGCCTCCACCCTCCGACGCCCTCCTCGAGCACCTCCGACGACGCAGTGAAGACCCCGCATTCCTTAATCGAATAAAGTAAGTTTTCTGAATTTTATATATTTGTTTTTTTACTATGAAAAATCTGACTTTTTGGTTATGAAAATATATAATTTTTAGTCATGAAAATATACGATTTTTATATAGTGATTTGAATGATAAAAATATGATTTTTATTTTCTAAAAGAAATGATTTTTATATTCAAAAAAGATTCGAATTTTGAAAACGGAAAGATTTGATTTTTATAAATAAAACTGCTATGATTTTTATTTTTAAAATTTGATTTATAAAATGAGATTTTCATTTGTGAGGTAGCAAGGTAAAAATTAGATTTTTATATACGGGAAAGCGAGATAAAAATATAATCTTTCATATTGTAGAAGGATAAAAATATGATTTTTACATTATAGAAGTGTTAAAATTTTAATCTTTATATATGTAGTGAATCAAAAACATGACATCTATATAGTAGCGATGTAAAAATAGAATATTTATCTATATAGTAGCGATGTAAAAATAGAATTTTTATCTATATAGTAACGATGTAAAAATAGTATTTTATCTATATAGTAGCGTTGTAAAAATAGAATATTTGTCTATATAGTAGCGTTGTAAAAATAGAATATTTATCTATATAGTAGCGTTGTAAAAATAGAATTTTTATCTATATAGTAGCGGTGTAAAAATGGGATTTTTATATATTGAATAGCGAAGTAAAAATTCAATTTTTATATATTGAATAGCGAAGTAAAAATGCGATTTTTATATTATATAGATAGTAAAAATGTGATTTTTATATATGCAGAGAATACGGGCAGTGAAAATTGACAAAAGGGCGAGAATGACAAAGATTTCTACCTAAGAAGAGTCGTGGGATTGGATTAGCAATTCTGTGAGAACTTCTCACCTATTAATTTTGTTTTCTAGTTAAAAATATATACTAGGATGTAGACAGTGTTTAGTAGCACCCGACACCCATCGTCCACAGACCATGGACGGCTTGTATGCTTGGTTGTTTGATTTTGATGTGTAGTTGATTGTGTGATGTAATATGAAATGAAATAAAATATTTTATAGTGGAAAATATTTTATAGTTAAAAATAGAATTTTTAACGTGTATATGAAATGAAATAAAAATAAACAAATCGGACGATTTGTTTATATACACACATTTGACTGATATTGATTGGGTCGATAAATTTTACACATCGCCCAACTGCACAAATAAAATCTGTGTTTGATGGATTGAAAACCCCACACGGGTATTGGGATGATATTTGACGTACACTAATCCCGATTGTTTAGTTGTATGTCGATCGATTGATTGACAGACTGTTATAAGCGTTGAATATTTATATTTGATGCTTATACAGTGTAGAATGCACTCTGGATGATGGTTGATTATTTATTGTTGTTATTTTATACATGTGTTGTAGAAAATCCATATAATTAACATTATATGGTAATTGATTGGGCCTCATTCCAGTTTCGAATAGAAATATTTGAAAAGAAATATTTGAATAGAAACATTTGAAAAGAAATATTTGAATAGAAACATTTGAATAGAAATATTTGAAAAGAAATATTTGAATAGAAATATTTGAACAGAAATATTTGAAATAGAATATTTGAATATAGAAATATATGAAGCCGTAGTGATTAGATCGACGCCATTTTGACGTAAACGATATTTATATCGATTGTATTCGTTTTATAAGGAATATTGAAAAGTGATTTCAAAATCGAATATTTTAAATTGAAATTCGAACCGAATTGAAACGAATTAGAATTCGAATTGAAATTTAATTGAATTGAAAATGAATGGAAGTTTAATTAGAAATCAATTTGAATTGAAATCAATTTGAAATGAATTTAAATCGAATTTATATGGAAAAATTCAATTTTGATTTGAATTTAAAAAGAAGTTGAAATCGTTTTGAAAACGAATTTAAAACGATTTATAAAATATGTTTTAAAAGGAAATCGACGAAGTATATATTATATATACAATATAATTGGCCTGAATAGAACGCGCCGCGCTGCGGCAGTTCGCGAATTTCGACCACTGACTTCGAATGGATATCGCGGGAGATCCGACCGTCGGATTCTCCTAAAACCGGAATCGTTGGGTTCGTATCGAAAAGAGCTTTCTAACGAATATTAGAAATTAGAAATATAATGGTTGGATTTGGAATTATGTCCAAATCAAATTTGAAAATGGTCGTTGTAAGTGCAGTTCGATGGCCGTTGATGGAAATCGACTGTACGGGCCTTGATAAAATTATTAAAAATAGTAATAATTTGTGTAAAATCATAAGAAATGATTTTTGAAGAATTGGGATGAAAAACTCCATATTTGAAAAGATAAAAATAGATTTTTATCGAAATGAACTAGTTTTGAACTAGAATTATAATTCTATTTATTTTTAAATAAATAAATTGGATTTGAAAAGGGTTTTAAAAATAACTAGAATTTCCAATGATTGCATTGGAATGGATTTGAATCGAAATCGTCTTCGGAATATTTCGATGTCGGATTTCGTGATTATACAGATGTTGTTATGGAAAATTGAAAGATATAAATATATATATCGTTATTTCCAATACGATATCTGTTGGTCGTAGAATTTGATATTGAATATGAGCCGATATATTTTCTATTCAGAGCCTGGTATTTAATGTGATTGGGTTTGTCGTAAATGGTGTCTTTGTTAACACTGTTCTTGAACCCAGTTGAGGAAAGATTAAATCTTTTTATTTAGATTTAATGAAGTGTACCAATTAAATAATATTTAATTGGAATTGAATTGGTATTGATAATTGGGTTTATCGTGAACAGTGTTTTAAATAACACTTGTTCTTTAACCCGATAATTAATGGAATGTGATTTTGGGTTTATCGTGAACCGTGTTTTGAATGACACTGATTCTTTAACCCAGTTAAAGATTAAAACTAAGTGGAGTTTTAATGAATCTTTAATTAGATTGAAAAGGTGTTAGAATGGAGTATCACCAGTTTTACTCCAGGCGATAGTTAAATCTTTAATTAGATTTTAACGTGAAATGGTAATTGAATTTACGGATAACACCGTGGTGTTAGATATGAAGTATGACCAATTTTACTTCATGGGATGAATAGGCTGGGATTGGGAAATTAAAATAAATGATTACTTCGGTGTGGTCCGCTAATCCCGACTAGTTTGAATTGATATTCAAAGGAGATTAAAGAACAAATTTAAAGAATTTATCTTTGATAAAATTAATGGGAACCTTTCCCAAAATATAAAAATATTTGAATAAAAGAATATTCTGAATTGGAATGAGGCGTATGTTGTGTTTGTGATCGTCGCTAATCTATGAATTAGAAAAGCGCGACATTTGTAATAAATTCTGCAAGCATACAGGGGTGTAGCATACAGGTCGAACACAGGGAGGTTTAATTAAAACTTATTATTTATTTTTTTCTTGGGCGTGTTAGACGAAGCTGGAGGTTGATTTTGTCAAAACAAAATAAAAAGTGAAACTACAATTAAAAGATGCAATTAAATTTACTGCAGATTCGAATCTAATCAGATCTGTCATAAATTCAACGATTAAAGATAAAATAAAACAATGGAAATAAAATTGCAGAACAGAATTAAGCGAACAGAAAATAACAATTAGGATTACCGCTGAATCTAATCAGACGGTCAATCGCTAATGAAAAGAAATGCAAAAGACAAATAGTGTTCTACCGAATCTAATCGTGTAGACAACATAATTGCTAAGAAAAATAGAAAATTGCATAAAAAGAAAAATGAGTTTTATTGATGAAGAAGAGAATAGACTGAGATATCTCATAGGATGGTGGCTACAAGGGTATATATAGGGTATATATAGGGTAGATAGCCAAACCCTAACACTAACCCTATTGATAATTGGGCCTGGTCATTACATCACTAATTAGTTTACAATGAGAAACATAAATGGGCCTTAGATAAATAAAGCAAATTTGGGCCTTTTCTCTTTTCGTCTTGCTTCCTTGACACTTCTTTATTGATTTGTGATGTGCAAAGCCTTGTTATCAATCCTTTTCTTGTCCAATAGCAACTAGATGTGATATCTTCATCTACAATTCTTCAAAATGCAAATACACAACAAATTGAACTCTATTTCTCTATATTTCTGGTTGCATGTGGGCTGGGTTGGAATATCTGTAAAAGTAACAAAACAATACCCAAGTAATATTTATTTATATACAAAAGACGAGATATTAGAGCATAAAATAAACACATTTCTATGTCAATCAAATACCCCACACTTATCTTTTACTCTTCCTCGAGTAAAAAGAAAATGAAAAACTAACTAGATAGGTCGCACTTTCGTAGGAAACACGATTGCATTGAGCGTATGCAACAAGCCGTTAAACCTCTAGGCGTCCCTAGTAGGACGAGTGGTGTCTCGTGAGGGTTTTCAACGGATACTACCCACAAAATCCAAATGCAGTATGCTATGATTCTAATGAAACTACATGAATGCAATGGACATATGCAAAAATAAAAACGAAAGACAACACGACTTATTTCAGGAAAGTGGTACAACAAATTAAGTTAATAATTTCTAACCAGTTGATTTTATTTTAGATACCTCGACTTGTCACAAATTTTCAATATAAATCAAGTTTTCAAATGTTAAATTCCAGTTTGGCCAGTTAGTTCGGTCGATAACATAGTGCAGCCATGAAATAAATTCTTAGTTTGCTTGGCAAAGTTTGCAAAGTGGTATTCTAATTTTCTCATGTATGGCTAGTCAAATCAATAAGGTCAAGAAGTGTTTGGGTATCATCGCTTATTCTTTATTCTATAAAATTTTAAGATTTATGATTAAGTACATACACCTAACTAAAAAGACCAAGGTTTACCACCCATGCACTGCCTCGCGGACTAACGGAGAGTGGGTAAAGAGCTTGGCGGATTGTGCAGGCCGACTTTGACTTTGTCAACAACGTGTCGGTAATCCTTAGGTGTCCAATCCCATAAAATGAGACCAAGATATTCCAACTTTGACTTTGTCAACAACGTGTCGGATAGAGCTTGGCGGGTTTGCACACCAACGCTCGATATACAAGCAATGTTGGATACCCTTGGAATACTATTATTATTATTATTATCGAAAATATAAGCACAAAAGAGAGTTATGCGAATTCAACTTAACACAACTTAGTTTTAAAGATTTGAAAAGCCAATATAAGTATTTTAAGTCCTCCACTTATTTAAACAAAGTCTACAATATACAATAGATTTCATGGCCATCACCTAAGAATCTCCCTATGTACTGGTTACACTATTATCCCTCAAAATTAAACTTTTCATTATATTTCCTATTCGATCTAAGTTGAGAGAGAAAAATACTATCAACTGGCTAAAAATTGTAAACTTATTTTGTTGTATCAATTGAAAATGAGTCGTATTTTCCAAAAAAAAAAATTATGGTACGTTACTACAATCTAAAATGTATGAAGGTCCTACTTAAATGGCTGAAAATAAAAAGAAATAAAAACAAAGAAAAAATGAAAATGGATGAAATGCAGACTCCCCCCCACACTTGATTGAGACAGTGTCCCAACTGTCTAAGGCAGAAAAACAAAAAAAAAAATGAAAAAGAAAAATAAAAGAAAAAGAACGTGTACCACCTGATTTCATGGTGGATGATCATGCAGATCGATAGAGTCATCTTCGTCATATTGCTCGAATTCCAAAAATGGTTTCAGTCGTTGACCGTTTACTTTGAAGACTTTTCCATCCTTAGGATTTTCAATTTCAACCGCTCCATGAGGGTATACTGTTTTCACAACATAAGGTCCAGTCCATCGAGATCTGAGTTTTCCTGGAAACAAGTGAAGTCTAGAGTCGTATAAAAGGACTTTTTGACCTACATTGAATTCCTTACGAAGTATGTTTTTGTCGTGTTGGGCTTTGGTTCTTTCTTTGTAGATTTTCGCATTTTCATACGCCTCATTTCTTAATTCCTCTAATTCAGAAATTTGTAACTTCCTGTGTGAGCCGGCTTTCTCTAAGTCAAAATTCAAAAATTTGATGGCCCAAAGAGCGCGATGCTCTAATTCAAGAGGTAAGTGATAGGCCTTTCCAAAGACTAATCGATATGGTGACATCCCTAGATTGGTTTTATAAGCAGTGCGAAAAGCCCAAAGTGCATCAATCAGTTTTACGGACCAATCCTTTCTATTGGAATTCATGGTTTTCTCAAGAATTTGTTTGATTTGTCTATTGGAGACTTCTACTTGCCCACTAGTTTGTGGGTGGTAGGGGGTCGACAACTTGTGTGTGATTGAGTATTTCTTGAGCAAGGACTAAAAAGCACGATTACAGAAATGAGTGCCATTATCGCTAATGATAGCTCGAGGTGTACCAAAGCGTGAAAAGATATTTTCTTTGAGGAATTTGACAACAACCTTGTTGTCGTTGGTTCTGGTCGGAATGGCTTCAACCCATTTTGAGACGTAATCTACCGCAAGTAAGATGTAAAGATTCCCAAATGAATTAGGGAATGGTCCCATGAAATCGATGCCCCAAACATCGAATAACTCAATCACTAAAATGGGGTTGAGAGGCATCATGTTTCGCTTAGAGATTCGACCCGTTCTTTGACATCGCTCACATTTAGAGCAAAATTCGAAAGCGTCACGGAAGAGTGTGGGCCAATAAAAACCGCTTTGCAAAACTTTTGCAGCAGTTTTTCTTGCTCCAAAATGACCGCTACAAGCATGGTCATGTGAGAAGGAGAGAATACTTTAGTGTTCATGATTGGGCACACACCTTCGAATGATTTGGTCTGGACAGTATTTGAAAAGATATGGGTCGTCCCAATAGAAGTTTCGAACTTTTGAGAGAAATTTTTGCTTATCTTGTTTCGACCATTCAGCGGGCATTTGTTGAGTGACAAGATAATTCACAATGTCAGCGTACCAAGGGGTGTTAGAGATCGAAAGGAGTTGTTCGTCAGGAAAATAGTCATCGATTTGGGTGTCGTTATCATTTTCGTGCACAATTCGAGAGAGATGATCATCTACGACATTTTCAGAACCCTTTTTATCTCGTATTTCTATATCGAATTCTTGAAGAAGAAGGATCCAATGAATCAAGCGGGCCTTGGCATCCTTTTTAGAAAGCGAATATCGTAGGGCAGCATGGTCAGTGTAAACTATGACTTTGGATCCTATGAGATATGGTCTGAATTTCTCAAGAGCGAAGACAATTGCCAAAAAATCCTTTTCAGTAGTTGAGTAATTCAGTTGGGCCTCGTTTAAAGTTTTGCTAGCGTAATAAATGACTCGAGGGAGTTTATCAATTCGCTGACCCAAGATGGCTCCAATTGCAAAGTCAGAAGCATCGCACATAAGTTCAAAGGGTTGAGTCCAATCAGGAGGTTGAATGACGGGAGTTGTGGTCAAGAGTGATTTAAGAGTTTCAAAAGATGTTTTGCAATCATCGGAAAATTCAAACTTTACGTCTTCGGTAAGTAAATTTGAGAGAGGTTTTGAAATTTTAGAGAAATCCTTAATGAATCTTCTATAGAATCCCGCATGGCCAAGAAATGAACGAACATCTTTGACAGACTTGGGAGGAGGTAAATTAGCAATCAAATCGATTTTGGATTTATCGACTTCTAGGCCATCTTTGGAGACGACATGACCTAGAACTATCCCCCTTTTTACCATAAAGTGGCATTTCTCCCAATTAAGCACGAGTGATTTCTCCTTACAACGTTTAAGGATGAGTTCTAAATGAGTGAGACATTGAGAAAAAGATGATCCATGTATTGAAAAATCGTCCATGAATATTTCCAAGAATTCTTCCACCATATCGGAGAAAATACTCATCATACACCTTTGGAAGGTCGCGGGGGCATTACAAAGACCAAAAGGCATGCGACGATAAGCAAAGGTTCCAAAGGGACAAGTAAAGGTGGTCTTATGTTGATCTTCTAAAGCAACAGGAATTTGGTTATACCCAAAGTATCCATCGAGAAAACAGTAGTACTCATGTCCCGCTAAGCGTTCGAGCATTTGGTCAATAAAAGGCAAGGGAAAATGGTCTTTTCGTGTGGCTGAGTTAAGCTTTCGATAGTCGATGCACACACGCCATTTGGTTTTGATTTTTGTTGGGACGAGTTCATTACTGTCGTTTTTGATCACTGTGACTCCCGACTTCTTTGGTACAACTTGTACCGGACTCACCCAAGTACTATCAGAGATGGGATAGATGATGTTATTGTCTAGACATTTGATTATTTCCTCCTTGACCACTTCTCTCATGTTTGGGTTTAATCGCCTTTGAACCTCACGGGTGGGTTTAGCCTCATCAACTAAATGTATGCGATGTTCCACAATTGATGGGCTAATTCCTTTTATATCGCTAATTTCCCACCCCAAGGCGTCTTTATTTTCCCGCAAGATATGCAAAAGTTTTTCTTCTTGGTCCTCGATAAGATCGGAAGCCAAGATTACGGGAAAAGTTTTTGAAGAATCTAGGTAGGCATACTTAAGGTCTGGTGGCAAGGGTTTGAGGTCTAACTTAGGAAGTTCTTGTGTATCAACATCGGTCAACATTCCTTGGTTAGATTCAGGTGACGAAGTGTCGGAGTCAAGAATTTTGTTTAATTCAGAAATGTATTCGAGTTCGTCGAAATCGGAGTCGAAATGGTCAAGACACATTTTCAAGGCTTCAGAAGTGTCACTAGAGGTCTCATCAACTATGGTTTGAATCATGTCAATTTCATCGATATCAAAATCCCTAGGTTGCTTGTTGAGATTAAAGATGTTTAGCTCAATGGTCAGGTGCCCGAAGGAAAGTCGAAGCTGACCATTCCTACAATTAATGACAGCATTAGAGGTTGCTAAGAAAGGGCGTCCTAAGATCAATGGTATTTGGACGTTGGGATTCGAGACAGGCTCTGTTTCTAGAACTACAAAATCGACAGGGAAGTAAAACTGTTCGATCTGTATCAAGACGTCTTCGATAATTCCCAATGGCCTTTTGACAGATCGATCAGCTAGTTGGAGTGTGATGTTTGTTGGTTTAATCTCCCCTAGTCCAAGTTGACGATAGACAGTATAGGGAAGAAGATTGACACTGGCACCAAGGTCAAGTAGAGCACGAGAGATATGGGTGTTTCCTATTTTACAATCAATTGTAGGGCAACCAGGGTCTTTATACTTGACTGGGGCAAGATTCAAAAGAATAGAGCTTGTATTTGCAGTTAGAAAGGCGGTTTTTGGGACATTGGTCGCACGTTTTTTTGTGCACAATTCCTTAAGACATTTAGCATATTGAGGGATTTGTTCAATGGTGTCTAAAAGAGGAATGTTCACACGGACTTGTTTGAAAATTTCCAAAATTTTATTGAAATTTGCTGCTTTCTTCTTATTATTGAGTCTATGAGGAAAAGGAGCTACTGGTTTTTCGACTCTGTGATGAGTTTCATCATTCGAAGAAGAAGGTGGTAGGGGTGTAGAAGATGAAATGTTGGGATTGCCAACATTATTTTTCGAAGGTGGGTCGGGTTTGCCGACACCGGGAGAAGAACTGTTGGGATTGCCAACATTTAAGGGAACTTGAGGTTTAGAAGAATTGGCATTCGAAGCCAATGGGTGGTCATCAAGATTGGGGATTGGGGTCGAGTTAGAAGGTTCGTCAGGGACGCCCACGTTATTATCAATCCTCTTTCCAGATCGAAGGGTTGTAATAGCGTTGACTGAATTATGGTTTTCGTCTTCACAAGAATTTACAGCGCGAGGGTTATACTTTGGATTCACCTCGGGTTGACTAGGCAATTTTCCCTTCTCATGAGTTTTCATAAATTCCTTCATCATATTAAACATTTGGTCCATTTTGGCATCTTGTGAGTTTATTTTAGCTTCGTAAGAGTTCATCTGTTTTTCTAGACGCCCAATATCTTGTGATGGTTGAGAAGATTGAGATGATTGGTTTGATGATTGAAAATTGGGGTGCCTATAAGGTTGTTTGGATTGAGGTGTAGCTTGAGAGGTTTGAGAATTGGGGGGTGGACCTTGGTAATTTGGATTGGGAATAAAGGGTTGCACGTGAGATGGGTTAGCCGAATTATTGGGGTTCGACCAAGAGAAATTTGGGTGGTTCCTCCAACCAGGGTTGTACGTGGATGAGTAAGGATTATTTTGAGCTATGGCATTGGCTTGGTCTTGAGAGTAATTGTGGGGTAACCCTTCTCCGGTTTGAGGAGTTTGATTTTCTAAGGGAATTTGACTTGGGTCTACAACATGCACTCCTCTAGTAGAAGTACGAATGGGAACACGAATCGATTCCCACTGCATGTCCTTTTCAGAATAATCTTCTAAAAACCGCCAAGCTTCATCGGCTGTTTTAGACATAAAGTCTCCTCCACACATTGATTCTAGTTGAGTTCTAGTCTGATAGTTTAGCCCTTCATATGCAATTTGACATAAGTGATCTTCTAGAATTCCATGATGAGGACAACTATACAGTAGCTGGTTGAATCTCTCAAAGTATTTTGAAAAAGTTTCCCCCTCATTTTGACAAAATTGATTTATCTCGGTTCGGATTTTTAGAGTTTTATGGAAAGGGAAAAACTTTTTCAAGAATGCAGTGACAAATTCATCCCAACTTCTTATGGAATGTCGTGGAAGAGAATTTAGCCATCTTTTAGCGCTTTCAAGTAGTGCAAATGGAATTAGCCTTAGCTTGATCGATTCGTTAGATAGTTGTTGCATTTTTGTTGTGGAGGCATACAATTCAAATTCACTCAGAAATTCATAAGCATTTTCAGACCCAGTAAATTTTGGTACCCCTTGGATAAAAGAATGTTTTAGCTCAAAATTGTTTCCTTCAGTTGGTGGGAACACAATGACAGAGGGTTGAACGGTCCTAGTCGGATAACATCGATCACGAAGAGACAAGGGTCTATTTATTTGGATATTGAGGTTTTGAAAATTTTGATTTATTTGGTTTTGATCCCCGAAGTTTGGAAAATTTTGATTCACTTGATTTTGATCCAATTCGGGTGGAAAATTTTGGTTGATTCGAGAACCCCTAGGAGAATTTTGTTGGCTAACACTTTTTTCACTCATTGTTGTTAAATGCAAGCATAGAAATTAGCTACAATGAAGTTTTCTGTCCTTATTGGCTCTTAACCCAAAATTATAAAGTGATGCGTTTGATTACTTAGATCAAAAGATTTCTCAGCCAGTTAACGGACAGGAGTTATCGGTGCACCAGGAATCACCCTAGCAATGCAGCCGAAGGTTTAAGTACCTTCAGAGTAACAACCGATATAATATTTACGAATCACCGTAATATTTATAAACGGTTATTTCTCTGCCGTAGTCTAGACACCAAGAAATAATTCGTTCCAAATGAATCAACTATCACAATATAATTAAGTCCTAGATGAGCCCGTGACTCCCTTAAGTCCAACGTCTAACCGTTATTATTAGTCAGATTCTACGATGAAATGCAATTTGTGGGCTAAGGAAAGGGTGATGAAATCCCTCACCTTATGTGAATTGGGGTATTGCCCTTAACAGAATGAATAAAAGATGCAGAAATAACAGCAATCACGCAAAATAGCTGCAGAAATTAAAAATTGTACATTCAAAGCCGCTGCCCCTGCAGAAAATTTTTACAACAATTGTCTATATATTTTTTTCTTTTTCCTTTTGCAGCAGAGCACCTGTAGAGTTTTAAAAGTTTTCACCTTGATCGGCAGTCCTCCAGTGAATTTGGGAAGCGCTAGCGCGTTCACACCCCACTTGGTGTGCAACCGCTCCAACCCATCTGAATCGTCCGCTGCTTTTTGTTGTTGTCCCCTTCTATTAATTGCTTGACTGCGCTGCGGCACGGGTTCGGGCTCCTGTTTTTGAATTTCAGCTCCTTTTTTTTTAAATTTCAGCTGTACCTGTTTTTGAAAAATTCTTCTTTTTTTTTCAAAGAAAAAAGAAAATTTGGGAGTTCTAAAAATGGGAAAGTAAAGTAAAAGGAACAATAAAACTAAGGACCACAGAATTCAAACACACGAACGCACTCAACAAGGAACAAACACGCCTGCAAATATGGTTTGAACGCTCAAAATCAGACCACCAATTTAACACTGCCACGTAGTACAATGGTTAATCAATCGTTTTAATATATAATAACCAAGCAAGAATTTCACACAGCCCAAACAAAAACAAAAAAAAATAGTCAACGCTTCCTTTTTAAGTAAACAAATCCGCTCCTTCTGATTGAGGAAACAAATCCGTCCCTCACTTTTATTCTCGGTTTCTCAATTCAACTTTGTTCCTGGAAAAGAAATCCCAATCGCAAATAAAAAATAAAATTACACCGCAATTCACAAAGGTGATCATGTTCTATACGTGCGAATCGAGTTTCAGGTTTGAATCAAGTGCGATGAGGGATGCGGTTGTGGGAATCGGGTCTGTGGTTTGACGGAGCGATGGGCGAACTAGCAGATGCTGAAATTGGAGGTGGGTTGCGATTATGGTTCGCAAGGGTTGGGGCTGATGGGATTTTTGGGTTCGAATGATGATGGATTGTTTGTGGTTCGGCTGGAGAGTTAGATCGGTGAACAAGGACGTGGAGAGGATGGTTTGAAAGTTGATGTTAGAGAGGGGGTTACTGTGATTGTTTCGGTTTTGGCAAAGGGAGTTGGTTTGTTTGTAGAGCTTGAGGATGGTTGGATGTTGGGATTTGAATTTGTTTTGTGGTGATGAATGATCTGGGTTTTGTTGGTGAATATGGTTTTGTGGAGTGTAGAAGTTGATCTGGACGTGGAGAGGATGTTGAGCAGTTGGTATTGTGTAACGCGGGGGATGAGGTTAAGGGGTATGGACCGGTTGCGAGGATTGTGAGGGGACAGGTTTTTATGTTGGCAGTGAAGAGAACTAGAGAAGAAAGTTTGTACTGAAATAGAAACTTCAGGGAAGAAAATATAGAAGGATTTTTTTTGTTTGTTTTTTTTTTTGAAAATTGTAAAGAAGGAAAAGTTGTACAAAGAAAGGAAAGATACAATGGAAGAAAGAAAAGAAATAAATGGGAAAAGAAGAAACAAACAAGGCAAAGAATTTGATAAAAGGAGTGAAATAAAAAGAAAAAAATGGCAGGATTTTTTTTTAACAAATTTAAACAAAAATAAAAACAATAAAATAAAATAAAAACTAACACGAATCAAAAATAAAATAAACAATAAAATTTAATTGTTACCTCCCCGGCAACGGCGCCAAAAACTTGATCGTCGCTAACCTATGAATTAGAAAAGCGCGATATTTGTAATAAATTCTGCAAGCATACAGGCGTGTAGCATACAGGTCGAACACAGGGAGGTTTAATTAAAACTTATTATTTATTTTTTTCTTGGGCGTGTTAGACGAAGCTGGAGGTTGATTTTGTCAAAACAAAATAAAAAGTGAAACTACAATTAAAAGATGCAATTAAATTTACTGCAGATTCGAATCTAATCAGATCTGTAATAAATTCAACGATTAAAGATAAAATAGAACAATGGAAATAAAATTGCAGAACAGAATTAAGCGAACAGAAAATAACAATTAGGATTACCGCTGAATCTAATCAGACGGTCAATCGCTAATGAAAAGAAATGCAAAAGACAAATAGTGTTCTACCGAATCTAATCGTGTAGACAACACTAATTGCTAAGAAAAATAGAAAATTGCATAAAAAGAAAAATGAGTTTTATTGATGAAGAAGAGAATAGACTGAGATATCTCATAGGATGGTGGCTACAAGGGTATATATAGGGTAGATAGCCAAACCCTAACCCTAACCCTAATGATAATTGGGCCTGGTCATTACATCACTAATTAGTTTACAATGAGAAACATAAATGGGCCTTAGATAAATAAAGCAAATTTGGGCCTTTTCTCTTTTCCTCTTGCTTCCTTGACACTTCTTTATTGATTTGTGATGTGCAAAGCCTTGTTATCAATCCTTTTCTTGTCCAACAGCAACTAGATGTGATATCTTCATCTACAATTCTTCAAAATGCAAATACACAGCAAATTGAACTCTATTTCTCTATATTTCTGGTTGCATGCGGGCTGGGTTGGAATATCTGTAAAAGTAACAAAACAATACCCAAGTAATATTTATTTATATACAAAAGACGAGATATTAGAGCATAAAATAAACACATTTCTATGTCAATCAGTTTGTGTAACACGTGTTTATTATATATATACGCGAGTTGTTCAGAAAGACCGGGTTTATCCCATTCTGAATAACTGATTCGACGTGGTGTTGAAGATGAAGATGGTGGTTGAAGACCGGAGGTCTTCACGTCATTTGGATAATTACTGATGATCCTGATTTGGCTGTACACCCAAGAAGATGGAAACAGTTGGTGATCGTCCAGACGTACTTGGAGATCGATGGATATGCGGGGTACAAGGTGCCTCTTGTTTCGTTCAGACCCAGAACGAACTTGTAAATGGACTGTGTGTCTGACATTGGATTTTAGTCCGTGTGATTGATTTCTATTAAATATATATCTGTGTGGCAGCGGAGAATTTATTCTCTTGCTTAATGCCCTTCTCTGAGACGTACGAGCTCAGGGTTATATACTGATGGATATCAAACACATAGAGTGAATTGCCTGTGTGGCATGCCTAAGTGGCAAATAATCAAGGCTTCTGTTGAAAAGCAAAGTCTTGTGGTTGATGATCAAAGCACGGCCTGTGTGGCGTAGCTTTGTGTAACGTTGATTCGCGAGACTCACACCGGTTGTGAACCAGAAACGGGAGAGGACCTCAGGGAGGGCATGCGTTTCCTTCTAGCTAGGGTGGTGTCAATGACCTACCAGCCCTGACATTTATATACTTTTCACCTGTGTGGTTGTTGTTGTTGCGAGACGCCTCGGTTTGATCGGACGATCCGGGTCTGATGGAGTCATTCGTTGGCTCACTTACGCCCCAAAGGGCGGGGAAACGCAGTGTTCAGTAATTTTAATCCACATCGGTGGACCGGCCCTGACGATCCAAAGGCTTGACATAGTACTTGCCTGAGGCTCAGGCTAGACAGTCTCGAAGTCGGTGTGGACTATCTTTTGCCTCGGTTCACAAACGGAAATCCAATTTCCAAATACGTGACATTTGCGGTTTTATTTGTAGAGCCTAGTAAGGCGACATAGTGGGATGGGGCGCTTATGCCGTCTATGATTGGTACTTATGATTTGAAGTTGTTTTATACACTATGCACTTATAATAGTATCAAATAATCTGTTTTAAACGTATCAAGCATTCTTGGCTATTATAAGGTAAAAACCCTATCCTCCGGCTTGCGTTGCATTGTGTGATGGGAACTGGGTCTTATAATAGCTTCATTGTTCTTTATTTAGCATTGCGCTGTTGTTTTATGCACTGGTATTCTTGGGAGGAAACCCTTTCCGTGTTATACGGCGTGGTCCCTTGATTTACCGAACTTTAAAATAAAGAATAATAACTGTTTTAGTTCTCACACCAGTCCCATGACTGACCTGGAGTTTATTGTTTTAACCTAAACTCTGGGTGCCCTTATTTTTGACACGGGCAGCTAGTAGTTTTGGTTTTGCAGATTTATATTCACAGGATCCTGGTTTACAGCTGGAATGATATCCGTAAAGCTTTGTATCCGTATATCTTTTCTAGTTGTGTATTGTATTATTTTCCGCTGCTATGTAATGTATTGTAATCTCTGATATTTCTGTGTAATATTGATTCGTTTATACTCTAAATATTCTTGTATTCTGATGGAATTGTTGTAATATGCAATGAAATGTTCTTCTTTCTGCGTTCTATTTTGTTGTGTTCTCAAAACAATCAGGCATTTCGAACGGTCTGGGTCGGCTTAGCGACTGATTCGGATCGGGCGAAATTCCTTTTTGTCACAGTACCAGAGCTCTGATACCAACTGTAAAGACCCGAAAATTCCCGCTCTTTAATCGACCATAAACCACACAGGTCTGATTCAAAGGTTGGAAATCTTCGAATACTTTAACTCTGGGAATACAACACATCAGAACAACAACAGCAGACTTTTATTACATCATGATAATATAACATCAGAGTACAAAATATATCAGAGTACATCGAAATTAAATTACAGTGGAAGAATTTTTTTACATTAAATAATACATTGCAGCGGAAGATTATCAAAAGCTCTGGACACAGCTTTAAGCTTTGATCCAGGATCCTGCTAAAGAGATAAAAATATGCAAAAAGCTACTCAACTGGCCATGTGGAAAATATGGGCACCCGAGTTTGCCAGTGAAACAAACTTCGAGTCAGTCATGGGACTGGTATGAGAAATATTTTCTACATTATCTAACAGTATGGAAAATCACAGGATCACGCCGCTAACGCAGAACGGGTTTACTCCATTGGGTTGCCAGTGCATATACTACTACCATAAATAAAGCTATGGATCTATAATGCATCAATCAACATGTAATTCCTCAATCTACCCATTTAGGCTTAATCCCTAAACTTAGATTTTCAAAATCCAATTCTCTTTACAGAAATTATTTCTTTGGACTTTATTTCCCAATTTGTTATTTCAAATCATTATGAAATACAAATCTATTTATTTTATATCAAAGTAGATTTCACTTCGGGATTGGAAAACAAAACATTTGAAAATATGAATTCCAAAACATAACCATAAAAACAAGTATGCAACCCAATATCAGTTTTCCCTTAGACAAGGCAAACGGTACGCACCTAAGCAACTCGATATATATATATATATATATATATATATATATATATATATATATATGCACCTCTCACTATGGAGCAGGCTACACTAACCAATGACCAATTCTCAAGGTCAGGGTCTTTCACTCAACCCATACTTTTAGTCTTCCGAGTTACCAGAATCTTTAGCCACATACTAAATCATTTTTTTTATTCCGAAGTAGGGAAAATCATTTCACAACATAATAATCATAAGTAGTTTCAAAACTATAGTAATTCAAATAATACATTTCTAAATCATTTCAAAATCATCAGGTTTATCCCTCGAAGTTCTTTCTGTTTTATAAAACATTTATACAAAACATTCCCTATCCAAAATCGGGTATAATGTTTCTTTTTTACTTAGGAAATCACTTTTCAAAATAATTCATTAATTTTGAAATAATCAATCGCTAAACACCCTATAGTCAAATCGGGAAGTGTTTCACAAGGTGTTAGCATACATATATTTCTAACCACCCAATGTTAAATGTAAAAACATATTTTGCTCATACACTGGTCGAGCATAATCCATTAAATCAATCAACCATAACATGTCAATTCTATATGTTGCATTCTTATGTTAAAATTTTAATGTTTCAACATTTAGAGTCATATAATGAATATTTTATATATATTCATTCAGTACATTAAAAATGTAAATTTTAATGTTTTCAACATTTATACCTCAACCATGAATATTTCATAAATCTTATCTTTACGTTGAAACATACTTTACATTAAAATATAACTTTTAATGTTTTCACATTTTACTCAATACAATGAATATCTCATTTCGTTCTTACATTGAAAATATGATTTTTAATGTTTCAATATTTTATTTCAAACAAATGATCATTTTCCATCTTTTCTGCATGTACGATAAAAATGTGAATTTTATCTTTAACGTATTTTCATTTTAAATAAATGAACATTCCTATTATTTTCTTTGATTACATTAAAAATGTAATCTTCTTATTCTTTTCTTTAATCACATATAAATGTAATCTTTTTCTATTCATTCTTTCATTCACATGTAAAATGCAAGTACAAGTGTCACTTTTATTTCTATGTTTTTATTTACATCTAAAATGTAAATAAAAATGTACTTTATAAATCGATGTGTTTATTTACAACTAAAATGTAAATACAAGAGTCACTTTGATTTCTATGTTTTCTAATAACATATAGAAGAATATTTTCTATGTTAACACTTCTCTATGTTTCTAATATCATATAAATGAATATTTTCTATGTTTTCAATGACAAATAAAGAATAATTTATTTGTATATACATTTCTTATTTAACTTAACAAATAATAATGAAAATTTTATTTGTTAACAATTTCTATTTAACAAGAATGATATTTTTGATTAATCTATTTCATTTCAACAAAAAATGATTCTCATTTCAATAAAAATGCGATCCTTGTTGTCTACTCTATTTAAGGATTTATATTACAATAAAAATACAATTCTTATTGTCTACTCTTTTCTAATGTTTCATACTATAATAAAAATATAATTTTAACTGTCTATTGTTTTCTATTAATTCATAATACAAATAAAAATGTAAATTTTTATTTTATTAAGAATGGCATTTTTGTTATTTCTAATTTCAATAAAAATTTACAATTTTATTTTGCCAATTGTAATTTCAACAAGACAACAGTTTTATATTGTCGATTTTTAATACAATAAACATGACATTCGATTTTGGTCAATTCTAAAATAAACATGACATTTTATTGTGTCAATATCAGTACAAGAAAAAGGACAATATTTATTTTTGTTAGTTCTAATACAATAAAATGATAATCTTGTTTTTCTTTAAAAATTCTAATTCAACAAAAACATGAACAAAGATAATTTTATTGTTGTTGATTTTATTTCAACACAATAATCCATTTAATTAACAGATCTACATAACAGAATTCATCAACCCAAGTCAAATCACGAATAGCAACCAATTGAATTCAACTGCGAATAAATAACACTTTATTTCAATTTTAGTTTTAGAATAAGAAATCTCATATGGTCAGAAATTAATAAATTTTAATCATTAAAAATAAAGAACTCTCGCATCGCAAATTAAAAGTTAAGTTTTAATCTTTGAATAAGAGATCTCACCATGATTTTAATTCCGTACAGTTCAGATCTGAAAATTTGGTCCAATTTCGATCAGCTCAGAATCGGTCCTAGTCAGTACCATGTTGTAGAGTTTTCTGTCACGAGTGCAACATAACTGAAATCATTAAATTTGGACATCGTATGAACAAGATACACCATTTTAAACTTTATACAATTTAAATATATTAATTAATTACATTCTCGCCCTTGTCTTCAACTTCCAGGTCCCGATACAAGAAACCCATCACACGATAATGGATCCACCTGTGCGCCGCCATCTGGTCATCGTGACCACCATCCATCGCCACTACCACGTTGAGCGTCGCGAGCCGTTTCTACGCCCAAATATCTGTTCAACTCGGTGGTCCTCCAAGCTTGCGGCTTCACTTAGAGCAGCGCTCGTTCAAGCACGAAAATCAGGCCCAAAACACCATGAAATAAGATCTTAACCGTACCAAAATGAAGATCTTAGAGAGGCCATTTTTTTTGTTTTGAAATGGTAATTTAATTTGTGATAGATCGGAAGATTTTAGTCCTGGAAAATCGAACGAGAATGTTCGTTGAATGCTTAGAAGGTGGCGGCTTTGTGATAGGAATTAGGTTTGGAATTTGTCCTATATTTATATTAAAATATTATTAAATAGAACCCTTAAGGCCCGTTTAGCCACTAACTCCAATTCAGGTCCAACGACAGTCATTCCTAGCTTAAAAACCCTATTCCGAACCCAATGGGCTATGTCTGTGAGCCCAAACGAACTTTTGTAAACTGTTTTATTTAATTTAATATTTAAATCATTTATTTAATTAATTCAATCATATACTTAAATTCACCCGGGCTACATACGACCTCTAAAAATTACAGAAAAATTATTTCTAGCTTTGTTTTGACGATATGGTCCTAACATAACTAATTTCGTCGAATTCTGAGACCTTTTAAAAAATGGCCATTTTTAATTCGATTAAATTTGACCGAAACTGACAAAACACATTTTCTTTTGTCACGCTCACATATTAACTAAAAAAATTCTAGAAAATTAAACTTAACAATAATTTGACATTTCGGTTCCAACAAAATTGGTTTCATCGAAAACAGAGCTCGTTTGCAAAATAGCTATTTTTAAGGGTTATATATTATATTAAATTATATATAAATTATACAACGACTTTTCTAAATTTTAAACTGGACATAACTTTCTATTTTCAAAGTGAAATTTCAGTTTTTCAAATTCGTTAGATATGATTAAACAGAATTAAATATTTTTGGTTTTACTAAAATCCGATTTATTTTGAATCCTGTACATTCAATTAAAGTTTAAAATCAAAATTTCAAACTGCAGCGCTAGTTTTAACTCCTTTTATAATTAAATTAAATTCATTCATTTTAACTTCGATTAAAATAAATTTTTAGTCGTTATTATATGAAATAAACTCTTTTAAATATTTAAAATCCATTAAAATTTCTAAAATAATTTTTTTTAAATTGGCCCCAAAATCCCGAGTTGTTACATGTCCTATTCAGGAAACGGTTGCTGATCCCAACCGTTGGTGATATACATTCGATACACTCAAGCGAAATGAGTGGTCGGTCATGTGTGGGCTGGGTTGCAAGATGTTCTTGTTGAACCCAGTGTATTCCTTTTTAGAGATATACTATCGGCAGGTGGTCCCATACCTTGTCATAGTTGGAATCCAATCTCCAATAAGCGCCCCTGCGGTTTTTGATTTTATATTATATATGGAGCGTGAGATGCAAGCATTCCACTAGATTGTTATTTATTTGATTTAGACACTATTATAATATCACTGGATTTTCATATCAAAGTGTTTTGGGTTATTGTAACAACCCGGAAAATGTGAAACAATTTAAATTTTTTAAAAGTGGTTATTGTCAAAGGATTTAAACAATTGAAATAGCATATTTCAATAAAGTAATGAATTGGAAATAGTGAGGCAGTTTGAAAATTTGAATACAAACTTTGTCTGACTGTACCGGGTGGACAATATAACAGATTTTAGTGAAACCAAAAATATTTAAATCTGTTTATGAATACCTTTCTAACGAATCTGAAAAATTGAAGTTTCATAGCAGGAATCAAAAGTTATGGCCAAATGAATTTTCAGAAAGGTCGCTATATAGAATATATGGCCCTTGAAAATAGTCATTTTGCAAACGACCTCGGAATTCGACGAAACCACTTTTGTTGGATCCAGGATGTCAAACTATTGCTAGGTTTCAAATTTCATGATTTTTGAAGCTAGTATGTGAGCGGGGCAAAGGAAAATGTGATTGGTCAATTTCTGTTAAAATGGGTCGACCAAAAAATGGCCTTTTTGCAAACGATCTCAGAATTCGGCGAAACTAGTTTTGTTGGGACCGTATCGTCAAAACATAGCTAGATTCATTTTTCTGGAATTTTTCGATTCAGTTTGTGGCCCTAGCAAATTAAAATGTACGTTCAAATTGAATATTAAATGTTTTATACTTTAATTTGAAAAATAACTGATTGTAACGGTCGAATTGGCCAACGAAACATATCCCATTGTGTCCGGGAGGGGGGTATTTAGTTAGGGGCGACCGTCGTTGGGTTGAAATTGGTGTTCGTTTGTTCAAAAGGATATTTTTGGAATTTAAAATTTAAATATAATGGGCCACCCCCTTTATTTTCTCTCACTAAGTTTGACCAGTCAAAACTCGATCAAAACCCTATCGACGAATGACACAGAAGCATCCGAAGCTTCCAGGCCCGATCGCCGCCGCCACGTGCGTTTTCACCGCCCCCTCCGGTTAGCTTTTCTGTTCATCTTCCTGTGACGGCCCGCCCCGCACCAGCCTGCATTTCCTCCGAAAGTGCGCTGTACACATGCCCGACTAGCACAGGACGGTCGCCAGAGAAAGGAAGGAAGAGAATGAACTAATCAAGGGACCTGTAGAATGTCTCACAGCGCATGGGATAAAAATATAATAATAACATACTTGACATAAAACAGGCGAGATAGTGCATAAGCTGATAACTAATAATCAATGTCAACATCAGAGCAGCGGAAATCCAAATACAGCTTATTACAACTTTCCAAATTTACTGTCTCTAATCAAAAGAAAACTAAAGTAGAAGATACACCACCAATGCCCAAGCAGTGATCTTCAACAACACAGGGAGAATACTATATATATATATATTACGTGGAAGCCTCCTGCTCGTCTCCGGATCATCTACCCGTGCATCACCAGCTAACCTGTCTCTAGTCTGCTCGTGTGAGCACCCAGAGTAATAAGAGGAGACATAAAACTCTGGGTCAGACATAAAGCCTGGTATTAGCGATAAGCATTTAAACAGAGTAATAACAGGTATACTAAACCATACCTGAACCTGGACCTGCAACCAAAGAGTTAGTACCACATACCGTACAATGCTCTAAGGTGCCATAATAAATAGTGTAAGAATATGGGGGTGGGGTGTGCATGTCATAATGATAGCAAACAAATCATCCATAGCAACCATCCTCACATCTCTCACTCAGTGCGTAAAGCATACGATATCTACCACTTTGGAACACTAGACAAATTGAGGGAACGACGGATCCCGACTTGTAGAACCCTGCTGCGACCAAGCTAAACACATGGAGTCATGACCAAACCTTTCAATGACCCACCACATTGGTCGTAGTTCTTGGTCCTACCAATGCCATAATGGCCCTGAATCCGCCTTCGTACCTCCTACCATAGTGGTCCAAAGTTATAGACATCGATAACCCCTTAACACTCGTCCCGCAGCAAAGCCCAATCATGAAGCGAACTCGTTGATTCCCATCTGGATCTTGAGCTCTAGCTTCTCATTTGGACTACCTTTGCATCTCGGGTTTTTGTCATCATCTTCATCCGGATCGGTCTTCATTTCCCCTCTTCACTTTGCTTCAGGTCGCCATCGTCAGCTTCTCAGTTCGGATCGTGGTCATCACCCTTGCTTGGGTCGGATCGCGACTCGCGGATCGCCCATGGTGTCAACTCGTGCTCCTTCCACTGGATCGGGTCGTGGTCACCTCTGATGGATCGAGTCGTGCTCTTCAGATCGTGACGTGTTCCTTCAGGCGGATCGTGACACCCAGGCTGGAACGGATCGTGGTCTTCAAGCATCGACGGATCGAGTCGTGCCATCGGTTCGGATCGTGGAAGATGGGGCGGATCGTGGTACATAGGGCGATCCGATCCGGTATATTTCCTGCACTTGTTTTCCAGCGACTATCTTACGCCATTCGACGGCATTTTTGACAATCTAACTTCTCTAATCAATCACAAAACACTCCATAAAGTCATAACAACATGTAATAGCAACCACCAACAACAAAGAACAAATCTAATGAAGCAAAATGGATCAAAAGTGGCCAAAACTCCTTATTTTCCCCTAAGCATGTTTAAGTAAAACTAATCATAAGGTTAACAAAACTTCATCAAATTAAACCAAATTTCTACCAGAGGCATAAAATATTATTTTCGAATTTCTAAATATTTTTCTAGAATTTGTTAGTGTATAAATTCACTAATCTTCACTAATTACCCTTAATTACCGTAATTAGTGCAAAAACTATGTAAATCACTCACCTTTGCCACAATAAAACTTCCAAATCTGAAGTGAACCTCTGATTTGCACGAATTCCAATATATAACAGCAGCCTTACCTCAGTCCTTGTGCTAATCCTCCTTGATTTGATGCCTCTAAGCCTTAATCCTTGATTAGGAAGTGATTTTGGGTGTTTTAGAGAGATTTAGAGAGTGGAGGCCATGGCTAGGTTAAGGGAAATGAAAGTGGCGGCTGGAAAATGTCTAAAGAAATGTTTTCTAACCCTAATCAGCCCCTATATACCCTTAAACCCGAAATTCCCCTTTGGGCCTAGCTGTTAATCACCCGTTTAAGCCCAATTAAGCTGTTTTTCACCATCTGAAACTTGTTTCAGCCATATCTCCCAAACGGTGAGTCCGTTTGACTAATGTGACCACTCTACGGAAAGATAAACCATCATCCGGAGCCAATGGAAGTGGTTTCAGGTTAAAATTCCTTTCCAGTCAAAAGTTATGGCCAAAACAGTGCCAACTAGGGGTAAAATGGTCATTTAAAAATCGGGAAAAATCATGAACATGGGAAATGACCCCAATAGTCGTCTCCCAAAGTTACATGACCATACGACTTCGTATGTGACAGAAATAAATATTCTATGATCCTATGATGCGTAGAATGCGGGTCGTTACACTCTCCCCACCTCAAGAAATTTCGCCCCCGAAATTCCTTAACCCAAAACATACAAAGTATCCCGCATGCCTAACAACCACATACAACAATCAATCATGCAAAACAAGCAAACAAGTCTATCCTAGCATGCGGAAAACTAAATCGAAGTCAAAATCTTACCAGGCAAAGAGTTCTGGGTGTGACTTCCTAATGTTCTCCTCTGTCTCCCAAGTACAATCTTTCTCGTCCTCGCTCCACTGTACCTTGACTAGCTTCACCGCCTTCCTTCGAAGTTGCTTCATGTCGTGCTCGACAATACGGGCCGGCTTGCGGTTCCCAACCGCCTCGGGTTCTACTTCGAAGTCCTCTAACTGATCAGGTGAAATAGTCATATCTGAGTCGTGAACGAACTTCCTTAGTTGGGAAACATGAAATACGTTGTGAACTCCCGCCATCTTCTCTGGTAAGTCAATCCTATATGCCAAATTCCCGACTAGTTCGAGAACAGGGAATGGGCCAACGAATCTTGGTGCCAACTTGCCTCTCCTGCCAAATCGTATTACGCTCTTCAACGGAGAAATCTTGACAAACACCAAGTTGCCAACGGAGAATTTTAAGTCTCTTCTCCTCTTATCAGCATAACTCTTCTGCCTATCCTGGGCAGCCTTCATTCGTTGTTGAATGATCTTAATCTTATCTGAAGTTTCCCTCACCACATCTGGTCCAAGCATAAACTTCTCGCCAGTCTCTATCCAACATGATGGCGAGTTACACGGTCTTCCGTACAAAGCTTCAAACGGAGCCATACCGATACTGGATTGGTAGCTATTATTATATGCAAACTCTACTAGATGCAAATGGTCATCCCATGATCCACCAAAATCCAATATACATGCTCTCAAGAGGTCTTCCAAGATACGGTTCACCCTCTCCGTCTGACCGTCGGTCTGAGGATGATATGCGGTACTGAGATGTAACTCTGACCCTAGAGCCTCTTGTAAGCTCTTCCAAAACCCACTAGTGAACAACGGGTCTCGGTCGCTCACAATGCTTTTGGGTACTCCATGAAATCTCACTACCCACTTCATATATAATTCTGCTAACTTAGCTGCCGTTCTGGTCGATTTGACTGGTATGAATCTTGCACTCTTAGTCAATCGATCCACAATTACCCAAATGCTATCATGTCCCGATCTAGTCCTTGGTAAACCATCAATGAAATCCATCGAGACTTGCTCCCATTTCCATTCGGGAATTTCTAATGGTTGCAACAACCCACTAGGCTTCTTTTGCTCGGCTTTAACTAGCTGGCAATTCATGCACTTGGATACAAACTTCCCAACGTCTCTTTTCATCCCTTCCCATTAGTAAGTCTGTCTCATGTCTCGATACATATTATTACCACCGGGATGTATAGTCAGTTTTGAGTGATGACATCCTCTAAGCACTTCATCCCTTAATCCATTGACATTGGGTACGACTAGTCTTCCATCCTTTCTAAGCCATCCATCTCGATCAAGCCCATACTTGTTCATCTCCTCATCGATACCCATCTCTAACTTGGAGATGATTTCCAATAGGTTAGGATCGTCCCTCTGACTAGAGCCGATCCGCTCAATCAAAGTGGGTCTGATCGTCAAACTTGCTAACATTTCTGGATCCAATTCGCACTTTGGTCTGAAATCAAACCCCGCGATATGCTCCAGTTGCTTCCATTCAAGGAACATAGCCCCTAAGCTGGCATGTTTTCTACTCAATGCATCAGCCACCGCATTGCCCTTTCCTGGTGTGTATGCGATGTCAAAATCATAGGAAGCTAAGAACTCTAACCATCTCTGCTGACGGAGATTCAGATCTTTCTGAGAGAAGAGATACTTTAACGACTTATGATCTGTAAAAAGCTCAAATCTTTCTCCCAAGAGATAGTGTCTCCACATTTTTAACGCGAACACGATCGCTGCCAATTCTAAATCATGGGTAGGGTATCTTCTCTCGTGCGGTTTCAATTGCCGACTTGCGTAAGCCACCATCCTACCGCCTTGCATCAATACAGCACCCAGTCCGGTACCACAGGCATCAGCGTATACCGTCATCTCTTCATCCCCCTTAGGAATGACTAACACCGGTGCGCTTGTCAACTTGTCCTTTAAACTTTTGAATGCATTCTTGCACCTTTCATCCCAGACAAAAGCTTGATTCTTCTTGGTCAACTGGGTCAATGGTGCTGCTATCTTGGAGAAACTTTGGATAAACTTACGACAATATCCCGCTAACCCCAAGAAACTTCTTACATCTGTTGCATTCTTGAGCGTAGGCCAATTCTGTACCGTAGCCACCTTTGCCGGGTCCACGGCAATACCATTCTCTGATACAACATGGCCCAAGAACCTCACTTCCCTCTTCCAGAAGTGACACTTAGAAAACTTTGCTTTCAATTGGTGTTTTCTCAACACCTCCATCACTACTCTTAAATGTTCCTTGTGTTCTTCCTCTATCCTCGAATAGACCAAAATATCATCAACGAACACAAGGACAAACTTATTCAACTGATCTCTGAATACCCTATTCATAAGATCCACAAAATATGCTGGGGCATTGGTCAGCCCGAATGGCATGACCAACCACTCATAAAACCCAGACGGCGTCCGAAATGCCGTTTTAGCTTTACTCTCAGCTTCCACTCTAAGCTGATGAAAACCTGTCGCGAGATCCAACTGAGAAAATACTCTCGTGCCACTCAACTGATCAAACAAATCATCTATCCGCGGTAGAGGATACTTGTTCTTCCTCGTCACTTTATTCAACTCGCGGTAGTCTACACACAAACGAAGGGAACCATCCGCCTTGGTAGCAAACACAACTGGTGCTCCCCATTCAGAAACACTCCTTCTGATAAATCCCTTCTTCAAAAGATCGCTGACTTGCACCTCGAGCTCTCGCTGCTCTCTTGGTGCCATACGACGAAGTGGCATCACTATAGGCCTGGCATCTTTTACCAAATCAATACGGAACTCAATCTCTCGGTGTGGTGGAAGTCCGGTCACTTCTTCAAAAACATCCGGATACTGGCCAACCACGGGCAAACCTGACAACTCACTATGCGGAATGTTGAGGGAGTTTAGAAAACTAGCCAATACCCCCTTACTGGGTAGACCACCAAACACTATCCTCCGCCCATCATCCGCTCTAGCTGTCACCAACAAGCCCTCACAGTCTACCACCACCCCGTATCTTTGGAGCCAATCTACTCCCAAAATAATGCCAAACCCAGTAAAGCCCAAAACAAAGCAATCACAAACAAACATGCATCCATGACTCGATAAGACCACATTACGACAAATCATGCTAAGGCTAGTCGAACCACCAATCGGGTTCATCACTACTAAAGGTCTATCGACAATCTCGGGCTCCAATCCCAACCTATCTACCAGGTCACTAGATATGAAAGAACTGGAAGCTCCGGTATCAAACAAAACTCTAACAGGAACATCATAAACAGAAAGCATACCTTGAATGACGACATTCTTTCCCTTCTCCGCCGCTGTTGGGGCATTTGACGAAGAAGGAATAGCATTAAGGGCGTATGCTTTCACCATTTGCTTTTCCTTAGGGGGCTGTGGACACTTGTCCTTGTGATGTCCCATCTGGCCACAGTTGAAGCACTTCCTATCTACTGGCTTGGCCCGACAATTACTAACATAATGTCCCTTCTTACCACAGCTGAAGCACTCCACATCTTGCTTGTTCTTTTTCTTCTGGCCATCCTTAGTCTGATTCTGCTTTCTCTTATTCTGGGAACCACCCTTGCCCCCACTACTTGCTTGTGGTTTTGGCTCTTCTGCAGATGCAACCTCAGTTTTCGGCTTAGGCTAGAGACTTTCTGACCTCAATGCTTTCCCTACAATCGACTCAAACGACTCATCGATGTGGTTAATAAGCCTTTCCCCCAAGTACTGATCCAAACCGGTTATGAACTTCTCATTCTTTTTCTCGGCAGTATCAATAAGAGATAACCCATATTTTGACAAAGTGTCAAATTCAGCAATATACTCCGAGACAGCTCTGCCATTCTGCTTGAGCTCCAAGAATTTCTTAAACAGCACTGACTTCTGAGCAGCTGGAATGAACTTCTCGCTAAAGCGAGCTTTAAACTGCTCCCAAGTAATCTGATCTTCAGGAGTAGCTGCTTTTATAGCATTCCACCAATTCATTGCCCGCCCTTGCAGCTGACGGGATGCTAACTTTCTCTTCATTGCATCCTCGATACCCAAATCCTCGAAGATACGTTCGCAACTATCCAACCAATCTTGAACATACGTGGCCGACTCCGTTCCGTGAAACGACTTCCCACCAAGGCTAGTATAATCCTTATTCAACTTGGCGAAGTCGACCCTCGGCGCCTGCACTATTGGACCACCACCATTTCCACCATTGGGAGCTGCCCTCTGCACATCTCTAAGCATCTCTCTCATGAGGTCAGTAAACATTATCCTCATGTCAGCAGCATTCCCATTATTGGCTCCCCTACCAGCACCTCTAGTATATCGGCTCATCGTCAATCTGAAAAAGGAAACGATTAACGACTCCATAGTGGTGCTAGTGCAGTACGACTTCATCCTTATACTAGTAATAGTATATATATATATAGCTTCTAAAAACCAAAGTAATCACAAATACGCTCTCTCGTATACGTATATTATCTCTCCTTGATAGCTTCCCTAGGTTAACTACGCAACCTAGAGCTCTGATACCAAGTGTGACGGTCCGCCCCGCACCAGCCTGCATTTCCTCCGAAAGTGCGCTGAACACATGCCCGACTAGCACAGGACGGTCGCCAGAGAAAGGAAGGAAGAGAATGAACTAATCAAGGGACCTGTAGAATGTCTCACAGCGCATGGGATAAAAATATAATAATAACATACTTGACATAAAACAGGCGAGACACTGCATAAGCTGATAACTAATAATCAATGTCAACATCAGAGCAGCGGAAATCCAAATACAGCTTATTACAACTTTCCAAATTTACCATCTCTAATCAAAAGAAAACTAAAGTAGAAGATACACCACCAATGCCCAAGCAGTGATCTTCAACAACACAGGGAGAATACTATATATATATTACGTGGAAGCCTCCTGCTCGTCTCCGGATCATCTACCCGTGCATCACCAGCTAACCTGTCTCTAGTCTGCTCGTGTGAGCACCCAGAGTAATAAGAGGAGACATAAAACTCTGGGTCAGACATAAAGCCTGGTATGAGCGATAAACATCTAAACAGAGTAATAACAGATATACTAAACCATACCTGAACCTGGACCTGCAACCAAAGAGTTAGTACCATATACCGTACAATGCTCTAAGGTGCCATAATAAATAGTGTAAGAATATGGGGGTGGGGTGTGCATGTCATAATGATAGCAAACAAATCATCCATAGCAACCATCCTCACATCTCTCACTCAGTGCGTAAAGCATACGATATCTACCACTTTGGAACACTAGACAAATTGAGGGAACGACGGATCCCGACTTGTAGAACCCTGCTGCGACCAAGCTAAACACATGGAGTCATGACCAAACCTTTCAATGACCCACCACATTGGTCGTAGTTCTTGGTCCTACCAATGCCATAATGGCCCTGAATCCGCCTTCGTACCTCCTACCATAGTGGTCCAAAGCTATAGACATCAATAACCCCTTAACACTCGTCCCGCAGCAAAGCCCAATCATGAAGCGAACTCGTTGATTCCCATCTGGATCTTGAGCTCTAGCTTCTCATTTGGACTACCTTTGCATCTCGGGTTTTGGTCATCATCTTCATCCGGATCGGTCTTCATTTCCCCTCTTCACTTTGCTTCAGGTCGCCATCGTCAGCTTCTCAGTTCGGATCGTGGTCATCACCCTCGCTTGGGTCGGATCGCGACTCACGGATCGCCCATGGTGTCAACTCGTGCTCCTTCCACTGGATCGGGTCGTGGTCACCTCTGATGGATCGAGTCGTGCTCTTCAGATCGTGACGTGTTCCTTCAGGCGGATCGTGACACCCAGGCTGGAACGGATCGTGGTCTTCAAGCATCGACGGATCGAGTCGTGCCATCGGTTCGGATCGTGGAAGATGGGGCGGATCGTGGTACATAGGGCGATCCGATCCGGTATATTTCCTGCACTTGTTTTCCAGCGACTATCTTACGCCATTCGACGACGTTTTTGACCAATCTAACTTCTCTAATCAATCACAAAACACTCCATAAAGTCATAACAACATGTAATAGCAACCACCAACACCAAACAACAATTCTAATGAAGCAAAATGGATCAAAAGTGGCCAAAACTCCTTATTTTCCCCTAAGCATGTTTAAGTAAAACTAATCATAAGGTTAACAAAACTTCATCAAATTAAACCAAATTTCTACCAGAGGCATAAAATATTATTTTCGAATTTCTAAATATTTTTCTAGAATTTATTAGTGTATAAATTCGCTAATCTTCACTAATTACCCTTAATTACCGTAATTAGTGCAAAAACTATGCAAATCACTCACCTTTGCCACAATAAAACTTCCAAATCTGAAGTGAACCTCTGATTTGCACGAATTCCAATATATAACAGCAGCCCTACCTCAGTCCTTGTGCTAATCCTCCTTGATTTGATGCCTCTAAGCCTTAATCCTTGATTAGGAAGTGATTTTGGGTGTTTTAGAGAGATTTAGAGAGTGGAGGCCATGGCTAGGTTAAGGGAAATGAAAGTGGCGGCTGGAAAATGTCTAAAGAAATGTTTTCTAACCCTAATCAGCCCCTATATACCCTTAAACCCGAAATTCCCCTTTGGGCCTAGCTGTTAATCACCCGTTTAAGCCTAATTAAGCTGTTTTTCACCATCTAAAACTTGTTTCAGCCATATCTCCCAAACGGTGAGTCCGTTTGACTAATGTGACCACTCTACGGAAAGAGAAACCATCATCCGGAGCCAATGGAAGTGGTTTCAGGTCAAAATTCCTTTCCAGTCAAAAGTTATGGCCAAAACAGTGCCAACTAGGGGTAAAATGGTCATTTAAAAATCGGGAAAAATCATGAACATGGGAAATGACCCCAATAGTCGTCTCCCAAAGTTACATGACCATACGACTTCGTATGTGACAGAAATAAATATTCTACGATCCTATGATGCTTAGAATGCGGGTCGTTACCCTTCCCCTCCTCTATCAATCCATCCAACCCTCGTCAGAAATAGGTTGATATTCGTGTCGAATTTCTGCGAGGAAGTTGTCGTCTTTGGAGCGTCGCTGTGCATCGTAGGGACCACCGAGTTGAGTGCCACCACCGGCGCTGGAGACCCTATTCGAAGCTCTTCGACGTTGTAGCATCTGATCGTGACAATACTTCACGGATCGATCATGAAATTAAAACCTAGTTTCGAAGGTTTGGCAAAGGTATCGGCTTTGAAACTTCTGAAATGAAAATAACACTTTTAAGTGTTGCAAAATTTTGAAAAGTCATATCTTTTTAGTGTGTTGATGAAATTCGATAAAACAGGAAACATCGGGACCGCAAGGAGGCTCTCTACCATCTAGCAGAGGCCGCAGATTTTTCTGATCTACATACGATTTTTAGCACTTCAAAAACCAATGTGAGGAATCTAAATTAAATTGTGTGAATGAAATCGTGTTGTATAAATTATATAAGCAAAGTGTAAATTATATACGCATTGTATACCTCATGTACATGTGTTGTATAAGTTATATTAGCGATGTATAAATTATACAAGCGTCGTATGAAACATATATGCTTTGAATTGTGTTTAAATGCAAGTGAAATATAGAAATTATATATATATATATATATATATATATATATATTTATATATATATATATACACTCCCCTCGTCCACAGACCATGGACGATATTTATTGCTTGTGATTGGCGTGGAAATATGTAGTATGACGAATGGTTGGAAATAATTGTTTGTGGTTGATATTGTGGTTGAAAAATACCTTTGTGGTTGAAAGATACCCTCTTGTGGTTGAAACAAATTAAAATAGGATTGTGGAAATGAAAATAAAACATGCCGCCTGCGTGCGAACTAGATGCATGATTCCCCATTGTCAAAAACCGCGAGGTTTTAAGAAAGAGTGAGGAGCCGTACTAGGGACAGTCCCGGTTTTAACTACCCTGCCGTTATGCTGCCGAAATTTTCTGAAATATTCATGTGTTAGAATAATTTTCATTATTGAAATTATTTTCATATGTTGAAACCGATATTCATGTGTTGAATTGAAATTCATTCGTTGGATTGAAATTCATGTGTTGAATGTTATTCGAATTTTAAATAAATAGCTTTAACCATAAAAATCACATTTTTATATATATACAAACTGTAAAGAATATTCATGTGTTGAATTGAAATTCATTCGTTGAATAGAAATTCATGTGTTGAATGTTATTCGAATTTTAAATAAATAGCTTTAATGATAAAAATCACATTTTTATATGTATACAAACTGTAAAGAATATTCATGTGTTGAATTGAAATTCATTCGTTGAATTGAAATTCTTATGTTGAATGTTATTCGAATTTTAAATAAATAGCTTTAACGATAAAAATCACATTTCTATATATATACAAACCGTAAAGAATATTCATGTGTTGAATTGAAATTCATTCGTTGAATTGAAATTCATGTGTTGAATGTTATTCGAATTTTAAATAAATTGATTAGATAATAAAAATTACATTTTTTTTATTGTGAATATTTAGTGTTAAAAACATTCACTCGTGGAATAAATATTTTTTTAACAACCCGGAATTTTAAGTATATTTTAATTTTAATTTTGATTTTTGATTTTATTTTATTCGTTTAGATTTCAGTTGTTTGTATTTTTATAACTATTTTGATTTTGAATTAAAAACTAAATTTATTTTGGTTTTATGTAACGAACGAATTTGATTTGATATGAAATTTTTTTAATAATATTTTCATTTTTGATTTTATTTAGTATATAAATTTAATTTAGTTTATTTAGTTGAATTTGAACTTATTTAGGAAAATTAAAACATGAAATTGATTTATAGTGAAATATTTATCTTTCATATTTTGATATTTTCATTTAGAAGTGATTTAAATAATTTTATATTGAAAAGATAAAATTTTACGTTTTAATCATTTTTGACGATTATTTGCGGTAGCAGCAATTGATATATCTCAAATAAAAATGAAAATGTAATATAAAAATAAAAATCCGGAAAAATTATATTTGAGATGCGTCTAGCCAGACATAACGTAGAAATTAATTTCGTCGGAAAATTTGAATGTTTGTCGACCGCGCAATTTTCGATGCAAAGATGCACATATCAGTTCAAATTTTAACGATTTTGTAATCTCTCCGAAACCAGTTCGGACAAACACAAAAAATATTCTATTCATCGTCACGAATCCAACGGTAAAATTTGTTTCGTAAAATTCGGACGTTTTGACCTCCGTTTAATTGTTTTCTCGTGCAAATTTTCCTTTTAAAAGCAGTCCGTAATGCTTTTTTTGAACGGAGCGTTTCGACACTGTAAATTATATACCGTTGTGTCCGTCTCGTTGTGCTGATTAGCGCAATATATTCATTTGTCAGTTTCGATGCTCGGATCGCGCTGAAATTGCGAAAAGGCTTTCGTAGTTCATTTTTGAAACAAAGCCATTTGAGTTCGAAGTGTCCATATTCGGATCCCTCATATTTTTCTGGATAATTTGGGTCTGCAAAACCCGTTCTTCTATTTTTTCTAAGCCACCTATTTTTATTTTTCTTTAGAAAGTGGGCACATTCTCTTATTTTTCAAACCAAATACATGCATGCACGTCTTCTTTCCAATGCACATTCTTTTGCATCCAACGTCCTTTCCCTCTCTATTTACATCATGCATTTGTCCATTTATTTCCATGGGTTTCTTTTTCTTTCAAACCACCTTTTGTACATTTATTTCCATGCGTTTCTTTTTCTTTCAAACCACCTTTAATTCACGCATGCGTGACTTTATTTTATTTTGTTTCTGAACCATGCATCCATTTTGTCTTCAATAATGCATGCACATTCTTTCATTTGCCTATCCTACCATTCTAACATATTAAATACACGAGTCCTTTTTGGTATTTCTTAAGCAACCATCCAATCATTAGAAGCTTGCACGTTTGTTCCAAGCTCCCTGTTTTAAATTCCAAAAGCCATTTCAATGCAAACATATTATAGTAGGCTAATGAAACAGTTTGAGTTTGAATGTGGAAACAGAAGAAGTAGCATTAATATGTATTAATGGCTGTGAGGTTCTAACGTCCATTTTGACTTTACAAATGCCAAACTTTTCTAATACAAAATGAAGCTTCTGTTTGTTCCCTAAGACACCTTTTTGCATATTAAACAAAAAAAAACCATATGTTCACTTCACCAAACTATTTCGTATACATAGCAATCTTCCCATTTTTTCATCAAACTGATTTCCCATATAAACCGTACATTCAGTTTTCTAAAAAAAAACTATATGTCCGTTTGTTTACTAAACTACCGTTCAAACTCATTGTCTTTTCCCCAAACGTATTGTTCCAACTTCCACCAAAATAAGTGAAGCTGCTTCGTTGGTCCCTCGAAACCGTCCCATTTATGCTCACTATTTCAGCCTTTGTATATAAAATTAAATAGAAACAATTTGTTTCTCCATTTTAATTATTCTCAATGTGTTCTTCCCATATATTTTTCCGTTGCCTCCTGCTCCAGTCCGACAGACCATCACACCAGCTGCTCACTCTTCCATTGATTCCCTTTCTGACTGACCATCAACACACTGCTACTGAGCTGCTCCGCCTCCATAATGTTGACCCAACTCGCACCTCTCCTCCCTTCCCACCGCAAAGCAGAGCTCCGCCCATTAGCTGGCCTGAACCCCTGTAGCCGCCGCCCAGCTCCTACCGCCTGACGACTGACAACCCCTTGAGCTTCCCCTTCGACCCATGTTAGGCGCCACTCAAGCCTAAGCTTGCTGGCTGTGACCATGCTTCGTCATTTGTGCCGAGTTCCTTTGTTTTGTTGTTGCTTCTTCTATCTTCATATGAAAAATAAAGTGTTCTGCTATGATGAGATGGCCTCATGCATGCGTTCTTGTGTGCGCTGTGTAGTTGCATCCTTCCTTACAAAGAGAATTGATACCGTATTTGATTTCAGCTTGTTTGCCTTTTTGTTTCTGTTGAACCGTGTTTGCTGAGGAGTTTTGTTCCTTCCATCCCATTTGAAAAGAAAAAAAATTCTAAACTTTGATGCTGTCCAAATTCATTTTGGGGCATGCTTGCTTTTGACAGCTTGCTGAGTTGTAGTTGATGATATGTGTTGAATCTTCTAAAAAAAAGCTAGGATTTTGGCTATTTGATTCGAGTGCTGTCGCTGATTTGAATTTGAGCATTGCCGCATTGCTTCAATCTTGGGTTGCGCTTAGTTGATGTTATTTTATCTTGTGTCCATTCGTTTATCGTCTCCGCTCAAGACCACGAAAGGTGAGTTTATCTCACACTTGATTTACATTTTTCATAGATGTTAGATCAATAATGAACTGTTATATGAAATGTATAGGACTGTTGGTAGGAATTATTTGATTTGATATGTATGCACAATTCATATGTGACACGATGTACTCATATGACACATAGTTGCACTGATGATGTATATGCTGTGATTGATGCTATGTGACTGTTGATACCTTAGTTTTGGAAAAATCACTAAGGGTTGAAATGATACATACCCGAACGAACATTAGATAGGGAAAAATCGTTATGGGTTGAAATGATAGACCTGAACGGTTTTTATTGAATTTGGGATTGCGGATTTGAGGTGATAAATATCCATATCACATGAATATAGGGTAGGATAGTATATACGAACGCCGTTGGTCATGTTTCGATGAAAAATGATTTGGAACTTGATTTTTGAATAATAACTTAAGATTATATTTTTTTGTATTTTAAAGATTTTAAACTTTTATATAATAAATAATTCTTTAAAACTTAATTCTATATTATTTTAATCTTATATATGTTTATAATTTATTTTTCTAATTTGTTTAGTATTTTATAAACTTATATATATATATTCCAAAATTAAATTTTATTATATATATATATATACACATATATTTCAAAATTTATTAACAGGCTAATAGGTGGATAAGTTAAGATTTTAGCGATTTGAACTTGAGATTTAAAGATTTGAATGTATATAACGAAACTTGGATAAATGAATGAATTGATAGAAGATTTGAATATTGAACTTTTATAAGGAATGAACGTTAATTGTGTAAATTGATTTTTATTTAAAATTATAATTGATATTGAATTAAATTTGATTTTAAGTGACCAAAGGTGAATTTGAATATATAGATTTTATATACGGAATTGATTTTATAATCATATGATTTGAATTAGAAACTTTGTTAAATCGATTTTATGAGAATAGTTTAAATTATATGGACTGTTTGAATTGTTGTATAAGAAGTTGATTTGATATATAAGTTATGGAATATGATACAATTTATTGGAATTGAAGATAATATTTGATTTGAATTATAAACCGAATTTAAACTGAAGCGATTGAATTTTTGAGTCGACTTAAGCGAACTCTTATAAAGCTAAAACTCGATTTTTATGGATTGATTTGAATTTATAAATAAAGACATCAAATTATATGTTTGGAATTTTAAAACATGATATGACTTTTCGACTTGAAATTGAAATATGATATGATTTGTTGAAACTGAAATATAAATTTTGTTACGAAATATACCAACGGTGTAAGTATGGAAATCCCGCCTATGCTATTTTGATATTTACTTAACTGATTTACATTATTGCATCTAGTATATTAGTTGGATGGATTCTTAAAGGATGGTTATCCCAAACATCTTTTAAGTTGTTGAGTGCATTTCATCGAACATTTCATTTGATTGATTTACTTCCATGAGAATGTTAGTCCTGATCCGAATTATTTTGTTTTGCATTATGGTTCGGGTCAGATCGATTATTACTGCTTTTAAGATTCACTTTGGAGTCTGAAGTTATATTTGGTTTTGCTCATCCTATATCCACCTGTTGATCAGTCGTTGCAGTCATTCAGCTGTTCTTGTCATTTCTATTTCAAACTGATATCATTTATCCATGTATTAGAATTCATTTTGTATTAGGCTTCCGCTGTATTATTTATGTAAACTCAGATGTAAAATTTTATTTAGTAGCTTCATGAACTACTATTGTATTATTTATTTCTACTGCGAGATATCATATTCTATGTCTGCGATTCTATGATTTATTCTATTTACCTCAGAAGCTAATAACAATCTGTCGTTTTGGACGGTTCGAGTTGACATGTTTTGTCAATTTGGTACGGTCAAAATGACTGGTCGTTACAATTTTTGATGATAAAAATATTTCTTTTATCATGTATACGCTTTGAAAAAAATACACACGTGTTGAAATAAATATTAGATTGCTAGAAATATTATTATTAGCTTTGTTATGCATATATATACATGTGTCGAACAGGGAAAATGGATTAGTTGTAGAGTAAAGAAATTATTTGTGTGCCCGACAAATAGGTAAGCCTTGATGAGTTGACTGCACAATTTTTTTTATATCAACTCCTATGAATGCCATTGGATGCGGAGTGCTGGTTATTCTGTGTGTAATAATAAACATCGCCATAGGATAGTAACAATTAATTTTGAACTACACTACATGGCATACTTCTTGATGATAGGCATACTTCATCATATTCCACATAAGCATTTGGAGCTTGTGTGGTGATGTTGAAGATTTACCATATGAGCGAGAGGCTTGTATGGCGATGATTATATATTATAGGTTGAACTGATGACTGATATGGACTATATAAAATATAATGATAAATTGCCAGATAAATAAAACCCCACATGGGTCTGGAGTTGACAATAATCACGTCTCTCTAGTCATTAGATACGACACATGGATTATTTATTCCCATACGGTATGAGGTGACGAGGATTTATCCTCTGGAGTAATTAAAAATACACGCTCCCTCAAGCTTGACAGGGTGACGAGAATTTATTCTCTGGAGTTATTATCTATACACGCTCCCATGTAAACACCAGAATATATCACTATAAATATGTGTATGCTTTATAGGATTTATTGGGTACCTAACACGACCCAATAAATTTCCAAACCCCTTCCCGTACAAAGGAGGTTATGGCGAAATTTTTCGAAATATAAAGGCGTTAGTGAAATATTTGAAGTAAAAACGATATTGGAATTTGTCAAAATATAAAGGCGTTAGTGAAATATTTGAAGTGAAAGCGTTGTTGAAATTAAAGAATGAACTATATTTATATATATACAAATATAAATAGAATTGAAAGGAATCGAAGCCGTGTAGTTTGCGTTTTGAAATCGTAATTTGAATCGATTAGTACGAGAGATCCGACCGTCGGATTTTCCCAAAACCGCAACCGTTGGGTTCGCCTTGGAAATATCTTTCCAACGGCACCAACTTTGTAAAAATCCAACGGTTGGATTGTATGGAATGTTTAATTCAAATTTAAAGAAAAACAGTGCCAGAATCGTTTATATTTATATATAAATATAAATATAATTAAATTAAATCGAATAACGACGCTGTAGTTCGTATTTAGAAACCGTAACTTCAAACGACTAGTGTGGAAGATCCGACCGTCGGATTTTCACGAATCTGGAACCGTTGGATTCGCTTTGGGAATATCTTCCCAATGGTATAGCCTTTGTAGAAATCCAACGGTTAGATTTTCCGATATGTGTAAAACAAATTAGGGAAAAACAGCGCCAGTGCCACGGCACGACCTGAAACGTCGTTTAATTAAATATGGCTATTTTAAATAAATAAAAATGGCGAAAAATCGTTATAAAATATTATAAGCGACATGGATTGGAAGTAAACCAATTTTGCTTGACCTGTTTGATATTTGATGGTTGTATGTGTTTGACATGAAAATAATACTAAAGATGTGAAATGTGAATGTCGAATAATATAACCATGGAAAGAATTGATTTGAATTATAATTATATGTGAACTATTTGAAAAGGCAGAGCTAACCCTCATTTCAAACAATTGATTGAATGATTCGAATTTGAAAATACGAAGACGGTTCAAGACCGACGATCTTCGTATCGGATGGATGGGCGCTGCTGAGGTTCCTGATTGGAGTACCTACCGTGAAAGAACGGAAGAAGTAGCCGTCTGAACGTATGTGTTGATTGTACGGATATACGAGGAATATGGTGCCTCCGGTTTCGTTCAGACCCAGAACGGACTTGTAAATGGACTGTGTGTCTAACATCGGATTTTGTTCTATACTGATTGATCTCTGTTAAATATATATCTGTTTAGCAGTGGAGAATTTATTCTTTTGCTTAACGCCCTTCTCTGAGACGTACGAGCTCAGAGGTTATATATCGATAGAAATCAGTCGTATGGAGTGGATTGCCTATGTGGCATGCCAAGATGCAGTGATCAAAGCTTCTGTTACAAAGCAAAGTCTTGTGTTCGATGATCAATGCACGGCCTACGTGGCCTGGCTTTGTGTATAGCGTGGATTCGCGAGCCTCACACCTCGGTATGAGTTAAAAACGGGATAAGGACTGCAGGGAGAGTACGACGTTTCTTTCTAGCTATGGTGGTGTCAGTGACCTACCAGCCCTGATATTTATATCTATTTTTCACCTATGTGGTTATTGGAATGCGAGGCACCTCGATATTAGGTCTGTTAGGACCAGGAAACGTGTGCTCAGGAATAATTAATCCTCAAACGTAAGGGAGGACCGGCCCTGAAGCATCCAAGGGTTACCCAGAGTGTGTAGTCCTGAGGCATTTGCTAGAGTGTCTCGAAGCGGAGGGGAGCTTGCCCCTTGCCTCGACTCATGATGGTAATCCAATTTCCAATACGAAATGACGGATTTGATTGTAGAACTAGTATGGCGACATAGTGGTATGGGGCACTTATGCCGCCTATGATTGATATTTATGATGATATTCGTTTTTGAAACATATATGCACTAGTAATAATATCAAATGATTTTGCTTTACATGTATTAAGCATATTTGGCCATTATAAGGTAAGACTCTATCCTCCGGTTCGCGTTGCATTGTATGATGGGACTTGAGTCTTATAACAGCTACATTCTTTTCAAAAGCATTGCGTTGTTTTAAAGAATTTACTTTGTTTTAAATGCACCGGCAATCACTAGAGTAAACCCGTTCCGCGAAAGTGGCGTCGTCCTTTGATTTGCCTTATTACTGTTGTTTAACCTATTAAGTAGATTTCTCATACCAGTCCCATGACTGACTCGTTGTTTGTTTCACTTTGCAAACTCGGGTGCCCTTATTTTCACATGGGCAGCCTAGTTCATAGATGACAGGTTGTTTTGGCTTGGAACTACAGTACGGAGTGCACTTTTGGCTTGATGGCGATGGATTAGATTTGTATTTTGGCTATTGATTTCCTCATATCTTATGTATATGATTCCGCCTATGGCGATGCAGACTGTTTTACTTCCAGTATTTATTATCGCATGTATATGTACCGCCTCCGGCGATGTAGACTGATACCCTTATTATGTCTCACTGTATGTATATATTCCGCCTATGGCAATGGTGACTGATCATTCCCCTTTTATTTACTAAGTTATATCCTACGTTGTGCTATTCTGATGTTGTTACATGTTATGATTCCGCTGCCATAACCATGTAAAATTATTCTATTTATTGTTTTTGCTATTATCTGTACTCTGCTATGATGATTGATGTGTTATATTCCAATGATTATCTTTAACACCGTCACACGGATTTTGGGATCGTCACAGTTGGTATCAGAGCTTTGGTTAACCTTAGTTCCGGAATCTAACACATTAAACACCTCGTCAGAATAGAATCAGTAGAGTTCTAAGGCGAGTGGCTCATTAGAGATAGGATTAGTGATGTCCTAGAATGAGCTAAGCAGAATAGCAAAACAATTTGATCAGTACATCATTACCTTTCCTTATGTTCTCCTGCTTTATCGTATATGAAAGTTATCATTTCTACGAGCTTGACTCTTTTCTTGCTTATACAGTACTTTATCTGATGGCTACACGAGCAGCTGCAGCCAGAGGTGGCCGAGGAGGCCGAGGAGGCAGAGCTGGAGGATGGGGGAATATCCCCATAGCAGAGGAGGGTCCTATGATTCAGCCACCAGCACCCCAATACTTCGAGCTTGACAGAGTAGCAAAGAGATACAAGAACCTGGGAGGCAAACCCTTTTCTGGCCTTGGTACCGTGATGGAGGCTATTGCATGGTTGAAGACTTGTGAGAAGATTTTTGGAGGCTTGGAACTGGGGACCCACAACAAGGCACGTCTAGGCATTTGGCTCTTACAGGAGGAGGCCGAGTTGTGGTGGGATGCCATCACCTTCGAAGATGAGGAGGGTACTGTTAGGACCTAGGAATAATTCAAGACCATGTTCAAGGGAAAGTTCATCCCTGAGCAGGCCTTAGAGCGGATGCGTGATCAGTTTGCTAATCTCCAGCAGGGAGACCTCTCTATCCAAGACTACCTCAACAAATTCACTCAGCTATCACGCTATGCTCCAGAGCTTATTTTGACGACCAAAGCTAAGAATAAGAGGTTTGTATTTGGGCTACGGCGTAAGTACCAGGACCAGGCCATGAGCAACATCAAACTCCCATTCTCAGAATTGGTAGAGATGGCCTGCAACTACGAAGATCTGGATGAGAGAAACTCCAACCTAGACCGCGCCAAAAGCCAAGCTGGAAACAAACGCAAAGCTTCAGGAGATCAGCCAGAGTCCAGCAATGCAATAGCCGCTACTCAGCTATCTGGAAAGATACCCAAAGGAAGCTGCTACAACTGCGGAAAGAAGGAGCATTATTCAAATGTGTGCACCGCCCCAAAGAGACTGAAGGCAAATCCAGAAAGCTCAAACTCGAACCCCCGCAGCTCAGCCGAATGCTACAACTGCCATCAGAAGGGGCACTATAGCAGGAATTGTCCTTTGAAGAAGAATGCACAGGTGACTCATGTTTATGACGAGGAGACCCCGCCAGCTATCACCGATGGATCAGGTAAACCCGACGTCTTGGGAGGTACCCTTAGCATTAAAAATATTCTTGTTTCTGTACTTTTTGATACTGGTACATCACGTAGCTTCATTTCCAGTAACACTGTTCACAAGTTAAAATTGAAACAAAGAAAGCTTAAAGAACCAATTAAAGTTCAAAACCCGATAGGAGGCTCTATCATTCTCAGTTCGTATTGCAGAGTGCCTATCTCTTATTCTTGTTACAAGTTTCCCATCAGCTTAATCATCATGAATTTCTCTTAATTCGATGTTATTCTCGGTTTGGAATGGTTAACAAAATATAAGGCGGAAGTTAGATGTGCCGAAAGAATCGTTAAAGTCGAAACGAAGCTTGGACATATATATATACCATGCCATGGCTCAGAAACTGATAGAAAAGAATTCTGGTCTGCTTTAGAAGTTACTCCCACTTCATTAGAGAAGATACCGGTCGTTAAAAACTATGCGGATGTGTTTGAAGAAGTCGAAAACTTACCTCCGCAAAGAGAAATCGAATTCAGAATAGATCTAATTCCGAACGCCTGACCAGTAGTACATCCAATTAGAAGAATGGCCCCGAAAGAAAAAGAAGAGTTAGGCTGCCAAACTCGAGAATTGCTTTGGAAAGGTCTGATCAGACCAAGCTTTTCAAATTGGGGAGCAGCAGTAGTGTTTGTCCCGAAATCAGACAGTACTCTACAACTTTGTGTTGACTACCGAGATCTCAATAAGCAGACACTGAAGAACAAATATCCCGTGCCACGTATAGATGATCTGTTAGATCAATTAAATGGGGCAACAGTATTCTCCAGGATGGACCTAGCTACAAGTTTCCACCAGTTACGTATAGCCGAAGACTGTGTTCCTTTGATAGCCTTCAGGGGTCCCGATTTATTCTACGAATGGTTAGTGATGCTGTTCGACTTGTGTAATGCTCCAGCATACTTCATCGATCTTATGAACAGAGTGTTCCGTGGTGTTTTGAATAAATTTGTTCTGATCTTCATTGATGACATTTTAATCTACTCCAAGTCTGAAGGCGAGCATGCAAAGCATTTAGAACAAGTGTTGGTAATTCTGAGGAGAAATGTCTTGAAAGCTAAATTTTCTAAGTGTATCTTCTGGCAAGATGAAGTTAAGTTCCTTGGCCATGTTGTATCAAAAGAAGGGATTACTGTAGATCCAAACAAAATTACAGCGATTCAGGACTGGAAACAGCCTATTACCCCCACAGAAGTTCGAAGTTTCCTTGGATTGGCTAGTTAATATCGGAAATTTGTTAAAGATTTTTCAAAGATATCTGTTGTATTAACAAAGCTTACAAAGAAGCATGAGACATTCAAATGGACTCCCGAATGCGAGGAAGCTTTCCAGGAGCTGAAACTGAAACTGACAACTGCTCCAGTATTAACCATTATAGAAGGAAACCAGGACTTGACTGTATGGACAGATGCTTCTATTAGAGGGCTTGGCGCAGTATTAATGCAAAAAGGCCAAGTGGTCGCTTATGCCAGTCGTCAGCTGAAGCCGCATGAAAGAAACTATGCAACTCATGATCTTGAGTTGTTAGCTATCGTGTTTGCTTTGAGAATCTAGAGGCATTATTTATTGGAAGAGAGGTTCGAGCTATTTACTGATCATCAATCATTGAAGTATCTATTCACTCAGAAAGATCTAAACTTGAGACAACAGCGTTGGTTAGAATTCCTTGCAGCATACGATTTTGAGATTCTATACATTCCAGGGAAAGCCAGTGTTGTAGCAGATGCGCTCAGCAGAAAGAATGAAATCATCGCCAGTTTTATCATTACGTCTTCATTAATTGACAGATCTTGACCCTTCAGAAAGAAGATAATTTTGCTAAGGAGACGGTCAAAAGAATCGAAGAAGGCATAGACTCCAGCTTCCAAGTTGATAGTGAGGGAGTTCTGAGATTAAAAGGAAGAATTTGTGTTCCTGACATCTCCGAGCTAAAAAGGGAAGTGCTTGATGAATGTCACAGGTCCAAACTCAGTATCCATCCCGGTGTGAGCAAAATGTATAACGACCTCAAACGCACATTTTGGTGGAAGGCGATGAAAAGAGATATTTCATTATATGTTAGCAGATGCTCCACTTGTCAGCTAGTTAAGAGCGATTAGTAGAAATTGGCTGGATTATTACAACCATTAGAAATTCCAGGATGGAAGTGGGAGCAGATTTCCATGGACTTCATTGATGGTTTGCCTCGAACTAAGAAAGGAAACGACAGTATTTGGGTGATCGTAGATCGCTTTACGAAGACCGCCCATTTCGTGCCTGTCAGATCCAACATAACGGCTCAAAGTTTAGCACAGATTTACTTCAAAGAAATAGTTAAACTGCATGGAGTGCCGCTCAATATACTCAGTGATAGAGATCACCTATTTACTAGCAAATTCTGGGAAGCATTCCAGACAGAATTGGGAACCAAATTGAATCTAAGCACCGCTTATCACCCTCAGACAGACGACCAAACTGAGCGGGTGAATAGAATTCTAGAAGATTTACTGCGGGCTTGCATTATTGATTTTGGCGGGTCAGGGGAAGATCACTTACATTTGGCAGAATTCTCTTATAACAATAGCTATCAAGCAAGTTTGGGAGTGTCGCCATTTGAAGCATTATACGGTAGACCGTGTAGAACTCCCGCATGTTGGGTAGAACCTGGGAACAGAATTGTGTTGGGGCCCGATATGATTCGAGAAGCATCTAATAAAGTCGATTTCATCAAGAAGCGATTGAAAACCGCACAAAGCCGACAGAAAAGTTATGCTGATGCGAGAAGAAGAGATTTATCATTTGTTGTTGGCGATTATGTTTATTTAAGAGTTTCTCCGATGAGGGGAGTAATCAGATTTGGAAAAACTGGGAAGTTGGCACAGAGGTTTATTGGTCCCTTTCCTATACTTTAACGGATTGGAACTCTCGCATATAGGGTTTCATTACCTGATTGGTTTCCTGGAGTGCATGATGTTTTCTATGTGTCTCTACTCATAAAACATGTGCATGATCCGGATCTTGTTGTAGAAGAAGCAGCACAACAAGACTTGGAAATTACTCCAGAATTAGCAGTCAGAAGTGAGCCATTGAAGATCGTTGGCAAAGAAACTAGAGAGCTAAAGAGCAAAAAGATTCATTTAGTTAAAGTGCAGTGGAGTTGTGATCCTAGAGACTGTACTTGGGAGACAGAGGAAAGCATTAAGCAAGCCTACCCCAAATGCAGAGTGGACATCTCTGACTAACTTCGGTGCAAGGTACCTTTACAATACTTTGCATTTACATTTTGTTTCCTAATTTGCTGTTGTTTCCTTTTTGGGGACGAAAAGTTTTAAGTGGGGGAGATTGTAACAACCTGGAAAATGTGAACCAATTTAAAATTGTTAAAAGTGGTTATTGTCAAAGGATTTAAACAATTGAAATAGCATATTTCAATAAAGTAATGAATTGGAAATAGTGAGGCAGTTTGGAAATTTGAATACAAACTTTGTCTGACTGTACCGGGTGGAAAATATAACAAATTTTAGTGAAACCAAAAATATTTAAATCTGTTTATGAATACCTTTCTAACGAATCTGAAAAATCGAAGTTTCATAGCAGGAATCAAAAGTTATGGCCAAATGAATTTTCAGAAAGGTCGCTATATAGAATAAATAGCCCTTGAAAATAGACATTTTGCAAACCACCTCGGAATTCGACAAAACCACTTTTGTTGGATCCGGGATGTCAAACTATTGCTAGGTTTCATATTTCATGATTTTTGAAGCTAGTATGTGAGCGGGGCAAAGGAAAATGTGATTGGTCAACTTCTGTTAAAATAGGTCGAGAAAATGGTCTTTTTGCAAACGATCTCAGAATTCGACGAAACTAGTTTTGTTGGGACTGCATCGTCAAAACATAGCTAGATTTATTTTTCTGGAATTTTTCGATTCAGTTTGTGGCCCTGGCAAATTGAAATGTACGTTCAAATTGAATATTAAATGTTTTATACTTTAATTTGAAAAATAACTGACTGTAACAGCCGAATTTGCCAATGAAACATATCCCATTGTGTCCGGGAGGGGGGTGTTTAGCTAGGGGCGACAGTCGTTGGGTTGAAATTGGTGTTCGTTTGTTCAAAAGGATATTTTTGGAATTTGAAATTTGAAATTTAAATATAATGGGCCACCCCCTTTATTTTCTCTCACTAAGTTTGACCAGTCAAAACTCGATCAAAACCCTATCGACTAACGACGCAGAAGCATCCGAAGCTTCCAGGCCCGATCGCCGCCGCAACGCGCGTTTTCACCGCCCCCTCCGGTTAGCTTTTCTGTTCATCTTCCCCTCCTCTATCAATCCATCCAACCCTCGTCAGAAATAGGTTGATATTCGTGTCGAATTTCTGCGAGGAAGTCGTCGTCTTTGGAGCGTCGCTGTGCATCGCAGGGACCACCGAGTTGAGTGCCACCACCGGCGCTGGAGACCCTGTTCGAAGCTCTTCGACGTTGCAGCATCTGATCGTGAAAATACTTCACGGATCGATCGTGAAATTAAAACCTAGTTTCGAAGGTTTCGCAAAGGTATCGGCTTTGAAACTTCTGAAATGAAAATAACACCTTTAAGTGTTGCAAAACTTTGAAAATAATAATTATAATAATCATTATAACATTCTTATTAATAAACTAAAAATTCGTATTTATGCAAATAAGTTTTAGACAATTTATTGTATACATAATACTTGTTACATATATAATGATACATTATATTATAATATTGTTAAAACTATTTTAAAACTGATATTAAACCTTAAAAGGTATATTTTTTATGGTAAGGCAATTAATTTGGAATGCATAAATAAATATATTTATAATATGGCCGAAATAAAACGAATGTTTTAATGATGTTTTCATGCGTTTTAAACAGTTTTAACATACACATACAATTGGACAACACATGCTACAAATTTGTTATAATAACAATAATCTAAACATCTTCAATATGATCATTAACACACATAATAATATTTACTATCAAATAACAATTACCAAGTTAGTATCTCGTGACTAGCACCATGACTAAGGAACCAACTTCTTAGATCCGAACAAACCTCCTTCGTAACTTGCAACAGGCCAGAGGTGAACCTTACACTACAATTTAATTAATTTTTGGAATTGAATTTTCTAAGTAAATTAATTATTTATAAGCTTCATTGCCTGAGACAAAGGTAGGGTGAAGGACGATCCAAAAAATAAATGAAGGTGGAGCTTTAAAATAAGCGTCAGTGTGAGCTTGTACAGTTAAAGCATTAGTGATTCTGTAATGGTGGAGGTGCAAAAAGGTGTAGCGGTGAAATAACGGGGATCCAAAGGAAGCGTAAAAAAGTTAATTAGGCATTAAAACCAAATATTTAAAACTAATTAATTATCATTCCCACATTATATGTGTAAAAGAAACCAATATTAATTAATCTTCTGTAACAAAACCAAAGAATATCATGGTTATACACACTAGATTTAATGACTATAATAGTTTTCTACAATATATTGATACTTATGCAGTAACGAACTGGGATTTTCGAACCAGAAAATTGTAACGACCCAGAAAATCTGAACCAATTATTTTTTTTTAATTGGCTAAACTAGTGGATTTTAAATATATAAAATAAATATTTTAAATAATAGCAATGAAAAGTGAGTTTGAATCGACGTTTGAAAATGAATATAACTAATTCTAATTATAAACAAGGCCTGAAATGGCGCTGCAGTTTCAAAAATTGAATTCAAACTTTGTCGGACTGTACCAGGTGCAAAACAAAACGGATTTGAGTGAAACCAAAAATATTTAAATCTGTTATTGAATACCTTTCTAAGGAATCTGAAAAATCGAAGTTTCATAGCGGAAAGCAAAAGTTATGGCCAAATGAATTTTCAGAAAGGTCGCTATGGAATTTATATAGCCCGTGAAATTGGCCATTTTGCATACGACCTCGGAATTCGACGAAACCACTTTTGTTGGGTCTGGGATGTGAAGTTATTGCTAGATTTCAAATTTCATAATTTTTGAAGCTAGTATGTGAGCGCGGCAAAGGAAAACGTGTTTTGGTCAATTATAGTTAAATTGGATCGACCAGAAATGGGCCTTTTTGCAAACGGTCTCAGAATTCGACGAACTAGTTTTGTTGGGACCGTATCTTCAAAACATAGCCAGATTTATTTTTCTGGAATTTTTTGAATTAGTTTGTGGCCCTAGCAAATTGAAATGTACGCTCAAATCGAATATAAATGTTATATATTTTAATTTGAATGGAAACTGACTAAACAGTCGAATGGGCCTTCGAAACATATCCCATTGTGTTCGGAATGGGGGTAAAACGCTTAGGACGACAGTCATTGGGTTTGGATTGGTGTTCGTGGGTGAAAGAGGGTATTTTAGAGATTTTAAAATATACAAATAAAAAAAATCTCATTGGCCAGAAATATAATTTCCTCTCTCCCCGACAGTCGACTGAAGGTGGAAACACGCTCAAACCTTCCCCCTCATTTTCCGATCAATCCACGCCGAATTAGCTCGTGCCACAGTTGAACTTTTTGAAGATTTTCTCGAGATCTTCAAATCCATATAAAGTTTGGAATTTTTCGTCGCCTGTGGAGTGCGAATCGACGACAGGAAGTCTGGCCATTCAAACCACCGCCGCCGTCAACTAGGGCCACCGAAGTGGGCCCCGCTCCAGGTGCCAGTGCACCTCTCTCCCCTCTTCCTCGTTGCGCTGGACGATCGACAAATAGCTTCACAGATCGAAAGAAAATTCAAAACCTAGTTTTGAATGAAACAGCTGAGGTACGGCCCTATTAATTTTCAACAGTTTTAACACCTTTAAACCGTTGCAAACTTTGAAAAATCATATCTTTTTCGTGTGTTGACAAAATTCGATGAAACAGGAAACATCGTGACCGTGTGGACGTCTTCTACATTCTAGAAGAGACCGCATATTTTTTTTGAGCCTTCTGCTATTTTTGGTGGAGTGGAACCCAATGTGAGATTTCTAATTTATAAACGATATGGAAAACGACGATGTATAAATTATATAGTCGATGTATGAGTTATATCAACGTTATACACCTCATGTATAAGCGTTGTATAAGTTGCACGTTCGATGTATAAGTTGTATATGCTTTGTAAAAATTATATATGTGTTGAAATAGAAGTGAAATGCTATATATATATATATATATATATATATATATATATATATATATATGTAATCGCCCCTCGTCCACAAACCATGGACGATATATATTGGTTGTGATTAGTGTGAAAATTGATTGATAGCGAATGGTTGATTGGAATTGTTTGTGGTTGATATTGATTGATTGTGGTTGAAAAATACCCGTTTGTGGTTGAGAAATATTTGGTTGAAACCACATAGGATTAGTTTGTGGAAATGAAATAAATATATACATGCCGCCTGCGTGCGAACTAGATGCATGATTGCCCATTGTCAAAAACCGCGAGGTTTTAATGTAGAGCGAGGAGCCGTACTAGGGACGGTCCCGGTTTTAACTACCCTGCCGTTATGCTGCCGAAATTTTGAATAATATTCATGTGTTTGAATTATTTTCATTTGTTGAAACTATATTTATTCGTTGTATAGAAAACCTTCATGTGTTGAGTCGATATTCATTCGTTGAACTGAAATTCATGTGTTGAATGGTATTCGTGTTTTAAATATAAAAATCACATTTTTATCTATATATACAAACTATAGAAAACCTTCATGTGTTGAATCGATATTCATTCGTTGAATTGAAATTCATGTGTTGAATGGTATTCGTTCTTTAAATATAAAAATCACATTTTTATCTATATATACAAACTATAGAAAACCTTCATGTGTTGAGTCGATATTCATTCGTTGAATTGAAATTCATGTGTTGAATGGTATTCGTGTTTTAAATATAAAAATCACATTTTTATCTATATATACAAACTATAGAAAACCTTCATGTGTTGAATCGATATTCATTCGTTGAATTGAAATTCATGTGTTGAATGGTATTCGTGTTTTAAATCTAAAAATCACATTTTTATCTATATATACAAACTATAGAAAACATTCATGTGTTGAATCGATATTTATTCATTGAATTGAAATTCATGTGTTGAATGGTATTCGTGTTTTAAATATAAAAATCACATTTTTATCTATATATATAAACTATAGAAAACCTTCATGTGTTGAATCGATATTCATTCGTTGAATTGAAATACATGTATTGAATGGTATTCGTGTTTCAAATATAAAAATCACATTTTTATCTATATATATAAACTATAGAAAGCCTTCATGTGTTGAATCAATATTCATTCGTTGAATTGAAATTCATGTGTTGAATGATATTCATATTTTGAAATAAATTGTTTTATAATAAAAATCACATTTTTATCACTTATATGAACTATATAAAATAATCTTGTTTTGAAAGAAATTGTTTTATAATAAAAATCCTATTTTTAATACCTATATGAACTATATAAAATAATAGTGTTTTGAAATGAATTATTTTACAATAAAAATCACAATTTTATTATATACATGAATTGTTAAATATAATGAAGTGTTGAAATAGAAGATAGTTAGATAAAAATATCATTTTTATCAAATGTATGAAAAGAATATAGCTTTGAAATCGAAGAATTGATATATATATATATATATATATATATATATATAAATAGAATTAAAATATATCGAATAACGAAGCTGCAGTTCGTATTTTGAAACCGTGATTTTAAATGATTATACCGGGGGATCCGACCATCGAATTTTCCCGAAATCGCAACTGTTGGGTTCGCTTTGGAAATATTTTTCCAATGGCACCAACTTTGTAAAAATCCAACAGTTGGATTGTCTGGAATGTTTAATTCAAATCTGAAGAAAAACAGCGCCAGAATCGATATTATATATATATATAATTATATTTAATCGAATAACGACGCTGCAGTTCGTATTTTGAAATCAAAACTTCAAACGATTATACCGGGAGATCCGACCGTCGGATTTTTCCGAAACTGGAACCATTGGATTCGTTTTGAAAAGATCTTTCTAATGATGTAAATTTTGTGAAGATCCAACGGTTATATTTTCAGATATGTGTAAATCAAATCTGAAGAAAAACAGCGCTACGGCCGCGCTATGGCCCGAAGCGTCGTTTTGAACAAATTGGTTATTTTAAAATAAATAAAAATAGCGATAAATCATTATAAAATATTATAAACGATATGGATGTGAAATTTAGATACTAACTGAAGGTTGGCTAAGTCGAATGGTTTCCTGGGTGTTGATCTGATGTTGGTTTTGGCCTTCGGGGTTAATATTTGGGAAATCGTTCTCTTACTGATTGACGGTTAGTCACTAATGAATTGAAATGATGCATATGTATGTTAGTGTTGCACTTGTTTATTATATACGCAAGTTGCTCAGAAAGACCGGGTTTATCCCATTCTGAATAACTGAATCGACGATAAGAAATCGAAGATGAAGACGGTGGTCGAAGACCGGAGATCTTCACCTCGTTTGGATGGTAACCGAGGTCCTGATTGGGAGGCATCCCGAAATATGGATAATGAGTGGTGATCGTCTAGACGTACGTGGTGATCAATGGGTTTGCGAGGTATATAGTGCCTCCGGTTTCGTTCCAACCCAGAACGGACTTGTAAATGGATTGTGTGTCTGACATTGGAATTTATTCTATGTGATTGATAGCCATCAGTTAAATGGTGTGAATTGCCTGTGTGGCATGCTAAGATGCGGTGATCAGGGCTTCTGTTGAAAAGCAAAGTCTTGTGATTGATGATCAAAGCACCGCCTGTGTGGCGTAGCTTTGTGTATAACGTGAATTCGCGAGGCTCACACCCCGGGCGGGGAAACGTAGTGTTCAGGAATTTTAATCCACATCGGTGGACCGGCCCTGACGATCCAAGGGTCGATGCGCTCTGACCCTGAGACATGGGCTAGATTGTCTCGAAGTCGGTAAGGACTATCTTTTGCCTCGGTTCATGACGGAAATCCAATTTCCAAATACGTGAGTGTGCGGTTTCGATTGTATATATATATGGCGACATGATATATGGTACCCATGCCGTCTATGATTGATAGTTATGATTGAAATTGTTTTTGACACTTATAAACACTAGTAATAATATCAAATGCTTTTGTTTTATTCGTATCAAGCATATTTTGGCCATTATAAGGTAAAACTCTATCCTCCGGTTTGCGTTGCATTGTGTGATGGGAACTGAGTCTTATAATGGCTTCATTTTTATAAAAAGCATTTCGATGTTTCAAAGAATGATTTGTTTTAAAGCACTGGCAATCCGATGGAGTAAACCCGTTCCACGAAAGTGGCGTGGTCCTGTGATTAGCCATATTTTAAATGTGTTGAGTAGATATCTCATGCCAGTCCCATAACTGACTCGTAGTTTGTTTCACTTTCAAACTCGGGTGCCCCTTTTTCTACACGAGCAGCCTTGTATTCAGGTTTAGCTGGCTCTTTGTGGATAGCTGGAGCTGAAGATGGATTCTATCATTTATCTATTTTATGCTGTTCAGCTCCTATTGTACATATTATGTTTGTTTTCCGCTGTAGACATTTATGTACAGCTGAACTGTATTTGTACTAAGTATGATCCTGTATACTGTGTAACTCTGATGATTACGTTTATCCAGTATATTCCATTGTGCATTATTTGGTGTATTTATTTATTTCTATTCTGCTATTATCTGTTTCTGTGTTATATTCCAAGGATTACCCTTGCCACCGTCCGTACGGGGTTTAGGGTCGTCTCAACGTGGTATCAGAGCTTTGGTTAAGCTTAGTTCTGGAATATAACATATTAACGAACTCGTCAGAAATAGAACCAGTAGTGTTCTAGGACGAGTAACTCAATTTACAGATAGGATCACTAATATCCTAGTATGAGTAAAGCAGAATGTAATTACACCTCAATAGACACATTTACATTTGAAGTATTTGTTTCTATGTTTTAAAATATCTTTTCTGTGACCTGAAACTTGATCTGCTATTTGCAGAAGTACTGGAAAATGAGTGTCAGAAACAAAGGAATGCAGAACCGGATATTGAGACCCTATTAATCAAATATCGAAATATGGGTGGAATACCGTTCTCTGGTGAAGAATCTATTATGAAGACACAGGCTTGGATTTGCTCTGCTGAAAAGATCTTTGATGGTTTAAAGCTGAGGGATGACTAGAAAAGATTACTGGCATCCTGGGCACTCAAAGATGAAGCTTTGTTCTGGTGGGATTCAGTTATTGAGAATAATCCAGAAGGTGATATCACCTGGGACAGATTCAAAGTGATTTTCCTAGAAAGATTTACTCCTCCCGAAGCGACTGAGCGATTATGCGATGAATTTTCTTATCTGATACAAGAAGATATGACCATTCCAAAATATCATAAGAAATTCAACGAACTTTCTCACTTTGCTCCCCATCTAATTCAGAATACGAAGAGAAAGAATCTGAGATTTATTAACGGGCTTTGTGACGGCCCGCCCCGCACCAACCGACATTTACTCCGAAAGTGCGCTGTACACATGTCCGGTTAGCACGAAACGGGTCGCCGGAAGGAAAAGGAAGAAGGAAATGAACATACAAAGAACCTGTAGAATGTCTCACAGCGCATGGAATAAAATATAATAATAACATACTTGACATAAAACAGGAGAGACAGTGCATAAGCTGAAAATCAGAACTAAACATCATAGCAGCGGAAATTCAGAATACAACTTATTACAACTTTCAAACTGTCTCAAAGCAAAAGAAAGATAAAAGAGGTACACTACTAATGCCCAAGTAGCGACCCCCAACGACACAGGGAGAATGTGTATATATATATCATACGTGGAAGCCTCCTGCCCGCCTCCGAATCAGCTACTCGCGCATCACCAGCTAACCTGTCTCTAGTCTGCTCGTGTGAGCACCCAGAGTAATAAGAGGATACATAAAACTCTGGGTCAGACATAAAGCCTGGTATGAGCGATAAGCATCTAAAGTGAACAATAACAGGTAGACTAAAACATACCTGAACCTGGACCTGCAACCAAAGAGTTAGCACTACATACTGTACAACACTCTAAGGTATCATATCAAACAGTGTAAAGATACAGAGGTGGGGGAGGTGTGCATGTCATAATGATGGCAAACAATCAAGCATAGCATCCATCCTCACATCTCTCACTCAGTGCGTAAAGCATACGATATTCACCACTTCGATCACCCAACATTCCTTGTTACGATCACTTTGCCCCATGAAGTCATAAATGGCTTCACTGCACTGATAACGTAGCCACAAATCCTTCGCTATGTCCACTTTGCCCCATGGAGTCACAAGAACCCCACTGCACTGGCTCATAGCCTTACCAATCTTTACTATGTCCACTTTGCCCCATGGAGTCACAAGAACCCCACTGCACTGGCTCATAGTCTTACTACGCATCACCTTGCCCCTCGGGTCATAATGAACCTACTGCACTGATAACGTAGTCTTGCTACCATCACTTTGCCCCTCAGGTCGTAATGACCCTACTGCACTGATAAGTAGCCCATCCTTCCTTTTTAGTGGTGAATCGAGGTTATGAACGTCGACAACTCCTTAGCACACGTCCCGCCGCAAAGCCCAACCATGAAGTGAACTCATTGGTTCCCAACTCGTTCCGGGATCCTGGGCTCTAACTCCCATTTGGACTACCTTTGCATCTCGGGTTATTGGTCATCACAATCGAATCGGATCGGATCAGCCTTCATATTCTTCATCGGATTGGATCGGCCTTAGTCATTCGGGTCGGGTCGCGCCTCCTACGTCAGATCGGGTCGTGGTCCTCCAGCTCGTGGCTCCTCCTCTTGGTTCGGATCGGCGTCACTACTTCGGGTCGGATCGGGTTGCTTCATCCGGGTCGGGTCGCGCCTTCTGATCGGGTCGGTTCGTCGCGCCCTAGTACCCATCGAATCGTGAGCTCCTCCTCCTAGTTCGGATCGTGAATACTCGTTGGTTCGGGTCGTGCTTCTACTACCGGATCGTGCCACTTAGCTAAGTCGTGACTTGCTCCTTCAAACGGATCGTGACGCCCACGCTGGAACGGGTCGGGTCACGCTCCCGTCCACCGATCCGATCCGGATTCTGGGTCATTTCCTGCATGTTTTCCTGTGACTATTTCTACGCCATTCGACGGCGTTTTCGACCAATCTAACACTTCTAAACAATCACAAAGCATACCATACAGTCATAGCAACATGTAGTATCGATCCCAAACATCAAAACATAAATCATAGCATGTAAAATGGATCAAACATACCCAAAATCCCATATCTTCCCCTTAAGCATGTTTAGGTGAAACTAATGATATGATTGGCAAAACTTAACCAAATTAACCCAAATTCATATCAGAGGTCTAAAACATCATTCTGAATTTTATAAACATTTTTCCAGAATTTTATCATGCTTAAATTCGCTAATTAACACTAATCACTCCTAATTAGCCATAATTAGTGCAAAACTATGCAAATCACTCACCTTAGCCACAAAATAAACTAATATCTGAAATAATTCTCTGATTTGATGTGAATTTCAATGCCAAACAGAAGCTCCTATGTTGCTTTGGTGAAGATCTTCCTTGATTAGGGGTTGCTAAGCCAAATCCTTAACCAAAAGATGATTTGGAGGTGATTTAGAGGTTGGAGGCCATTTTTAGGGTTCCTTAGTGATAAGTGGAGGCTAGAAAACTGAAATGGAATGATTCTCCATCTCATTTCAGCCCTCCCATAACACTAATCCCGAAATGGGTTATGGACCTACTCACTAATCACCCGGTTTGGCCCGGTTAAGCAGTTTTTTCACCCTCCAAACCTTGTTTCAGCCATATCTCCCAAACGGTAAGTCTGTTTGGCTGTTATGACCACTCTACGGAAAGGTAAACCATCAGACGAATCCAATGGAAGTCGTTTCAGGTCAAAATTCCTTTCCAATCAAAAGTTATGGCCAAAACAGTACCAACTAGGGGCAAAATGGTCATTTAAAAATCGACGAAAATCGTGAACATGGGAAATGACTCTAATAGATGTTTCCCAAAGTTACATAACCATATGACTCCACATGGGAAAGAAATAAATATTCTACGATCCTATGATGTGTAGAATACGGGTCATTACACTCCCCCCCCCCCCCTTAAGAAATTTCGCCCCCGAAATTCCTTAATCAAAACATACACAAAGGTCCCGCATGCCTATCAACCATAAAACAACCATCAAACATGCAAAACAAGTAAAATAAGTCTATCCTAGCATGCGGAATAACTAAATCGCAAAGTAAATCTTACCAGGCAAAGAGTTCTGGATATGCCTTCCTAATGCTCTCCTCTGTCTCCCAAGTACAATCATTCTCGTCCTCGCCCCACTGAACCTTGACTAGCTTCACCGCCTTCCTTCGAAGTTGCTTCGTATCGTGCCCCACAATACGAATCGGCTTGCGGTTCCCAACTGCCTTGGGTTCTACTTCGAAGTCCTCTAACTGATCAGGTGAAATAGTCATATCTGAGTCGTGAACGAACTTCCTTAGTTGGGAAACATGAAATACATTGTGAACTCCAGCCATCTTCTCTGGTAAGCCAACTCTATATGCCAAATTTTCGACTAATTCAAGAACAGGGAATGGACCAACAAATCTTGGTGCCAACTTGCCTCTCCTGCCAAATCGTATCACGCTCTTCAACGGAGAGATCTTGACAAACACCAAGTCACCAACGGAGAATTTCAAGTCTCTTCTCCTCTTATCAGCATAACTCTTCTGCCTATCTTGGGCAGTTTTCATTCGTTGCTGAATGACCTTGATCTTATCCGACGTTTCTCTCACCACATCTGGTCCAAGCACAAACTTCTCGCCAGTCTCTATCCAACATGATGGTGAGTTGCACGGTCTTCCGTACAAAGCTTCATATGGAGCCATACCGATACTGGATTGGTAGCTATTATTATATGCAAACTCTACTAGATGCAAATGGTCATCCCATGATCCACCAAAATCCAATATACAAGCTCTCAAGAGATCTTCCAATATACGATTCACCCTCTCCGTCTGACCGTCGGTCTGAGGATGATATGCGGTACTGAGATGTAATCCTGACCCTAGAGCCTCTTGTAAGCTCTTCCAAAACCTACTAGTGAACAACGGGTCTCGGTCACTCACAATGCTTTTGGGTACTCCATGAAATCTCACTACCCACTTCATATACAATTCTGCCAAATTGGCTGCTGTCCTGGTCGATTTGACTGGTATAAATCTTGCGCTTTTAGTCAATCGATCCACAATTACCCAAATGCTATCATATCCCGATCTAGTCCTTGGTAGGCCATCGATGAAATCCATCGAGACTTGCTCCCATTTCCATTCGGGAATTTCTAATGGTTGCAACAACCCACTAGGCTTCTTTTGCTCGGCTTTAACTAGCTGGCAATTCATGCATTTGGATATAAACTTCCCAACGTCTCTTTTCATCCCTTCCCAGTAGTAGGTCTGTCTCATGTCTCGATACATTTTATTACCACCGGGATGTATGGTTAGTTTTGAGTGATGACATTCTCTAAGCACTTCATCTCTCAAACCATTCACGTTGGGCACAACTAGTCTTCCATTCTTCCGAAGCCATCCATCTCGATCAAGCCCATACACATTCATCTCCTCATCGATACCCATCTCTAACTTGGAGATGATTTCCAATAGGTTAGGATCGTCCCTCTGACTAGAACCAATCCGCTCTATCAAAGTGGGTCTGATCGTCAAACTAGCTAGCATAACTGGATCCAATTCGCACCTCGGTCTGAAATCAAACCCCGCGATATACTCCAGTTGCTTCCATTCAAGAAACATTGCCCCTAAGATGACATGTCTCCTACTCAAGGCATCGGCTACCGCATTACCTTTCCCAGGTGTATATGCGATATCAAAATCATACGAAGCCAAGAACTCTAACCATCTTTGTTGACGGAGATTCAAATCTTTCTGAGAGAAGAGATACTTTAACGATTTATGATCGGTAAACAACTCAAATCTTTCTCCCAAAAGATAGTGTCTCCACATCTTCAGCGCAAATACAATCGCTGCCAATTCCAAATCATGGGTAGGATACTTCTTCTCATGCGGCTTTAGCTGTCGACTAGCATAAGCTACAACCCTACCTCCTTGCATCAATACTGCACCCAGCCCGGTACCACAAGCATCCGTGTATACCGTCATCTCTTCATTCCCTTTAGGAATGACTAACACTGGCACACGCGTCAACCTCTCTTTTAGACTCTTGAAGGCATCCTCACACACTCTGTCCCAGACGAAGGACTGACTCTTCTTAGTCAACTGAGTCAACGATGCTGCAATCTTGGAAAAGTCCTGGATAAACTTACGATAATATCCAGCTAATCCCAAGAAACTTCTTACATCTGTAGCATTCTTGGGTGTAGGCCAATCCTGTACCGTAGCTACCTTCGCAGGGTCCACGGCAATACCATTCTCTGAAACAACATGACCCAAGAATCTTACTTCCCTTCTCCAAAAATGACACTTAGAGAATTTCGCTTTCAATTGGTGTTTCCTCAACACCTCCATCACTATCCTCAAGTGTCCCTTGTGTTCCTCCTCTGTCCTTGAATAAACAAGGATATCATCCACGAACATGAGAACAAACTTATTCAACTGATCTCTGAATACTCGATTCATAAGATCCACAAAATAGGCTGGTGCATTGGTCAACCCAAACGGCATGACCAACCACTCATAAAATCCAGACGGCGTCCTAAATGCCGTTTTCGGAACACTCTCATCTGCCACTCGAAGCTGATGAAATCCTGTCGCGAGGTCCAACTGGGAGAACACTCTTGCTCCTTCCAGCTGATCAAACAAATCATCTATCTGCGGTAGAGGATACTTATTCTTCCTCGTCACCTTATTCAACTCGCGATAGTCCACACACAAACGAAGGGAACCATCTGCCTTAGTGGCAAACATAACTAGTGCTCCCCACTCGGAGACACTCCTCCTAATAAATCCCTTCTTCAAAAGATTGCTGACTTGCACCCCGAGCTCTCACTGCTCTCTTGGTGCCATACGACGAAGTGGCATCACTATAGGTCTGGCATCTTTCACTAAATCAATACGGAACTCAATCTCTCGGTGTGGTGGAAGCCCGGTCACCTCCTCGAAGACGTCCGGATACTGGCCAACCACGGGCACATCTGACAACTCATCCTGCGGGATGTCAAGGAAATTTACAAAATTAGCCATAACCCCATCACCAGGTAGACTACCAAATACTACCCTCCGCCCATCATCCGCCCTTACTGTCACCAAAAAGCCCTCACAGTCTACCACCACCCCGTATCTTTGGAGCCAATCGACTCCCAATATAATGCCATACCCAGTAAAGCCCAAAACAAAGCAATCACATACAAACATACATCCATGACTCGATAAGACCAAATTCCTGCAAATCATACTAAGGCTAGTCGAACCACCAATCGGGTTCGTCACAACCAATGGTCTATCGACTATCTCGGGTTCCAGTCCCAACCTATCTACCAGGTCACTAGATATGAAGGAACGGGAAGCCCCAGTATCAAACAAAACTCGAACTGGTACATCATAAATAGAAAGCATACCTTGAATAACAACATTCTTTCCTTTCTCCGCCGCAGTTGGGGGCATTCGACGAAGAAGGAACAACATCAAGAGCATATGCTTTCACAATCTGCTTCTCCTTAAGAGGTTGCAGACACTTATCCTTCTGATGTCCCACTTGACCACAGTTGTAGCACTTCCTTTCCGTTGGCTTGGCCCGACATTCTTTAGCAAAATGGCCCTTCTTACCACAGCTGAAGCACTCAACATCCTTCTTGCTCTTTTTCTGGCCACCCTTAGATTGGTCCTGCTTCCTCTTATTCTGAGAATTATTCTTGCCTCCACCGCCTGCTTGCGGCTTTGGCCCTTCTGCAGATGCAACCTCAGTCTTTGACTTAGGGTAAAGACTTTCTGATCTCAAAGCTTTCCCCACGATCGATTCAAAAGTCTCATCGATGTGGTTAATAAGCCTTTCCCCCAAGTATCCATCCAAACCAGTAATGAACTTCTCATTCTTCTTTTCAGGAGTATCAATGAGAGACAGTCCATACTTCGACAAAGTGTCGAACTCCGCAATATAATCAGAAATTGCCCTTCCATTCTGCTTGAGTTCCAAGAACCTCTTGAACAACACTGACTTCTGGGCAGCTGGAATAAACTTCTCGCTAAAGCGAGCCTTGAACTGATCCCAAGTAACTTGATCCTCTGGAGTAGCTGTTTTAATGGCATTCCACCAATTCATCGCTCGCCCTTGCAGCTGACGAGAAGCCAACCTTCTCTTCATCGCATCCTCAAGTCCCAAGTCATCGAAGATACGGTCACAGCTATCCATCCAGCCCTGAACATCCGTGGCCGACTCCGTTCCGTGGAACGGCTTTCCACCAAGGTTAGTGTAATCGTTGCACAACTTGGCGAAATCGACCCTAGGCGCCTGCACTACTGGGCCAACACCAACCCCGGGATTGGGAACTGCCCCTTGCCCTTCTCTAAGCATGTCTCTCATGAGGTTAGTAAACATTGCCCTCATGTCAGCGGCATTCCCTTGGTTGGTCCCTCTACCAGCACCCCTCGTGTCTCGGCTCATCGTCAATCTGAAAAAGGGAAACGATTAACGACCCCATAGTGGTGCTAGTGCAGCGCGACTTCATCTTTATACTACTAATAGTATATATATATAGCTTTGAAAACCAAAGTAATTACAAATACGCGCTCTCATATATGTACTATCTCTCCCTAGTGTCTTTCCCTAGGTTAACTACGCAACCTAGGGCTCTGATACCAAGTGTGACGGCCCGCCCCGCACCAACCGACATTTACTCCGAAAGTGCGTTCTACACATGTCCGGTTAGCACGGAACGGGTCGCCAGAAGGAAAAGGAAGAAGGAAATGAACATACAAAGAACCTGTAGAATGTCTCACAGCGCATGGAATAAAATATAATAATAACATACTTGACATAAAACAGGAGAGATAGTGCATAAGCTGAAAATCAGAACTAAACATCATAGCAGCGGAAATTCAGAATACAACTTATTACAACTTTCAAACTGTCTCAAAGTAAAAGAAAGATAAAAGAGGTACACTACTTACGCCCAAGTAGCGACCCCCAACGACACAGGGAGAATGTGTATATATATATATCATACGTGGAAGCCTCCTGCCCGCCTCCGAATCAGCTACTCGCGCATCACCAGCTAACCTGTCTCTAGTCTGCTCGTGTGAGCACCCAGAGTAATAAGAGGAGACATAAAACTCTGGGTCAGACATAAAGCCTGGTATGAGCGATAAGCATCTAAAGTGAACAATAACAGGTAGACTAAAACATACCTGAACCTGGACCTGCAACCAAAGAGTTAGCACTACATACTGTACAACACTCTAAGGTATCATATCAAACAGTGTAAAGATACGGAGGTGGGGGAGGTGTGCATGTCATAATGATGGCAAACAATCAAGCATAGCATCCATCCTCACATCTCTCACTCAGTGCGTAAAGCATACGATATTCACCACTTCGATCACCCAACATTCCTTGCTACGATCACTTTGCCCCATGAAGTCATAAATGGCTTCACTGCACTGATAACGTAGCCACAAATCCTTCGCTATGTCCACTTTGCCCCATGGAGTCACAAGAACCCCACCGCACTGGCTCATAGCCTTACCAATCTTTACTATGTCCACTTTGCTCCATGGAGTCACAAGAACCCCACTGCACTGGCTCATAGTCTTACTACGCATCACCTTGCCCCTCGGGTCATAATGACCCTACTGCACTGATAACGTAGTCTTGCTACCATCACTTTGCCCCTCAGGTCGTAATGACCCAACTACACTGATAAGTAGCCCATCCTTCCTTTTTAGTGGTGAATCGAGGTTATGAACGTCGACAACTCCTTAGCACACGTCCCGTAGCAAAGCCCAATCATGAAGTGAACTCATTGGTTCCCAACTCGTTCAGGGATCCTGGGCTCTAACTCCCATTTGGACTACCTTTGCATCTCGGGTTATTGGTCATCACAATCGAATCGGATCGGATCAACCTTCATATTCTTCATCGGATCGGATCGGCCTTAGTCATTCGGGTCGGGTCGGACCTCCTACGTCGGATCGGGTCGTGGTCCTCCAGCTCGTGGCTCCTCCTCCTAGTTCGGATCGGCGTCACTACTTCGGGTCGGATCGGGTTGCTTCATCCGGGTCGGGTCGCGCCTTCTGATAGGGTCAGTTCGTCGCGCCCTAGTACCCATCGACTCGTGAGCTCCTCCTCCTGGTTTGGATCGTGAATACTCGTTGGTTCGGGTCGTGCTTCTACTACCGGATCATCCCACTTAGCTAAGTCGTGACTTGCTCCTTCAAACGGATCGTGACGCCCACGCTGGAACGGGTCGGGTCACGCTCCCCTCCACCGATCCGATCCGAATTCTGGGTCATTTCCTGCATGTTTTCCTGCGACTGTTTCTACGCCATTCGACGGCGTTTTCGACCAATCTAACACTTCTAAACAATCACAAAGCATACCATACAGTCATAGCAACATGTAGTATCGATCCCAAACATCAAAACATAAATCATAGCATGTAAAATGGATCAAACATACCCAAAATCCCATATCTTCCCCTTAAGCATGTTTAGGTGAAACTAATGATATGATTGGCAAAACTTAACCAAATTAACCCAAATTCATATCAGAGGTCTAAACCATCATTCTGAATTTTATAAACATTTTTCCAGAATTTTATCATGCTTAAATTCGCTAATTAACATTAATCACTCCTAATTAGCCATAATTAGTGCAAAACTATGCAAATCACTCACCTTAGCCACAAAATAAACTCAGATCTGAAATAATTCTCTGACTTGATGCGAATTTCAATGCCAAACAGCAGCTCCTATGTTGCTTTGGTGAAGATCTTCCTTGATTAGGGGTTGCTAAGCCAAATCCTTGACCAAAAGATGATTTGGAGGTGATTTAGAGGTTGGAGGCCATTTTTAGGGTTCCTTGGTGATAAGTGGAGGCTAGAAAACTGAAATGGAATGATTCTCCATCTCATTTCAGCCCTCCCATAACGCTAATCCCGAAATGGGTTATGGACCTACTCACTAATCACCCGGTTTGGCCCGGTTAAGCAGTTTTTTCACCCTCCAAACCTTGTTTCAGCCATATCTCCCAAACGGTAAGTCTGTTTGGCTTTTATGACCACTCTACGGAAAGGTAAACCATCAAACGAATCCAATGGATGTGGTTTCAGATCAAAATTCCTTTTCAATCAAAAGTTATTGCCAAAACAGTACCAACTAGGGGCAAAATGGTCATTTAAAAATCGACGAAAATCGTGAACATGGGAAATGACTCTAATAGATGTTTCCCAAAGTTACATGACCATACGACTCCACATGGGAAAGAAATAAATATTCTACGATCCTATGATGTGTAGAATACGGGTCATTACAGGCTTCAAAGGAAATACCAGAATAAAGTAATGGGGCATGTGAAGCTTCCTTTTTCAGAAATGATTTATATGGCTTATCAGTATGAAGATCTCCATAAGAAAGGCTTGTTGCGTGACGAAGAGGAAGTCAGTTCTAACAATAAGGTTGAATCAGAAACAGATCGTCCTGAGGCCAGTACGATGTCTGAGATCAGTAAGAAGCCCAGTGCTAAGAGAAAAAGGGCTAAATCTGAGAAGGAACCAGTAACGACCGCCGTATGCAATAACTGCCATAAGCAAGGGCATTTGCAAGGGAATTGTAGATCTTTAAAGAAACAAAGAGAGGATGGATATAGAGCCAATCGAAAGCAAAAGAAGAAGAGGTTTAGAACTGATGGAGAGTTTCAAGAGGATAGGGAGTGCAAACAATGCCATAAGGCTGGTCATCTTGCAAAGGATTGCCCACTCTTAAACAAGCCCGAAGTGGTACAAGTGAATGAAGTGGCAGAAGTGCCTGCATCTTCGTCTATTCAGGAAATGCCAGATGGTTTAGAAGGCACACTTACTATCAAAGATATTCCAGTTAAAGTACCATTTGACACAGGTGCGTCACGAAGCTTCATTGCCAAGAATGCAGCTAAGAAACTAGATTTGAATTTGAAGAAGCTCAAAGAACCAATGACTGTCCAAAATCCGGTCGGGGGTTCCATCGATCTCAGTTGGGTTTGTGGAGTGCCTGTTTCTTTTTCTCGTTATCGGTTCCCTACCATCGCGGTTGTCATGAATTTTAAAGAGTTTGATCTTATCTTGGGGTTAGACCGGTTGACTAAATACGAAGCTGAGGTCAAATGCGCCAACAGAGTCGTTAAGGCGAAGATTAAATCAGGTGATTATATAACCATTCCCTGTGAAGGTCAGAATGCTAATAGAAAGGACTTCTGGGCAGCTTTGGATGTTTCTCCAGCTCAAATAGAAAATATCCCTGAAGTCACAGAGAATATTCCTGACCTCATCAAAGACATTCCTGTCGTCAAGAATTATGCGGATGTGTTTGAAGAAGTTGTTCACTTACCTCCGCAGAGAGAAATTGATTTCAAAATTGCTTTAATTCTGAATGCAAGGCCGGTAGTTCACGCTATTCGAAGAGTGTCCTTGAAAGAGAAAGAGGAATTAGACAATCAAATAAGACAGCTAGTATGGAAGGGTCTGATCAGGCCTAGTTTCTCTGATTGGGGAGCAGCAGTGGTGTTTGTCCCAAAATCTGACGGTACTCTACAGCTATGTGTGGATTATCATGATTTGAACAAACAGACAATAAAGAACAAATATCCATTGTCGCGAATTGATGACTTATTGGATCGTCTGAATGGGGCACAAGTATTTTCAAGAATGTACCTAGCTACAGGCTTCCATCAGCTTTGAATTGCCGAAGAGTGTGTTCCAATGACAACATTCAGAGGTCCAGACTTATTTTACGAGTGGTTAGTAATGTCGTTCGGCTTATGTAACGCTCCAGCTTACTTTGACGATCTGATGAATAGAGTGTTCAGAGGAGTTTTGAATAAATTTGTTCTGGTTTTTATTGACGATATTCTAATGTTCTCTAAATCCAAGGCCGAACATGAAAAGCATTTGGAACAGGTTCTGGAAATCCTCAGAAGGAATGTATTAAAAGCCAAACTATCCAAATGTATATTCTAGCAAGATGAAGTAAAATTTCTAGGCCACGTCATATCGAAAGAAGGAATTGCTGTGGATCCAAGTAAAATCACGGCTATTCAAAACTGGAAACAACCCAGTACTCCTACGGAAGTCCACAGTTTTCTCGGATTGGCTAGTTATTACCGGAAGTTCATTAAAAACTTTTCGAAAATATCTGGTCACTTAACGAAGCTTACAAAGAAGCACTCAAAATTCAAATGGACTCCAGAAAGTGAAGAAGCTTTTGAAGAGCTAAATTTAAGATTAACGACAGCTCCAGTGTTAACCATCATCGATGGAAATCAGGATTTGAAAATCTGGACTGATGCTTCTAGAGAAGGCCTTGGCGCAGTGTTAATGCAAAGAGGTCAAGTGATTGCTTATGCTAGCCGTCAGCTGAAGCCGCACGAGAAAAACTATGTCACTCATGATCTTGAGTTATTGGCGATAGTATTCGCTTTGAAAATCTGGAGGCACTATCTTCTGGGTGAGAGATTTGAACTGTTTACAGATCACCAGTCGTTAAAGTATTTGTTCACCCAGAAGGACTTGAATCTGAGGCAGCAACATTGGCTGGATTTTCTTGCAGCATACGATTTTGAAATTATATACACTCCAGGGAAAGCCAATGTCGTGCCGGATGCGTTAAGCCAAAAGAATGAAATGATCTCTAGTTTTATTATCACGACTTCATTGATAGATAAAATATCTGCTCTTCAAAAGGATGATCACTTCATTCAGAAGACCAGAGAGATAATTCAGAAAGGCGAGCCCTCGAGTTTTCAAGTTGATAATGAGGGAATTCTAAGGCTGAAGGGTTGAATTTGTGTTCCTAACATTCCTGAGCTCCGAAAGGAAGTACTGGATGAATGCCACAAGTCAAAATTTAGTATCCATCCGGGAGTAAGCAAAATGTATAATGACACCAAACGCACTTTCTGGTGGAAGTCGATGAAGAGGGACATTTCTTTATATATTAGCCGATGCCCTACTTGCCAGCTAGTCAAAAGCGACCAACAGAAACTGGCCGGATTGTTACAACCGCTAGACGTTCCAGGCTGGAAGTGGGAACATATTTCCATGGACTTCATTGATGGTTTGCCCAGAACCAGAAAAGGAAATGACAGTATTTGGGTGATCGTAGATCGCTTCACGAAGACCGCCCATTTCGTACCTATCAGATCAAATAGAACTGCTCAGAGTCTGGCGCAGATATACTTCAAGGAAATAGTTAGACTACATGGAGTGCTGCTCAGTATAGTCAGTGATAGAGATACAATATTTACTAGTAAATTCTGGGAGGCATTTCAAGTAGAGCTGGGAATGAAGCTGAATTTGAGCACCGCTTATCATCCTCAGACAGATGGTCAGACTGAGAGGGTGAATCGTATTTTAGAAGATCTATTGCGGGCTTGTGTTCTAGATTTCGGTGGATCATGGGAAGACCATCTACATTTGGCTGAATTCTCATATAACAACAGCTACCAGGCGAGCCTGACAATGTCACCATTCGAAGCGTTGTATGGTAGACCGTGCCGATCTCCTGCTTGTTGGGTCGAACCTGGAAATAGACTTGTGTTAGGGCCCGATATGATCCGAGAAGCTGCCGACAAAGTCGATTTTATCAAGAAACGATTACTCGCCGCTCAAAGCCGACAAAAGAGCTATGCCGATAGGAGAAGAAGAGATATATCCTTTGTAGTTGGCGGCTATGTATATTTAAAAGTATCGCGATGAAAGGAGTTACCGGTTCGGTAAAACTGGAAAGTTAGCGCCTAAATTCATTGGTCCGTTTCCTATTCTGGAACGGATCGGAACTCTCGCTTATAGATTTAAACTGCTGGATTGGTTGCCTGGAGTTCATGATGTATTTCACATATCTCAACTTCGAAAGCACGTTCATGATCCAGACTTGATCGTGGAAGAAGCAGCTCAACAGGATATTGAAATTACCCCAGAATTAGCTGTGAGAAGAGAGCCGCTAAAGATTGTCGGCAAAGAAACCAAAGAGCTAAGGAATAAGAAGGTTCACTTAGTCAAAGTGCAATGGAGTGGAGATCCACGAGATTATACTTGGGAAACTGAGGAGAGCATTCAGAAAGCCTATCCTAGATGCCGAGTGATATCGCTGATTGACTCTGGTGCAAGGTACATTTACCATACTTTGCATTACCAATTAGTTCTCTATTTTGTTGTTATTTTCTTTCCACGGATGTGCACTTTTAATTCTATAGTCTGAATGATTTTAAAAGAGTATAGAAATTGATTAGTATATTTTTGAAAAGTTAAAAACAAATTGATTGCTATTTGTTTTGTGTGATAGTAGAATTAGATTAATTAATTATAGAAATGATAGTTAATTTAATTAATAAGATAATGAATGGTAGAATTTATTTGATTATATCACACATTGAACTGATTAGAAAATAGATAGAAATATATACATGTGCATTATATATATTTGAACAGGTAAATGGATAGTTGTAGAGTAAAGATTTTATTTGCGTGCCCGACAAATAGGTAAACCTTAATGAGTGGCATGCGAAATATTATTATATCAACTCCTGTGAATGCCATTGGATGCGGTGTGCTGGTTGTTCTGTGTGAAATAATAAATATTTCCATAGGATAGTAACAATTAATTTTGAACTACATTACATGGCATACTTCTGACGATAGGCATACTTCATCATATACCACATAAGCATTTGGGGCTTGTGTGACGAATTGGAAGATTTACCATACGAGCAAGAGGCTTGTATGGCGATGACTATATTTTACAGGTTGAACTAATGACTGATATGGACTATTTAAATTGTAACGGTTAAATTGCCATATTAATAAAAACCCCACACAGGTCTAGAGTTGACAATAATCACGTCTCTCTAGTTATTAGATACGGCACATGGACTATTTATTTCCCACACGGGACGAGGTGACGAGGATTTATCCTCTGGAGCATTTAAATACACACTCCCTCAGGCTTTGACAGGGTGACGAGAATTTATTCTCTGGAGTTATTATCTATACACGCTCCCTTGTAAACATCAGAATATATCACTATAAATATGTGTATGCTTATTAGGATTTATTGGGTACCTAATACGACCCAATAAATTTCCAAACCTCTCCCCGTACAAAGGAGGTTATGGTGAAATTTTTCGAAAATTCCGGGTGTTAGCCAAATTTTTGAAGAATCTGAAAATTCTCAGAAACTGAAAAGTTGGAGAATGGAAGCCAGATTGAACGTAGAGTTGATTAATCAAACCACTTTCGACTTTGTTCCTTTTCGGGGACGAAAAGTTTTAAGTGGGGGAGATTGTAACGACCCGGAAAATCTGAACCAATTTAAAAAAATTAAATTGGTTAAACTAGTGGATTTTAAATATATAAAATAAATATTTTAAATAATAGCAATGAAAAGTGAGTTTGAGTCAACATTTGAAAACGAATATAATTAATTCTAATTATAAACAAGGCCTGAAATGGCGCAGCAGTTTCAAAAATTGAATTCAAACTTTGTCGGACTGTATCGGGTGCAAAACAAAATGGATTTGAGTGAAACCAAAAATATTTAAATTTGTTAGTGAATACCTTTCTAACGAATCTGAAAAATCGAAGTTTCATAGCGGAAAGCAAAAGTTATGGCCAAAGGAATTTTCAGAAAGGTCGTTATGGAATTTATATAGCCCGTGAAATTGGCCATTTTGCATACGACCTCAGAATTCGACGAAACCACTTTTTGTGGGTCCGAAATGTGAAGTTATTGCTAGGTTTCAAATTTCATAATTTTTGAAGCTAGTATGTGAGCGTGGCAAAGGAAAACGTGTTTTGGTCAATTACAGTTAAATAGGATCGACCAGAAATGGGCCTTTTTGCAAACGGTCTCAGAATTCGACGAAACTAGTTTTGTTGGGACCTTATCGCCAAAACATAGCCAGATTTATTTTTCTGGAATTTTTTGAACTAGTTTGTGGCCCTAGCAAATTGAAATGTACGTTCAAATCGAATATTGAATGTTATATATTTTAATTTGAATGGAAACTGACTGAAATAGTCGAATGGGCCTTCGAAACATATCCCATTGTGTTCGGAATGGGGGTAAAACGCTAGGGACGACAGTCGTTGGGTTTGGATTAGTGTTCGTGGTGGAAGAGGGTATTTTAGAAATTTTAAAATATATAAATAAAATAAAAAAATCTCATTGGCTAGAAATATAATTTCCTCTCTCCCCGACAGTCGACTGAAGGCGGAAACACATTCAAACTTTCCCCCTCATTTTCCGATCAATCCACGCCGAATTAGCTCGTGCCACAGTTGAAGTTTTTGAAGATCTTCTCGAGATCTTCAAATCCATATAAAGTTTGGAATTTTTCATGGCCTGTGGAGTGCGAATCGACGCCAGGAAGTCTGGCCATTCAAACTGCCGCCGTCATCAACCAGGGCCACCGAAGTGGGCCCCGCTCCAGGCGCCAGTGCGCCTCCCTCTCCTCTTCCTCGCTGACCGATCGACGAATAGCTTCACGGATCGAAAGAAAATTCAAAACCTAGTTTTGAACGAAACAGCTGAGGTACGACCATATTAATTTTCAACAGTTTTAACACCTTTAAACCGTTGCAAACTTTGAAAAATCATATCTTTTTCGTGTGTTGAAGAAATTCGATGAAACAGGAAACATCGTGACCGTGTGGACGTCTTCTACATTCTAGAAGAGACCGCATATTTTAATGAGCCTTCTGCTATTTTTGGTGGAGTGGAACCCAATGTGAGATTTCTAATTTATAAACGATATGGAAAACGACGATGTATAAATTATATAGTCGATGTATGAGTTATATCAGCGCTGTACACCTCATGTATAAGCGTTGTATAAGTTATACGTTCGATGTATAAGTTGTATATGCGTTGTAAAAATTATATATGTGTTGAAATAGAAGTGAAATGCTATATATAAATATATATATATATATATATATATATATATATACGCCCCTCGTCCACAAACCATGGACGATATTTATTGGTTGTGATTGGTGTGAAAATTGATTGATAGCGAATGGTTGATTGGAATTGTTTGTGGTTGATATTGATTGATTGTGGTTGAAAAATACCCGTTTGTGGTTGAGAAATATTTGGTTGAAACCACATAGGGTTAGTTTGTGAAAATGAAATAAATATATACATGCCGCCTGCGTGCGAACTAGATGCATGATTCCATATTGTCAAAAACCGCGAGGTTTTAAGGTAGAGCGAGGAGCCGTACTAGGGACGGTCCCGGTTTTAACTACCCTGCCATTATGCTGCCGAAATTTTGAATAATATTCATCTGTTTGAATTATTTTCATTTGTTGAAACTATATTTATTCGTTGTATAGAAAACCTTCATGTGTTGAGTCGATATTCATTCGTTGAATTGAAATTCATGTGTTGAATGGTATTCGTGTTTTAAATATAAAACTCACATTTTTATCTATATATACAAACTATAGAAAACCTACATGTGTTGAATCGATATTCATTCGTTGAATTGAAATTCATATGTTGAATTGTATTCGTGTTTTAAATATAAAAATCACATTTTTATCTATATAAATAAACTATAGAAAACCTTCATGTGTTGAGTTGATATTCATTCGTTGAATTGAAATTCATGTGTTGAATGGTATTCGTGTTTTAAATATAAAAATCACATTTGTAATACCCCGCGAATTCTATAACTGTGAAATTCACAAATTAAACTATAATTAATTTCAAATCAAAGAACTAAGGGAAACGGGATACGCCATTGCGTTCGTCTCGGAAAAATACGCGAAATAGAGTCCGAGTTTTCGAAAAACGGAGTCCGTATGAAGAAGATATGGCCTTCGGAAGTTTCAGAATTAAGTTTAAAATTCGAACAGAATAAAACAGTTTAAAATTAAAACCGGGCCCAATTGGCCAGGGCGGGAAAAATCCCGCCTGATGCACCTAGGTCGACTGGGCTGTCGACCTGGTCTAGCCAGGTCGACAGGGCTGTCGACAGGGCTGTCGACAGGCATGTCGACCTGGTCCAGACCCAGGTCGAACCCAGTCCACCCTGGCTGGCATATTCTAAGTTGGTCGATTTTCTGTGGTCTGCTTTGTCATTAGGGCTAGGTGGCAGGCTCTAATTGGTCTCTCTTTCGAATGAATGGCTACGATCAATCCAAGCAACATCAATGGTCCTAATCAGTTCATAAACCCTATAAAAATGACCCTAGACTAACCCTAATCTATTCATTCAAAAATAAGAACAAAGCCGCCATGTTGCTGAGGAACGACTAAGAGTAGCCACCAATTGGAGAGAGAATTAGGAGGAAAATTCTAAGGCATAAAGAAACCTAAACAAATCAAATCAACAAGGAATCGCATCTCCAAAACCCTAAATTGGAGAGTTCGCCATACAATTGTAAGTAGAGTATTACTTTGGTATGAACAAATAATTGTGTTGGTTTGTATACTTGATTTGTGGCAATAAAGCAATTCATATTTGTGCGTTACTATGATTCTTATCGATTTGGAATATTGTATACGTTTGGATATTCTCAAATTATGTTATTCATTATGAAAAACTACATGCGGTAGTTTTATGCTAGTATACGTTTGGAATATTCGCAAATTATGTAATCCATGTTGAAGCTACATGTATGTGGTTGATTAATTGAAATTCATGCAAGTTTGGGGTTTTGCTACTATGCCATCATAATGTGTATTTTTATACAAACATCATTTTTGTGAAGTAATTGGAATAAGTTTGGGTTATCATAATCCATATGAAATTATGTTGAAAATTTGGCATCATGTATTAAGCCATGCTTTTGTACTAGAAAACCTATTTGCAAACTTATGGATATGACTAGGTTATGATTGATATTTTGCATAATTGAAATCCATATTGTTTACAAGAATTATACGATGACATATGTGGTACATAGCTAGGTTAGATTCAAAATCCCTTTTTGCAAGTTTGCATGACTAAAGTAAAAATCATGATTTCATGTTAGAAATATTTATGCCATGGTTATGTGAACAAATTTAACTATACTTTTGTATTAGTCACAAAAGTAGGCACCTTTGTAAACATGTAGTAGTCTTATGAACATGATTTGCTTATGTTTGACATTATGCCTGAATAAAAATATAGGTTTATGTTGTAGTTAAGCCTATGTGTCGATAGTGATTTTCTTAACTTAACTACAAGTTTACATGGTTTGATTCATGTCACTTATGCTTTATGAACAAAGTATATGTCACTACTATGCAAGTACACCAGTTTCTATTTTGTATTTCCAACGTCATATTGCAAGTTCATGCGTTCACATTCCCCTCTTTGTGTATGTAATCACGCTTTAAGCCTCCCCTTTTCGCATGGCTAAGTTGGGCTTTAAAAAGGCTAAGCCCAACATATATATAATAAACGGACGTGTTAAACGGGGGAAAATAACGTTGGGTTAACTTAATTAATAAATGAAAATATAAAGTAGAAGGGCCCAAATTCAAGTATGGGTTGGGCCCATGATTGGTGTAACCTTTACACCATTAACTTAATAATTGGCCGCAAATATTTAAATATAAGAAAATAAAGAAGAAAGACAAAATATGTAAATGTAGAACATACGATGTGTTTAACCCGAGGTTGGATTGAGTTGTGTTGTAAACCTGCCCGGAACCGCCCGGCTGTCCAGTAGTCACAACAATACCTATCCAATGTGGGAGGTTAAACATGGAGCCCAATAAGGACCCGAGGTTAGACTGAGTTGTGGCGTAAGACTACCCGGAACCAACCGGCAACAGGCAGCCACAACAATACCTGTCTAATGTGAGAGGTCAAGGCTTTAATAAGACAATTAAGGCTGAGTCAGGATTGTTAGGATTAAGTAAACTAAAGACTTAATCAAAATGGAACATGCTAAATTAAACGGACTGGTGGGGGTTAGGTTAGAAAACACTTAACCAACTTAGCATGTTGGCTAGAGATAGAAAACCTAGTAACGGGGGACCCTTTTCAGCAGTAACCCTAGAAGGTGTATCAGGATACCCTGAAACTAGGCAGGGTGGGGCACGATTACTGGGCTGATTGTAAGAGGTCAAATCGACGGCGGTGGTGTAGCAGTGTAGGTTCTAACGGGGTGCGAGCGTGCAAATACTCCGGCGCAGAAAAATAAGGCACTGGACACCAGTAGCATACCTGTGCATCCTAGGATTGTGTCGGGCCGCCACCATGGGACTTGATACACCCCATGGTGGGACCAGCATAGGTAACTACAACATCGGGGGCCGTAAGACACATGTAACTATGCGAGTAGGAGCCGATCATTATAAAATGGATCACTTCACCCTGATTATGGGGTGCCAGTTGGAAACTAGTTTATATGGGTTCAGAGAATTAACATGGGGTATGATAGCATATTCGACCCTAGACAACTTAACCAAGTTTATAGTGCTTTCCCACTTCTTGTTTATACTTATCATACCCAGTTCTTTATTCATAGACAGAATAGTACTAGACTTACTCAGGCTTTATGTCTAACTCTACTTTTCTTTCGTCTTCTTTTCTTCCGTTCCCCCCCCCCCAGGTCCACAGGGAGGGAACACAGCAGCTTGACCAGCCTTAACATCCAGCTTGAAGAAGAGAAATGTATTGCTTGGATTTTTTTTCGCTTTGAACTATGGCTTTGGACAATCCACTATGGGGCTTTTGCAGTTTATCTATGTTTTATTTATGCTTCTTTAAATAATGTAATCAAGACAGATTATGAAAGTGTTATGTTATGTTTTTGGAAAAGATGTAAGACAATTATGGTGATATTGTTGTAGCACGTATTTGCTTTTATGAAATAAAAGTTGTTTTTTTCCGCTGTTTACAAATATGTGTTCTTATATCTGTCTTGTATATCCGTGACTTATACTTATAAACCTCCACCAAAATTAGGGCATTCCCTTTGAGAGTGACCCTAACAGAGGTGGGGTGTTTCACTTGGTATCAGAGCATAGGTTTACCAGATAAGATAAAAAGTTTTGAAAAATTATTTTCAAAAAGGAAATTTAAAGAAGCATTTTTAAAAGAAAAATATTATTTTGTTTTAAAAGGCAAAGTCCACTCCCCAAAGCCATAGGTACTATCTCTTATCCTTCGTTTTGAATCTATCCTTTTTGTTTCAGCATGTCCGAAGATCTTAACTTGCCAGAAGGGGTGCCAATACCTGGTTGGTTTAGACGGTTCTTAGAAGCAAGAGCCACTCAGCCAGGTCCTACCGTTCCTCCTCCCCCAGCTGCCGGAAATCATCCAGCTGCAGCGGCACCTTTTCCTCCACCTCCTCCTCGGGGAAACACTTTTGCTAAGATATGTAAAGATTTTAAAGCTATGGGAGGAAAGGATTTCCATGGAACTGAGTCCTTCGTGGCAGCTAGAAATTGGCTGAAAGAAACTAAGGACCTAATCATCATCTTTGAGGTAGAGGATAGACAAAAAGTACAATTGGCAGTGTGGCTATTGAAGGGTGAGGCTTCCTACTGGTGGGAAGTCACTAATGCTGAAAGACCAGTGGAGACATGGGAGGACTTTAGGGCAAGGTTTGAGACTAAATTTCTCTCAGATGCAGAAAGAAGTTTGCAGTTGGAAAAATTCTTATTTCTTAAGCAAGGGGACAAGATAGTCAGAGAATATGTGAATCAGTTCGATGAGCTTGCTAGGTTTGGGCTTGACCTAGTCAACACCCCGCACAAGAAGGCTCTCCGTTTCGTCAAAGGGTTGAATGAGCCATTACACAGTTTGGCCATGACCCATATACCCATGGGAGCTACGTATGAAAGATTGGTGCAAATGGCATTGCTGAATGAAGAGGATAAGGGCAAGAAGGAGACAAAGGCAGAAAGCTCTCAAGGAAAGAAAGAGGGTTTGCAGCCTAAGAAGACAGACTTTAAGAAGGGCGGGAAAGGCAACAAAGAAAAGAGGAAGTGTAATTTCTGTGGCAAAGTGGGGCACTTAGTAAAGGACTGCCGGAAAAAGAAGGCCAAGGAGAATGGTGGGTGCTTTTCTTGCGGTGAGACGGGCCACAGGGCTAAGGACTGCCCAAAGAAACGAGGACAGGGGCAGAGGGTTGGATCCACCCCAGGGGCACAGGTTCATGTGCTGGAAGCACCACCTCTGCAACAGCGAGGTATAAATACTTCTGTAGAAAGTGTAGTTTATCTTTATGATCACCCCGTTCGCACTTTATTTGATTCTGGCGCATCACACTCCTTTATCTCGTCTGCTTTAGTAGAATCTCTGCACCTAAAAACTAGTATGGTAGAGGACCCCTTAATTGTTTCAAACCCAATTGGGGGCCCAGCTCATTTGTCTATGATCTGTTTGGGATTGAAAATCTCTATTCTAAGTGTAGAATTTCAATGTAGTGCCTTTGTTTTGGGCTTTTCGGGGTATGGTTTGATTTTGGGTATGGATTGGCTATCCAGTAATGGGGCCATCCTTGATTGTGAGAAAAGAGTTGTTAGGCTCCTAACCAAGCTCGGTAATACTTTGGAAATTTCTTGTAATCTCTCGTATGCGGTTATGCTTAGTTATCTTGAATCGCTAGATGCCTCTGTTGAAAATTTGCAATCAGTTAAAGTGGTCCGGGAATATCCGGATGTCTTCGAAGAGGTGAAGGGCTTGCCTCCGAAGCGGGAAATAGACTTCCGCATATATCTTGTAGATAATGCAAAGCCCGTTGCGTTGCCCGTTAGACACATGGCTCCACGAGAAAGGAAAGAGCTCAGTAAACAGATTAAAGAGCTTCTAGAAAAGGGGTTCATTAGGAGGAGCATTTCAGAATGGGGCGCTCCGGTGGTGTTCGCTACAAAGGCGGATGGTTCACTCCGTTTATGTGTTGACTATAGGGAGCTCAACAAGCTAACGAAAAAGAATAGGCACCCTCTCCCTAGAATTGACGATTTATTTGACCAGCTTGTAGGAGCGTCTGTTTTCTCCCAACTCGATTTAGCAACCGGTTTTCATCAGCTAAGGGTGGCTGAAGATAGCATCGATAAAACGGCGTTCAGAACCCCAGACGGCTTCTTTGAATGGCTTGTCATGCCTTTCGGCTTGACAAATGCACCTGCTTACTTCGTGGACCTGATGAGTAGGGTATTTAGAGATTTCCTCAACAAATTCGTAGTGGTCTTCGTAGATGATATCCTTATCTTTTCAAAAAGTGAAGAGGAACATGCTCAGCACTTAAGGGCAATCATGGAAACTTTGCGAGTCCATCAACTAAAAGCCAAATTCTCCAAATGCCACTTTTGGAGAGAAGAGGTGAGGTTCCTTGGGCACATAGTATCCAAACAAGGGTTAGCAGTGGACCCTGCTAAGGTAGTGGCGGTACAGGATTGGAAGACACCAAGGAATGCAACTGAGGTCCGAAGCTTTCTAGGACTAGCAGGTTTCTATCGAAAGTTTATAAGGGATTTTGCGAAAATCTCAGCTCCGCTCACGAAATTGACTAAGAAGAATCTAGTGTTCAATGGGGATTTGGATTGCGAGTTTGCTTTCCAACGACTGAAAAGGGGTCTTACAACAGCCCACGTTTTGACGCTGCCAGATGGGAGCAAGATGTTCACTGTTTATACGGATGCATGTGGGACAGGGCTAGGCGCCGTCTTAATGCAAGAAGGAAGGGTAGTAGCTTATGGCGGGAGGCAGTTGAAAGTGCACGAAAAGAACTACCCAACCCACGATCTTGAGTTAGCCGCCATCGTCTTTGCACTCAAGTCTTGGCGACACTATCTCCTAGGTGAGAAGTTCGAACTTTACACTGACCATAAATCATTGAAATATCTTTTCTTGTAGAAAGATCTTAACTTGAGGCAACAAAGATGGATGGAGTTTCTTGCCTCGTACGATTTCGAAATCTCCTACACTCCGGGCAAAGGCAACGTAGTGGCAGACGCGTTGAGCCGAAAGAAATTGACCCTATGCCCGTTGTTTGTTGAAAGACAAAGCCTAGAGTTTATAGCCAGCTTCGACTTTAGGCCTTCCTCCGATTTCGTACCAGGCTTGCTAGCATCTCTCGAAGTGCGCCCAACATTAGTGGATTCAGTAGGGACAGCACAACGCGAAGACCCTCAACTTGTGGAAATAATTGATAGGCTAATTAGGGGTGAGACTTCAAGTCACCTCAACAGATACTCCATCAACGATAAGGGGTTGCTAAGGCGAGACGGAAGACTATCGTCCCCCAGACAAAATATTTAATAAAGAAGGTTCTCGAGGAAGCACATCACTCCAAGATGACGATACACCCATGCGGAGATAAAATGTACAAAGACATAAAAAGGACTTTCTTCTGGAACGGCATGAAAAAGGACGTGGCAGAGTTTGTTTCTAAGTGTATGGTGTGCCAACAGGTTAAGGCGGAACAGAAAAAGCCTGGCGGACTGCTACATCCTCTGGAGGTCCCGCAGTGGAAGTGGGATAGCATCTCAATGGACTTCATCGATGGGCTGCCTAGGTCTAGGAGAGGCAACACTAGCATTTGGGTAATAGTGGATAGGCTTACTAAAAGCGCCCACTTTTTACCTGTCAAAAGTAAAAGAACTGCCTCATCCCTAGCATCACTTTACCTCAAGGAAATCGTTCGACTCCATGGAATACCATCTAGCATTGTTAGTGACCGAGACCCCATCTTCACCAGCGAGTTTTGGCGGAGTCTGCAAGAAGCAGTAGGAACGCAGTTATGCTTGAGCACAGCCTATCATCCCCAAACCGACGGCCAAACAGAGAGAGTGAACAGAGTTTTGGAAGACCTTTTAAGACTATGCGTCCTCGACTTCGGAGGGACATGGGAAGACCACCTTCCTTTGGTGGAATTTGCCTACAACAACAGCTATCAAGCAACCATCGGAATGGCGCCCTTCGAAGCTTTATATGGAAGACCGTGCCGATCGCCCACTTTTTGGTGGGAGTCTACGGATAAGCTCATACTTGGACCAGATATGATCCGAGAGACTTCAGAGAAAGTAGACTTAATACGAAGAAGGATGAAGACGGCCCAAGACAGACAAAAGTCCTATGCCGACAAGAGAAGGACCGACCTTGAATTTGAGGTTGGAGACAGAGTTTTTCTCAAGGTGTCACCACTAAGAAACGTTGTTCGTTTTGGAACCACAGGAAAACTGGCACCAAGGTTCGCAGGGCCATTCCCTATCATCGAGAAAATTGGGAAAATGGCCTATAGATTAGAGCTACCTGAGAAGTTGGCTGGAGTCCACAACGTTTTTCACGTTTCACATCTTCGAAAATGTCTACATGAGTCTGCTGAAGTGGTAGAGCCAAATATCCTCGAAGAGGCTGAAGTGGAACGCGAAGCAACCATAAGAAAAGTTCCAACCCGCATCTTAGGAACGGAAGTGAAGAAGCTACGCAACCGCGAAGTCAAACTCGTCAAAGTTCAGTGGAGCGACGCCGAGGGAGACGCGACTTGGGAAACTGAAGCTAGAATACGCACTGCCTACCCTTTTCTGTTCGAGGGTACATCCTTGATCTTTCTTTTCCTTAAGTTGCGCTTTTATCTATCTTTTTAGGTATATTTCCTCGACCTTATCTTTTAGGTAGAATCTTTTTGGATGGAAACATGTAGTTGAAACATGTTATGGATGATGGTTGCAAGTGGTTGCAAGTGATTGCTAGTGGTTGCTCGTGGTTGCATATACACACACAATCTAGGTTTTAGATCGGCTCAGTCACTTCATATTGCATATGCATATATGTTTGCATTCGTATATGGTTGAACATTAATGTGTTGTCATATGGATGTTGCATTTGTATTGAATGATTGTGCACTCATGAAGAATCAAGAATAGGAAAAATTTGCATACATAATGGATTCATGGCACTTACATAATTCGCATTAAGGAGGTCAACTGAATCAGTAGACCGCCTGATTTTGCATTTGATAAGTACATGTACACACACACTTCGCATATGATCATGAAGCATTAGAAGTCTTTTAAGGACAATGGATGCTCGTGTTTGATGGATGAGTAGATGGATGATTGGATGGTAGGATATACATTCCTCCTAACTTGAAGATTTCGGGGACGAAATCCTTTTAAGTGGGGGAGAATGTAACACCCCGCGAATTCTATAACTGTGAAATTCACAAATTAAAGTATAATTAATTTCAAATCAAAGAACTAAGGGAAACGGGATACGCCATTGCGTTCATCTCGGAAAAATACGCGAAATAGAGTCCGAGTTTTTGAAAAACGGAGTCCGTATGAAGAAGATATGGCCTTCGGAAGTTTCTGAATTAAGTTTAAAATTCGAACAGAATAAAACAGTTTAAAATTAAAACCGGGCCCAATTGGCCAGGGCGGGAAAAATCCCGCCTGATGCACCCAGGTCGACTGGGCTGTCGACCTGGTCTAGCCAGGTCGACAGGGCTGTCGACAGGCATGTCGACCTGGTCCTGACCCAGGTCGAACCCAGTCCACCCTGGCTGGCCTATTCTAAGTTGGTCGATTTTCTGTGGTCTGCTTTGTCATTAGGGCTAGGTGGCAGGCTCTAATTGGTCTCTCTTTCGAATGAATGGCTACGATCAATCCAAGCAACATCAATGGTCCTAATCAGTTCATAAACCCTATAAAAATGACCCTAGACTAACCCTAATCTATTCATTCAAAAATAAGAACAAAGCCGCCATGTTGCTGAGGAACGACTAAGAGTAGCCACCAATTGGAGAGAGAATTAGGAGGCAAATTCTAAGGCATAAAGCAACCTAAACAAATCAAATCAACAAGGAATCGCATCTCCAAAACCCTAAATTGGAGAGTTCGCCATACAATTGTAAGTAGAGTATTACTTTGGTATGAACAAATAATTGTGTTGGTTTGTATACTTGATTTGTGGCAATAAAGCAATTCATATTTGTGCGTTACTATGATTCTTATCGATTTGGAATATTGTATACATTTGGATATTCTCAAATTATGTTATTCATTATGAAAAACTACATGCGGTAGTTTTATGCAAGTATACGTTTGGAATATTCGCAAATTATGTAATCCATGTTGAAGCTACATGTATGTGGTTGATTAATTGAAATTCATGCAAGTTTGGGGTTTTGCTACTATGCCATCATAATGTGTATTTTTATACAAACATCATTTTTGTGAAGTAATTGGAATAAGTTTGGGTTATCATAATCCATATGAAATTATGTTGAAAATTTGGCATCATGTATTAAGCCATGCTTTTGTACTAGAAAACCTATTTGCAAACTTATGGATATGACTAGGCTATGATTGATATTTTGCATAATTGAAATCCATATTGTTTACAAGAATTATATGATGACATATGTGGTACATAGCTAGGTTAGATTCAAAATCCCTTTTTGCAAGTTTGCATGACTAAAGTAAAAATCATGATTTCATGTTAGAAATATTTATGCCATGGTTATGTGAACAAATTTAACTATACTTTTGTATTAGTCACACAAGTAGGCACCTTTGTAAACATGTAGTAGTCTTATGAACATGATTTGCTTATGTTTGACATTATGCCTGAATAAAAATATAGGTTTATGTTGTAGTTAAGCCTATGTGTCGATAGTGATTTTCTTAACTTAACTACAAGTTTACATGGTTTGATTCATGTCACTTATGCTTTATGAACAAAGTATATGTCACTACTATGCAAGTACACCAGTTTCTATTTTGTATTTCCAACGTCATATTGCAAGTTCATGCGTTCACATTCCCCTCTTTGTGTATGTAATCACGCTTTAAGCCTCCCCTTTTCGCATGGCTAAGTTGGGCTTTAAAAAGGCTAAGCCCAACATATATATATAATAAACGGACGTGTTAAACGGGGGAAAATAACGTTGGGTTAACTTAATTAATAAATGAAAATATAAAGTAGAAGGGCCCAAATTCAAGTATGGGTTGGGCCCATGATTGGTGTAACCTTTACACCATTAACTTAATAATTGGCCGCAAATATTTAAATATAAGAAAATAAAGAAGAAAGACAAAATATGTAAATGTAGAACATACGATGTGTTTAACCCGAGGTTGGATTGAGTTGTGATGTAAACCTGCCCGGAACCGCCCGGCTGTCCAGTAGTCACAACAATACCTATCCAATGTGGGAGGTTAAACATGGAGCCCAATAAGGACCCGAGGTTAGACTGAGTTGTGGCGTAAGACTGCCCGGAACCAACCGGCAACAGGCAGCCACAACAATACCTGTCTAATGTGAGAGGTCAAGGCTTTAATAAGACAATTAAGGCTGAGTCAGGATTGTTAGGATTAAGTAAACTAAAGACTTAATCAAAATGGAACATGCTAAATTAACCGGACTGGTGGGGGTTAGGTTAGAAAACACTTAACCAACTTAGCATGTTGGTTAGAGATAGAAAACCTAGTAACGGGGGACCCTTTTCAGTAGTAACCGTAGAAGGTGTATCAGGATACCCTGAAACTAGGCAGGGTGGGGCACGATTACTGGGCTGATTGTAAGAGGTCAAATCGACGGCGGTGGTGTAGCAGTGTAGGTTCTAACGGGGTGCGGGCGTGCACACACTCCGGCGCAGAAAAATAAGGCACTGGACACCAGTAGCATACCTGTGCATCCTAGGATTGTGTCGGGCTGCCACCATGGGACTTGATACACCTCATGGTGGGACCAGCATAGGTAACTACAACATCGGGGGCCGTAAGACACATGTAACTATGCGAGTAGGAGCCGATCATTATAAAATGGATCACTTCACCCTGATTATGGGGTGCCAGTTGGAAACTAGTTTATATGGGTTCAGAGAATTAACATGGGGTATGATAGCATATTCGACCCTAGACAACTTAACCAAGTTTATAGTGCTTTCCCACTTCTTGTTTATACTTATCATACCCAGTTCTTTATTCATAGACAGAATAGTACTAGACTTACTCAGGCTTTATGTCTGACTCTACTTTTCTTTCGTCTTCTTTTCTTCCGTCCCCCCCTCCCCCCAGGTCCACAGGGAGGGAACACAGCAGCTTGACCAGCCTTAACATCCAGCTTGAAGAAGAGAAATGTATTGCTTGGATTTTTTTTCGCTTTGAACTATGGCTTTGGACAATCCACTATGGGGCTTTTGCAGTTTATCTATGTTTTATTTATGCTTCTTTAAATAATGTAATCAAGACAGATTATGAAAGTGTTATGTTATGTTTTTGGAAAAGATGTAAGACAATTATGGTGATATTGTTGTAGCACGTATTTGCTTTTATGAAATAAAAGTTGTTGTTTTTTTCCGCTGTTTACAAATATGTGTTCTTATATCTGTCTTGTATATCCGTGACTTATACTTATAAACCTCCACCAAAATTAGGGCATTCCCTTTGAGAGTGACCCTAATGGAGGTGGGGTGTTTCAACATTTTTATCTATATATACAAACTATAGAAAACCTTCATGTGTTGAATCGATATTCATTCGTTGAATTGAAATTCATGTGTTGAATGGTATTCGTGTTTTAAATATAAAAATAACATTTTTATCTATATATACAAACTATAGAAAACCTTCATGTGTTGAATCGATATTCATTCGTTGAATTGAAATTCATGTGTTGAATGGTATTCGTGTTTTAAATATAAAAATCACATTTTTATCTATATATACAAACTATAGAAAACCTTCATGTGTTGAATCGTTATTCATTCGTTGAATTGAAATTTATGCGTTGAATGGTATTCGTGTTTCAAATATAAAAATCACATTTTTATCTATATATATAAACTATAGAAAGCCTTCAAGTGTTGAATCGATATTCTTTCGTTGAATTGAAATTCATGTGTTGAATAATATTCATATTTTGAAATAAATTGTTTTATAATAAAAATCACATTTTTATCATCTATATGAGCTATATAAAATAATCTTGTTTTGAAAGAAATTGTTTTATAATAAGAATCCTATTTTTAATACCTATATGAACTATATAAAATAATAGTGTTTTGAAATGAATTGTTTTATAATAAAAATCACATTTTTATTATATACATGAATTGTTAAATATAGTGAAGTGTTGAAATAGAAGACAATTAGATAAAAATATCATTTTTAATCAAATGTATGAAAAGAATATAGCTTTGAAATCGAAGAATCGATATATATATATAAATAAAATTAAAATATATCGAATAACGAAGCTGCAGTTCGTATTTTGAAACCGTGATTTCAAACGATTATACCAGGGGATCCAACCATCAGATTTTCCCGAAATCGCAACCGTTGGGTTCGCTTTAGAAATATCTTTACAACGGCACCAACTTTGTAAAAATCCAGCGGTTCGATTGTCTGGAATGTTTAATTCAAATATAAAGAAAAACAGCGCCAGAATCGATTATATTTATATATATATAATTATATTTAATCGAATAACGACGTTGCAGTTCGTATTTTGAAATCGAAACTTCAAACGATTATACCGGGAGATCCTACCGTCGGATTTTTCCGAAACTGGAACTATTGGATTCGTTTTGAAAGGATCTTTCTATTGATGTAAATTTTGTGAAGATCCAACGGTTATATTTTCAGATATGTGTAAATCAAATCTTAAGAAAAACAGCGCCACGACTGCGTTATGGCCCGAAGCGTCGTTTTTGAATAAATTGGCTATTTTAAAATAAATGAAAATAGCGATAAATCATTATAAAATATTATAAATGATATAGATGTGAAATTTAGATACTAACTGAAGGTTGGCTAAGTCGAATGGTTTCCTGGGTGTTGATCTGATGTTGGTTTCGGCCTTCGGGGTTAATATTTGGGAAATCGTTCTCTTACTGATTGACGGTTAGTGACTAATGAATTGAAATGATGTGTATATATGTTAGTGTTGCACTTGTTTATTATATACGCGAGTTGCTCAGAAAGACCGGGTTTATCCCATTCTGAATAACTGAATCGACGATAAGAAATCGAAGATGAAGACGGTAGTCGAAAATCGGAGATCTTCACCTCGTTTGGATGGTAACCGAGGTCCTGATTGGGAGGCATCCCAAAATATGGATAATGAGTGGTGATCGTCCAGACGTACGTGGTGATCAATGGGTTTGCGAGGTATATAGTGCCTCCGGCTTCGTTCCGCCCCAGAACGGACTTGTAAATGGAATGTGTGTCTGACATTGGAATTTATTCTATGTGATTGATAGCCATCAGTTACACGGTGTGAATTGCCTGTGTGGCATGCTAAGATGTAGTGATCAGGGCTTCTGTTGAAAAGCAAAGTCTTGTGATTGATGATCAAAGCACCGCCTGTGTGGCATAGCTGTGTGTATAACGTGAATTCGCGTGCCTCACACCCCGATATGAACCAGAAACGGGATAAGGACCTCAGGGAGGGCATGAGTTTCCTTCTAGCTAGGAGTTGTGTCAGTGTTTTTACACGGCCCGACATTTTACTTATGTGGTTGTTACTGTTGCGAGGCGCCTCGGTTAGATCAGACGATCCGGGTCCGATGGAGTCATTCGTTGGCTCATTTACGCCCCCATAGGGCGGGGAAACGTAGTGTTCAGGAATTTTAATCCACATCGGTGGACCGACCCTGACGATCCTAGGGTCGATGCGCTCAGACCCTGAGACATGGGCTAGATTGTCTCGAAGTTGGTAAGGACTATCTTTTGCCTTGGTTCATGACGGAAATCCAATTTCCAAATACGTGACTGTGCGGTTTCGATTGTATATATATATATGGCGACATGATATATGGTACCCATGCCGTCTATGATTGATAGTGTTAGACCAAAAAGTGGTTCTAACACCCAAATTGACTAAAATCAGAATAAAATAAGATCAGAAGTAAAATGGAGACACAGAATTTATAGTGGTTCGACGTTAAAAAGCCTACGTCCACTTGTCAATCACTACTCTGATGCGCTGTCAGCACTAGAACCCATCCGAACCCGAGGACGATGGGATGGAAGACATGTGGATCCGATCCGGATCGGGTTCTGAGCAAATTTTCACCTATAAATACCCTGTCTGGAGACAATTAAAAGGATCTTCTTTTTGGCACTTTGAGAGTTCAACCACTTTCCTAAACCAAATTCCAGCATTCCCGGATAATCCAAATCGTCTTTCAACATTTGTTTTGAGACAATTGAATGAATGTATGTGAGTTGTGAGTGAAATTGAGTGAATATCTCATTGTAATTGCAACTCTATCATCGAGAATAGTGATTGACAAGTGGACGTAGGCTTTTTAACGCCGAACCACTATAAATTCTGTGTCTCCATTTTACTTCTGATCTTATTTTATTCTAATTTTAGTCAATTTGGGTGTTAGAACCACTTTTTGGTCTAACATTTTGGTGCTTTCATTGAGATCCATCTGAATTCTCTGTTCTTCGGGATTATCGTTCTACTTTTTGGACCGTTGAGTTCAAAGAAGTTAATCCTCAAGTTTTGACGCTCTTGAATATTTGTTGAATTGATTGTTGAAGAACTATGGCCAAAGGAAAAGGCAAGGAAGTTCAAACTAGTCGAGGAAACGGAGTTGGTGAAGATCAGCAAAATGCGGTAGTGACAAGGTCTCATGGACAGAGCTCAGCAGTGGAACGAACTGATGCAGGAGATCCGAACCGCACTCAAGGGGAGAGCTCCGATCCGATCCGGGTAGGAGAGTCTGAAGCAGTGCACTCCCCCAACTTGAACCGACCCGAACAACTTTTCCAGCTACGACCCAAACCAGTCTCCCAGCTCCGACTCGAACCGTTAGCAAATCTCCGAACCGACCCGACACTTGGTGATGTTGGAACCTCTACTCGAGCCCCCACAAATGCTCCGACTCCAGCCACCAGGGTCAATGATCAGGTCAATCCATCCGCACCTATTACTCAAGGAGATTTCTCGCGCCTACTTGACATGCTTGAGATTACTAGGGAGGCTATGAAAATCCACGAGCGCACCAATCTCATGATGCAAGAAAACATGAGACTCATGAGCAGGGAAATTAGCGAACTCCATAGACAGAGAACCCCATCCCCGGTTCGCCACACACCAATGGATCAGTCTTCTTCTTCCGAGGAAGAACGGCCCCATGAAAGAAGGCCGCTCGAACGACCTCAAAATTTGGAGCAACTAACGTTCGGATCTTTGGGGTCCCGCGAAGATGTTGCACGAGCACTAGGAACCAATGAATCAAGCTTGAGAGACCCTAACCTTACTAATCCCACTCAAGGGCAGATGCTCCAACTACCTCCTCCCGAGATTGACCGGGAGCGTAGGGAACGAAGCAGAGCATCTCAAAGAAGAAGGGCATCTCCTGAACAAGAGCCCAGAAGGAACCCGGATACCAGGGCCAGGGAGCCTGAACGACCCCTGACTAATGCTGACGTATGGGCGATGGTACGCCAGATTATGTCTGAAAGCCGGAACTACACCAATGAATATTATGGCATTGAGCGAAGCCATACTCCTTTCACCGATGACATCCTCAACTTTCAATTTCCCCGACGTTTTAACCTGCCGTAGATGGACAAGTATAATGGGAGAACCGATCCGGGACAGCATTTGATGCGATACTCGTGGCTCAAGAATGCTGCTGCTGCTCCTAACGCAGTGAAGTGTAAAGCATTCCCGATCTATTTAGAAGATGTGGCACTGCTATGGTTTACCCGACTTCCCCCTCGTTCGATATCAAATTATAGGGAATTGAGCGAACGTTTTATGAATCAGTTCCGACTCCATACCCGAAAGTCTAAAAGTGTTATTGAATTATCAAGAATTAAGCAGGCGCCAGGAGAGTCTTTGAGGTCATATCTCGACCGTTTCAACTTAGCTGTGACTGAAGTTAGTGACCCGCACGAGCCCACCATCTTGATGGCTTTGATGGAAGGAGTCGATCCTGACTCCGAGTTTGGAGATTACCTTTCTGGGAAGCCACCTCCCACGAGAGAGTTATTTTATGAAAAGGCCGATATTCAGTTGAGACGAGAGGAGGCCAGGGAAAACCGAAAGAGAAAATCTGGAGCGGCTTCAAAAGAGAATGTTCAGAGTAATGTCGCCGTGAAGCAGTCTGGAGAAAGTTTCGGAAAAGTTGAGGTGAATGTGGGAAACAAGAGTGGAAACGACAATAATGGAAACGGGGGCAACAACAACAACCGTAATGCGAACGGTAACAGAAGAAATAGAAATAAGGGAAGTGATCCTAATAAAAGACCCCGGTTCCAGACTTATGAGAATTATACATCGTTGAACGACACTCTGGAGAACATTTATTTGGATACATACAATGTTTTGCAATATAAAAGACCGCCACCTCGCGACTCAACAGAGAAAGAAATGGCAACTGGAAAGTTTTGTTTGTTTCATGGAACTCATGGGCATTCAACCAATGAATGCCGACATTTGAGAGACGTGATTGAGAAGCTACTGCACGAAGGGAAATTGGATGAATATAAGGTTGCCCCGAGAGACAGGGGCAAGGAGAACAGGCTCCGAAACAGATCCAATCTGCTCCCAAGCCTACGGCGCAGCAGAAAGGCAAGGGAATTGTTATCAACTCCATAGTGGGTGGACCTCACCCAACGATCCACAGTTTTAGAGCAATGGATCAATATGTAAATGCAGCTAAGCACGTAGATGTGGATGAATGTGATGATTTGGAAGATATCGCCCCCATAAAGCAACAGAAGACAATGTTTGACGACGTGGTATTCCGAAGTAGAGATAATACCGGGATCCAGTCACCCACCGACGATCCGTTGGTCATTACCACCACCATTGGGTCGGCATTGGTTCATAAGGTGTTAGTGGACAATGGAAGCTCTGTTAATATTCTATTTAAAAAGTCATTCGATCAGATGAAGCTTGAAGCTGAAGATTTGAAGCCATGCGAAGGTTGGATCCGAGGCTTCAACGGAGCATCGACGGCTCCAATGGGGTACATAGAATTGCCCGTAACCTTGGGGCAAGGAGAACGCCGAAGAGTACGGATGCTTCAGTTCGTAGTATTGGACGTAGATTCGCCTTATAATGCATTTTTGGGAAGACCTGCCCTTACTGAGTTCAGGACTTGCATCGCCTCTTGGTGTTTATTGCTTAAGTTTCCAACTGAAGCTGGAACTGGAGTAATGAGAGGAGATCAAGTCTCCGGACGGGCCTGCTATGTTGCCGAATTAAAGATGTTGATGAAGGAACTTAACGTCGAGAGTAAAGGTGCCTCGCCTCCTCCAAAGGAGGGCTCGGCGTAGCAATTAGAGGGATCGGCCCTGAAGGAGTTGCCCAAAGGAACGCCTGAAGACCTGGATCCCAGAAAAGACGAGGAGCCAGAGACTAGAAATGCAACTCCTAATGAAGCGACAGTGGAAATTCCCATTGATGAAGCTGATCCAACAAAAGTTTTGAAGACTGGATCTCAATTGGATCCACGTTGGGCCAAAGAACTAACTGACTTCTTGAAGGCAAACTTGGACGTGTTTGCCTGGACCCACGCTGACATGTGTGGGATATCGCCATCCATCATAAGTCATTCACTAAATGTAAACCCGAAACACCCGCCTGTAAAGCAAAAGAGACGTATGCTGGGCCCACTGAGGTCGGCCGCTCTGAAAGAAGAAGTGGAGAAGCTGAAACAGAATGGATTTATTAGAGATTCGACGTATCCCGACTGGATATCGAATCCCGTCTTAGTTAAGAAGCCGAATGGAAAATGGCGCACTTGCATTGATTTTTCAGATTTGAACAAAGCTTGCCCGAAAGACAGTTTCCCACTTCCCAGGATTGACCAGCTTGTAGATTCGACAGCGGGACATGAACTTCTCTCTTTCATGGACGCATACTCCGGGTACAACCAAATTCCTATGCACGTGCCAGATCAAGAACATACGAGCTTCATTACAAACTTGGGGCTATATTGTTACATGGTCATGCCATTCGGGTTGAAAAACGCCGGAGCCACATATCAGCGCTTGGTGAACAGAATGTTTTATAATCAAATAGGGAAGACTATGGAAGTTTATGTGGATGATATGCTTGTCAAATCGAAACAGTCCTCCAGCCATACGCAAGACTTGGCAGAAATGTTCGGTATCCTGCGAAAGTATCGGATGAAGTTGAATCCTTTGAAATGTTCATTTGGAGTGGCATCGGGAAATTTTCTAGGCTTCATTGTGAGCTCCCGAGGAATTGAAATCAATCCCAGCCAAATAGCAGCGATTAGAAACATTGAAGAGCCAAGGAGAATTAAAGATGTTCAAAGTCTTATGGGGAAAGTAGCCGCGTTGAGTAGATTTATCTCCAAAGCCATAGACAAATGCGTCCCGTTTTTTGATTTGATTAAAAGGGGAAAGAAGAACTTCGAGTGGACTCCGGACTGTGTTGAGGCCTTTCGAAATTTATTGGAACTGCTAGAAAAACCGCCGATTTTGTCAAAGCCAGTGGATCATGAAGAGTTATTTGTTCACTTGGAAGTTTCGGCTCACGCTGTTAGCACAACCTTGGTTCGAGAAGAAGACAAAGTGCAAAGGTCGGTATATTGTGTAAGCAAGAAATTGGTAGCGGCGGAACGCAACTACCCAAAGATTGAGAAGCTCGCTTACAGCCTCCTAATCGCCTCCCAAAACTTTGTCACTCTTTCCAAGCTCACCCAATAACCATATACACTGACCAACCTCTAAGGCAGGTGTTGTAGAGACCCGAAGCATCAGGACGATTGATCAAATGGAATATTGAATTAAGTCAGTTTGATTTAAATTTTCAGCCGCGGAGGTTGATCAGGGGGCAGGCTCTGGCTGACTTTATATCAGAATTCACCATCCCAGAGGAGGAGGTAATCGATGACAGAGTGATCAAGTCCGAAGATGAGTTAAAGATAGATCCATGGAAGCTATACACAGACGGAGCCAGGAACGACCGAAGGTCCGGAGCTGGAATCGTCTTAGTAACTCCTGAAGGACGGTCGTTATATTACGCTCTACGATTAGAATTTTCGGCGACTAACAATGATTCTAAATATGAAGCCCTGATTACCGGGCTGAAGCTTGCTAAAGACCTCGGAATAAAAACGTTGGATATATTTTGCGACTCCAAAATCATTGTATGCCAAGTGCGAAAGGAGTTTGTGGCTCGGGGACCTCGACTCATCGCCTACCTCGGGAAAGTGGAGAAACTATTGAGCAACCTGGAGTAGTACAACATAATGCATATCCCAAGAGCCGAAAACCAAAAGGCAGACAGGCTGGGAAAGCTAGCTAGTTCCGACAACCCGGAAGAAACTGAAATAATTCCAATTGAGACGTTGGAATCGCCAAGCTTTGAGTCGATGGAAATTGAGTTCACTTTCGAAGCGAAACCGGAAAAGGAGTCGTGGATGACCCCAATTAAGAACTTCCTTAAGAATGGGACACTCCCATCAAAGAAGAGTGAGAGACGGGCTATAGTTCGTAAGGCTACCAGATACGTCCTTCAAGATGATACTCTTTATAGACAAGGACTTTCTATGCCCCTGTTACGATGTATAGCACACGACGACATCAAACGTGTACTAAGAGAAGTACATGAAGGTGAGTGTGGAGATCATACAGGAGGTCAGACTTTAGCGAAAAAGATATTACGGTATGGATACTTCTGGCCCACAATTAATAAAGATGCGGCTGATTATTCACGACGCTGCGATAAGTGCCAGAGATTCGCCAAAATCCCCAGAGCACCGTCGACCCAACTCAAATCAATGGTGAGTCCTTGGCCTTTTGCCACGTGGGGAATTGATATCATCAGAGTTCTACCAATTGCTAAAGGAGGAGCGAAATATGCAATAGTCATTGTGGACTATTTTACGAAGTGGGTGGAAGCTGAGCCCCTAACCAAGATCACGGCGAGAAAGGTGATAAGTTTTGTGGTTAGAAATATTATATGCCGATTCGGGATCCCAAGGACCATAATAACTGATAACGGAACCCGGTTTGATGGTGCTGAATTCAGAAATTTCTGCCAGAAATACAAGAAAGACAAATGGTATACTGCGGTTGCCTATCCGCTGTCGAACGGGCAAGTTGAAGCAATAACAAAGTTATAAAATCCATCCTCAAGAAACGGTTAGAGAGCGCAAAGGCAAAATGGGTTGACGAATTGCCTTTAGCTTTGTGGGCATATCGAACAACATTTAAGACAGCTACTGGTCATACCCCTTTCTCTCTCTCTTTTGGTTCAGAAGCAGTAATTCTAGTAGAGCTTGAAATTCCTTCCCACCGGGTGACATATTATGACCCGATGACGAATCGGGCGCTCTTACTCGAGTCTCTTGATGAAATCGAAGAAAAAAGGGATGAAGCGGATTTGCGTGCAGCAAGACATCGACGTCAGATGGCACGCTATTACAACAAAAAAGTTCGCCTTAGGACTTTTGAACCAGGAGATTTTGTGCTAAAGAGAGTCTTTCCATACCTTCCTCACCTCGGCCCAAAGTGGGAAGGACCCTTTGTCATCCAACGGAAACTTGAAAAAGGAACCTTCAAGTTAACGACCGTAGATGGCGAAGAAGTACCTAGGGCATGGAATGCCCAACACTTGATGCGATATTTGGATTAGAAATGTTGTACTCTTTGTCATTTTTCTTATGAACTCTGTAAAAAGGAACGACTTGCCTTAGGAAAATCTGATGATATGAATAAGGACTATAAATTGGATGTAGGCTACGACTTAGCCGAACCACTATAAAAATATCGTGTGTTATTTACTTTCATGCATTATATATATACCTTCATCGACTATTCTGTTGCGATTATGGAATATAAGATGATTCAAAACCTGAAAGGTTGAAAACAGTTTAAACGTAAGAAAAAGCACAATGACTACTTGTGCGATAAGACATAAAAGAATGGGAAGACGACATTCTTAACTCTAACTCTCGAGAATTGAGAGAGAGTATAAAGGACGGGAAGACGACGTCCTCTGAGGCGTGAAGGTGCACCCAGACAAGAGACCGCCTCAGTAAGAACTCTAACCTGAGTATAAGACAGGAGAGTATAAAAAAATGCCAGAAAAAACGACAGGCATTGACGACACAGAAAATGCAATCCCGTCAGAAAATCGGGGACATTCAGACTACTTGATTAAGTCTTGAATAATTTTTTGAGATTGACTGGGGGCATATATGTATACACATATTTCCCCCCACCATAACTTCATTACACAACTATAGTAAGACATGCATTCTTACATAAGTGCAAAACTAATGGCTAACAGACATTGCAGAAAATGAATTATTTTTTATTTACAAATGAATGAATTTGTACAGGAAAACAGCCAAAAAGAAGGTGCAAGAGCCACCCATATAGCAGCAATTATTGGTCCACCAAATGCTAAAATAACGCAAGACAGCCGACTATTTAGACTTCGAGGGAGGCTTGGACTTCTTGGCGGCTTTCTCCGCATCCTTCGCCTCTTTCTCGGCCTCCGTCAAGATGCGCTTTGATTTTTTCTTTCCTGAAGATGCGGTGCCGGAATCGGTTGACTTCTTCCCGGAGGGCGGAGCGCTGGAATCAAGAGAAGACTTTTTAGCGAGTTCCTCTGTAATAGATCTAGTTGAAAGCTTAACAACTAACCTTGATCTCGCATCCACAACCGCGAGGGGCTTGAGGCTCTCAGGGTCTAAGTCTTCAGCTTTTAACTGCAAGCGTTTGTCTTGGTCAGCATTCAGTGCAGCCAAAGTAACATCATCTGCGTTTTTCGACTCCCCAATTATTGCCACCTCCGGATCTTCCTCATGTCCTCCGTCGCCGCAATCATCCTTTAAGGCATCTATCATTTCGTCATCACGAGGAGTGTCAGACTTAGACGGTTCGCTTCCTTCTCCCAAATCTATGGGAGCAGCCTTATCCTTTCCTCCTTTTTCCTTCTCCGTAGGCTCCGCCCCAGAGGCGGTTCCCTAGGTCACATCTGTCTTTCCGGACGACTCAATACCTACTGAGTGAGAAGCAACAGTTATCAACTCAGGAGAAAATAATGGGTTTCTCATCGATTGCTCAATCACGTGGCGAAAGGTAGAGATAGCCTTGACGAATTGAGGTGAAAATGTAGAGATACCTTCTGAAGACTTCTCGGCTGGGGTAACTGCGGTCTCTAATGCCGTTTCGGGAATAGGAGATAACAGAGTTGTTCGAAGGATCCCCGGGTTTTCAGGGTCATATCCCTCTACTTCAGAAGTTGCGGGGGCAGTAGAAGAGGAACCAGCCTCGGGAATGTTCTTTTGCTTAGCCCTCCGCTTCTCTTCATCCATGGCAGCAGCAATGAGGCGGCGCCCTTCAGCTAGGCGTTCTGGCTCATCATCCCTTAAGTATTTTTCCATCAGCTTGTCCTCGTCAACAGAATCAACCTTGAGCTCCTCTTTTTCCCACTCAACGATCTGACTCCATACGTGGACTAGAGTAGATGGATAATCTTCGATCCAAGAAATGTTCCGGCGACGAATGATATGCGCAAAGAATTCAATCATTAATTCGCCGAAGCCCTGAATCTCTCCCTCGGCCTCTGACAATTGTTTGCGGGCCTCCTCAGCGGATTTGAAGGCACATTCGACGTTACCGTCCACCAGGGCAGCTCTGTTCTCCGCCTCCATTAGCTTAGAAGCCAAGTCAGCATTCTTCTTTTCTAGTTCAGCATTCCTCCTTGCTAACTCAGCATTTTTCTGTTCAAGCTCATCGTAAGCAAGGCGCGTTTTAGCGGCATCTGACTTAGCATCTTCGGCTTGCTTTTTTAACTCAGACCGCTCTTGAGTATGAGATTCAAGCAAATCATGGTAACGTTTTTGCATATCTTCAAATTGTTGCTTGAAGTTAGTACCGTCCCTTTGAGCAACAGCAAGCTGGGCCTGTGTGTCCTTCAAATCTTTTCCTAGATTCTTTAAGGCCTTTGCATCGTCTTCAGCGGTTTTTTGCATCGAGTCAGCATTCGTGATTAAAGTGCGGATAATTCTGGAAAGGTTGCGTGAATTCTTGAACATTTCAGAATACTGTCTCTCGACCGCATCTATCTTCGCTTTGGCCTCATCTGCCCACCTGGAAGAAATAGGCTCAAGGGCAGGTAAAAAATTCAAGTTCTCGAAGTAATGTTCGGGAAATTGCTCCTCCAGATACGCCCGCTTGATTGCAGTTTCAGCATCTAGTGGTGGAGGGGCGGGGATCGTTAGCTCAGTATCCCTGTGCGTGGAGGATTCAGTAGCCTCTTTATCTGTTCTAGGTCGTTTAGCAGAGACCTTGCGTTTACTTCGCGACTCAGTATCTTTTGGCGGACTTCTCTCCTTGCCGCGTTTTTCTTGAGAAGAGGTGGAGTCTTTTGGTTGCAGCCTGTCCTCTTCCCGACGACCTTGGTAACCTTTATATCTCTCTGGGTCCGTCCGAACAGGAGAGCGAGAACGCGAGGTTCGAGAGCGATAGGGTTCATAAGGCCTTCTCTCCTACCTACTGCGATCGTCGCGGCGGTCATACTCAGTATCGTAAGGTGGATTAGACATGCTGCGGCGGAGTTTCCTGATATCATAGTAAGATCGGGACATCGTGCCTGTACAATAAGACAAATGAAATTCAGGATCAATATTTTCACAAAGAGAAAGATGTAGTGAGTTTTAATGTTATTGTGTAAAGTGTGTCCTAAGTGGTGTTTTTCCCCCCAACCAACCCGAGTCCGAAGCTAGACTAGTACGGGCGGGTTCTTTGGCCTTAGCAGGAGTAGTCTCTTCGGAAGAAGTGAAAACTAAAGGATTCTTCCTAAAATCCTCTGAAGTGTAAATGGTTTCAGGTAAGGGGAGGTCCACCAAACCCTGAAACAGTGGGTCATCAGTGCTAGGGACATCTCCCTCAGAAGCATCAATCGGAGACTCTTGGGAAGACATCGACCTTTCCGGAGAAATGGCGGCCTCAGGAACAGTATACCCTTCGCGATGCTTTTCGGCCATGTTAGCCAATTCATCATCTTGGGTAGAAGAAGCAGAGGGTGAAGCTTGAAGAGGTACTGTAGGAGCTCTCGAACTTTCACCCGTTTCAGGGATTACATCCACGGGGGGAATATAAACATATGGAGTCGTCCCGTGACCAATGCTACGAGTAATAGATAGCATTCATCAATAGTCAAGAACTTCTGATCGCCATTAAGGAGCTGGTGCATCCGGTCAAAGAATACTTGGTCTGATATTTGTTTTGGGTTATCGACTGCAAACAAAAAGAAAAACGAGTTAAGGCGATGACTTGAATGTATAGAGCCGAGATTTAGAAAACCAGCGCTTTACTTGATTTCGTCCACCTCCTGGCACACCCTGGTTGTCGCTTCACATAAAACCATTCCAGCCTGGAATCTCCAACTTTACTACTGAATGGCGCTGAAATTATCTTCCTCTTAGGGACAGACTCAAAATAGCAGAAAGAAGGAGTCTCTCGAGTCCGATGCTTGAAGTTGTAGAAGAAATGAACGTCGTCGAAAGTGAGCTCTATGCCTAAGATCTCACGGTATGCTACGTATAAGGTGTACAAGTAAGCGTAAGAATTAGGGTGCAGCTGCATGGGGGCAATCCGCATTTGTCTTAGAAAATCGACAATGAAAGGAGAAAATGGAGGGATAGCACCGACCATGCACATCAACCGAGTAATTTCCATTTACCCTTCTGGAGGGTTGTGGGGACGGTCAGTTCTCGAAGGCACCAGGGTGTCCCTTTTTAGTATCCCGTATTTTAAACAAATTCGGATAAGTCTGTCGTTGTCGATTGTTGATTCAACAGAATCTTGGGGTGATTCCAATATGACAGCCGATTCAAACTCATCAGGGGCTCGGTCGTCACCAATCCCTCCTTCCTCTTCAAAACCTAGAGAAACTTCACCCTCCGAAGACACATTGTCACTTTCGCGATTTCCAACCTCGTAGTCTGAACCCTCATCATTCCATTCTAGATCCAAGGGAGAAGATATGTCCTCGAGAGTAACTTTGTTGGATGTCTCCGGGGCCTCTTTCTTCCCAGCTAGTCTAGAAGAGCGTCTGGGTCTCATGGTCACAAAACTATTGAAGAAGCAATAGCACAAGTTAGAGTAAATTAGCCCGTATCCCCCCGTGCATGTGTGCAAACTAAAGTGTAAACTGTGTATGAGGAAAGTGTAAAGTTGATATTTGAAAGTGCGACGCAAAATTTTGGCAAAGTAATAAGGGTCAAGGCAGTTCTTGATGTCCAGTTATGTTCGCAAGGCACTATCCTAACTGTCCATTAAGTTGAAGATTATTCCAAGAGTTGATTGGGCCAGTTAAACGAGTTTTTATGCATTAAGATGGACTGCCCTTCGGTTCGGTTCGGGCGCATTCATGGGGATCGGATCGGGGGCGTAGCCTCGCCTTGGGCTCGGATAAACTTTGAAGCTCAGGAATCAAAATCGGATCGGCTCGGAGGTAGATTCCCCTAATGGTTCGGGTCGGATCACGCAGTCATGCCTCTCCTCCTTTATCTTACAGTCCGACCTGATCCGGTTAGGTGAGCTCCATTCCCCCTTTTTTCTACTTGCCCCGAACCGATCCGACATGCTGCACTTCTTTTCTTTTTCCCTTTCTCCATTTGCCCCGACCCGATCCGACATTCTGGACTTCTTTTCTTTTTCCCTTTCTCCACTCTCCATATTTCACCGCCCGAATCGACCCCCTATGATCTACTTCTTCTTCCTCCTTTTTAGCCTTAAACCCAATATCATCTCCGACGCCCCAGTCATGATCGAACAAACCACGACTCCCTCTTCCAACGCCTCGAAGTAGCAACGAAGCCACCAACAACAATAAAGAAGGAAGAGGAGACTGCAGTGTGGAAACCATGTCCAGATCGGTCGAATTGACCATCAATTTCAATTAAAACCTGTTATCATGAAACCGATCAAGGATGTAAACCTACCAGAGTATATAAGTTGGAAATTCGCACGAGAATTGTAAAGAGTTTTTCTCTTTTGAATCTTGGAGTCTCAGAACAGAAATTGCAAAACGATGGAATAAAAAGAGAGTGAAAGAAAAATGAAAGTTGGGCTTATATAAAAGCAAGGTGACCATTCGTATCCCCGTTAGGATCGGCTCACAGCCCAGTAACGCAGCGTGGCCCAATAGTCCAATACGAAATAGAAGAAGAAGGGGATCCGTTCGGGTCGGAATCCGAACCGAACAGAACGTAGCGACTCAGCAGTAAATTGAATTAAAATTCGAAGAAGAGGATGAAAGCACGAGGAAAATCAAAGGAAAAATTACATAGAAGACGCTATGTAATGATAATCAAAGCATGCTTCGTCTCCAACAGAAGCCTCCTTTGATGGGGGCAAAATGTTAGCCTACTTTGTGAACTGGGCAACACAAAGTCGAGATGTGAAGCGTTGGAGAACTTAGAAAGCATCATAGTGGATCGGATCGGAGAGATGTTGCTGATCGGATCGAAGAGATTTCGCTGTTCAGATCGGAGAGCTGCTACTGTTTGAATCAAAGAGGCACTGCTGTTCGGATCGGAAAGCCACCTACTGTCAATCGGATCGGAGGGCTACCTACTATCGGGTCGGAACGGAGCAGAGCAAAGTGGATAAGGACTTAGTTTAGGTTAATCCGGGTCGGATCGGTTAACCCGATCCGAACCCCCTCTGCAGGCTCCTCCGATCCGAACCAATATTCCACACCACTTTCCCCCATGATCGCCTGGTTATTCGGAGCGGTTATGACCCGTTCCAACCCACGAAAATCACTACTCTGATGCGCTGTCAGCACTAGAACCCATCCGAACCCGAGGACGATGGGATGGAAGACATGTGGATCCGATCCGGATCCGGTTCTGAGCAAATTTTCACCTATAAATACCCTGTCTGGAGACAATTAAAAGGATCTTCTTTTTGGCACTTTGAGAGTTCAACCACTTTCCTAAACCGAATTCCAGCATTCCAGGATAATCCAAATCGTCTTTCAACATTTGTTTTGAGACAATTGAATGAATGTATGTGAGTTGTGAGTGAAATTGAGTGAATATCTCATTGTAATTGCAACTCTATCATCGAGAATAGTGATTGACAAGTGGACGTAGGCTTTTTAACGCCGAACCACTATAAATTCTGTGTCTCCATTTTACTTCTGATCTTATTTTATTCTGATTTTAGTCAATTTGGGTGTTAGAACCACTTTTTGGTCTAACAGATAGTTATGATTGAAATTGTTTTTGACACTTATAAACACTAGTAATAATATCAAATGCTTTTGTTTTATTCGTATCAAGCATATTTTGGCCATTATAAGGTAAAACTCTATCCTCCGATTTGCGTTGCATTGTGTGATGGGAACTGAGTCTTATAATGGCTTCATTTTTATAAAAAGCATTTCGATGTTTCAAAGAATGATTTGTTTTAAAGCACTGGCAATCCAATGGAGTAAACCCATTCCACGAAAGTGGCGTGGTCCTGTGATTAGCCATATTTTAAATGTGTTGAGTAGATTTCTCATGCCAGTCCCTTGACTGACTCGTAGTTTGTTTTACTTCCAAACTCGGGTGCCCCTTTTTCTATAAGGGCAGCCTTGTATTCAGGTTTAGCTGGCTCTTCGTGGATAGCTGGAGTTGAAGATGGATTCTACCATTTATCTATTTTATGCTGTTCAGCTCCTAATGTACATATTATGTTTGTTTTCCGTTATAGACATTTAGGTATAGCTGAACTGTATTTGTACTAAGTATGATCCTGTATACTGTGTAACTCTGAAGATTACGTTTATCCAGTATATTCCATTGTGCATTATCTGGTGTATTTATTTATTTCTTTTCTGCTATTATCTGTTTCTGTGTTATATTCCAAGGATTACCCTTGCCACCGTCCGTACGGGGTTTCGGGTCGTCTCAAAAATCAACATAAAACCCATGTTAATTATTCAGGTATCGAACATTCCAGATCATTAATAGAATGAAGTTAGAGGGTGAGAATAGATAAGATAGAAAATTAGAATAGAAGAAGAAGAAGAACACATGAGTCTCACAGCGGAACGAATAAAATATAATATATAACATAATTTTGCAATAAAACAATATGTATATACAATGTTTATCAGAGTACAACACTTACACATAGCGGAAATAACAATAGCTATAAAATCATGAAACCTCCTGCTTCAAGCTCCTCCAACTATATCTGTAAGGACCTGAACTACTTGACTTCCCGTACAAATTTGGGCACCCAAGAGTTTAAGGGAAACAAAACATAATAAACTCTGGGTCAGTCATGGGACTGGTGTGGGTAAACTCAAATCGTTTGGTTTAACTTTTCAAAATCCTTTTCAAAAGAAAAGATAATCGTAAGACCGATCCACACATAAACACAGATGGTTTTTTACCTTACGATAACCCAACCAGTTTTGGAAATCGATACTTTTCTAATATTATAATAATGTCTAATCACAAATAATTAGAATCTAGCAAAATGCTTGCATCTCACGTTCCACTTATATAGTATACAAACAAAATTGCGGGCTCTCATTGGAGATTGGATTCCGACGATGACAAGGTATAGGACCACCTGCCGATAGTGTATCTCTAGAGGCGAATACACTGTGTTCAACAAGAACGTCTTGCAACTTGGCTCACACATGACCGACCACTCATTTCGCTTGAGTGTATCGAATGTATACCACCAACATTTGGAAGCTACCCACCGTTTCCTGAAAAGGGACAACATCGAACATAGATAAAAGAATGAAATGGATTTTCTCTAGATAGGTGATATACACCCTAATGGGAGCGACCCACATAGTCATGCTGCCTGCCCGATTTTTGTCATTTCCCAGTTGATGAGGCTTGAGGTCATAACGTATTGTTTAAAACACCTGACCACCATTCACTTTAAATGCCACATCGTCATACCCACCAAATCACAAATTGATTTCCCCCAAAAAATCACGGGTATAAAGCTAAGAGAAACGAATTCCTCCACCACCAAACGCAAGTACATTTGAAGAGATCAACTTATGCGATCCGTTAGATATACTTTGTCAGACATTCGTCCATTCACGTTTGTCCTGGGACTGGACAAATCGAAGGCACTATTCTGTAAATAGGATAGCCCTTGCATAACTCCATCTTCAATGGATTTCATCATATTTGATCGCAATGCTAACATCCATAAAGAGTGGTTTTCAGATGATGAATCTGATCCCGGTCTCTCCGTATTGACGACGGAAAAATGGTCAAAAACTTCAATAGCGATGATTTAACTATCAAAGAAAAACAGGTGTGCAAACAATGATATTATTTCCAGATGGAAATTCTATCGATCAATCATCATTCAACATTTATCTCTTTTAAATTAACTTATTATTAATTTATTCATTTCCCCATTTCTATATACTCGTAAATTCTCATTTTCTAAATTTAAAAAAATATACTCTATAAATCATTTGAAAACATTTCCATATTTGCTCACATTCCTTATTTCTATATTAGAAAATATTTCTAGTTCTTATTTGGGAAAATATTTCCAAACACCTTTCATTTGATTTAAACCGATTGTTTAAATATAACATCGCTATGCGAACTCGAACCATTTCACTCATTAACTAGATTCACTTAACCAACCTTCACTATCGAACCTTAACCATTCCTTAGTTAAAACGAAGTCAATGAAGTTGGGGTATATTTACCTCTCAGACCTTAACTGAACAACATTTCTAACCTCGAAATAGACAAAGTTCACTTTTTAAAACCTTTACCAATTTCCTTACGAAACTCTCGGATTATATTTATGAATCCTCTTCTTTTACTGAAATCTTTTGATTTTAACAGCAGTGTTATAATCCCAGGTTTCTAAAATGAAATAACTTAAGTATAACCTTTATATCTTAATTTAGGTAAATAAACAAACAACAAATTTATTAACAAATAAGTAAACTTGATTTTAAACGGAAAGTAAATATTACTTTCCTTCATTCGATATAATTGAATTCCAATGTATAATTTACCCTCGAATAATAACTATTTGATAACTCTCTTTCGAACAACTATATTCGATTCCTCAATTCGAATAACTAATATTCGATAATCCTTTTCTTCGAATAAACTATATTCGATAATCTCTCTTCTTCGAGTAACTTCTATTAGATTTGCGATTTCTTTGAATATCTCATATTCGATTATCTCGTCTCTACGGATTTTATTTGATCCCCTTTAACATTTCGAACATCGAAATGGATTTCATCGTTCCCTTTTTATAACACTCCAAATTTCCCTTTTTACATTCACTATTGAATTAGCAATTTCAATTATCCACTGATAATTATATTTTAGTTCATTTAGGCACTTTGTTCATAACTCACAACACTTGTTTCATTATTAAACAAGTTATTTCTTTCTAACCATTTGAAATCTCATTTCTGTTTAAATTTCTATTTCAAAAATCCACTTTTTGCAAAACCCTTACTTAGTCTCATTATTCACGTCGAATGAGAATATATCCCTTTATACAATCCCTTAAGTTTGATTTCGTATTTTAAACAATAACCCAATTTACCAAATCCTATTTACTTCTATTTATAATTTTATTCATACGAAATCTTCTTTTACATTCCTAACACTAAATTCTCATTTATAAATCCTTTATAAATATTGAGTTCATATTTTTTTTAAAAGAAAAATGTCGGTGTTAATAACAATTTCTATTCTTCTATATAAGCTCGGGCTTATATATATCCTTTATCAAATAACCAATATTTTATCTTAACTTATAAATTATTATTTATAAATAAATCGTCTCCATTTATCTATTAAAACATATTTCTATTTAAGTATGTTCTTTAAACCAATTTCTATAATCTCTTTTATATCTTGCCCATTCCCTTTATAATTCTATAAATTTCCTAAATAATTCTTTTTATAAATCCATTGATTCCATAAAATCCTTAAATTCAATTTTTACTTCAAAAACTCCCCTTTTTAAAATGTTTCTTTGACTTCCTATAAGTATTTCTTTTATGGATTTCTTTACTTACCTCTTATTGCTTCTATTAAGTATTTTGACTAAATCGGTTTTCAAACTTCCATATAACTGATAATAATTTTATATAGAAGTACCTTATTTAATTTTCACACATCCCTTCTCTTTACAAAACCTTTTTGATTTTAAAAAAAATCTTTCTGTCAATATACATTCACAAATTCCCTTTATATAAAACCCTTTTTGATTTTATAAACTTTCGCAATTTAATAATCACTTCAAATTTCCTTTTATTATAAAATCCTTTGATTTTATGTATACAAATATTTTATTTCAAATTTTAGTTTGAAATTTCCCTTTTCACATTCCAGTATTTTCTTTGGTATTTGAAAGTACCAAATAACCATGATCAAACACACACAATCAACAATAGATCATAAATCACATCATATATCACAATATATGAATAACAGTAAAATAAATGTTGAGGAACCCAGTTGGGTCCCTCCGACCTGTTTCCCTACATCCACAGATGTTAATCAACATAAATAACACTAGGATGAAATATTCTGATAAACAAAATCAGTATTTGATTTATGATTTATATCTATATCGTTATCTATATTTTCAACCAGCTGACTAGCAGTTCAACCAAACAGCCAACGCACAACAAACAACCATCATTTATAGATTCTAAAAATATTTTGTAAAAATATAAACTGAGCAGAGTTAGCAAGATTACTCACCTTGGTCGTTAACCGTTGAATACGATTAATGTTCGATTTATTTAATCGAACGTTTTCATTTCGTCTAAATTGTAACGATCTCCAAATTTGCTTCAAACCAGTTCCAGTATGTAGCAGGCGACCATATGATCCTAACAGACCCATTTCTTTTCACCGGCCCAGTACCTTTTCGAAGCCCACATCCTCGTCTCTTACCCATAAAAAAACACGCACTCCCTAACCTCTGCAAAACTTTCCCAATCCACAAAAATACGAACAGTGCTTGCCTTCTGTAAGTTGTCACCGCCATCCAACCACGACATCGGAGTCCACGTCGTTGGTTCTTTCAGGACCGCCGCTCCAACTACTTTCCACATCGATGGTCCTAGCCGCCATCATCCCACCTTCTCATCAGTGATCGATTTCGATCGGAAACCCACCTTGCCCAAAAACACCTCGGGCTGTGTTCAGTCCTCCGACCCCCTCTGCTAAGGCCGCGGTTCATCCCTCAGAGTCGGCCTCCTGGAACTCATGTCGGTGGCACCAGAAAGCAGGGCGCCGCCACCACCGTCTCCATGCAGTCGATGTCAGCACTTCATCTCCTTAAGTCCGAAATAACCCCACACCTTTCGTCTGTATTTGTATGCTTTTGGTTTATTTGCATTTCATAAATTTCTTGCGTTGAGTAATTAATGCTGTTGGATATTTTGAAATTCATTAGAACACTGGTTTGTTTTGAGATTTTGAACTTGCGTTGCCATTGATTTAAAAAAAATTATTTCTAGGAAGAAGACACTTGCGTATTTAGTGTATTTATAGGCTTGGAATTCCTTGATGATCAAGGAATAGAGTTGGTAGCATGTACATCCCTCGATACTTAGGTCTGCAGGCTTCATATCCTTTCATTTAATTTTCCAGAAAAAGGGGCACGCAAGTTTTTCCCTTCCCTAGTTAACCCTATATATATATATATATATATATATGTATGGTTCAGGTTCAGCTTTTAGGATTGCAGACTTTTTATTTTACTTTGGCATGAAGGAATGGACGCTCGATCATCTCGCATACAGAGTGGCACAAATAGGATGGCTGAAAGAAGATGAAGTACGTTCTCTTGGTACATGATCTCATCAAAATCATCCATTCCTTCACGTATGGTTGTTTTCACGTATTGGAGCTATTACAATGAGTAGTCTGGGTTGATTGATGGGTGACGATACGGTTTGCAGTGTTTTGATTTGTATAACATGGGTTAGCATGTTCAGACTTAGGTTGTAGGCAAATATTGGTAGGTAAGTTCATGTGCGTGGTCTGCCATGCCGTCAGAACAAAGAGTCTTCAACATATGTAAGGGTATATGGGAGAAGTACAGGGGTATACATGTAGTTATAACATTTTAAATTTCCTAAAATATCCAAAGTACAAAATTGAACAAAGTTCGGCATTGTCTGCTCAGTTTAATTTTGCTAGATTTGATCAATCCCTATATGTTTTCATTTCCTAGCTTCTGAATATGCACGCGTCTCTATAAATAAATAGTTATATAATTTAGTTTTAGTGTAGAGTCGCTCATGAGGTCATTTACAGTGAAGGTAGTAAAATTTATGCAAGAACATGAAAAATATTTCAATATTTATGTTTATACAGAACTTGATATTTTCTAACTACGATTTGTTGTTGTATATAAAGAAATTTTAATATGGTTTATATTTAAGCGTACCATGTTACATAAAATTTACATTCACGTTCGAGCCGTTACGGACAGATATAAGAATACGGTCGTGTCCAGCGAGGTGTGACAATCTCAAAAATATAATAATATCAGTACATTAACTCATATTGTGAAACCTCAAAATATTGATATAGGGTGCAAAATATTCCAAATAAAAAGTTGCGTATTTAATTAATTAAAAATTACAGTAAAATTCTAAAAATTAAATTATCACCACGTCTCAAAAGAACCTTGTCTAAATTTGAATCCAGTATGCAGTTATTTCAAATAAACTATTATGGTCGATGAACGATTCTATAATGACTATTTGAAAATTTGATTTGGACATATCTTGCAATCTATATGACGAAATCTCCATTTTCCACTTTCGTTAGAAAATTATAGTTCAACAGATTCGAACGTTTCTTGTTTCGAAGAAATCCGATGTATAACGGGTCTTGTACACCCAGTTGAAGTTCAGAACATTAAATTACGAACTACCGCGAAATTACGGCTCGATTATATTTAATAAATATTTATACGTTTATATACTCCAATACAAACCGACAAAAATGCGGGACGTTACATATGCATTAAAAATAGCTTTTTACACTATCTTTATTGATCTTTTTATAAAGAGAACTAGTCAAATCAAGCTCCGTGTATTAATATTGCTAAAGCGGGTACTAAAAAGTTTTGATTTAGCAGATGTAGTGAAAAATAGAGGGGTTAAAAGCAGATCTATCATTCATCAGTGCTAATTTGAAATAGCGTAGCGGTTGAAGAGTACTACGAGCTGCAACGGAGATTTTATGGGGATTTAGTGGAGCTTTAACTAGATGTAAGCAAAAGGTAGTGATATAATGTCCTTTATTAACTCTTTATTTTTATACCATCTTAAACAACATTTGAGCATTTAAAAGTCCTTGTCCTTCTTTCTATGGCCTACCATGTTATGGCACTATGGACTCATTCTTAACCCATTTTATCGTTAATTTATTTAAACCAAATTCAAATATTTATCAGTATCATATATCCATTCGTTCATGTGTAACTTTCATATATGCACACAATTAATTATTAATGAAAAACATTATCAGATATAAAATAGTAATTAATATTTAATATTTTTATTATAAATTTAATGAATTTACAATGATATTAATTAATTAGAATGCGTGGTATTTCAAAGTATTCAAGATTATGGTTATAGACTAAAATGCGTAAATTTTATCAATGATTAACATCAAATAATTCAAATATTAACGTCAACATATCAGCTTTCACATTAGCTAGTGGTATGGCGTTTTGGATGAATTTAATATTTTTACTTTTGTGATAAAATCCAGTTTGGCTACGTAATGACCCACGTTTTTACTTACCTCAAACCGACAAAAACCCGAACCCATGTCGATTCAACGCAAGAAAAAAAATATGTTTTGTTAGGGTTCATCAGAGGAAAAAACAACGAAATACAAAACTCACAGCGGAACAGATAAAATATAATATGAAAATATCATTGCAACGGAAATTTTTTTGAAACAAAAACACTTTAAAATAAAAGTTTTGCATACCTTCGTCGACTTAACATAATATAACGATAATAGAGTGCGTCCGACCTTCATATAAAGCCCTGATTCTTTGCGGGATTCCAAGTTTTCAAGGTTTCATCTTGGAAACACTCGCTGGGATCTGACTCGAGCAATAAACACTCGTGTCAGGCTTGAGTTATATCAGTTATAAAATAATGTAATCAAACCTAACCATAGCGACCATAACCAAACACAACAAAATTCATCCATAGCAACCATTAACCAAGTTTGAAAACATGACTTTTACAAAAATGACGATTATGAGCCCCAGGTCCCATCACACAATGCAAGCGCAAGTCGTAGGATAGGGGTTTGCCTTATAATCGCAAAACATGCTTGATATAGTTCAAACTAAACATTTCATATTATAATAATGTCCAGGGTGTGGAAAAATTCTTCTGAAAATATCTTATAAATCTTGGCTTGCATAGTGTCCCATACCACTATGTTGGCTACATAGGTATACAACTTAAAATCGTAAAAGGGTCAATATTGGAGTTTGGATTCCATCATGATGGTTACTAATTCAAAAGATCTGTAATAACCCGGAAATTCAGAACTAATTTAAAATTTTATTTTAAGGAAATTTTATTAGAAAATGCATCAGAATTTAAAATTTTCATTTTTTTTAAATTAAATTATTGAGTTTGAAAAGGTTATTAAATAAAAATTATGATGTTAGTTATGAATGATTTCAAAATTTTTTTTTCACATAAACAATAATCTGTAATTAGATAAATAGCGATTTATAACAATTGAAATTAGTATCAAATTGTATGTATATTTGTAATAATTAACTTCAAACAATTGATAATAAAAGAAAATAGTAGTTGAATCGTTGTTTTGTTAAAAACTTTAATACAGGAGTTTTATGATAATTAATAATAAATCAACACATAATTTCTTTGCTCATTCACATTGCATGTAAGTTTATTTTGCTTTCTTTTCTTTTTCTAACTTCATCAAATTCACTACATCTTTCCTCTCCTCTCTTTTTCACCATTAATTACGTGTTCATTTCTTTCCTTTATCTATTAATTTATTAATCTTCATTCTATCAACTTATTTCTCTTTATTCTATTTTCATACATGTATTCTTATTTCTTAAGTTTACATTCCCTTATTTTTTTCTTTTCCTTTTATTATTTCTCTCCAAAAACAAATCAAATCCATGTATGTATATTTCATTTTTATTTGTTCTTGCATGAGCATTGAATAGGTTCCTTAAATTCTGAAACGTTAATATTATATGTTTTGAAAATTGAGAAGTCACAATCTTTCTAACAACTGGCAATTAACAATAAATCATGCATTAATTACATTCCCATTTTTACTTTCCTTATGTTTTTCTTTTGAATTTTTGAATAAGAGATAAACGTTATTAGGTTAGCACCTGCCAAGTCAGCTAATTTAATTCCTATGTAACCTACTATATGTGAAGAGACACATTAGGGTAATGAAATAAATGTTTTTTTGTTAAAAATAATAATAATAAATTTTTTAATGTATATACAGAATGGATAAATTTTACATGCTATGGAGTAGTTATTGGTTAGTTAAAAATATAATTTTTAACTAATGTAAATAAGAAATAAATACGCCAGCTCAGCCAATTTATTTCCCTTGTAACATAAAACATATGTAGGGACACAAGTAAGGAATAAAGTAAAATATATAACAAAATAAAAAAAAAGTCGCCTCCTTCATAAAATAAATAAATAAAATTTGAAATTATATTCAATGGGAATTAGAGGCGTGTCATTCATCGTAATAAAAAAATAAAGAAGGAAAAAAGAATAATGATAATGATAATAATAATGGCAGCATGCATTTCATTCATATCCTTTATTTCTTTTAAGTTCTCTCTCTTTCTCTCATATGCATATAAGTCATATTTTATCCCTTTTATAAATACCAGAAAAAAAAGATAAGATAGACCATTATTAAATTAAATATTATTTAATATATATATACCCCAGTATATACGGTTAAAACCTAACCCTAATTCTCTTCATTACGTTGCCGCCGCTCTGAACTAAATCAATGGCAACCGTGCTCCCAAATTCCTCTTCCCTTTTCTTTGAATCCAATCGGTAATTTCGAGATCTTCCAAAGAGAAAAACGAAGAACTCCTCACGATCTTTCTAATCAAAGGTGAAAATTGGTTGCGCGATGTCCAGGCTACACAGGAAGAAGAAAACAACGACCTTATGAATGTAATTAAGTAAATAACGAGGTGAATTATATTACAATTAATTTGATTATGTAATTAAAATTTAGAAGCTTATATCTTCTTCTTATGCAATCAGAATCCAGCAATTATCGAAACGTTGGAATCGTATTCAAGAGAGCTACGCAATGGCACTGACCGGAGCAAATTCAGAAACAGTCAGGAATTTTGATTGAATTGAACGCAAAGTTTAATTCAGCTAAAAACAATCATTAATTACCGATTTCGAAACCAATCAAGGTGAAAACTCTCTCATTAAATTCTTTTGTACAGTTATTTTTTTTATAACTGAATTGGTGTTGATTGTTTGTTAGCTCACCTCCCTCGTCCACAGACCATGGACGATCTAAATTGATTGTTTTGAGTTATGATTACGATATGAATAAAAATATATACTTGTGAATTCTATTTTTTTTAATAATTAAAATTAATTAATTATGATTGTGTTATTACCAATCCGCTGTTAAATTCTATTTGCTATTATACTGATTTGATCTGGGATTGATGTTGATATGTAGATCTGTTGATTTGATGATTATTGGGTTGAAACAAAATTAACCTTTTTATTGAAATAAAATTGTTGAAACAAAATTAAGCTTTTTTGTTGAAATAAAATTGTTGGAACAAAATTAACCTTTTTGTTGAAATTAAATTGTTGAAACAATATTAACCTTTTTGTTGAAATAAAATTGTTGAAACAAAATTAACCTTTTTTGTTAAAACAAAATAGTTGAAACAAAATTTAAAATTTTGTCAAAATAAAATTGTTGAAACAAAATCTACATTTTTGTCAAAATAAAATTGTTGAAACAAAATTTACAATTTTGTCAAAATAGAATAGTTGAGACAAAATTTACATTTTTGTCAAAATAAAATAGTTGAGACAAAAATTTACATTTTTGTCAACATAGAATAGTTGAGACAAAATTTACATTTTTGTCAAAATAAAATAGTTGAGACAAAAATTTACATTTTTGTCAACATAGAATAGTTGAGACAAAATTTACATTTTTGTCAAAAAAAAAAAATTGAGACAAAAATTTACATTTTTGTAAACATGGAATAGTTGAGACAAAATTTACATTTTTGTCAAAATAAAATAATTGAGAAAAAATTACATTTTTGTAAACATAGAATAGTTGAGACAAAATTTACATTTTTGCCAAAATGAAATTGAGACAAAAATTTACATTTTTGTCAACATAAAATAGTTGAGACAAAAATTTACATTTTTGTCAACATGAAATAATTGAGACAAAATTTACATTTTTTTCAACATAAAATAGTTGAGACAAAATTTACATTTTTGTCAAAACAAAATAGTTGAGACAAAATTTACATTTTTGTCAAAATAAAATAGTTGAGACAAAATTTACATTTTTGTCAACATAAAATAGTTGAGATATTTTTGGTCAAAATAAAATAGTTGAAACGAAATTGACATTTTTGTCAAAATAACATAGTTGAAAACAAAATGAACATTATTGAAATAAAATTGTCAAAACAAAAATAATATTTTTGTTAAATAGATGTGCGATAAAACAAAAATATCAATTTTGTTGAATTAGAGAATGGTCAACAAAATGAAGTTATCACTTTTATTCGTTTTGTTAAAATACAATTATTGTAACAACCCGGAAATGTGAGCCAATTTAAAATTTTTATTTTGGCAATTTTAGTAAATTTTGAATATTTAAAATGAATTATTTTAAATAATAGCGACGAGAAATTTATTTTTGATAGAATTCGAACGTATATATTTATTTGAATCGTCGTTAGAATATAAATATTTATTTTAAATTATAAAAGGAATTGAAAATGACGTGGTAGTTCGATAATTCGATTTCAAATTTCAAATGAATGTACCGGGTTCAAAATAAACCGGATTTTAGTGAAACCAAAAATATTAGAATCTATTTGTGAATATCCTTTCAACGAATCCAAAAAATTGAAATTTCATAGCGGGGGTATAAAGTCATGTCCAGTTGAAAATTCAGAATAGTCGCTACGGAATTCTGGCCTTTAAAAATAGTCATTTTGCAAACGACATCGGAATTCGACGAAACCACTTTTGTTGGATCCGTGATGTCTAATTATTACTATATTCCAATTTTCATAATTTTTCGAATCAATATGTGAGCGTGGCAAAGGAAAACGTGTTTGGCCAGTTTCAGTTGATTTTAATTGACTGGAAAATGGCCATTTTTCAAACGGTCTCAGAATTCGACGAAATTAGTTTTGTTAGGACCGTATTGTCGATACGAGGCTAGAAATAATTTTTCTGGAATTTTTAGAAATAGTATGTGGCCCCAGTAAATTGAAATGTACGTTCTAATTGAATATATATAGATTTATATTTTAATTTAAGTGAAAACAGATCATAACAGCCGAATTGGGTTACGAAACATATCCCATTGGGTTCGCAATGGGGTTAATTAGCTAGGGGCGATAGTCGTTGGGTTAGATTTGGGGTTAGCTGTGATAAACAAATAATATAGGAATTAAATATTAAATAATAAAATATGTTCTATAAATAACCCCCAGCTAAACCCTAATACCCTTTTCTCGTTTCAGTGCCGCCAACACGAAATCAATGGCCAGGGCGCTCTGACATTCAATCCATAAATTTTCCAATCCACTAAGAAATCCAACCTAATTACAAAACAAGAATCGAAGAAGGAAGTTCGATCTTCAAATCTGTATATGTGTGATGAAGTATCGTTGTCTGGGCTCAGAAAATTTCGAGCATCAACCCATGCCGTTCGCTTCCATCTTACCTGCACTGGGGTCCACCGAATCAGACAAGAAGGGGTGGCGCTTGAAGGGCTCGCGGAGCTCGACGGAAAGGTGGCCTCCGATCTGGGTCAGGGGACGGGAATCCTGGGGCGGCCACGGTTTTAAATCTTGAGTAGACGGGTTCGGTTTTGGGTAAACGGGGTCTTGGGCATCGTCTGTTTGATGTAGGAGCGGCCTATTCTTTGGTAAAGTAACTAAGTTTTTTTTTCATTTATTTATTCTAAAGTTAATTTAATATGTAATTAAACAGTTAAAGGTTTTTACTTATTAAAAACATAGAAATAAAATGTGGTTTATTTTAGAAAATAAAAACTTATACATTGATTTAGAAATAAAAATATTTGTTGTTTTTAAAATATATAAACAACTTGGTTTTGAAAAATATAGAACTTTTTTTTTAAACTATATAGAACTTTGTTTTTTAAACTATATAGAACTTTGTATTTTAAACTATACAGGACTTTGTTTTTTAAACTATATAGAACTTTGTTTTTTAAACTATATAGAACTTTGTATTTTAAACTATACAGGACTTTGTTTTTAAACTATAAAGAACTTTGTTTTTAAAGTATAAAGAGCTTTGTTTTTAAAATATGAGCGACTTTGTTTATTTAAATAAAAATAGCAGGATTTAAAAAAAATGAATTTTATATATATTATAGCATATTAAAAATGTGATTTTTTTAATGTATAATAACGATATAAAAGTATGAAATTTTTTATAATGAATAGCGTTATAAAAATACGATTTTTGGTAGATAAGAATATTATTTTTAGTTAGGTAAAAATATATAAACATCATAATAAAAATGTGATTTTTATTCTGAACAGCGTGAAAAAGATTACTTTGGAGTTTCGGGAAAATCCAGACTGTTCTGAAATTCAGAAAGAGAATGGAGGAGTGGATCTCCAAGGTGAGAACTCCTCACATTAATTCTTGTTTTCTAGTTAAGAATATATACTAGGATGCAGTCGGTGCTTAACAGCACCCGACACCCGTCGTCCACAGACCATGGATGACTTGTTTGTTTGGTTGCTATGTTGTGAAATTTGATTGTGTGATGTAGAATGAAATAAAATATTTTATAGTGGAAAATATTTTATAGTTAAAATTATAATTTTTAACGTATATATAAAATAAATATTTATAAACAAATCGGACGATTTGTTTATATACATTGATTTGACTAATATTGATTGGGACGATAAATTTTACACATCGCCCAACTACACAAATAAAATCTGTGTTTGATTGTTTAAAACCCCACATGGGTATTGGGATGATATTTGGCGTACACTAATCCCAATTATTTAGTTGTATGTCGATCGATTGGTCGACAGACTGTGTGAGCGTTAATTATTTATATTTGATGCTTATGCAGTTGCGTGGTGCACTTTGGATGATGGTTGATTATTTATCGTTGCTATTATATACATGTATTGTATGGAATCCATAAAATTAACATTATATGGTAATTGATTGGGCCTCATTCCAATTTAAAAAATAAAGAATATTATAAAATATCGATTCATGTGTTGACAGTACTCATTCGTTGAGATTAGTCATGTGTTGAACGTAATATTTTAACAATAATATTTACATCTTTATCATATATAAAATTAGAAACTAACTGGAAAATAGATAAGATGAGTGGTCTCCTGGATATTGATCTGATGTTGGTTTCGGCCATCGGGGTTAATATTTAGGGAATCGTTCTCTTACTAATTTACGGTTGGAGTCTGATTTGAAATCAAACGATAAATACCATAATTTTTATAAAATATATTAAATAACAAAAATAGTCGCGTGTTGACAGTACTCATTTGTTGAGATTAGTCATGTGTTGAAAGAAATATAGATTCATTTGTGGAATAGAATAACGAAGATATTGAAAAATATAAAGCCGTGTTGATTAGAGATGCGCTATTTTGACGTGAATGATATCTATATCAATTATATTCGTTTTATAATGAATATTGAAAAGAGATCTAAAAATCGAATATTTAGAAAATCGAATTCGAATTGAATTGAATAAAAAACGAATGTGAATTAAATTGAATAGAAAACGAATTTGAATTGAATTGAATAGAAAACGAATTTGAATTGAATTGAATAGAAAATGAATTTGAATTGAATTGAATAGAAAACGAATTTGAATTGAACTGAATAGAAAACGAATTTGAATTGAATTGAATAGAAAACGAATTTGAATTGAATTGAATACAAAATGAATGTGAATTGAATTGAATAGAAAATGAATTTGAATCGAATTGAATAGAAAACGAATTTGAATTGAATTGAATAGAAAACGAATTTGAATTGAATTGAATTCAATTGAAAACGAACTGAAATAGAATTGAAATCGATTTGAATTGAAATCAAATAGAAATGAATGTAAAAAGAATTTATAAGGGAAAATTCAATTTTGATTTGAATTTGAAATGAAGGTTGAAATTGTTTTTGAAACAAATTTGAAACGATTTATAAAATTCGTTTTAAAAAGGAAATCGTCGAAATATATATAATATATATATATATATATATATATATATATATAATGGCCTGAATAGAATGCGCCGCGCCGCGGCAGTTCATAAATTTCGACCATTGACTTCGAACGGGCATAACGGGAGATCCGACTGTCGGATTCTCCTAAAACCGGAACCGTTGGGTTCGTATCAAAAAGAGCTTTCTAATGAATATTAGAAATTTGAAATCTAACGGTTGGATTTGGAGATACATCCAAATCAAATTTGGAAAAGGTCGCTGTAAGTGCAGTTCGATGGCCGTTGTTGGAAATCGACTGTACGGGCCTTGATAAAATTATTAAAAATAGTAATAATTTGTGTAAAATCATAAGAAATGATTTGGGAAAAATTGGGATGAAAAACTCCCTATTTGAAAAGATAAAAATAGATTTTTATCGAAATGGACTAGTTTTGAACTAGAATTAAAACCCAACTATTTTTAAATAAATAAATTGGATTTGAAATGGGTTTTAAATAACCAGAACTCCCAATATATGAATTGGAATGGATTTGAATCGAAATTTTCTTTAGAATATTTCGATATTAGATTCCGCGATTATACAGATATTTTGGAGGAAATTTGGAAGATATATTTTATATCGTTATTTCCAAAGCGATATTTGTGGGTTTCAGAATTTGATATTGAATATAAGCCGATATATTTTCTATTCAGAGCCTTGTATTTAATATCAAATGGGATTTGGGTTTATCGTGAACTGTGTTTTAAATGACATTAGTTCTTTAACCCAGTAAAGGGAGTTTTAATGAATCTACAATTAGATTGAAATGTGAATTGATAATTTAAATTATCAAATTTGGAAAATGAGCGAGAATGGAGTATCATCAGTTTTGCTCCAAGCGACAGTTAAATGTTTAATTAGATTTGAACGTGGAATGGTAATTAATTTTACCGATAACTCCGTGGTATTAGATATGGAGTATTACCAGTTTTGCTTCATGGGATGAATAGGTTGGGATTGGGAAATAAAATAAATAATTACTTTGGTGTGGTTCGCTAATCCCGACTAGTTTGGAAAACCATAATTTGGTTTGAAGTGATATTCAAAGGAAGATTAAAGAATAAATTTAAAAGAATTTATCTTTGATAAAATTAATGGGAACCTTTCCCTAAGAATGTGATATTTAGAAACTAACTGTAAGTTAGCTAAGAAGAACGGTTTCCGGGTATTGATCTGATGTTGGTTTCGGCCTTCGGGGTTAATATTTGGGGAATTATTCTCTTGTTAATTTACGGTTAGTGACTGATGAATTGGAATGAGGCGTATGTTGTGTTTGTGTAACACTTGTTTATTATATACGCGAGTTATTCGGAAAGACCGGGTTTATCCCATTCTGAATAACTGATACGAGGATAAGTCGAAGATGAAGACGGTGGTTGAAGACCGGAGGTCTTCCCGTCATTTGGATAATTACCGATGATCTTGATTGGGTTGTACACCCAAGAGGAGGGAATCAGTTGGTGATCGTTCAGACGTACTTGGAGATCGATGGATATGCGGGGTACTAGGTGCCTCAAGTTTCGTTCAGACCCAGAACGAACTTGTAAATGGACTGTGTGTCTGACATTGGATTTTATTCTGTGTGATTGATTTCTATTAAATATATATCTGTTTGGCGGCGGAGAATTTATTCTCTTGCTTAACGCCCTTCTCTGAGACGTACGAGCTCAGGGGTTATATACTGATGGATATCAAACGCATAGAGTAAATTGCTTGTGTGGCATGCCTAAGTGGCAAATGATCAAGGCTTCTGTTGAAAAGCAAAGTCTTGTGGTTGATGATCAAAGCACGACCTTTGTTGCATAGCTTTGTGTAACGTTTACTTCGCGAGTTTCACACCCGGTATGAACCAGAAACGGGAGAAGGACCTCAGGGAGGGCATGCGCTTCTTTCTAGTTACAAGTGGCGTCAGTGGTTTTACATGCCCTGACGAGTTTGACTTATGTGGTTGTTGGAATTGGAGGCGCCTCGGATATATCGGTGACTATGTGAAGCCGATGGAGTCATTCGTTGGCTCATTTATGCCCCATAGGGCGGGGAAACGCATGTTCAGACATTTTAATCCACTCCGTGTGGACCGGCCCTGACGATCCAAGGGTCACTCGAGCTCTGATCCTGAGGGGCGGACTAGAGCGTCTCGAATCGGTAGAGGACTATCTTTTGCCTCAGTTCATACCATAAATGATAACCCAACTTCCAATACGACATTTTGCGGTTTTGATTGTATACCTATATATGGCGACATAGTGGCATGGGGCATTCATGCTGCCTATGATTGATATTTATGATTGTATATAAAATCAGAAACTAACTGAAAACGAGCTAAGATGGGTGGTTTCCTGGGTATTAGTCTGATGTTGGTTTCGGCCTTCGGGGTTAATGCTTAGGGAATCATTCTCTTACTAATTTACAGTTGGAGTCTGATTAAAAATTTAAAACAGAAATTTAGCGTATCAAGCATTCTTTGGCTATTATAAGGTAAAACCCTATCCCCCGGCTTGCGTTGCATTGTGTGATATGACCTGGGTCTTATAATAGCTTCATTTTTCTTTATTTAGCATTGCGCTGTTTGTTTTATGCACTGGTATTCTTCGGGAGGAAACCCGTTCCGCGTTAGCGGCGTGGTCCCTTGATTTACCTAACTTTAAATAAATATTTACAACTGTTTTAGTTCTCACACCAGTTCCATGACTGACCTGGAGTTTATTGTTTTAACCTAAACTCTGGGTGCCCTTATTTTCGACACGGGCAGCTAGTAGTTTTGGTTTTGCAGATTTATATTCACAGGATCCTGATTTACAGCTGGAACGATACTCGGAAAGCTTTGTATCCGCGTATTACTTCTAGTTGTGTATTGTTTTATTTTCCGCTGCTATGTAATGTATTGTAATCTCTGATATTTTCTGTATAATATTTATTCATTTATACTCTGTATATTCTTGTAATCTGATGGAATTGTTGTAACATACAATGAAATGTTCTTCCGTCTGCGTTCTTCTGTGGCTTGTCCTCGACTCAATCCGGGCTTTCCTTACCGGGGAAGTTCGGATTGTTTCAATTTTTAACAAAATGAAGTTATCACTTTTATTCATTTTGTTAAAATAGAATTGTTAACAAAATGAAGTTATCACTTTTATTCATTTGGTTAAAATAGAATTGTAAACAATATGAAGTATCACTTGTATGCATTTTGTTAAAATAGAATTGTTAACAACAGGAAATATCATTTTTACTCATTTTGTTGAAATAGAATTGTCAACAAAATTGAAAGAATCACTTTTATTCATTTTGTTGAAATAGAATTGTCAACAAAAATAAATGAATCATTTTTAATCATTTTTTTGAAATAGAATTATCAACAAAAATGAAAGAATCATTTTTAATCATTTGTTCAAACAGAATTGTCAACAAAAATGAAAGAATCATTTTTAATCATTTTGTTGAAATAGAATTGTCAACAAAAATGAAAGAATCAGTTTTACTCATTTTGTTGAAATAGAATTGTCAACAAAAATGAAAGAATCATTTTTAATCATTTTGTTGAAACGAAATTGTCAACAAAATAGAAATACCATTTCTATTTGTGTTGTTGAAATAGAATGGTCGACAAAATATCAATTATTGTTAGACTTATAATTTTATACAAACCATATATACATTTTTATTGTTAAATTATACATTAGAATTTGTGTACAAATTAAAGATACATTTTTATTGTTAAATTATACATTAGAATTTGTGTACGAATTAAAGATATATTTTTATTGTTAAATTATACATTAGAGTTTGTGTACAAATTAAAGATATATTTTTATTGTTAAATTATACATTAGAATTTGTGTACAAATTAAAGATACATTTTTATTGTTAAATTATACATTAGAATTTGTATACAAATTAAAGAGACATTTTTATTGTTAAATTATACATTAGAGTTTGTGTTCAAATTAAAGAGACATTTTTATTATCAAATTATACATTTGAGTTTGTCACTACAACAAAACAGTCATTTTACAACGGGCAAAGACCGTTGTTATATGTTTTTCACAACGGGCACTTGCCCGTCCTAATATGCATCATCGTAATAGGCCCTCACTATTTTACAATAGTCAGTGACTGTTGTAATAACTTTCTCTCTCACATGCAATGACTCTATGACCATGGCTAAAAACCCGTTGTAATAGCTAATAAATTACAAGCAGCTTTTGGCCGTTGTAATACATTATATAATAACAGTTGTCGACCATTGCAAAGTAAATGCATATTTAAACATAATTACTTCCATATACATCCATAATAATAACGAATATTTTAACATGCAATAAATATTGTGATGCAACAATCAAAATCACATGATAATAGTACATAATAAAATACTAAAGCAAGAGTTCATAAAATTCCAACACATTTCAAAAAGTTAGATAAGTTTACATTTCAAAAGATTTAGATAAGTTTACGTTCCAAAATGTTAGATAAGTTATATCGACATAGTTCTAACATAAATTACAAAACTAGTTTCATAAGTACTAACACTAGACCAAGGAAACATAATCTATGTACCACGCGACGGTAGACACAATGTCCCTTTTGATAGTGGACATCTCCGAATTTGGTCTAAACGAAACAACTTCTGGTTCACCGCTACATTCACACATATCTTCCAAACATCAGCACCAAGCTTTTTAAAATGTACTAAAGCATCAAGATCAGTACTTACTATCGTCCCCTCTACAACTACATTTTTCTCCCAACCCAATAGCTTGCACATTTTTTTTCACCAAACCGTCCAAAGTAACATGATCTCATTGATCTTGAGCCTGCATACTGTTACTAGTACGGTGTGTGCAAAAAAAAAAAAAAAAATGTTACCAAACGTAGAGAGAATATATTGTTATACACCAGTCAGAACTTATTATACATCATTTAAGTCTTGCATTGCTGTAACCTTACAACATTGCACTAAATTGGGAATGTGTACAAAAAATTAATAGTTTTATTCCCAATTTTTGCAAACATATCACCAGATATTATTATACAGCATTTGACCCTTGAAAGCAAAACAAAAATGATTTTTTTTTCTTTTAAAAAGTAAGAAATTACCTTATAAAAGCCAAATTTTTATGTGCATCCATAACTTGTTGCTTCCCCCCTTAGATTTTGACTTGAATTTAGCAGCAACTGTGGAGGCACTGGCAAATCAATTCCTGTATATATCAGAAAGTGGCACACCCCTGAATGAGTATATAATCCATGAATATACATAAACCTGACAATTTACTAGAAAAAACAGTAAGTTCTGTATCTGTCTCTTCTATTAACTTTTCCTGATATATCATTAAATAGTGATGGAGGGAATTAATTATGACAAACAAATATAAATTCAACTCCAAACGGAGCACCTAGTACCCTTTGTCAAAAACACACATTTAAACAATATACATATACACGATAACAATAGTACAAAAACATACAAACCAGACAAGCATGTAATGTTTGCTGCCAAAATAATAGCATAATTTGAATCAAGAATAGCAAAAAGTGTTACTCTATGACTCTAAGCAAACAATATACTTAATTGAGAAGAAAGCAAGATCAACACATAAATAGTTTACATAGAAATGGTAATAGTAGAATGCTAGCCAACGACCAAAATCAACTAAAGTGCAAACGCATGTTATCCCCACCTGATTGTACTAAGCAGACATATTAATAGCAGATGCTTAAAATAAGATAAATGAAAATTTTGGCAAGGTAGAAAGCCTGTTGGTAAGGTAGAAGTGCTTGTGTCTACTTTGTTTTGTCATTGATTAGGATGTTCTTTACAAATGTTTTTTCTAATGAATCAACAAAGATCCCTAGGACTACTGGAGATAATATAGAAATTCGTAAACGACTAGAAAAGATACCTCAAATGAAGCCTCTCCTTGTCTATTTATAGTTGAACTTTGTCAAAATTGTCTCATCTACATCCTCAGTTCTAGGTTGCAAGTTTTTATCGCTGCTTCCTCTCTAGCCATCTTCTTTCTACAAAAAAAAAAAATGAAGATAAGCCCAGGAATGCACATCAGTAAGTTTGAAGTTTCATCATTAACAAGCATTTCAATAACAAGTGGCAAAAAGACTATGGGAACGAAAATAATTTTGCATAAGACAAGCAACATAAATTCAAACAAAAGCAGTGAATAAAAAACATACATATGATTGCATGGATCTAGAATGAAGAGGGGATCAACTTAGATTTGGTGTATGAGAACATGTGCTTTTTGCTTGCTCATGTTCAACCATTTGAATTTTTTGTGCGCGGATTCTTTTTTGAGCTGTCATCAAAGCTTGCATGCGTCTTAGCGCCTCAGTAGCATGCCTTCTCAGCAGGTTTCCCTAATCAACAAGTTATATATGTTAAAGCACAGTAATGTACTTACTACAATGTTTTATTATTAATGGTCAGAATATGTTATATGATGAATATAACTTATTATATAGAAAACTTTCAACAGAAGACCTTCTACAGAATATGCACTCTTCGCTCCATAATTTCACTCAACCAACATCATGCATCATTGGACAATGTGTTCACCCAAACACTCTCTCACACACATACACATTAATAATTTAATGCAGCTTGTTATTTTGTGTACATATGCTCAGGCAACACTGCACCAACATTTGAAGCAGCTAACAAACACTTCGAATTTAAACAAAAACTCACATGATTCGAAGCAATTTTCTTATTAGTTTTCAATTTTTTTTGTTTACGTAAAACCTTTCTTTTCACAAATCCATTATAAATAGTTAACATAATTTATTTATTTTAGTATTACACAACTTAACGGTCGGTTTTCCCACCGTTGTGCGGTAATACTAGTAAAGGAAAATGTTTATTATTTAATAATCTATAATATGCAAGATGTTTCCATATTTTTTGGGTGTAGTATTAGACAACATGGAACAATTATGGAAAATATCTATTGTTTAATAATGTACGGCCATTACTTTCATGCATGAATAAATATCTTTGTATGTTATTCACCTGGCTTGGACTTGTATCAGTCTACCATGGCAATATGCAATTCAAGCTTTCGATCGCCCACTGTTCAAACCAAGGGTTATGCAAAAACAATTCTTCCAAATTAACGACATAAAATAAACGTAAATCATAAATAGAAAATATAAGTAAATCAAGCCAAAATAGTGCTGACAATATTAAATTTGTTCTCATCAACTACGAAATATGGTTGATTTGAAATCGTTGATAAAAAAATTAAAATACGCCTTATTATTTATAAGAACCAAAATGGAAAGAAACACCAGTATGTGTACAGCTTTTGTGGTAAAATTACCTTTGCTACCTCCACCTGTAAATAAAAGGTAACATATCTTTAGTTTATATTTTATCAAAACTTACAAAAAAGGGCTTGATCGGAGATTCATGGGTAAATAACGGAAACCATGCAAGGAGTCATTTTTACCAAGTCAAATATGAAAGCAGGGCAATATATAAAATCAATTTAAAAATTTGGAAGTATTAAATGTAGATAAAGATGCTGATTTTTTAAACGTGGTAACCTTGAAAATCAGTTTGTAGAAAAGGTTATCTTAAATGAAGCCCGCGTAAAAGTTAAATAATCTTTACAATTAAAGTAAAAATACCAAATTCATCATGTAAATCGGTTTAACACAAACAACAATAAAACTTGGAAAAGAAATTGGTAAATGATTAACATAGAAATGTGTTTATTTTATGCTCTTATTGTTGGATCTAGATTAACCCTAGAGGGGGGGTGAATAGGGTTTATCACAGCTTTTAACTAAATTAAAAATCAAATAAGATATTAAAATAATAAACAGATCACGGAATATAGCAGAAACAGAAATGCAGAAAACAAATCACACACAGATATACCCAGCTTTGGCAAAACCCTGCCTACTGCTGCATTTCTAAGGTTTCTACTAGGTGATAGAACAGATCCCGCATACAAGACCATGTACACTTGCAAACCCTGCTCCTATTCTAACCCTACGCTCAAAACCGTAGACTGATCGATATCCACTCGATCAGATTTCCCTGTTTACAACCCTGTAATCAGAAAATCCTAGATTTACAGACTCTAGTGGACTGTCAGTCACCAACTTGACTGAATCCCCTAGTATTTTACAGACACTAGAAACTGTTCAGAATTGTTTAACAAACAAACAAATACAAAACAAATTAGACACAAAAACTTCAAACCCTAGTAAATAAAGGAGTTAAAAATAAGGGGTCATCCTCTTTTTAGTTGAGTTCACTTGGCCGGCCCAATTATAATTCAATTAGCCCGATCTCTTTTCTTTTTGCTCTGGGAAAAATAATGGCGGCTGGAAATTTGGCTAGGGTTTCTCCAATAAATCCCCAAATCGAATCGATCTCTTGATGAAATGAAGTTCTCTAATGCTCGACTTCTCTGTTGCTTTCTGCTACTTCGATTTGGAATTTGTTCGGTTGAAAACGATTGGAAAATTGTAAGTTTTCTCTAATTTGAAATTTTTGCTCTCGAGTTGATTGTAGTTTTTGATTTCTCATTTAATTGTTGAGTGGTAATTCGATACAGCCTATGATGAAAAATGGTGTGAATAAATATAGGGTAGAATCGAAACCCTAAAACTCTGATTTCACCATAAATGTCTTGACTGATTTTGCGGTTTCCCCTTTTGCAATTCTCGATCAAAATTGATTTTCTGAAATCATTTGTTGCCTGATTTGATTAACTCGACATTGAATGGAATGAAGCAATTTTCTGGAAAATAATTTCCTGGCCCTTATTTGCTCGGAATGAATTTCTGAATTTATTGATAAAGAACTTGCAGAAAACAAGAAACAATTCGAACTAGTTTGTCATTTCAGGAAACTTCTTTGAGATTGATAAATCGCTGTCATGCAGATTTCCTGAAAGAAAGTTTATTGATATATACTTGTCAAAAACATTGTGGTCACATTAAAACTTGCCAAACATGATTTCTTGATTGAATTTTTGCCAGTGTATTTCCAGTAAGTTTCTTTCCTCTTTTGCTTGATACGGCTTTGAAGGAAAAATGTTACCAAACACTGTGATTTCTGATTTGAATGACTTGTCGAGATTTTGTTGTGGTTTCCTCATTTGAAAACATAAAAGTTGTTCGCTGATTTCTTGTCCAAAAAATGGATCACTATATTTGCTTGATTAAAAACAGTTGTCAAGTATGCAACTACATTTCTGGAAAGAGATATTGCATGTTGTTTTTCTTGTATTGCTTGATTGAGTGCTTATTAACTTTTGCCTGTTGTTCTACAAATATGATATCTTACCAAAAACAGTTTTGTGAAATCTGATTTTCTTGATATTCACTTGTCTATGCTCAAACATGGCTGCCTCGTTTACACGTACACCATGCTGACATGATCTTGTGCACACCATGTTTGCTGTTGCCACCTTGTTGTAGCAGAATCCTTCATGCTGTTATGATCAATGTAGTTCTGAACTTGTGCACTTTCATGTTTGACCTGTTTGTGAACAAATCTTGCTCCACTCACCTGGTGCCTGCATGTTTGTATTTGTGTTTGACCTTCACCATTGTTTATGACCCATCATGTTGATGTTGTGTTGAACATGTATATGTATCACCATGCTTATTCACCATTCCTTTGTGCACCATGTTTCAGTCATGTATGCTTTATTTTCGCTGTGTCATACACCATCTATATGCTGCACTATTTCTTGACCTGTTGCCTAGACCACTTGAATGCGAAATGATCTGCCATGCTTGCTTTGAGTTTCACTTGTAATATGCTGCTTCATGATTCAAAATTAATCTGCATGGACCATTTGCTTGTGCATTCTTGCATGGCTTGGTCTGACATGAATCAACACCACAATGTTTAGCTTCCATACTTGTACTATGTTGTAGCTTTGACCATGTTGAAATCATTTGATCATTTGCTGGTTTGAGTGCTGCCTTGTCATCATTATGTTGTGTGCATTTGTATTATCTTATATGAGCTCGACCACACTTTGGCTATACTTGAGTTACATATTGCTGTTGCCCTATTGCTTCATTAATGCATTGACTTGTTTGTACTATTTGCATGCTAATTTGTGATCATATGTATACATGACTTTTGTTGTCTCGACTATTTGATGTTGTTGTTGTTGCACTGAGTCGAGATGGTCCACGTGGCTACTCCTCAGTTGCACACTGAATTGGCGAGGCAGTGCACACGTGTATATATATGCACGTGTGTATATGCAGCCATTCAGAAGAAAATATTCTGTCCCTGTACATATACAAACTGTCTGTCTAGACACATATTTATCAGATCAAGTCATGAAAAATGATGAGAAACACACCAGAAAACTAAGGCAAATAAATATATTTTTTTCTTATTTTTTAAATTTAAAAAAATTATATTCGCATGTATTCAGTTTGAATTCTATTGCAGTGTACTGTGTGTGTGTGTGTGTTTCATTGCTGTGTACTGTGTGTGTGTTTCATGTGTATGACAGGTATGAAGACTGGACAGACTGTGAGCTGTGAAGACAGAAGACTGAAGAACAGAGTGTCAATGTGTCTGTAACAGTGTCAAGACAAATGTGTCTATATATGAGTGTGAATATGAGTCTGTATATGAATTGTATCAGTGAAGTGTTCAAATAATGGAGTTGTAAATCTGTACTGTTCAATATTGAAATAAAATACTGTGTGATTATTTAAATTTCTGTACAGCCGTATTTTATTTAAATATAAATATTATATTCCTGTCTGTGATAAATATATGAAACAGTATAGAACAAACACATTTATAATTATATATATTTGGCTGTTATCATCAAACAAAAAATAATATAATTGTGTATACAACAGTGTTATATACAACAATCTCCCCCTTTTGATGATAACAAACAAATAAAAGATTTTGAATACACTAAATGTGTTTGACAGTGAAGCACTGAACTCCCCCTATTTGAAAACTCCCCCTACAACAGAAGCTTCCCCTATAACTGTGCATGAGTGAAATGAAATGAATAATAATGAATTTTCAAAATTAAAAGTATTTATAAAATATTCACTCATAAATCAAAATCTCAACCCATTCTCCCCCTTTTGTTATCATCAAAAGGATTCAGAATTCAAAATATAGATGAAAAAAATGACTAAATAATATAGTTTCAGCTTAAGAGGAAGAACAGTCATCATAAATCTCAATCAGTCAAACAAAAATCATAATAAACTAAGAACTGGTGGCATATTTCACAATGTAGAGAATAACAGATTTACGATGAATTTTATAAAAATGGAGAGAGTTTTAAAAAACAATTCATTTCCAATTATTTTCAAAGGATTTTTATCAAAATAAAGCACAAAAATAGTGATGGATTCGGACTATAATTATAAATTCAATTTAAGTGACAAAATCGAATAATCTCAAATCCCAATATCTATCAATCAACAAATCACAATACGTCATAAAATTTTAACACATTTCACAGATTAGAAAGATGGATTGATAGGCTGGTTTTTATAAATACCAAGGAGAATTTCATATAAAAATTTATTTAGCTAATTTATTCCTTTTTTTTAATCTATTTAAGAGCACACTGACCACGCATAACCAGAGCTTGGATTTTTAAATGAGGTCAGTCACAGATTAAATTATAAGTTGTCTCATAGCCATGCATAACCAGAGCTTGGATTTTTAAATGAGGTTAGAGACACACATATATATTTATTATATATATATATATATATCATTTCAGCTTTAAAAGAAAAAACTCCTCAGTATATAAAACCAGAAATGCGGTAGGCACAGAAATGGTCTGTGAAATAAATTTCTAAATTAATTATATTATGAGATAAGCTCGACTGTACTAGGATTATTGATAATTTTCAATTATCACTAATTCTGAATACTAATATAGTCCCATTTCTATCACAAATAATTTTCACTGTTTTAAAACAAGATGATTTAAAAAAAACTCTCGGCATTAATATAAAATCATGATGGATGGCAGACCGGTGATAGATAAAGGAGATGGTCGTGAAATAATTGCCAGTTCAAAGATATTATATTAAATATTCAACCATCATGAAAATCCAAATAAAACCTCCTCTTGTTGTGAAATATACTGCAGTCACAATTCATCACAATTTCAAAATCTGATAATAATTTTGATGAATTATAAATACAGTTCAATTTGGATATTGATTTCAATTTCTGAAAGAATAATCAATAAATAATTTTAAACTTGAAAATCAATTACAAGAGGAATTTATACAGATTTATACAAGGGAAAAAATGTGTATGGTGTCTATACAAAGTGAAAATTCAAAGCAAATGGATGAAAAAGCTGATACCAATTGTAGTCTCCCTTATCGAGGAATTTATTCACACCCTAAATTTCAAACACAAAGCCCAAATAGACAAAACTAACAAATTTGGCACATTTATCAGAGCTGCAGAGAAGAACAAGCAATTATTTGAAGAACAGTATCAAAGCAGCAAAAAGATCATAAACAAGCAATTACAGAATATTTTCAAAACAATATCAGAGCAGCACAAACATCAGTTTCAAATCAAATTTGACAAGATGTTGGTCACATAAGATGATTCATGAACCAATGATTAAAAAATACCGTTTCTTTGAAATCATTTGAGGAATATGCAGATTTCAGTATTCAATGAATCGATCACACCAGATAATTAATTTCAGCTTCAAGATATGTGTGAGATTCAATAAATCAATAATTTCAAATGATTTTAAACAAACATATATTCAAATCAAATTATCATGAAATAACAGTGATTTTTAAGACTTGATTTTCAAATCAAATTTTCACAATAATTCAGACAAGCCTAAAAGAAATTTCAGATCATCTATATCAATTTTGAAAGGTATTCATGATCCAGAAATATAGAATAATTTATTTGAAATCACTTAAATCGATGTCAAGTTTTGGAATAGAATGAATCAGTCACACAAGGTTGATAATTTCAAATTTAGGAGGTATGTGATTGTTCAAAATATCAATAATTTCATATGATTTCAAAAAAACAAATTCTAGCCATAATGATCATGAGTAATGATGGTTTTCAAGATGTATCACTGAGATTTAAGACAGATTAATTTCCAATCCAATCCGAAAATCAATGAAATTTTCACAACTGATAAATAGCAGTGTGCTGTAATGAGTATAACATTTTAATCATTTCCAAAATTAATTGGAAGAAACTCAAAACAGTATAAGAGTGTGAAATTTCATTAATTATTCAGATCTTCAGAAATTTAGAATTCAAATTAACAGTGTTCAAGATATGGCACGAATATATCAACACTGTTATGAATTCAGAGAATCAGAAAACAAACTTCAAATCAATTGCAGATATTTACAAAAATAAATTCAAGATCTGGACATGATTAAACACATCAGAGTTTTATAGAAATGAAGCAAATTTCCCGAAACAATATGAATTCTGCAATATGAAGTTAATGAAGCCTAAGAATTTACAAAGGTATGATAGTGACAAATCAAAACAAAAGAAAACAAAGAAAAAATAAACAGAAGGGATAGAAGGAGAAATAAACAAAGAAAAAATAATAATTACAAAGATGAGTTCAGAGATTATACCTGAAATCCATGTAAAACAGAATCTCCGACTCAACAAATCTTGGCCAAGGAACTGTAAAGAATACATAAGTATAGAACAACTTGAAATCAATCTCTTTTCAGCATAGCAGTTCCTCAACCTTCACTGGTACCTAACAGTTGAGTGAATTAAGTGGTCTAACAAAATTTGTAAAACCACTTTGAAATATGTTTACCACTTTTGGTACCCAAACCTGTTTGTATAACAAACCATCAGAATTAACCTTTCTACCCTTAGGAACCCAAATCTGTTTGAACTTGACGAAGTCCGTTTTATTTTTTGAGATCCAAGAATGTTTAAATGGTTTATTATAAAACGATTTCTCATCAAAATTTTGACTCAAAAGACCTTTGAAATTCTCAGTGTTCAAATTTTCTGAGCAGTTCTTTCCAAAGCAATTTGAGGGATTTTTCAAATCATTTGAATTTTGTTTTCCAAAAACATCATTTTTCCCAAAGCCAAGACCAGATTTATTTCCAATAGAAACTTGGTTTTGTAATAGCATATTCAATGATTTTTCCCCACTAGAAAATTTATCCAAAGTTGATTCTAATCGTTGAATTTTGGATTTTAGATTGCTATTTTCTTTTAGTAAATTTGAGCAATTATTTATAGCGATCTTCTGTTCAACATTGGACTGTTTCAAAACTAAATTCTCATTTTCAAGCAATTTAATTTTGGCTTGGGATTCAGAAATTTCAAGTTCAAATCGTTTTTGTTTTTCAGACTCAAAATTCTTGGATTTTTCAATCTCATTTTCAAGTTCTTTCAAAATCAAACCACTTTTCACCAAATTTTCATTTTCAGCAATTTCAAATTTGGAATATATATCAGTCTTAAAATTTTCAAATTCCTTTTGTAAAAATTTATTCAAACTTGATAACTCAATCTTGTTTTCTTTTAAGATCAGAATTTCCTTTTCAAACTTTTGAATATTTTTATTGAGATGAACAAGATTGGTTTTCAATTTTAAACAATTTTTGTAATATGAATTTGAAGAATTTTTAGAATATTCAAGCTATGATTCCAAATCATCAATTTTGCTGGTCAACTCAGAATTCCTAGATTTTAGAGATTTGTTTTTAGATTTGAGTTTATCAACAGATTTAGTTAAATAAACACACATATAAACCAAATCTTCGTATGAGAAATTTTCAACTTCAGCATCCATTGATTCTCCATCATCTGATCCTTCTGAATTTTCATTTGTAAATCCTGTTAAACAGAATTCTGAATCTGAGTTGACATTCTGGGGTTTTGAGCTGTTGTCAGATTTTTTACACAACGTGTTGAGAGTTCTCCAGATTTCCTGCGTAGTCAGACAATGACAGATAAGATTAAACTGTTCAGTGCTAAGATAATCAAATATAATTTTCATAGCATGAGCATTGAAAGTAATATCTTCACTATCAAACCCATTGATAAAAACATCCCAACATTTAATATTAACAGATTTTAAATAAAATTCCATTTTGGATTTCCAGTTTAAAAAATATGTTCCATCGAAAATAGTTGGAGATGAACTGGACTGACTCTCTATCGGTTAACAACTAGGATTACCCATGACTCTAGAGTTAAAGAAAGTACCTGCTCTGATACCACTTATTGGATCTAGATTAACCCTAGAGGGGGTGAATAGGGTTTATCACAGTTTTTAACTAAATTAAAAATCAAACAAGATATTAAAATAATAAACAGATCACGGAATATAGCAGAAACAGAAATGCAGAAAATAAATCACATACAGATATACCCAGCTTCGGCAAAACCCTGCCTACTGCTGCATTTCTAAGGTTTCTGCTAGGTGTTAGAACAGATCCCGCATACAAGACCATGTACACTTGCAAACCCTGCTCCTATTCTAACCCTACGCTCAAAACCGTAGACTGATCGATATCCACTCGATCAGATTTCCCTGTTTACAACCCTATAATCAGAAAATCCTAGATTTATAGACTCTAGTGGACTGTCAGTCACCACCCTGACTGAATCCCCTAATATTTTACAGACACTAGAAAATGTTCAGAATTGTTTTACAAACAAACAAGTACAAAAACAAATTAAACACAAAAACTTCAAACCCTAGTAAATAAAGGAGTTAAAAATAAGGGGTCATCCTCTTTTTAGTTGAGTTCACTTGGCCGACCCAATTATAATTCAATTAGCCCGATCTCTTTTCTTTTTGCTTTGGGAAAAATAATGGCGGATGGAAATTTGGCTAGGGTGTCTCCAATAAATCCCCAAATCGAATCGATCTCTTGATGAAATGAAGTTCTCTGATGCTTGACTTCTCTGTTGCTTTCTGCTACTTCGATTTGGAACTTGTTCGGTCGAAAACGATTGGAAATTTGTATGTTTTCTCTGATTTGAAATTTTTGCTCTCGAGTTGATTGTAGTATTTGATTTCTCTTTTAATTGTTGAGTGGTAATTCGATACAGCCTATGATGAAAAATGGTGTGAATAAATATAGGGTAGAATCGAAACCCTAAAACTCTGATTTCACCATAAATGTCTTGACTGATTTTGCGGTTTCCACTTTTGCAATTCTCGATGAAAATTGATTTTCTGAAATCATTTGTTGCCTGATTTGATTAATTCGATATTGAATGGAATGAAGCAATTTTCTGGAAAATAATTTCCTGGCCCTTATTTGCTCGGCATGAATTTCTGAATTTATTGATAAAGAACTTGCAGAAAACAAGAATTAATTCGAACTAGTTTGTCATTTCAGGAAACTTCTTGTGAGATTGATAAATCGTTGTCATGCAGATTTCCTGAAAGAAACTTTATTGATATATACTTGTTAAAAACATTGTGGTCACATTAAAACTTGCCAAACATGATTTCTTGATTGAATTTTTGCCAGTGTATTTCTAGATAGTTCTTTCCTCTTTTGCTTGATACGGCTTTGAAGGAAAAATGTTGCCAAACACTGTGATTTCTGAAATGAATGACTTGTCGATATTTTGTTGTGGTTTCCTCATTTGAAAACATAAAAGTTGTTCACTGATTTCTTGTCCAAAAAATGGATCACTGTATTTGCTTGATTAAAAACAGTTGTCAAGTATGCAACTACATTTCTGGAAAGAGATATTGCATGTTGTTTTTCTTGTATTGCTTGATTGAGTGCTTATGAACTTTTGCCTGTTGTTCTACAAATATGATATCTTGCCAAAAACAGTTTTGTGAAATCTGATTTTCTTGATATTCACTTGTCTATGCTCAAACATGGCTGCCTCGTTTACATGTACACTATGCTGACATGATCTTGTGCACACCATGTTTGTTGTTGCCACCTTGTTGTAGTTGAATCCTTCATGCTGTTATGATCAATGTAGTTCTGAACTTGTGCACTTTCATGTTTGACCTGTTTGTGAACAAATCTTGCTCCACTCACCTGGTGCCTGCATGTTTGTATTTGTGTTTGACCTTCACCATTGTTTATGACCCATCATGTTGATGCTGTGTTGAACATGTATATGTATCACCATGCTTATTCACCATTCCTTTGTGCACCATGTTTCAGTCATGTATGCTTTATTTTTGCTGTGTCATACACCATCTATATGCTGCACTATTTCTTGACCTGTTGCCTCGACCACTTGAATGCGAAATGATCTTCCATGCTTGCTTTGAGTTTCACTTGTAATATGCTGCTTCATGATTCAAAATTGATCTGCATGGACCATTTTCTTGTGCATTCTTGCATGGCTTGGTCTGACATGAATCAACACCACAATGTTTAGCTTCCATACATGTACTATGTTGTAGCTTTAACCATGTTGAAATCATTTGATCATTTGCTGGTTTGAGTGCTGCCTTGTCATCATTATGTTGTGTGCATTTGTATTATCTTATATGAGCTCGACCAAACTTTGGCTATACTTGAGTTACATATTGCTGTTGACCCATTGCTTCATTAATGCGTTGACTTGTTTGAACTATTTGCATGCTAATTTGTGATCATATGTATACATGACTTTTGTTGTCTCGACTATTTGATGTTGTTGTTGTTGCACTGAGTCGAGATGGTCCACGTGGCTACTCCTCAGTTGCACACTGAATTGGCGAGGCAGTGCACACGTGTATATATATACACGTGTGTATATGCAGCCATTCAGAAAAAAACATTCAGTCCCTGTACATATACAAACTGCTTGTCTAGACACAGATTTATCAGATCAAGTCATGAAAAATGATGAGAAACACACCAGAAAACTGAGGCAAATAAATATTATTATTTTTTATTTTTTTTAAACTAAAAAAATTATATTTGCATGTATTCAGTTTGAATTCTATTGCAGTGTACTGTGTGTGTGTTTCATGTGTATGACAGGTATGAAGACTGAACAGAGTGTGAATATGAGTCTGTATTTGAATTGTATCAGTGAAGTGTTCAAATAATGGAGTTGTAAATCTGTACTGTTCAATATTGAAATAAAATATTCTTTTCAAATAAAATACTGTGTTATTATTTAAATTTCTATACAGCCATATTTTATTTAAATATAAATATTATATTCCTGTCTGTGATAAATATATGAAGCAGTATAGAACAAACACATTTATAGTTATATATATTTGGTTGTTATCATCAAACAAAAAATCATATAATTGTGTATACAACACTGTTATATACAACACTTATATCTTATCTTTTGTATATAAATAAATATTACTTGGGTATTGTTTTGTCACTTTTACAAATATTCCAACCCAACCCGTATGCAACCAGAAAAGTAGAGAAATGGAGATCAGATTGCTATATATTTACATTTTGAAGAATTGTAGATGAAGATCTCACATCTAGTTGCTACTGGACAAGAAAATAGTTCATAAAAAGGCCATGCACATCTCAAATTAAAGGAGGCTTGCAAGAGAAAATGAGAAAAGGCCTAGAACTTGTTCCAAATGACAAAAGGCCTAAAACTTACTTGAAATAGCTAGCCCTATTTGTAATTAGGGCTAGGGTTTGGTTATCTCCTATAAATACCCTTGTAATATCATTGTAGCCACCATCCCATTTTCTATCTTTTTCTCCATTAACAAAGTTCTTCTTTTTATTTTCTGCAATTTTCTATTTCTTAGCGACTAGTGCCATCTACACAATTAGATTTGGTAGAGTACTAGTTGTATTTTACATTTATTTTCATTAGTGATTAATCGTTTGATTAGTTTCAATGATAATCCTAATTTTATTTCTGTTGTTATTTCTATTCTGCACTTTTATTTTCTGCATTTTTATTCTTGTTTGCAATTTACTTTCATTAGTGATTAATTGTTTGATTAGTTTCAACGGTAATCCTAATTGTTGCAATTTCAATTTCATTTGCTTTCAAAACCAACCTCGATGATTTGCCTAACTCGCCCAAGAAATTATATAAATAATTTGATTTTAATTTACCTCCCTGTGATTCGACCTGCATACTACACGATCTGTGTGCTTGCAGTATTATTTCATAAATCGTGCTTTTCTAGTTCATAGGGAAGCGACGATCAGGTTTTTGGTGCCATTGCCGGTGAGGTAACATTTAAATTTTATTATTTATTTAATTTCTGATTCGTGTTAGTTTTTATTGTATTTTATTTTCCTTTTTTTTCTTGCATATATTGAAGAAAAATTCTTGATTAGTTAGATTTGGTGTTGTTAATTAATACTACAATCTTATAAGCAAGAGAAAAAAAACTTGCCAGATTTTCCTGAATTCTTTTATTTTATTTTCCCCCCTTTTCAATTTTTTTTCCTTTTACATTTTCATTTTTCCCTCTTCATCTATTCCTTCTTTCCATATATTCCTTCTTTCCATTTTTTTATTGTTCATTTATTTTGCCAAATTTTCCAATTGTTCTCTAATTTCTTTCCATCTTTTCCTTCCTTCCTTTTACTTCTTTCCAATTGTCAATACACTTGTTTTTAATCTTCTACAACAATAAAAATAGAAAAAAAAACATTGCATTGTTTTATTGATTTCTTTCCAATTGCATTGTTTTAATCTGGCAATTTTTATTTTTTATTCCTTTTGTTTTCGTGTATATATAGAAAAAAATCATAATTAATTGATTTGGTATTATCTACTGATACTCTAATCTTCTAAACAAGAAAAAAATTAACTTGCCATTTTCATCGATTTTCTGTCTTTGCCATTTTTTTCTTTTACTTCTTTCCTTTTTTTTCTAATCATTTCCTTCTTTGTACAAATTTCTTTCTTGTTTTACAAGCCTTAAAAAAACTGTTAATTTTCCTTTATTCTTTCCACTTTATTTCCAATCGTCTACATTCTTTTTCTTTTTACAAATTTAAAAAAAAATTCCTCTTTTGCAATTTTTTTCCTTTCTTCTTTTGTCTTTCTTGTTCTCAATACATTTGATTTCTTTTCTTCTCTTACAAATTTCCTTTCTTTCAAGAAAAAAACTCTTTTGATTTCTTTCCTCTTTATTCCTCCTTTCCAATTTTCAATACAATTACTTCTCATTCTTGTTTTAGAAGTTCAAAAAAATTTTTTTTCCATTTTTCTTTTATTTCTTCTCTGTTATCAATTTCTTTCTCCTTTCTTTCGTTTGTTTCCCCTCTTATTAATATCTCGCATCCTTTCTTCTTTTACAATTTGCTGAAGAAAAAAAATTCCTTTTATAAAGTTCTCTTCTCTGCCTTGTAATTAATTTTCTTTCCTGTATCCATTTATTTCTTTCCCTTTTCAAGGTTTTCCTTTTTCATTTTTTTTAGTCTCTTCTAATTTTACAATAATAAACAAAAGAAAAAAATTCTTTCTGTTTTTGTCTTCTCTTTTATTACTTTCCCTTCTCAATTTCTTTTCCAAATCTTTTACTATTATTTTCCTTTCTTCCTTTACAACTCTCTTTCTTTTTTGGAATCTCTCTTCCCATTTTTTCGTCATTTGTTTCTTTCCTATTTGTCCACTTTTTCAACAATAATAAAAAATAAGGGGAAAGTCATAAAAAGATTCTTTTTTTTTTCAATTACTTTTCCCTGCTTCATTTCTTCCTTTCTGATCAAATACCCCTCTCTCTCTCACATAATCTCATTTCACCACAGTTTTTTTTTTCAATCCATACTTCAGCACCATCTTCTCCAAAAAGTTAGTTTTTTTTGTTAATTTCTTTGTTTCATTTTCTTGTGCCTTTTTTGTTATTTAATTCATTCAAAAAAAAACAACAAAAAAATAGAGTTTTGAACCAAGGACAAGGTGACTGGAGTTCAAGCAATAAATCAAGAATTCAGAAATCAAAACAAATTGCAAATAGTTATATTTCAATCATTGACGCTACTTATTTTTTTTTGGATGGACAACCATGCCCCACTGTGACGACCCTGATTTTCAGAACCAATTTAAATTTTTTATTTTAGTTGTTTTAATGAATTTTAAATATTTAAAATGATTATTTTAAATAATAACGAATAAAAATTTAGTTTAATCGAAGTTAGAACGTATAAATTTATTTTTCATCATATAACGAGCCTGAAATTTCACCGTAGTTTGAAAATTCGATATTAAATTTCCAATGAATGTACATATTCAAAATAAATTGGATTTCAGTAAAACCAGAAATATTTGAATCTGTTTAATCATATCTTTCCAACGAATGTAAGAAACTGATATTTCACTTTATAAATTGAAAGTTATGTCCAGTTTAAAATTTAGAAAAGTCGCTGTGGAATTTATATATTTTCTAATATAATATATAGCCCTTAAAATAGCCATTTTGCAAACGACCTCGGTTTTTGACGAAACCACTTTTATTGGATCCAGAATGTCAAATTATCGTTAGATTCCAATTTTCATAATTTTTGAAATTAATATGTGAGCGTGGCAAAAGAAAACGTGTTTGTTCAGTTTTAGTCAAAATGGATCGACCAGAAAATGGCCATTTTTCAAACGGTCTTCAAATTCGATGAAACTAGTTTTGTTAGGACCGTATCGTCAAAACATAGCTAGATTTATTTTTCTGGAATTTTTGAAGTCAGTATGTGTTCCCGGTAAATTAAAATGTACGTTTAAATTCAATATATATTGATTTGTATTTTAATTTTGATGAAAACTGATCGTAATAGTCGAATCGGCTTGCGAAACATATTCCATTGTGTTTGGAATGGGGGTATTTAGCTAGGGCGACAGTTGTTGGGTTTGATTTGAAGTTCATACGCGAAATTTCAATTTAAAGAAAAATAGAATAAACTATTAATATTTAAAGGGCTATAAATATCCCAAATCTTCTAGGAATCCTAACCCATAACCGTTCAGCGCTGTAACGACCAGGAAAATCTGAACCAATTAATTTTTTTTAAATTGGCTAAAATAATGGATTTTAAATATTTAAAATAAATATTTTAAATAATAGCAATGAAAAGTGAGTTTGAATTGACGTTTGAAAACGAATATAATTAATTCTAATTATAAACAAGGCCTGAAATGGCGCGGTAGTTTCAAAATTTGAATTCAAACTTTGACTGACTGTACCGGGTGCAAAACATAACGGATTTGAGTGAAACCAAAAATATTTAAATCTGTTAGTGAATACCTTTCTAACGAATCTGAAAAATTGAAGTTTCATAGCGGGATGCAAAAGTTATGGCCAAATGAATTTTCAGAAAGGTCGCTATGGAATTTATATAGCCCGTGAAAATGGCCATTTTGCATACGACCTCGGAATTCGACGAAACCACTTTTGTTTGATCCGGGATGTGAAGTTATTGCGATGTTTCAAATTTCATAATTTTTGAAGCTAACATGTGAGTGTAGCAAAGGAAAATGTGTTTTGGTCAATTATAGTTAAATTGGATTGATCAGAAATGGGCCTTTTTGCAAACGGTCTCAGAATTCGACGAAACTAGTTTTGTTGGGACCGTATTGTCAAAACATAGCTAGATTTATTTTTCTGGAATTTTTCGAATCAATTTGTGGCCCTATCAAATTGAAATGTACGTTCAAATCGAATATTGAATGTTATATATTTTAATCCGAAGGAAAACTGACTCAAACAGTCGAATGGGCCCTCGAACCATGTCCCATTGTGTTCGGAATGGGGGTAAAACGCTAGGGACGATAGTCGTTGGGTTTGGATTGGTGTTCGGGTGTGAAAGAGGGTATTTTTGAAATTTTAAAAATATATATATAAAAAATCCTATTGGCTAATCTATTCTCTTTCTTCCCCGATCCCTCAAACCCGACGGCGAAAACCCCTTCTTCCCATCTCTCCTCCGTTCCTCCCAAACCAAGCACCAAAACACGTCGCTCCTGTGGGGGATTTTGAGGAGGGTCTCGAGAGCTTCACATCCACGCAAGCCTCACCCTCTCACGATCAGTATCTGACGAGATCCGAGCCCACGAAGTCAGCAACTTCGCCGCGCCACCGTGACTGGATCCCGACGTCGATCTGACCGCCACCCACACCGATCTACGCGCCTCTCGAAGCTCTACGCAGTGGCGAAGACTGATCGTCCCCTAGCTACACAGATTTCAAGAAAATCCTAACCCTAGTTTCGAACTATTTTGAAAAGGTACAGGTTTGAATATAATTAACTGTTTTATAACACTTCCAAGCGCTATGAAATGTGAATTACTTCTAAAAATCATATCTTTTTGCTGTGTTATCGAAATTCAGTGAAACAAGAGACAGTGGACTCGTGTGGACATCATCTACCTTCTAGAAGAGACCGCGTATTTTTCTGAGCCTTCTGCTATTTTTGGTGGAGTGGAACCCGTGAGATTTCTAATTTATAAACGATATGGAAAACGACGATGTATAAATAATATAGTCGACGTATGAGTTATATAAGCATTGTACACCTCTTGTATAAGCGTTGTATAAGTTGTACGTTCGATGTATAAGTTGTATATGCATTGTAAAAATTATATATGTGTTGAAATAGAAGTGAAATGCTATATATATATATATATATACGCCCCTCGTTGTAACGTCCCGTATTTTTATCGGTTTATATCTGGATATTTAAATCAGTTTAAATATTGAATTCTTAATATAAGTAGATTTAAATATTAATTAAAACGAAGTTGAACGTATAAAAATATATATTAAATATAATCGAGCTCATAACGACGCTGCAATTCGTAATTTAACGTTCTGAACTTCAACTGAGTATACAGAATTCGGTACAAGTCGGATTTCTGCGAAACAAGAAATAGTGGAATCTGTTGAACTGTATCTTTCTGACAGAAGTGAAATATTTAGATTTCGCATTATAGATTGCAAGATATGTCCAAATCAAGTATTCAGAAAGTCGCTATAGAATCGTTTATCCACCGTAACGATTCATTTGATATAACTAGATATCGGTTTCGAATTTAGACGAGGTTCTTCTGAGGCGTGGTGATAGATTAATTTTTAGAATTTTACTGTAATTTTTAAATAATTAAATATGCAACTTTTTATTTGGAGTATTGTGCACCCTATACCGATATTTTGGGGTTTCACAATATGGGTTAACCTACCGATATTATTATATTTTCAGGATCGTGGCATATCGCTTATTATAGCGACATATTTATATCTGTTCATAGCTAGTCGTATGTGGTCGGAATTTTATATCGCGGGGTACGCTTAAATTTATAAACAATAATCTTTAGTCAGTTTCACCAGGTGTAAATTAATGGCACGACTTATGAATACCGTTGGGTGTAAATTAATGAATGAGCTTAATACTCCAAGTGGAAATATCAGATACCAAGTGAAATTCACATATGTATTTACGAATGTTAATGGTTTATATTGAATTTAACTCATACTATGAATTTAACTTAAGTATGTATTAATCGCAGATACATAATGGGTGTCATGATGGGTAACATTTCATATGTATACACCCATACGCAAAATCAACAACGATTAATGTTACCCATCAGTATTACATATTCGGGTGTAATTACTCCAACAGTAACTTTACTCTTCATGGTAACATATGCGCCCTGTCTTCATCAAATATAAAAGAAAACGCAAGCCTATACTATTGAAATGAAGACCTACCCAATGAGAAATCAATGAACAGACTGATGGATTTAGACACAACTCTACCGTACCATAACACCCTAATATAATGTAGACGTCTAGCCTTTCATTTCCAATTTAATGAGGCTAAGTCACCACTTGAAAACATACCCTAAACTGCGAAACTATTTCTTTGCGTTTGCTGTGAAGTAACCGTACAAGCCAGAAGCCATTTTTCTCTATATGTCTTGATATATCACCATCCACAGTGCACAAGCCAACATGACCATTTCCTCTTTTCAGTAAGCACATGTCTAGCTCTTTCGTTACAACTAACCTATGTGTCTTGTGACGTGCCTGTCTGTACAAACATTGATACAGGGACATGCTAAGTTCAAATCAGCCAACCCTATTGTACTATGACCCTAATACGTGCGCGCCAAGGATCATTGCCTATATAAACAGCAGACGGACCTCATTATTATAGAAGAAAACAACAACTTATAAAAAAAAAAAAAAAAAAAAAAGATCAAAATAAAGTTAAATCCTTCTATAAAGCATATAATAAAATTTTCCATGAACCCCGTATCTCGCTCACACTCTGATCAATCTCGACCCAATGGAAAAATCTCGCAGCAAGTATGAAACGTAAAGAGTAATGAAAGTGGAGTAGCAGCGAACGAAAACTGGAGCTCGCTTATAGGAGGCGCACTCGGAGAGGCCGATGGCAGAAGGGCCGGAAGGAAGTGCATTGCGCTGCATGAGGGGTATGTATATATAAATTTGGTGTACTGTGTGGGTGATAAGAGGAGTGTAGGGGCGTGATGTGTATTTCGTTGGAAAGAAACAGTTGTGGCCATGTCGGTTTGAGTGAAGTGATGGGGTTTGTTTTGTATATGGTGATGTAGTCTCCTTTTCACGTCCAACTTGATGGCGTTATACGTACTGGAGGGACATGTTTTAAAGAAGTATATATTATACACTGGACCGGTATATGGCATATTTTGTTTTAGGGAAGATGGACGCACTATTCATGTTGACAATAGGGTACGGATTTGGCAAACTTTGGAAACTATATGAGAGCAGTATGGCGTGTAGTACACAGCAGGGAGCGGGTATTCTTGTTTAGTGAATAAAGAGGGAAGGTTACTGTTATCAATGAGTACGGGTTTTAACGAGTTGCGTGTGTGCAAAGTGCATGAAGCAGCGCTGGGAAATACTTGACGCATTTTGGAGAATGCGGTCTGAGTCACAGTCGACATGGGGGTGTGTTCGAGGGTAGTACAGCGGCGAAGGGGTAAAGACAGCATGGAAGAGGTTATGCATGGCCACATCTTTTTCTGCGTGATAAAAGAGGAGTAAATCGATGTAGACTGTCTTGATGTTGGGGTTGCATGAGTATAAGGGTCAAGAGGAGTAGCCAAAGTTAAGTGATGTGTTCACTTGAGTACTCACGTGTAAATAAAGAAAAAAAAATGTTTAACGTAAGAAGGCTACAGGATGGTGCATGGCCACGGTAAACAACAATGAGCAGATCGTATTCGATCTCTGGTATGTTGTGAGCTCAGGGTAGTCTTGGCGATGGATATTGCATTTGGGGGTTATGGGGAAACTGTTGGGGTGGATGCATATACGGTTGCTGTTGTGAACGTTATCGGTCTTGTTTGAAGTGAGGAAATGTGTGTAGAGTGGATCGAAGGAAATGAAACCAGGTCACGGTTTTAATACTAGGAAGACGAGCAGTAATCCATTGAAGTGTGTAGAATGTCAAAACGCGATGAGGAGTTTTACTTTTGAGACAACAAGGTGCAGGCAAGAATTGTCGGTGGTGTATATCCGGTTAGTGGACTTCGTGCTAAGGGAAGGCATTAGCAGTAGTAAGATAATGCATGCGAGAAGTTCACCGGTGTCAGGCGTTCTGCGAACAGATGAAACAAAAAGGGCGAAGTAATTGAGCTGTGCGGATCAAAGAATATTATCTGGTAGTGGAAGAAGAAGCAGTGGTTAAGGGATCAGAGGACCGCGAGCTACGTGCTGGAACTAATTCGAAGCAATTTGGAAGTCGATAACGTTTGATATAATCAACTGACGCAAATCGTTATTTAACGGTTAACGCGCCAAGGTGAGTAAATTCACTAACTCTCTTTTTATTTAAAATATTTTAATTATATTTTGAATAATGGTTGAATGTTGTGTGATGGTTGATTAGATAAATTACAGTTAAATTGGTTGAAATAAATATATATCATTGCATATGCACACATCATTGGTTGGATACTGATTTGAATAACACCTATGGATGCGGAAATCGGTTGGAGGAACTCAACCGGTTTCCTAAATATTTAGATGTATTGTTTGTGCACTGTTTGAACCGTGTTGAATGGAAATTCAACGTTATGTTGATTTGCTAAATAAATGATATCAGCGACAGTCAACCATAAACCCATTTTGTTAAGAAATTGGTTGACCGTCTGACAAATCAACAAAATTAATTATAAAAATTATATTTTTATAATTAAAGCAAAGTTTAAATTATAATAGAAATTCTATTATAAACTAGTATTGAGTTTGTATTGAGATGGTTTATTGAATTGGGATTAATAATTCGAATAAGAAGTAAATTGCCAAAAAGACAAAGAACGTGATCGATTTTTGATAAGAGAAGTTTAAAGAGAAATGTGTAAGGAAGATGGAGTGAAGAGATAATGACCAATGTAAATAATTTTAAATAACCGAGTTTTCAAATAAGGATATGGTGTCAAAAAAAATCATATTTATAATATGTCAAGATTTTTGTAACGATTAGAGATGTCAAGATTTTTGTAACGATTAGAGATGTCAAGATTTTTGTAACGATAAGAGATGTCAAGATTTTTGTAACAATTAGAGGTATCAAGTTTTTGTAATGAAAAGAGATGTCAAGAATTTGTAACGGAAAGAGGTGTTGAGATTAATTATAGAGTTGAATATAGTAGCATATTGCAAGCCTCAGAACTATAGCAGTAAAGTAACGCTGTTGACTAGACTTAAGCGTGACTGTTATGTCAAGATTAGTTATAAAGGGATATAGCAGCGTATAGCAAATTTGAGCTGTAACGATAAATGAAACGCTGTTAACCAAACTTAAGCGTGATGTTTATATACAGTAGCACTTCCTAGGGAAGAAAAACAGCTTGTTTTGAAATTCACTTATTCAAAAGGAATAAGTAATGACGTTTGCCCAAAGAAATATAAGAACGAATGTTAAATAAAAAGTGCCTGTGATTTGTATGATATTGGTTGTACATTGAATGGATGTTGTTTTTACTTCGATAGTTAAACAACCGATTATCGAAGTGTTTTGACCATCGTTGTCGATACGGAGAGACCGGTTGGATTTGATATCCGAGAACCACTCTGTATAGGCATAGGCGTTGCGAATTAGATTATGTTGAAGATAATCGAAGACGGAGTGAAAATTCAAGAACTGTTATGTTTGTCCAGTCCCAGGACAACTTGTATGGACGAATGTCTGACAGAGTATTCCTAACGGTCACATAAGACGATCCTTTCAAGGTATTACGTCTGGTAGCGGAGAAATTCGTTTCTCTTGGCTTTTATACCCGTAATATTTTGGGAAGATCAACTAGTGATTTGACGGGTTTGACGATGTGGCATTCAAAGTGTATGGTGGCCAGATGTTCTATAAGGTAGACGTAGCCTCAAGCTTCACAACCGGGAAATGACAAAAATCGGGCAGGCAGCATGGCTATGTGGGTCGCTCCCATTAGGGTGTATAATCACCTATCTAGAGAAATTCCTTTTGTTTCTAAATCTATCGATTCTGCCCATTCGGGAACGGTGGTTTGAGTCCAACCGTTGGTGATATACATTCGATACACTCAAGCGAAATGAGTGGTCGGTCATGTGTGGGTCGGGTTACAAGATGTTCTTGTTGAACCCAGGTGTATTCGCCTCTAGAGATACATCATCGGAAGGTGGTCCCATACCTTGTCATAGTTGGAACCCAATCTCCAATAAGCGCCCTGCGGTTTTTGATTTTATACTATATATGTAGAGCGTGAGATGCAAGCGTTCTACTATTTGGTTATTTATTTGATTAGACATTATTATAATATCACTGGATTTTGATATCAAAAATATTTTGGGTTATAGTAAGGTAAAAACCATCCGTGTTTATGTGTGGATTGGTCTTACTATTATCCTTTTTGTTTCAAAAAGGATTTTCGAAGTTAAACCGTATGGTTGGAATTTACTCACACCAGTCCCCTGACTGACCCAGAGTTTATTTTGTTTGTTTTCCCTAAACTCTTGGGTGCCCAAATTTGTATGGGCAGTCAAGTGTTTCAGGCTTTACAGATACACTTGGAGGAGCTTGAAGCAAGAGTCTTCACTGTTGGGTATTTAGAGTTATTTCCGCTGTATAAAATGTTATGTTGTACTCTGAATGGTATGTATATACAATACAGTTTTGTATTTCAAAGTTATGTTATATAATATATTTTATTCGTTCCGCTGTGAGATTCGTGTTTACTCTGATTATGCTCAGTTGTGTTCTTCTTCTTCTTCTTCTATTCTATTAGTTCTATCTTTTCTATCTCACCCTCAAATTTCTTTCTATTAATGATTCGGTATTTCCGATGTCTGAACAGTCGACGCTGGGTTTTGTGTCGATTTTCGGAGTCGAAAATCCCCGGGTCGTTACACTCGTCCACAAACCATGGACGATATTTATTGGTTGAGATTGGTGTGAAAATTGATTGATAGCGAATGGTTGATTGGAATTGTTTGTGGTTGATATTGATTGATAGTGGTTGAAAAATACCCGTTTGTGGTTGAGAAATATTTGGTTGAAACCACATAGGATTAGTTTGTGGAAATGAAATAAATATACATGCCGCCTGCGTGCGAACTAGATGCATGATTCCCCATTGTCAAAAACCGCGAGGTTTTAAGGTAGAGCGAGGAGCCGTACTAGGGACGGTCCCGGTTTTAACTACCCTGCTGTTATGCTGCCGAAATTTTGAATAATATTCATGTGTTTGAATTATTTTCATTTGTTGAAACTATATTTATTCGTTGAATAGAAAGCCTTCATGTGTTGAGTCGATATTCGCTCGTTGGATAGAAATTCATGTGTTGAATGGTATTCCTGTTTTAAATACAAAAATCACATTTTTTATCTCCATATATAAACTATAGAAAACCTTCATGTGTTGAATCGATATTCATTCGTTGAATTGAAATTCATGTGTTGAATGGTATTCGTGTTTTAAATATAAAAATCACATTTTTATCTATATATACAAACTATAGAAAACCTTCATGTGTTGAATCGATATTCATTCGTTGAATTGAAATTCATGTGTTGAATGGTATTCGTGTTTTAAATATAAAAATCACATTTTTATCTATATATACAAACTATAGAAAACCTTCATGTGTTGAATCGATATTCATTCGTTGAATTGAAATTCATGTGTTGAATGGTATTCATGTTTTAAATATAAAAATCACATTTTTATCTATATATACAAACTATGGAAAACCTTCATGTGTTGAATTGAAATTCATTCACTGAATAGAATTCATGTGTTGAATGGTATTCGTGTTTTAAATATAAAAATCACCTTTTTATCTATATATATAAATATAGAAAACCTTCATGTGTTGAATCGAAATTCATTCGTTGAATTGAAATTCAGGTGTTGAATGGTATTCATATTTTGAAAGAAATTGTTATATATTAAAAATCCAATTTTTATCATCGATATGAACTATATAAAATAATCTTGTTTTGAAATAAATTGTTTTATAATAAAAATCTTATTTTTATCACCTATATTGACTATATAAAATAGTGGAGTTTTGAAATAAATTGTTTTACAGTAAAAAATCACATTTTTATCATATACATGAATTGTTAAAATAGTGAAGTGTTGAAATAGAAGACAGTTTGATAAAAAAATCATTTTTATCAAAAGTATGAAAATCATATAGTTTGAAATTGAAGAATCGATATATATATAAATAGAATTGAAATATATCGAATAACGACGCTATAGTTCGTATTTTGAAACCGTGATTTCAAACGATTAGTACGGGAGATCCGACCATCGGATTTTCCTGGAATCGCAACCGTTGGGTTCGCTTTGGAAATATCTTTCCAACGGCACCAACTTTGTAAAAATCCAACGGTTGGATTATCTGAAATGTTTAATTCAAATCTGAAGAAAAACAGCGCCAGAATCGATTATATATATATATATATATATATATATATATATTTAATCGAATAACGAGGCTGCAGTTCGTATTTTGAAATCGAAACTTCAAACGATTATACGGGGAGATCCGACCGTCGGATTTTCCCAATACTAGAACCGTTGGATTCGTTTTGAAAAGATCTTTCTAATGATGTAAATTTTGTGAAGATCCAACGGTTAGATTTTCAGATATGTGTAAATCAAATCTGAAGAAAAACAGCGCCACGGCCGTGTTATGGCCCGAAGCGTCGTTTTGAATAAATTGGCTATTTTAAAATAAATAAAAATAGCGATAAATCATTATAAAACATTATAAATGATATGGATGTGTGATTTAGAAATTAACTGAAGGTTAGTTAAGTCGAATGGTTTCCTGGGTATTGATCTGATGTTGGTTCTGGCCTTCGGGGTTAATATTTGGGAAATCGTTCTCCTACTGATTGACGGTTAGTGACTAATGAATTGAAATGATGCGTATGTATGTTAGTGTTGCACTTGTTTATTATGTACGCGAGTTGCTCAGAAAGACCGGGTTTATCTCATTCTGAATAACTGAATCGACGATAAGAAATCGAAGATGAAGACGGTGGTCGAAGACCGGAGATCTTCACCTTGTTTGGATGGTAACCGAGGTCCTGATTGGGAGGCATCCCGAAATATGGATAATGAGTGGTGATCGTCCAGACGTACGTGGTGATCGATGGGTTTGCGAGGTATATAGTGCCTCTGGCTTCGTTCAGACCCAGAACGGACTTGTAAATGAACTGTGTGTCTAACATTCGATTTTATTCTGTGTTGATTGATCTCTATTAAATATACATCTGTTTGGCGGTGGAGAATTTATTCTTTTGCTTAACGCCCTTCTCTGAAACGCACGAGCTCAGAGGTTGTATATCGATGGACATCAGTCGCATGGCATGAATTGCTAGTGTGGCATGCCAAAGTGGCAAATGATCAGGGCTTCTGTTGAAAAGCAAAGTCTTGTGGTGATGATCAAAGCACCGCCTGTGTGGCATAGCTTTGTGTATAACGTGAATTCGCGAGCCTCACACCCCGGTATGAACCAAAAACGGGAGAAGGACCTCAGGGAGGGCATGCGTTTCCTTCTAGCTAGGAGTTGTGTCGGTGTTTTTACACGGCCTGACATTTTACTTATGTGGATGATCGATACCAAGGCGCCTCGGATATATCGGTCGATCCGGGACCGATGGAGTCATTCGTTGGCTCATTGACGCCCTATAGGGGGGAACGCAGTGTTCAGGAATTTTAATCCACATCGGTGGACCGGCCGTGAGGATTCTAGGGTCACTCGAGCTCTGATCCTGAGACACGGGCTAGAGCGTCTCGAATTCGGTAAGGACTATCTTTTGCCTTAGTTCATGACGGAAATCTAATTTCCAAATACGACATTGGGCGGTTTTGATTGTATATATATATATATATATGGCGACATGATATATGGTACCCATGCCGTCTATGATTGATAGTTATGATTCGAAATTGTTTTTGAAACATATAAACACTAGTAGTAATGTCAAATGCTTTTTTTTATTCGTATCAAGCATATCTTGGTGGCCATTATAAGGTAAAAATTCTATCCTCCGGTTTGCGTTGCATTGTGTGATGGGAACTGAGTCTTATAATGGCTTCATTTTTATAAAAGCATTTCGATGTTTAAAAGAAAGATTTGTTTTAAAGCACTGGCAATCCAATGGAGTAAACCCGTTCCACGAAAGTGGCGTGGTCCTGTGATTAGCCATATTATAAATGTGTTGAGTAGATTTCTCATACCAGTCCCATGACTGACTCGTAGTTTGTTTCACTTTCAAACTCGGATGCCCCTCTTTCTACACGGTCAGCCTTGTATTTAGGTTTTAGCTGGCTTTCTCTGGATAGCTGGAGCTGAAGATGGATTCTATCATTTATCTCTTTTTATGCTGTTCAGCTCCTATTGTACATTATGTTTTTTTTTCCGCTGTAGACATTTATGTATAGCTGAACTGTATTTGTACTAAGTATGATCCTGTATATTGTGTAACTCTGATGATTACGTTTATCCAGTATATTCTATTGTGCATTATCTGGTGTATTTATTTAATTTCTGTTCTGTTATTATCTGTTTCTGTGTTATATTCCAAGGATTACCCTTGCCACCGTCAGTACGGGGTTTGAGGTTGTCTCATTTGGTATCAGAGCTTTGGTTGAGCTTAGTTCTGGAATATAACATATTAACGAACTCGTCAGAAATAGAACCAGTAGCGTTCTAGGACGGGTAACTCTATACAGATAGGATCAGTAATATCCTAGTATGAGTAAAGCAGAATGAAATAACACCTAGATAGACACATTTACGTTTGAAGTATGTGTTTCTATATTTTAAAATATCTTTTCCGTGACCTGACACTTTATCTGCTATTTGCAGAAGTACTTGAAAATGAGTGTCAGAAACAGAAGGAATGCAGAACCGGATATTGAGGCCCTATTAATCAAGTATCGAATATGGGTGGAATACTGTTCTCTGGTGAAGAATCTATTATGAAGACACAGGCTTGGATTCGTTCTGCTGAGAAAATCTTTGAGGGTTTAAAGCTGAGGGATGACCAGAAAAGATTACTGGCATCCTGGGCACTCAAAGATGAAGCTTTGTTCTGGTGGGATTCAGTTATTAAGGATAATCCAGAAGGTGATATCACCTGGGACAGATTCAAAGTGATTTTCCTAGAAAGATTTACTCCCCCAGAAGCGACTGAGCGATTATGTGACGAATTTTCTTATCTAATACAAGGTGATATGACCATCCCAGAATATCATAAGAAATTCAACGAACTTTATCACTTTGCTCCTCATCTGATTCAAGATCCAAAGAGGAAGAATCTGAGGTTTATTCATGGCCTACAAAGAAAATATCAGAATAGTGTGATGAGGAATGTGAAGCTTCCTTTTTCTAAAATGATTTATATGGCTTATTAGTATGAAGATCTCCATAAGAAAGGCATGTTGCGCGACGAAGAGGAAGTCAGCTCTAGCAATAAAATTGAGTCTGAAACTGATCGTCCTGAGGCCAACATGATGTCAGAGGTCAGCAAGAAGCCCAAAGCAAATCGAAAAAGGGCTGAATCTGAGAATGGGCAAGTAACGACTACCATATGCAGTAACTGTAAGAAGCCAGGGCATTTGTCGATATACTGCGGACCCTTAAAGTAGCGATTAAAAGGCGGGCTTCAATCCAAGAAGGGATTTCAAGAGAATAGAAAGTGCATTCAATGCCATGAGGCCGGTCATCTTTCCAAGGCATGCCCGCTATTCAGAAAACCTGAAGTAGTACATGTGAACGAAGTGGCAGAAGTGCCTGCATCTTCGTCTATTCAGGAATGGCCAGATGTTTTAGAAGGCACGCTAACTATCAAAGATATCCAGGTTAAAGTACTGTTTGACACCGGTGCGTTGCGAAGCTTTGTTGCAAAGTATGCAGCTAAGAAACTAGATTTGAATTTGAAGAAGCTCAAAGAACCAATGACTGTCCAAAATCCGGTCGGGGGTTCCATCGATCTCAGTTGGGTTTGTGGAGTGCCGGTTTCCTTTTCTCGTTATCGGTTCCCTACCATCGCGGCCTTCATGAATTTTATAGAGTTTGATCTTATCTTGGGGTTAGACTGGTTGACCAAGTATGAAGCTGAGGTTAAATGCGCCGACAGAGTCGTTAAGGCGAAGATTAAATCAGGTGATTATATAACCATCCCCTGTGAAGGTCAGAATGCTAACAGAAAGGACTTCTGGGCAGCTTTGGATGTTTCTCCAGCTCAAATAGAAAATATCCCTGAAGTCACAGAGAATATTCCTGACCTCATCAGAGACATCCCTGTCGTCAAGAACTATGCGGATGTGTTCGAAGAAGTTGTTCGCTTACCTCCGCAGAGAGAAATAGATTTCAAGATTGCTTTGATTCTGAATGCAAGGCCGGTAGTTCACACTATTCGAAGAATGTCCTTGAAAGAGAAAGAGGAATTAGACAATCAAACACGAAAGCTCGTATGGAAGGGTCTGGTCAGGCCTAGTTTCTCTGATTGGGGTGCAGCAGTGGTGTTTGTCCCAAAATCTGACAGTACTCTATGGCTATGTGTGGATTATCATGATTTGAACAAGCAGACGATAAAGAACAAATATCCATTGCCGCGAATCGATGATTTATTGGATCGTCTGAATGGAGCACAAGTATTTTCAAGGATGGACCTAGCTACAGGCTTCCATCAGCTTCGAATTGCCGAAGAGTGTGTTTCAATGACAGCATTCAGAGGTCCAGACTTATTCTACGAGTGGTTAGTAATGCCGTTCGGCTTATGTAACGCTCCAGCTTACTTCGTCGATCTGATGAATAGAGTGTTCAGAGGGATTTTGAATAAATTTGTTCTAGTTTTTATTGACGATATTCTAATCTTCTCTAAATCAAAGGCCGAACATGAAAAACACTTGGAACAGGTTCTGGAAATCCTCAGAAGGAATGTATTAAAAGCCAAACTATCCAAATGTATATTCTGGCAAGAGGAAGTGAAATTTCTGGGCCACGTCGTATCGAAAGAAGGAATTGCTGTGGATCCAAGTAAAATCACAGCTATTCAAAACTGGAAACAGCCAAGTACCCCTACAGAAGTCCGCAGTTTTCTCGGATTGGCTAGTTATTACCGGAAGTTCGTTAAAAACTTTTCGAAGATATCTGGTCACTTAACGAAGCTTACAAAGAAGCACTCTAAATTCAAATGGACTCCAGAATGTGAGGAGGCTTTTGAAGAGCTAAAGTTAAGATTAACAACTGCTCCAGTGTTAACCATCATCGATGGCAATCAGGATTTGAAAGTCTGGACAAATGCCTCTAGAGAAGGCCTTGGCGCAGTGTTAATGCAAAGGGGCCAAGTGATTGCTTATGCTAGCCGTCAGTTGAAGCCACACGATAAAAACTACGTAACTCATGATCTTGAGTTGTTGGCTATCATGTTCTCTTTGAAAATCTGGAGACACTATCTTCTGGGTGAGAGATTTGAACTGTTTACAGATCACTAGTCGCTAAAGCATCTGTTCACCCAGAAGGACTTGAATCTGAGGTAGCAACGTTGGCTGGAGTTTCTTGTAGCATATGACTTTGAGATTATATACACTCCAGGGAAAGCCAATGTCGTGGCTGATGCATTAAGCCGAAAGAATGAAATGATTACCAGTTTTATTATCACGACTTCATTGATAGATAAAATATCTGCTCTTAAGAAGGATGATCAGTTCATTCAGAAGATCAGAGAGATAATTCAACAAGGAAAACCCTCGAGTTTTCAAGTTGATAATGAGGGGATTCTAAGGCTGAAAGGTCGAATTTGTGTTCCTAACATTGCTGAGCTCCGAAAGGAAGTACTGGATGAGTGCCACAAGTCAAAACTTAGCATCCACCCAGGAGTAAGCAAAATGTATAATGACATCAAACGCACTTTCTGGTGGAAGTTGATGAAGAGGGACATTTCTTTATATGTTAGCCGATGCCCTACTTGCCAGCTAGTCAAAAGCGACCAACAGAAACTGGCTGGATTGTTACAACCGCTGGACGTTCCATGCTGGAAGTGGGAACATATTTCCATGGACTTCATAGATGGTTTGCCCAGAATCAGAAAAGGAAATGACAGTATTTGGGTGATCGTAGATCGCTTCACGAAGACCGCCCATTTCATACCTGTCAGATCAAACAGAACTGCTCAGAGTCTGGCGCCGATATACTTCAAGGAAATAGTTAGACTACATGGAGTGCCGCTCAGTATAGTCAGTTATAAAGATACAATATTTACTAGTAAATTCTGGGAGGCGTTTCAAGTAGAATTGGGAACAAAGCTGAATCTAAGCACCGCCTATCATCCTCAGACAGATGGTCAAACTGAGAGGGTGAATCGTATTTTAGAAGATCTATTACGAGCTTGTGTTCTAGATTTTGGTGGATTATGGGAAGACCATCTGCATTTAGCTGAATTCTAATATAATAACAGCTACCAGGCGAGCCGGACAATGTCGCCACTCGAAGCATTATATGGTAGACTGTGCTGATCTCCTGCTTGTTGGGTCGAACCCGGTAATAGACTTGTATTGGGGCCAGACATGATCCGAAAAGCTGCCGACAAAGTCGATTTTATTAAGAAACGGTTACTGACCGCTCAAAGCCGACAAAAGAGCTATGCCGACAAAAGAAGAAGAGATATATCCTTTGCAGTTGGCGACTATGTATATTTGAAAGTATCGCCGATGAAAGGAGTTATCCGGTTCGATAAAACTGGGAAGTTGGCGCCCAAATTCATTGGTCCGTTTCCTATTCCGAAATGGATCGGAACGCTCACTTATAGAGTTAAATTGCCTGATTGGTTGCCTGGAGTTCATGATGTATTTCACATATCTCAACTTCGAAAGCACGTTCATGATCCAGACTTAATCGTGGAAGAAGCAGCTCAACAGGATATTGAAATTACTCCAGAATTAGCTGTGAGAAGAGAGCCGCTAAAGATCATCGGCAAAGAAACCAAAGAACTGAGGAACAGGAAGGTTCACTTAGTCAAAGTGCAATGGAGTGGAGATCCGCGAGATTGTACTTGGGAAACTGAGAAGAGCATTCAGAAAGCCTATCCTAAGTGTCGAGTGGATATCTTTGATTGACTTTGGTGCAAGGTACATTTACCATACTTTGCATTTCCATTTAGTTCTCTACATTGTTGTTATTTTCTTTCCATGGATGTGCACTTTTAATTCTATAATCTGAATGATTTTAAAAGAATATAGAAATTGATTAGCATATTTTTGAAAAGTTAAAAACAATTAGATTGTTGTTTGTGTTGTGTGATTGAAAATTTGATTAATTGAATTATTTAAACCATAGTTAATTTAATCAATAAGATAATGAATGGTAGGATTTATTCATTTAACTCACACATTGAACTGATTTAAAAATAGATAGAAATATATACATGTGCATTATACATGTTTGAACAGGTAATTGGATAGCTGTTGAGTAAAGAATTTATTTGCGGGCCCGACAAATAGGTAAACCTTAATGAGTTGGATGCGAAATATTATTATATCAACTCTTGTGAATGCCATTGGATGCCGAGTGCTGATTATTCTGTGTGAAATAATAAACATCGCCATAGGATAGTAATAATTAATTTTGAGCTACATTACATGGCATACTTCTGAAGATAGGCATACTTCATCATATACCACATAAGCATTTGGAGCTTGTGTGACGAGGTGGAAGATTTACCATACGAGTGAGAGGCTTGTATGGCGATGACTATATTTTACAGGTTGAACTGATGACTGATATGGACTATTTAAATTGTGACGATAAAATTGCCAGATTAATAAAAACCCCACACGGGTCTAGAGTTGACAATAATCACATCTCTCTAGTTATTAGATACGGCACATGGACTATTTATTTCGCACACGGGACGAGGTGACAAGGATTTATCCTCTGGAGCATTTAAAATACACACTCCCTCAGGCTTTGACAGGGTGACGAGAATTTATTCTCTGGAGTTATTATCTATACACGCTCCCCTGTAAACACCAGAATATATCACTATAAATATGTGTATGATTATTAGGATTTATTGGGTACCTAATACGGCCCTATAAATTTCCAAACCTCTCCCCGTACAAAGGAGGTTATGGCGAAATTTTTCGAAAATTCCGGGTGTTAGCCAAATTTTTGAAGAATTTGAAAATTCTCAGAAACTGAAAAGTTGGAGAATGGAAGCCAGATTGAACGTAGAGTTGATTAATCAAACCACTTTCGACTTTGTTCCTTTTCGGGGACGAAAAGTTTTAAGTGGGGGAGATTGTAACGACCCGGAAAATCTGAACCAATTTAAAAATTTTAAATTGGCTAAAATAATGGATTTTAAATATTTAAAATAAATATTTTAAATAATAGCAATGAAAAGTGAGTTTGAATCGACGTTTGAAAACGAATATAATTAATTCTGATTGCAAACAAGGCCTGAAATGGCGCAGTAGTTTCAAAATTTGAATTCAAACTTTGACTGACTGTACCGGGTGCAAAACAAAACGAATTTGAGTCAAACCAAAAATATTTAAATCTGTTAGTGAATACCTTTCTAACGAATCTGAAAAGTCGAAGTTTCATAGCGGGATGCAAAAGTTATGGCCAAATGAATTTTCAGAAAGGTTGCTATGGAATTTATATAGCCCGTGAAAATGGCTATTTTGAATACGACCTCGGAATTCGACGAAACCACTTTTATTGGATCCGGGATGTGAAGTTATTGATAGGTTTCAAATTTCATAATTTTTGAAGCTAATATGTGAGCGTGGCGAAGGAAAATGTGTTTTGGTCAATTATAGTTAAATTGGATCGACCAGAAATGGGCCTTTTTGCAAACGGTCTCAAAATTCGACGAAACTAGTTTTGTTGGGACCGTATCGTCAAAACACAGCAAGATTTATTTTTCTGGAATTTTTCGAATTAGTTTGTGGCCCTAGCAAATTGAAATGTACCATCAAATCGAATATTGAATGTTATATATTTTAATCCGAAGGAAAACTGACTCAAACAGTCGAATGGGCCCTCGAAACATGTCCCATTGTGTTCGGAATGGGGGTAAAACGCTAGGGGCGATAGTCGTTGGGTTTGGATTGGTGTTCGGGTGTGAAAGAGGGTATTTTTGAAATTTTAAAGATATATAAAATAATAATAAAATCCTATTGGCAAATCTATTCTCTTTCTTCCCCGATCCCTTAAACCCAACAGCGAAAACCCCTTCTTCCCATCTCTCCTTCGTTCCGCCCAAACCAAGCACCAAAACACGTCGCTCCTGTGGGGGATTTTGAGGAGGGTCTCGAGAGCTTCACATCCACGCAAGCCTCACCCTCTCACGATCAGTATCTGACGAGATCCGAGCCCACGAAGTCAGCAACTTCGCCGCGCCGCCGTGACTGGATCCCGACGTCGATCTGACCGCCACCCACACCGATCTACGCGCCTCTCGAAGCTCTACGCAGTGGCGAAGGCTGATCGTCCTCTAGCTACACAGATTTCAAGAAAAACCTAACCCTAATTTCAAACTGTTTTGAAAAGGTACTGGTTTGAATATAATTAACTGTTTTATAACACTTCCAAGCGCTATGAAATGTGATTTACTTCTAAAAATCATATCTTTTTGCTGTGTTATCGAAATTCAGTGAAACAAGAGACAGTGGACTCGTTGGACGTCTTCTACCTTTTAGAAGAGACCACGTATTTTTCTGAGCCTTCTGCTATTTTGGTGGAGTGGAACCCAGTGTGATATTTCTAATTTATAAACGATATGGAAAACGACTATGTATAAATTATATAGTCAATGTATGAGTTATATAAGCATTGTACACCTCTTGTATAAGCGTTGTATAAGTGGTACGTTCGATGTATAAGTTGTACGTTCGATGTATAAGTTGTATATGCGTTGTAAAAATTATATATTTGTTGAAATAGAAGTGAAATTCTATATATATATATATATATATATATATATATATATATATATATACGCCCCTCGTTCACAAACCATGGACGATATTTATTGGTTGAGATTGGTGTGAAAATTGATTGATAGCGAATGGTTGATTGGAATTGTTTGTGGTTGATATTGATTGATAGTGGTTGAAAAATACCCGTTTGTGGTTGAGAAACATTTGGTTGAAACCACATAGGATTAGTTTGTGGAAATGAAATAAATATACATGCCGCCTGCGTGCGAACTAGATGCATGATTCCCCATTGTCAAAAACCGCAAGGTTTTAAGGTAGAGCGAGGAGCCGTACTAGGGACGGTCCCGGTTTTAACTACCCTGCCGTTATGCTGCCGAAATTTTGAATAATATTCATGTGTTTGAATTATTTTCATTTGTTGAAACTATATTTATTCGTTGAATAGAAAGCCTTCATGTGTTGAGTCGATATTCATTCGTTGGATAGAAATTCATGTGTTGAATGGTATTCGTGTTTTAAATATAAAAATCACATTTTTATCTACATATATAAACTATAGAAAACCTTCATGTGTTGAATCAATATTCATTCGTTGAATTGAAATTCATGTGTTGAATGGTATTCGTGTTTTAAATATAAAAATCACATTTTTATCTATATATACAAACTATAGAAAACCTTCATGTGTTGAATCAATATTCATTCGTTGAATTGAAATTCATGTGTTGAATGGTATTCGTGTTTTAAATATAAAAATCACATTTTTATCTATATATACAAACTATTGAAAACCTTCATGTGTTGAATCGATATTCATTCGTTGAATTGAAATTCATGTGTTGAATGGTATTCCTGTTTTAAATATAAAAATCACATTTTTATCTATATATACAAACTATGGAAGACCTTCATGTGTTGAATTGAAATTCATTCGTTGAATAGAATTCATGTGTTGAATGGTATTCGTGTTTTAAATATAAAAATCACCTTTTTATCTATATATATAAACTATAGAAAACCTTCATGTGTTGAATCGAAATTCATTCGTTGAATTGAAATTCATGTGTTGAATGGAATTTATTTTGAAAGAAATTGTTTTATAATAAAAATCCAATTTTTATCATCAATATGAACTATATAAAATAATCTTATTTTGAAATAAATTGTTTTATAATAAAAATCCTATTTTTATCACCTATATTGACTATATAAAATAGTTGATTTTTGAAATATATTGTTTTACATTAAAAATCACATTTTTATCATATACATGAATTGTTAAAAATAGTGAAGTGTTGAAATAGAAGACAGTTTGATAAAAATATCATTTTTATCAAAAGTATGAAAATCATATAGTTTGAAATCGAAGAATCGATATATATATAAATAGAATTGAAATATATTGAATAACGACGCTGTAGTTCGTATTTTGAAACCGTGATTTCAAACGATTAGTACGGGAGATCCGACCATTGGATTTTCCTGGAATCGCAACCGTTGGGTTCATTTTGGAAATATCTTTCCAACGGCACCAACTTTGTAAAAATCCAACGGTTGGATTGTCTGGAATGTTTAATTCAAATCTAAAGAAAAACAGCGCTAGATTCGATTATATATATATATATATATAATTATATTTAATCGAATAACGACGCTGCAGTTCGTATTTTGAAATCGAAAATTCAAACGATTATACCGGGAGATTCAACCGTCGGATTTTCCCAAAACTAGAACCGTTGGATTCGTTTTGAAAAGATCTTTCTAATGATGTAAATTTTGTGAAGATCCAACGGTTAGATTTTTAGATATGTGTAAATTAAATCTAAAGAAAAACAGCGCCACGGTCGTGTTATGGCCCGAAGCGTCGTTTTGAATAAATTGGCTATTTTAAAATAAATAAAAATAGTGATAAATCGTTATAAAATATTATAAACGATATGGATGTGTGATTTAGAAATTAACTGAAGGTTAGCTAAGTCGAATGTTTTCCTGGGTATTGATCTGATGTTGGTTCCGGCCTTCGGGGTTAATATTTGGGAAATCGTTCTCTTACTGATTGACAGTTAGTGACTAATGAATTGAAATGATGCGTATGTATGTTAGTGTTTCACTTGTTTATTATATACGCGAGTTGCTCAGAAAGACCGGGGTTATCCCATTCTGAATAACTGAATCGATGATAAAAAATCGAAGATGAAGACGGTGGTCGAAGGCCGGAGATCTTCACCTCGTTTGGATGGTAACCGAGGTCCTGATTGGGAGGCATCCCGAAATATGGATAATGAGTGGTGATCGTCCAGACGTACGTGGTGATCGATGGGTTTGCGAGGTATATAGTGCCACCGGCTTCGTTCAGACCCAGAACGGACTTGTAAATGGACTGTGTGTCTGACATTGGATTTTATTTTGTGTTGATTGATCTCTATTAAATATACATCTGTTTGGCGGTGGAGAATTTATTCTTTTGCTTAACGCCCTTCTTTGAAACGCACGAGCTCAGAGGTTGTATATCGATGGACATCAGCCGCATGGCATGAATTGCTAGGGTGGCATGCCTAAGTGGTAAATGATCAGGGCTTCTGTTGAAAAGCAAAGTCCTGTGGTGATGATCAAAGCACCGCCTGTGTGGCATAGCTTTGTGTATAACATGAATTCGCGAGCCTCACACCCCGTTATGAACCAGAAACGGGAGAAGGACCTCAGGGAGGGCATGCGTTTCCTTCTAGCTAGGAGTTGTGTCAGTGCTTTTACACGGCCTGACATTTTACTTATGTGGATGATGGATAGCGAGGCGCCTCGGATATATCGGTCGATCCGGGACCGATGGAGTCGTTCGTTGGCTCATTGACGCCCCAAAGGGCGGGGAAACGCAGTGTTCAGGAATTTTAATCCACATCGGTGGACCGGCCCAGACGATTCTAGGGTCGCTCGAGCTTTGATCCTCAGACACGGGCTAGAGCGTCTCGAATTCGATAAGGACTATCTTTTGCCTTGGTTCATGATGGAAATCCAAATTCCAAATACGACATCGGGCGGTTTTGATTGTATATATATATGGCGACATGATATATGGTACCCATGCCGTCTATGATTGATAGTTATGATTCGAAATTGTTTTTGAAACATATAAACACTTGTAGTAATATCAAATGCTTTTGTTTTATTCGTATCAAGCATATCTTGGCCATTATAAGGTAAAAACTCTATCCTCCGTTTTGCGTTGCATTGTGTGATGGGAACTGAGTCTTATAATGGCTTCATTTTTATAAAAAGCATTGCGTTGTTTAAAAGAAAGATTTGTTTTAAAGCACTGGCAATCCAATGGAGTAAACCTGTTCCACGAAAGTGGCGTGGACCTGTGATTAGCCATATTATAAATGTGTTGAGTAAATTTCTCATACCAGTCCCATGACTGACTCGTAGTTTGTTTCACTTTCAAACTCGGGTGCCCCTCTTTCTACACGGGCAGCCTTGTATTCAGGTTTTAGCTGGCTTTCTCTGGATAGTTGGAGCTGATGATGGATTCTATCATTTATCTCTTTTTATGCTGTTCAGCTCCTATTGTACATTATGTTTGTTTTCCGCTATAGACATTTATGTATAGCTCAACTGTATTTGTACTAAGTATGATCCTATATATTGTGTAACTCTGATGATTACGTTTATCCAGTATATTCTATTGTGCATTATCTGGTGTATTTATTTAATTTTTGTTCTGTTATTATCTGTTTCTGTGTTATATTCCAAGGATTACCCTTGCCATCGTCAGTACGGGGTTTGGGGTCGTCTCAAGCGCCTCCACTGAAATCAACGGCCATCATCGCTCTAAATTCATTCGTTAATTCCTCTCAACATACTTCGAATTAGGTTGTGATTATTAAACAAAAATCAAAGAGGGAACTCAGATCTTTAATTTGATACGGGCAAGATGATTTTTCATCTCGTATTGAGTTCGAAATCGGAGCATGAAGTGGCGACCTTCACCTGGATTTTCACACCGCTATGGAGCCTCGAATCAAGCGTCGTTCGTGGCTCAGGGAAGAGGCAGGGTGCTCTACGTTGTGGAGTTGGGGGATCGACTTCCGGTGATGTTAGGAGGGTGCAGGGACGAGATTTCTTCCTTAAAGATGGTTTCGGTTCAGTTCGCATTTACCTAGAACGATTTACAGAGGATTGGAGTCGGAATTCAATTGGGCTCGTCGGAGCAGTGGTGAAGGTGGTCGACGGGTGCGGCTTAAGGCACTGAGTTGGGCGGTGGTGGTTTCATGGTCAGTCGGTGGCCAGAGCGATGGTGGTGGATGGTCAAAGGCCAGGTCAATGGGATTATACTGTAGGAGGGAAAATGAAAATTAAATTGGGGAAGATGGAAGGGGAGTGTGCGGTCACGTGCTGAAGGGGTGAGGGGGTTGGTTGGTTAATTTAAAATACAATTTAACATCTTTTAATGGTGTATTAACTTGAAATCGGCATAACTATATCATACGAGATCGAATTGGCGAACCGTCAGTCACGTTGGAATCATGACAAAGAACTCTACATAATGGAACTGACTAGAGCTGAAACGGAGCAGATTTGAAATTCAAGAAAATTCAAATCCGAACCGTAATAAAATAGAATTTTAGAAATAGAAACAGTCGGAGTGGAACCCAATGTGAGTTTTCTCACACTGCAAAAATATTCACATTTTTATGAAATTAAATTATGTGATTTATTTGATTATTTGGTTGTTGATTTCTATTTTTAAATGGACATCAAATTTAAACTGTAGAAATTGAATTGATAGTTAGTTTATTTTTGAATTGAATTGCTAGTAAAACCCCGACACATATAACCAGTTAATTATTGCAAATTAAACTGTTTTGATGATGGTTGTGATGGATGTTTATTTATGGATATATTGAACTGTGCTGATGTTGTCTATATTTTTATATCACTGTTATCACCCTGAATTGAAATGATATATATCCATTCCCTGAAATTAAAATTTAAAATTTAAAATAACTAATCACTTGGCCAGAGGACAGAGAACTATTATACTAACACCGGATTGGTTAAATCTATAAATTTTAGAATTTGTGAAACCGATTTAAATAAGTGATTCTGTGTAAAGAAAATAAATTGAAATTATTTAAATTGAATTATACATTGGAATTTGAATTTGAAGTTGAAATGTTGAAATTGAATAAATTTGAAATGTTGAAATTTATTAAATTTGAAATGTTGAAATTTATTAAAGTTGAAATGTAGAAATTGAATAAATCTGAAATGTTGAAATTGAATAAATTTGAAATGTTGAAATTTATTAAAGTTGAAATGTTGAAATTGAATAAATCTGAAATGTTGAAATTGAATAAATCTGAAATGTTGAAATTGAATAAATTTGAAATGTTGAAATTTATTAAAGTTGAAATGTTGAAATTGAATAAATCTGAAATGTTGAAATTAAATAAATTTGAAATGTTGAAATTGAATAAATTTGTAATGTTGAAATTGCATAAAATTTGAATTGTCGAAATTGAATTATATTGGAATGTCGAAATCAAATTATATTGGAATTTGAAATTGTGTTATATTGAAATGTCGAAATCGAATTATATTGAAATTCGAAATTGAATTAAATTGAAATGACGAAATTGAATTATATTGAATTGACGAAATTGAATTAAATTGAAATGACGAAATTGAATTATATTGAATTGACGAAATTGAATTATATTGAAATGTAGAGATTGAATTATATTGAAATATCGAAATTAAATTATATTTGAAATTGAATTATTTCAAAGGTTTAAATGTTTATTTAAACTTTGAAATTAAATTCGGATTGAAATGATCTAAAATTTGTTATTTGAAATTTGAACTAAAATTGAATATAATTTGAATTATTTCAAAGGTTTAAATCTTTATTTAAACTTTGAAATCTAATTCAAATTGAAATGATTTAAAGCTGTTAAATTGAAATTTGAACTAAAATTGATTATGAACTGAAATCACTCCAAATTGAATTTTATTTGAAATGTTATAATTTGAATTGTTTCAAAGGTTAAAACTTTATTTAAACTTTGAAATTAAATTCAAATTGAAATGATCTAAAATTTGTTATTTGAAATTTGAACTAAAATTGAATATAATTTGAATTATTTCAAAGGTTTAAATCTTTATTTAAACTTTGAAATCTAATTCAAATTGAAATGATTTAAAGTTGTTAAATTGAAATTTGAACTATGAATTGAAATCATTCCAAATTGAATTATATTTGAAATGTTATAATTTGAATTGTTTCAAAGGTTAAAACTTTATTTAAACTTTGAAATTTAATTCAAATTGAAATGATCTAAAATTTGTTATTTGAAATTTGAACTAAAATTGATTATATTTTGAATTGTTTCAAAGGTTTAAATCTTTATTTAAACTTTGAAATTAAATTCGAATTAAATGGTTTAAATAAATATTATGAATTTGAACTTGAAGTCGGATTTGATTTGAATCGAATAGATTCAAAATAATATTTTGAAATTGGAAGTTATCCTTTAAAATGGATTGTTCTCAAATGAATTTGATTTTGGAATCGAGTTGGACTGGATATTGGAAATCGATTTGGTTTGCTTTGAGATTTGAACTTAGGTTCAGATTTATTGAAATGGAAAGAAACAGTTGATTTGAAATTATTTCTATATAAACTAATTTACATATAAACTATTTTATGAAATTTGTTCCTTTGATATATGAAGTACTTTATATAAATTGTTTTCAAAAACCCATTTTTCTATATATATAAAAGTAGTTTATTTTATAAAATATTTTAATATATATAAAACCATTTCTAGTACCCAAGCTGTTTTGATTTCCAAACTATTCCAAATCTCTCAACTATTTAAAATTATGCAAAAATTTATTTAAACCCCAAAACTATTTCAAACTTATAAATTGTTTTAGAAATGAAATTATTTACATTTAAATCTCTAATTTAAAAGTAAATATGATTATTTTGATGTTAAAATCAAAAATGAATTCAAAAACTATTTTTGAAGTAAACTAAATAATTCGAAGGAAATGTTGTTAATTGAAGTCATAACAAATTATTGAATTTGAAATTTATCTCAAAGTGAATATGAATTTTGAAAGTAAATATTATTATAATTAAATTAACATGATATTTTAAAGTGAAATCTGTTTAGTTTAATATGATATTTTGATATCATAACGATTCACCATTGAAATATAAAAGTACCAATCGATGTGTAACATGACGCTTTGTTATTAAAGAGACTGGGGCCTCTTATTGACATATTCTCTGTCAATGTTGGAACCACTTTAACAACTGTGTACATGGTGGAGTTCCAGAAATGAAGTAGGATGAATTTGGAGGCGATTACTGGATTTGAAGAAAGTGAACGATAATGGATGACCCCGACACTTGCGCCGATTTGAAATAACTAAAACAGGAGCCGTACCAGACCAAATGAGGCTTGACTACCTCTTAGTGGACATCTTCTCTTCAATTTTCCTGGGCCTCGGGTCCATACTATTACTATTCAGTTGTTTTGGTTTTGTTGGTGTGCACCCTTGATGGGATGGATTTCCCTTTTATTCGATATGGGGTGGATGTCTACGGTGGGCCGTTAGGGGTAACCACCAGTCTGGATCAGGCAAACTGGTAGCATACTACCTTGGGTATTGCCTCATGCGCCTTATCATACGTTTATCCTTATGCGAGACAACTACGATTTTAATTTTGGTATAGGTCTATAGGGGACTCACTGGCTACCGACGTTTTACTGGTTGTGTTACAGGACCTACATAGACCATGTGCTTATAAACTGCGTAAGGGAAATCAATGTAACCCCGCTTACGCTATTTTTCTGACAAGTATTTGTGAATAGACACTATTATAATAGCGAAATTATATTATATAGTATCTAGTTTGACGGATCCTTAGGAGATGGAAATTCCCGTAACATCTCTTGAGTTATGTGTGTGTATGTTCATATGATGTCGATTTGACTTAGATGAGAATATTTTTGCCTGATCCGAGCTTGTTTTATTTTCACGCTATTACGCTCGGTCAGACTTGAGCATCCCGTTTCAAAGCTTATCATCTGAAGGATGAAGACGAAGACGGTATACTATTATTACTATTGTATCCCACTACTATTCTACTGAATTATTCTGTATTATCAGTTATGTATATAAATGTATAACTCTGACAAATGTTGTAAAATGATCAAATGTTTATTTTAAAAAGCATCATGAACTGTTATTTGATTATTATATTTTGTTCATTCCGTTGTGAGATTCTGTGCTTGTTTTTCTTCTTTCTTTCTAATTCTGAATTAATTCCCTTGATTTTCTATATTTTGACTACAATGGTTAAAGATATGGATTTTCATTTAACAACATTTAACAATCTGTAAATACGTACAGTTTTGAGTTAGACATGTGTGGATTATTATCGATTCAAAAGGTACGAATTTCCGGGTCGTTACAGTTGGTATCAGAGCTTAAGGTTTAGCGGTAAAACCTTGGCTCTATTGGGATTCACTCAATAGAGATAGGGTTAGTAAAACCCTAGAATGAGTTCAGAGTGTATATATATACGAGAGAGCATACTTGTACTTTTGATATAAAAAAATGGTTTTATATTGTGTTGTTTGACTTATTGAGTTGAGTTTGGAGTTCCAGTCGATGCGTGTTGCACGAGTTACCGAATGAGATTTCAAAACACTTGAATAGTTGAATAAGACATTCTAACACAATATTGTTTTCATATATATTTTATATATGTAAGATAAATAATTTTGAAATTTGATGGTAAATTAGTCAATACTCTTAACCTACTGACTATAACAATAAATCGATCATTTATATATGATGTATAGTAAAATGTAAACCAAATGAATTTAAATAGAGAATATGAGTTCTTTAAATTCCGATGATTTGTAAATATTTTTCAAGGTTTTGAAAAAAAATATAGTAGTAATATTTGAAGTATATTCAAATAGAAATTGGTTAAGTACTCTATTTTGCTACTGGGAAATAAATTTTGGCGATGAGATGATCATAGTCATCGACTTTCATTTTCGAGTCCCAAAGTGGGGAAGACCACTTGGTAGCATTGCTACCTATTCATTTTTGAAAATAATTTTAATTTGGAATCTTGAGTACGTTTTGATATGAAAAAAATTTGTATAGTATATAGTATTTCAAAATGTTTTGAAAAGAAATTGGTATTTAAGATTCTGAAGCCCTTATTTATACAAATTACTCTCCATGTTGATAATCAATGAAATAAATAATTGTCAGCAGTTATATCAAATGAAATTTTGAATAGATGAATAAGAGAAATATAAATGAAAATATAATATAATATCATAAAATTGAAACATAAAAGTAAGGATGTTCAAAAAAATGAATTCGAACCGAAGAAATGTTTATGAAGGTTAATCAAGTGGTTGTAATAAAAATTTTAATTTGTTAATGTTCTGAAACATTTAACAAATGGATGGAATATTTGCAAAGGATGGTGTCATTTAAGTAAATGAAATATCAAACTTAAGTGAGTTATAAGCTGCAGTTGAGAGATAAGTTAATACTAATAAAATTCTAAATTGTTCAATACGAATGTTGAAAAGTTTGAAATGTAATGTGCAATTACAACAAAGGAAGTGAGATAAACAAATTAAACTAATGTAATCAGCTAATCCAAGTTATGAAAATAATGGACTTAGATTCTGACTGAATAAAATGTCAAAGATAAGCTTAAGAAAGTTTACAATAATATTAAACAAGTTAAAAAAATCCAACAGTTTTAAGTAACAAATTGGATTTTGGGTTGTCGTGAATGGTATCTTAAATAACACTGTTCTTGAACCCATTTGAGGAAAAAAATCTTTTAACTAAGGTTTAAAGAAGTTTTCCAGTTAATAAATATAATTAGAATTAAGTGGAAGTTGGTTTGGGTGGATCGTGAATAATGTTTTAAATGACATTAGTTCTTAAAACCCGATTAACAGTGAAATTATGATTTGAAATTTATTAGTCTTTTAACTAAGATTTAATGGAAAAGCTTTGGTTTACTATGCTCACGAACCAAAACTTAGTTAGAGTTTAATGTTTGTTACTTGGCATCGAAAATTTGATTTTGGAGTATATACAAAAGTTATATGTTTTGAAAAGCTAGTTAACAAATTGATTGCTTGTTGTGATGTGTGATTATTAATTTAATTAATAAAATATTGGAACGATAACACCAATATGAAAATAGAGGTAAAATTAGATAAATAGAATTTAATATTGAACTAAAGTGAAAATTGATTGAAATTACATACATATACATGTATATATATTGAGCAGGTCATAGCATGAAAGCTAAGAAGAGCAATGAAATTGTGTGCCCGACCAATAAGTACATGTTTATTATATTGATTGGGATTTGATGATTTTATGAGCCGATTGGCTAGCCGCTTGGCTTTTCCTTTTTCTTTTTAAGATGAGAGGGCCTGTGCGGCGGTTTGGGGATTTTCCCGATGCTCCCCGTACAAAGGAGGTTATGGCGAAATTTTTCGAAAATTTAGGGTGTTAGCCAAATTTTTGAGAAATTTGAAATTTCTTAGAAACTGAAAAGTTGAAGAATGAAAGTTGAGTTGGTTGGTTAAACGACTTTCGGCTTCGTTCCTTTTCGAGGGCGTAAAGTTTTAAGTGGGGGAGATTGTGACGACCCTGATTTTCAAAACCAGTTTAAAATTTTTATTTTAGTTGTTTTAATGAATTTTAAATATTTAAAATGATTATTTTAAATAATAACGACTAAAAACTTAGTTTAATCGAAGTTAGAACGTATAAATTTATTTTTAATCATATAACGAGCCAAAAATGGCGCGGTAGTTTGAAAATTTGATTTTAAATTTCAAATGAATGTACAAGATTCAAAATAAATCGGATTTCAGTAAAACCGAAAATATTTGAATCTGTTTAATCATATCTTTCTAACGAATGTAAGAAACTGATATTTCACTTTATAAATTGAAAGTTATGTCCAGTTTAAAATCTAGAAAAGTCGCTGTGGAATTTATATATATTTTAATATAATATATAGCCCTTAAAAATAACCATTTTGCAAACGACCTTGGTTTTTGACGAAACCACTTTTGTTGGATCCGGAATGTCAAATTATTGTTAAATTCCAATTTACATAATTTTTGAAATTAATATGTGAGTGTGGCAAAAGAAAACGTGTTAGTTCAGTTTAAGTCAAATTGGATCGACCAGAAAATGGCCATTTTACAAATGGTCTTCAAATTTGACGAAATTAGTTTTCTTAGGACCGTATCTTCAAAACATAGCTATATTTATTTTTTAGGAATTTTTGAAGTCAGTATGTGGCCTCGGTAAATTAAAATGTACGTTTAAATTCAATATACATTGATTTATATTTTAATTTTGATGAAAACTGATCGTAATAGTCGAATCGGCTTGCGAAACATATTCCATTGTGTCTGGAATGGGGGTATTTGGCTAGGGGCGACATTTGTTGGGTTTGAGTTGAATTTCATACGTGAAATTTCAATTTAAAGAAAAATAGAATAAACTATTAATATTTAAAAGGCTATAAATATCCCAAATCTTCTAGGAATCCTAACCCATAACCGTTCAGCGCCTCCACCGAAATCAAAGGCCATCATCGCTCTAAATTCCTTCGTTAATTCCTCCCAACATACTTCGAATCAGGTTGTGATTATTAAACAAAAATCAAAGAGGGATCTCAGATCTTTAATTTGATACGGGCGAAATGATTTTTCATCTTGTATTCAGTTCGAAATCGGAGCATGAAGTGGCGCCCTTCACCTGGATTTTCACGCCGCTATGGAGCCTCGAATCACGCGTTGTTCATGGTGCATGGAAGAGGCAGGGTGCTTGATGTTGTGGAGTTGGGGGATCGACTTCCAGTGATGTTAGGAGGGTGCAGGGACGAGATTTCTTCTTCAAAGATGGGTTCGGTCTGTTCGCATTTACCTGGAACGATTTACAGAGGATGGGAGTCGGAATTCAATTGGGTTCGTCGGAGCAGCGGTGAAGGTGGTCGACGGGTGCGGCTTAAGGGACTGAGTCGGGCGGTGGTGGTTGCATGGTCAGTCGGTGGCCAGAGCAATGGCGGTGGATGGTCAAAGGCCGGGTCAACGGGATTATACCGTAGGAGGGAAAATGAAAATTAAATTGGGGAAGATGGAAGGGGAGTGTGTGGTCACGTGCTGAAGGGGTGAGGGAGTTGGTTGGTTAATTTAATATAAAATTTAATATCTTTTAATTATGTATTAACTTGAAATCGGCATAACTATTTCATACGAGATCGAATTGGCGAACTGTCAGTTACATTGGAATCATGACAAAGAACTCTACATAATGGAACTGACTAGAGATGAAATGGAGCAGATTTGAAATTCAAGTAAATTCAAATCCGAACCGTAATAAAACAGAATTTCATAAATAGAAACAGTCGGAGTGGGACCCAATGTGAGTTTTCTCACACTGCAAAAATATTCACATTTTTGTGAAATTAAATTCTGTGATTTATTTGATTATTTGGTTGTTGATTTCTATTTTTAAATGGACATCAAATTTAAACTGTAGAAATTGAATTGACAGTTAGTTTATTTTTGAATTGAATTGCTAGTAAAACCCCGACACATATAACCAGTTAATTATTGCAAATTGAACTGTTTGGATGATGGTTGTGATGGATGTTTATTTATGGATATATTGAACTGTGCTGATGTTGTCTATATTTTTATATCACTGTTATCACCCTGAATTGAAATGATATATATCCATTCCCTGAAATTAAAATTTGAAATAACTAATCACTTGGCCAGAGGATAGAGAACTATTATACTGACACCGGATTGGTTAAATCTATAAATTTTAGATTTTGTGAAAGCAATTTAAATAAGTGATTCTGTGTAAAGAAAATAAAATGAAATTATTTAAATTGAATTATACATTGGAATTTGAATTTGAAGTTGAAATGTTGAAATTGAATAAATTTGAAATGTTGAAATTTATTAAATTTGAAATGTTGAAATTTATTAAAGTTGAAATTGAATAAATCTGAAATGTTGAAATTGAATAAGTTTGAAATGTTGAAATTTATTAAAGTTGAAATGTTGAAATTTATTAAAGTTGAAATGTTGAAATTGAATAAATCTGAAATGTTGAAATTGAATAAATTTGAAATGTTGAAATTTATTAAAGTTGAAATGTTGAAATTGAATAAATCTGATATGTTGAAATTGAATAAATCTGAAATGTTGAAATTGAATAAATCTGAAATGTTGAAATTGAATAAATTTGAAATGTTGAAATTGAATAAAATTTGAAATGTCAAAAATGAATTATATTGGAATGTAGAAATCAAATTATATTGAGATTTGAAATTGAGTTATATTGAAATGTCGAAATCGAATTATATTGAAATTCGAAATTGAATTATATTGAAATGTCGAAATTGAATTATATTGAATTAACGAAATTGAATTATATTGAAATGTCGAGATTGAATTATATTGAAATTTTCGAAATTAAATTATATTTGAAAGGTTGAAATTGAATTATTTCAAAGGTCTAAATCTTTATTTAAACTTTGAAATTAAATTTGAATTGAAATGATCTAAAATTTGTTATTTGAAATTTGAACTAAAATTGAATATAATTTGAATTATTTCAAAGGTTTAAATCTTTATTTAAACTTTGAAATCTAATTCAAATTGAAATGATTTAAAGTTGTTGAATTGAATTTTGAACTAAAAATTGGTTATGAATTGAAATCATTCCAAATTTAATTATATTTGAAATGTTATAATTTGAATTGTTTCAAAGGTTAAAACTTTATTCAAACTTTGAAATTAAATTCGAATTGAAATGATCTAAAATTTGTTATTTGAAATTTGAACTAAAATTGAATATAATTTGAATTATTTCAAAGGTTTAAATCGTTATTTAAACTTTGAAATCTATTTTAAATTGAAATGATTTAAAGTTGTTAAATTGAAATTTGAACTAAAATTGGTTATGAATTGAAATCATTCCAAATTGTATTATATTTGAAATGTTATAATTTGAATTGTTTCAAAGGTTAAAACTTCATTTAAACTTTGAAATTTAATTCAAATTGAAATGATCTAAAATTTGTTATTTGAAATTTGAACTAAAATTGATTATAATTTGAATTGTTTTAAAAGTTTAAATCTTTATTTAAACTTTGAAATTAAGTTCGAATTAAATGGTTTAAATAAATATTATGAATTTGAACTTGAACTCGGATTTGATTTGAATCGAATAGATTCAAAATAATATTTTGAAATTGGAAGTTATCCTTTAAAATGGATTGTTCTCAAATGAATTTGATTTTGGAATCGAGTTGGACTGGATATTGGAAATCGATTTGGTTTGCTTTGAGATTTGAACTTAGGTTCAGATTTATTGAAATGGAAAGAAACAGTTGATTTGAAATTATTTCTATATAAACTAATTTACATATAAACTATTTTATGAAATTTGTTCCTTTGATATATGAAGTACCTTATATAAATTGTTTTCAAAAACCCATTTATATATATATATATATAAAAGTAGTTTATTTTATAAAATATTTTAATATATATAAAACCATTTCTAATACTCAAGCTGTTTTGATTTCCAAACTATTCCAAATCTCTCAACTATTTAAAATTATGCAAAAATTTATTTAAACCCCAAAACTATTTCAAACTTATAAATTGTTTTAGAAATGAAATTATTTACATTTAAATCTCTGATTTAAAAGTAAATATGATTATTTTGATGTTAAAATCAAAAATGTATTCAAAAACTATTTTTGAAGTAATCTGAATAATTCGAAGGAAATGTTGTTAATTGAAGTCATAACAAATTATTGAATTTGAAATTTATCTCAAAGTGAATATGAATTTTGAAAGTAAATATTATTGTAATTAAATTAATATGATATTTTAAAGTGAAATCTGTTTAGTTGAATATGATATTTTGATATCATAACGATTCACCATTGAAATGTAAAAGTACCAATCGATGTGTAACATGACGCTTTGTTGTTAAAGAGACCGGAGCCTTTTATTGACATATTCTCTATCAATGTTGGAACCACTTTAACAACTGCGTACGTGGTGGAGTTACAGAAATGAAGTAGGATGAATTTGGAGGCGATTACTGGATTTGAAAAAAGTGAACGATAATGGATGACCCCGACACTTGTGTCGATTTGAAATGACTAAAGCAGGAGCCGTTCCAGACCAAATGGGGCTTGACAACCTCTTAGTGGACATCTGCTCTTCGATTTTCGTGGGCCTCGGGTCCATACTATTACTATTCAGTTGTTGTTGTTTGTTGGTGTGCACCCTTGATGGGATGGATTTCCCTTTTATTCGATATGGGGTGGATGTCTACGGTGGGCCGTTAGGGGTAACCACCAGTCTGGATCATGCAAACTGGTAGCATAATACCTTGGGTATTGCCTCATGCGCCTTGTCATACGTTTACCCTAATGCGAAACAACTACGATTTTAATTTTGGCATAGGTCTATAGGGGACTCACTGGCTACCGACGTTTTACTGGTTGTGTTACCAGACCTGCATAGACCATGTGCTTATAAACTGTGTAAGGGTAATCAATGTAAACCCACTTACGCTATTTTTCTGACAAGTATTTGTGAATAGACACTATTATAATAGCGAAATTATATTATATAGTATCTAGTTTGACGGATCCTTAGGAGATGGAAATTCCCGTAACATCTCTTGAGTTATGTGTGTGTATGTTCATATGATGTCGATTTGACTTAGATGAGAATATTTTTGCCTGATCCGAGCTTGTTTTATTTTCACGCTATTACGCTCGGGTCAGACTTGAGCATCCCAGTTTCAAAGCTTTTCTTCTGAAGGATGAAGACGAAGACGGTATACTATTATTACTATTGTATCCCACTACTATTCTGTTGCATTATTCTGTATTATCAGTTATGTATATAAATGTATAACTCTGATAAATGTTGTAAAATGATCAAATGTTTATTTTAAACATCTTCATGAACTGTTATTTGATTACTATATTTTGTTCATTCCATTGCGAGATTCTGTGCTTGTTTTTTTTCTTTCTTTCTAATTCTAAATTAATCCCCTTGATTATCTATATTTTTGACTATAATGGTTAAAGATGTGGATCGTCATTTAACAATCTGTAAATACGTACAGTTTTGAGTTAGACATGTTTGGATTATTGTCGATTCAAAAGGTACGGATTTCCGGGTCGTTACACCCACTGTAATAATTTCTGAACTCTACAGGTGCTCTGCTGCAAAGAAAAATATAGACATTGCTTGTAAAAAAATTCTTCAGGGAAGCGACGATCAAGTTTTTGGCGCCGTTGCCGGGGAATGAACCCGGGTCACCCACGATCAACTTTTTGGCGACGATCGTAGTAACATACCATTTTTTTTTTGAAAATACGACTCGTTTTAGATTGATACAATAAAATAAGTTAACAATTATTAGTCAGTTAATAGTATTTTTTTCTCTCAACATTATCGAATATGAAATATAATGAAAAGTTGAATTTTGAGGGATAATAGTGTAACCGGTACATCGGAAGATTCTTAGGTGATGGCTATGAAGTCTATTCTATATTGTAGTCTTTGTTTAAATGAGTAGAGGAATTAAAATATATATATTGGCTTTTCGAATCTTTAAAACTAAGTTGTGTTAAGCTGAATTCATGTAACTCTCTCTTGTTCTTATATTTTCAAAATAATAATAATAGCAATCCAAGGGTATCCAACATTGCTTGTATATCGAGCGTTGGTGTGCAAACCCGCCAAGCTCTATCTGACATGTTGTTGACAAAGTCAGCGCCGGAATATCTTGGTCTCATTTTATGAGATTGGACACCTAAGGATTACCAACACTTGTTGACAAAGTCAGCATCGGTCTGCACAATCCGCCAAGCTCTGTCCCAACTATCCGTCAGTCCGCAAGGTAGTGTATGGGTGGTATACCTTGGTCTTTTAAATTAGGTGTATGTAATTAATCATAAATTTCAATATTTATAGAGATAAAGAATAAGCAATGAAGCCCAAGCACTTCTTGACCTTATTGATTTGACTAGCCATAAACAAGGAAATTAGAATACCACTTTACAAACTTTGATAAGCAAACAAAGAATTTATTTCATGGGTGCACTATGTTATCAACAGAACAAACATGCCAAAATAAAGTTTAACATTGAAAACTTGAATTATGTTGAAAATTCATGACAAGTTGAGGTATTTAAAATAAAATCAACTAACTAGAAATTGTTAATTTAATTTGTTGTACCACTTCAGACACAAGTCTTGTTTTCATTTTTTTTTATTTTGCATATGTTCATTGCATTCATGTAGTTTCATTAGAATTATAGCATACTGCATTTGGATTTTGTGGTAGTATCCGCTGAAAACCCTCACGAGACACCACTCGTCCTACTAGGGACACCTAGAGGTTTAACGGCTTGTTGCATACGCTCAATGCAATCGTGTTTCCTATGAAAGTGTGACCTTTCTAGTTTAGTTTTTCATTTCTTGTTTTACTCGAGGACGAGTAAAAGATAAGTGTGAGGGTATTTGATTAACATAGAAATGTGTTTATTTTATGCTCTTATATCTTATCTTTTGTATATAAATAAATATTACTTGGGTACGGTTTTGTCACTTTTACAGATATTCCAACCCAGCCCGCAGCAACCAGAAAAGTAGAGAAATGGAGATCAGATTACTATATATTTACATTTTGAAGAATTGTAGATGAAGATCTCACATCTAGTTGCTGTTGGACAAGAAAATGGTTCATAAAAAGGCCATGCACATCTCAAATTAAAGGAGGCTTGCAAGAGAAAAGGCCTAGAACTTGTTCCATATGACAAAAGGCCTAAAACTTACTTGAAATAACTAGCCCATTTGTAATTAGGGTTAGGGTTTGGTTATCCCCTATAAATACCCTTGTAATATCATTATAGCCACCATCCCATTTTCTATCTTCTTCTCCATTAACAAAGTTCTTCTTCTTCTTTTTATTTTCTGCAATTTTCTATTTCTTAGCAACTAGTGCCATCTACACAATTAGATTTGGTAGAGTACTAGTTGTATTTTACATTTATTTTCATTAGTGATTAATCGTTTGATTAGTTTCAACGATAGTCCTAATTTTATTTCTGTTGTTATTTCTATTCTGCACTTTTATTTTCTGCATTTTTATTCTTGTTTGCAATTTACTTTCATTAGTGATAATTGTTTGATTAGTTTCAACGATAATCCTAATTGTTGCAATTTCAATTTCGTTTGCTTTCAAAACCAACCTCGAAGATTTGTCTAACTCGCCCAAGAAATTATATAAATAATTTGATTTTAATTTACCTCCCTGTGATTCGACCTACATACTACACGATCTGTGCACTTGCATATTATTTCATAAATCGTGCTTTTCTAGTTCATAGGGAAGCGACGGTCAGTTAAAAAGGCAGAGAGTAATTTCCAGCGGCAAATTTTTAGGGATATAATAGTGAAATGAAAGGAATAAAGTAAGATCACGTCCTCTAAAAGTTTTTTGCCAATTAAGCTGACAAACAGTAGTAATTCTAGATCATGTCTTTAGCATGTAACAAACAATATATAGGGCTCTCATTCGACTTTAAAATAAGGGATATACATTCCATTATAATGACACATAATGTGCACTAAAAATCACTCCACCCTCTTAGTAATTACAGAACATTCATGTTGTAGGTGTTAAAAATTAGATTTGATTTAAAGAAAAATCAATTTTAGTGACAACATTTTTATGCAAAAGAAAATTTATTCTAACAAATCTTCTTTGCTTTTATTCTTTATACTTCTTGATTAATGATTAAATGAGTTTTTTATTTTGCAATGGGCCAAAGAATTTCCTGCGGCTACCATATAATATTCATCTTTGTTTGGTGATAAACAAATTATCTCTTTTCTTGCTTCATCTGAATGATAAACTGCTAATATGCCAGATGATTCCATATTTCTTGGCTGTAATAATGGACAAAATGAAAAAAATAAGGAAAATATTTATTATTTATAATATGCAAGTCCATATTTTTGGTTATTATATCGGAAAGCATGTGAAAATTAAGGTAAATATTCATTATTTAATAATTTAATACCAATTATTTCATGCACAATTAAATATTTTATATGGTACTCATCAGGTTATGACTTGTATTCGTCAACTATAGCAATACGCAATCCAAGTTTGTACTCAGTAACCAGGAGCTACGTGAATACAGTTCTGCTTAATAAATGGCATAAACCTATGTAAAGCATAATAAAAAATGAGTAAATGAAGCCAAAATAGTGCTTAGAAAATTGAACACATCATCAAGTGCTATCTTGAAATGGCTAGTTTGAAATCCAATAAACAATTAAATTAAATTACCCCTAAAATCTATGAGAACTCAAAGGGAAAAAACACCTCCTGAGTATCAGCTTGTTGCAAAAATTCTTTCATTGCCTCCACCTGCAAGTAAAAGGTAACATGTCTTTAGTTTATATTTGATCAAAATTTACAAAAGAAAGGACTTAACTTGAGATTCACGGAAAATAATGGAAACAATGCAAAACAGAAACCATTTTCACCAGATAAAACATAAATATAGGAAAAAAACATGCTTACTAGAGGAACATATCTACAGTCACCATAAATTCAAATTCAATATAATATAAGAATTGGCGTATGAGATCTCTACACAATAAAATTGTAATTGTAATTGAAAATTTCAAATTACCATCCGAGACAAATGGTAGATAAATGTCAATAAATAATTGATAAATGACCACTATGTGTATTTAAATGACATAAACAAAATTTAATGGTTATTCTAAATTATCATCTTTGAATAGCTTGAGATAATATATTATTATCGAAATCTTGAGTAGTGGCACAAAAACAAAGTTTTGAGGCCTCGGTTTCATCAAATTTCACCATTATGTAGTGCATGATAAATGAGATAGCTAAAATTTAATACAATGGTCTGAATTCCAATATATATGCAACTAAATAATGGTAATTTTCCATGAATTTCCCATGAAGAGATGGCATTTCATTTTTTTAAAAGGAAATAAAAGACAAAGTAATTTTGCAAGCAGCTCATTTCATTTGTGGCTATGTGTTCATTAAAGCGAGCATCAATCGACATGCAACACAAATTTTACACTAAAAGAGATCGTTATTTAAAATGGGATCTGTATTAAAATAGTACATAAAAAGATAAAAGTTAAAAAAATTCAATTTATTGATTGCTTAACGGATACTCTTTATTCACATCAAGGAAACATAGGGAAGATTGTTTCAAAACAAAAAATTTAACCTCCTAGCATAAGTGCATGATATAATTCTTTTTTGTTGTTGTTACTTGTCTACTACAGCGGTGGAATTGATCATATAGGTCAAACCACCACTGTTCCAATGTTTCCTTACTGCTTCTAGGTTAAAATATCATTTAAATTTGGGGCCAGTGTCATGTCCCATTTGCTGACAAAGAATATTAGTTATTACATGAATATTAATTTTTTTGGCAAAGCATTATTAAAATTTCTAGTAATAGGAATTATTTGTACCAACCAAAATCAGAGGTAATACTTTAGTTTTAAATTTTGACATCAATATATCAGTATACTGTGGGATGTGACAAACTTATTGTAGTTGGTACAGAATAATGAGGACTGACAGCATACAATAAACAAAATTCAAAAAGATGCACTCTGCTCTTATTTAGGGCATTGTTATTGACACTCCAAATATTATTAAGGGGGGACCAAAATTTTTTTCTTCAAAAATTGTTAAGGGGGTACCAATAAGGTTGGTAGCCCCTTAACAAATAAAGGTAATTTTACCATATTACCCATTTAGCCCCATAACAAGTAAAGGTAATTCTACTTTAATAAATATTGCAAGGGCCATAGTTATTTTTTCCGATTCGCATATATCGATTTTTTTTAACCCTAAAGGGTAAGCATTTTCGTAGGAATATGATCAAACTAATTTTTTTTTGGTTAAATAAATATGCCGAATTTTATTAATACAGAGGAAATGCACCGAAATGATTATTAATTTTCGACATATCACCATCAAATTCATATATAATTGATTACGTAATGCATTCGGTGTAGTGGTGATGAACTGCTTATTTTAATTCGGTTTCCCTTATCGAATAAGTTTTTTAATCTAATTTAAAGGGGCAATCCAGGAATACTGAGTAGTGTGAAATAATATGTTTGTGTAGCCCCTTAACAATTTTTCAAAGAGTGGAGTGTTTTTAAAAAATGACATCCCCTTAACAATAGTTGGAGTGTCAATAACAACACCCCTTATTTAAGTATATAATGAAGTCTTGTTTTCAAGATGTGTTCTTTATCACTCTTTTAAATGTTGTTTACTTAAATTCAGGTAATAAATAACATAAGTCAACGTACCTATAATTTAGTAACCTGTAAAATTATACATTGCTATAAAGACCGACCTTCACCGGTTCCTCCGTCACTAAGAAATAATTATGGACTGGATTATAATAAATAACAAATAACTTAATTATTGGCTTAATCCGATCATCTTTACACGTTAATGTAAACTAAGATTTTAAAACAAAAATACATACGGATTGAAAAGTGGCAAAAAAATATAGGAACCTTTTATCACACAACCACCTCATGCAGTCCAAATAGAAATGTTACAATGAAAAATTAAATAAACTCAATATTTATATAGCTTGCTTCAATATTTCAGCAAATGCCAATAAATAAGTAGCAAATTGAAGGACATATATATTATGTGCTATGCTACTCGTTGAAACACTTTATATCCCATACTCGTTGCACTCAATTTGAATGAAGCACGACCCTATTGGATGCATCTATGTGATGTGAATAGTTAAAAACTAATCAAATGTACAGTATCATATATTTGCATTAATTAACATAAAGATCAGTAATATATATGTATAAACAATAACTCAAAGAGATGGTATATTAATAACATGACTATCGGTTTAAATTTGTGAAACATATAACCCCATACCAAAGTATGTGAAAAAGATATTCACACAATAAACAAATAGTTTGAAAATGACTAAATTGCATAATCGGCCTTGATCAAAACCCATAGGCCATAAAAATTTCTTTATGTAAAGTAAACCAACCATTAGGAGTACAAATTGGAATTTGCAATATTTTTATGCATTGCAAATTATGCCTTATAAATAATTTTAGGGATACTTGGCAATTTTATCAAGATCACCTATACCATGCAGGTATGAAACACAATAATTCAAATACCTTTAGGAGAAATTAATTTGGTGCAAATTAAATCAAATATGCATAAGAGATTTGTAACACACAGGTCATTTGAAGAAATTATGTTAGTTTCAAAAATACGTAGCAGGAGTCCAATGAAAGTGAACATGTAGCAAACTTAGATTAAAGAGAACCTAAAAACATATAGTATAAATGAAAACCAATAGCTATAGGAATATGAAAAGTTAGGTATGGGATAAAAACAAACCTATAATGAAGCTGAGATCAGAGGAAAAACCACGAGTTGTTTCAAATTATACGCATGCACAAAAGTAGGTCAAGACTAATAGGGTTAAATTATCTAAACGCGGGAGATTTGCATAAAAATAAAGTTGCATTAGAAGTAGACTGGATAGCTGAAATTATCTTGCACTCAAAGAAAGGATGCAACAAAGTTGGAAAAAGACGAAGGAAGGAGCATTCCGTATATAAGGGAATAGCTTGATTTGGTATCAGCTTGATGCCGAGGGCGTTATACATAAATGAGGCTATTGGGTAGGCTAGCATTGATAAGGAATAGAAGGCTCAAATTGGGGGAAGGACACGGATGGATATTTAGGTTTTTGGATGAGGAGGGAAGAAGGGGAAAGCAACGGACAGAACTAGGAAGCAAAAAACTGCATATAAGAAACGATGAAGTAAAAGACATAAGCTTCCGAGCTCTGTGAGCCTTCGAAACCAACTCAGCTTTTATAATATAGTATAGATAGATGCTTGTAGTAGTACTAGACTTCTAACTGCACATAATGCTTTTCTAGACTGCGTTATTTTTCCCATAAATACTTGCATTCTTTATGTTGTTTCAAAAAAAAAAAAATCTTATATGGTACACAGAGTACTTAGAAACAGAAAATTTACCAAGTAAGCTCTAAAATAAGACTGAATTTTGATGGTAGCCACATCCTCACTGACGTTACTCATTCTCCAGCCACGGGCTAATGAGGCGGCCACTACTATAGCAATTTCCTATCTTGTTTTCTCAATATCTTCTTCTGAAACTCCATTACTACTGCAATTACAAGTGCCACTGAATTTGGCAACTGGTGTATTCAGCTCTTTATATCTTCGAAAACTCCATCTCTTCTTCTCTTTCGGGCTTGGCCATAGAACTAAATAAAAATCAAGAACCCATCTTCCTCATCTGCATGTATCTTGAATCTTAATAAATAACCCATTATCAATATCAACTAAATCATATTCAAATTTAAGCAATATCAAAGAGAAAAATAAAACCAAAAGAGAAAAAATAGAATCTAAAGCAAAACCCGAAGAGGAAAAATCGTACTTGGGTTCGGTATAAACCTATCATCTCGAAGAATAAAGTTGAGAATACAGGGAATCGAAAAGTTGGGAATCATAAATCGTTCATTAAGCATATAACACTCGACAAATTAAAGTACCTGCATCCTACAAGTGCCGATAAATTGAGGAATGAGAGCATCAAAGGCATAAGACGAAAATTTCCTAGAGGTGCCTTTAATTCAACGATTGGAACCAAATTATTCGCTCATCACTCCTTCAACGATTTTGTCATGTCGAAGAGCTAGGGGTTCAGCAAAGATATGGAGGCTATCTAGGGTTTTATTTCGTGAGAAGCTCCTCACGAGGTGGGTTATTTATCTCAATTTGTTTCAATTTGTTAAATCGCAAAGGGCTTCTTATTTATCTCAATTTGTTTCTTATCTATTAGCTGTACTATATATTTAGTATACTAGTTTATTAATAATAACAATTATTTATTATCAACTAACAACTAAATATACTTATAAATTATTACTATATTAGTTTTAGCGTATTAGTTATTTTAATGAACATAATCAACAATCAAATATATTCATTAATTATTAGTTATCGAATATTAATTACATTTATCAACTATTATCGATCGTAACTATTAATTATCAAATTACCTTATTACTTCCTAATTGCTGAATATTAGATGTCAAACATTAATTATTAAATACTAATTATTAATTGTTCAATATTAATTATTTAGGATTAATTATAAAATGAAATGAATAAACATTAACTATAATTTACTAGTTATAAATAATTAACAATAATATATTATTAAATAAAAATAATAATTTTGCATTTCAAAAATACAAACAAAATTGAAAATACCATCCAATATCAGTACTATACTATTATTATTTCTCAAAGTAAATCTAAGTCTATTAATTTTTTATTTTTTATTGGAATTTTACTAATCATAAATTATTAATATTTATTGTTAATTATAAATTATTTTATATTTGATATTAATTACTCGATATTATGTACGAATAACTGGAAAGTAAAATGAAGTCTGTTGGGATATTGATTATGTATAATAATTACAAATTATTTATTAATAATCATTAACTATTATAAGTTATAAATGATTAATTTAATATTATTCATGATTAATTACTAAATAATATATTATTATTAATGATTAGTAATAATGTAATATTATAGTTAGTAATTAGTAACATGTGATTAATATAATATTATTAATGATTAATTATTAAATAATAAAAAATAATCAATATTAATTTTAAGAAAGTATTGCAATTATTAATTATTGATTGTTGAAAATTACTAACAGACATTTATTACAGCAGGCATTTTATGATCATTGTAAAATTGGCATCGTTTAAAATGGGCATTCTATGACTGCTGTTAAATTGGCACCTATTACAATGGGCATTACGTATTGTAAAATTAGCACCTCTTACAACGATCATTTTGTGACTGTTGTAAAATAGGTATCTATTACATCGGGCAATATATGAATGTTGTAAAATTGATATTTATTACAACAGGCTTTTAAAAACCGTTGTAATAGCATTCTATTACAACGACAGTCCATGCTCGTTGTAAAAAGGGCAGTATACATGACATCTATAACAACGGTAAAGAAATGACCATTGTAATAGCACTCCATTACAATGGGCAGCCAATACCCATTGTAAAATGGAGGTTGTAATAGAGTATTTTTGTTGTAGTGTGTGTACAAATTAAAGATAAATTTTTATTTTTAAATTATACATTAGAGTTTGTGTACAAATTAAAGGTACATTTTTATTGTTAAATTATACATTAAAGTTTGTGTACAAATTAAAGATACATTTCTATTGTTAAATTATACATTAGAGTTTGTGTACAAATTAAAGATACATTTTTATTATTAAATTATACATTAGAGTTTGTGTACAAATTAAAGATACATTTCTATTGTTAAATTATATATTAGAATTTGTGTACGAATTAAAGAGATATTTTTATTGTCAAATTATACATTAGAATTTATGTACAAAGTAAAGAGACATTTTTATATGTTATGTTATACATTAGAATTTATATGCAAATTAAAATAAACATTTTATGTGTCATGTTATACATTGAAACAATATACAAATAAAATATTTCTTTTTATTTGTTAAAGTTAAAAATAGAAATTGCATAAAAATAATGAAAATAAAAATTATCTTTTTATTTGTCATTAGCAAAAATGTCATGTGAATAAAATACATATTTATTTGCCATTAGAAACATGCAGAAATGAATGCAAATAGAATACATTTTTATTTGACATTATAAACATGTAGAGATGTTATGCAAATAAAACATTCTTTTATTTGGCATGTTAAGCCACGTTAATGGAATTGTCGAGTAATTTATATTTATATATAATTTTATACATATAAACATAAATTAAAATTAAACGAATCACGCGTGGTAGTTCGCGTTTCGGAATCGTAACTTTGAACGAATATATGAAAAATCCAACCGTCAGATTTTCCCAAAACTGGAACTGTTAGGACCGCTTAGGGAAGATCTTTCCAACGATATAGATCTTGTTAAAATCCAACGGTTATATTTCGAGAAATATGTAAATCAAATTTGGGTAAAAACAGTGCCAAGGCTACCTATTGACCCGAAGCGTCGTTAAATTAAATTGGACTATTTTCATATAAATAAAAACAGCGATAAATCGTTATAAAGTAGTATTAGTGATATGAAATGATTTAAATTATATATATGCGAGAATTATTTGAAAAGACCGAGTTCAATCTCATTTCAAATAATTATACGGTGATTTAAATCGAAGATATTGAAGACGGTGATTGAAGACCAGCGATCTTCACATCGAATGGACGACTACTGATGCCTGGCATTGGGTAGCTCCCAGTAAAGGGTTAAAGTGGTAATTTTCCGGACGTACTTGTTGATTGTCCGGATAAGCGAGCATCTCTCTTCTATATTGGACATACGGGACGAGGAATAAGGTGTCTCCGGTTTCGTTCAGACCCAGAACGGACTTGTAAATGGTTGTGTGTCTGACATTGAATTTCATTCCATGTAAATTGATTTCTATTTAATATATATCTGTTTGGTGGCGGAGAATTTATTCTCTTGCTTAACACCCTTGTCTGAGATGCACGAGCTCAGATGTTATATACTGATAGTTATTGGTCGCATGGCGTGGATTGTCAATGTGGCATGCCAAGATGCAAATGATCAAGGCTTTTGTTGAAAAGCAGAGCCTTGTGGTTGATGATCAAAGCACAACCCATTTAGGCATAGCTTTGTGTATAGCAATACTTCGCGAGCCTCATACCCCGGTAGGAGTCAAAAAGGGGATAATGGACCCAAAGAGTTTATGTGTTTCTTTCTAGCTAGAAGTGGTGTCATGGTATGGAGCTCAGACATTTTTACTCATGTGGATGATGGATTACGAGGCCTCGGATATATGTTGGTCGATAGTGACCAATTGATAGGTTCCGTAGGACAGGGAAATGTGTGTTTAGGCATAATTAATCCACTAAAGTATTTATGGACCGGCCTTTGAGGATCCAAGGGTTGTCCGTAGGTGTGATCCTGAGACATTTGCTAGAGTGTCTCGAATCGGTAAGGAGATCGTCCCTAGCCTTGACTCATGATGGAAACCCAATTTCCAATACAACATTACGGTTTTGATTGTAAACCAATATATGGCGACATAGTAGGATGGGGTACTATGTCGTCTAGGATTGATACATTTACTTTGAAAGTATTTTAAAACTGATTAGACACTAATAATAATATTTAAATATTATTTTATACGTACCAAGCATGTTTGACCATTATAAGGTAGAACTCTTTTCTCCGGTTTGCTTTGCATTGTGTGATGGGACTTGAGTCTTATAATGATTTCATTTTTCTAAAAAGCATTGTGTTGTATTGAATAAAGATTTATTTAATATATGCACTGACAATCTAATGGAGTAAACCCGTTCTGCATTAGCTGCGTGGTCCTGTGATTAGCCATATTGTTAGATAAGTTAGGAAAGATTTCTCATACCAGTCCCATGACTGACATGTAGTTTGTTTCACTTTGCAAACTTGGGTGCCCTTATTTCCCACATGGGCAGTCGAGTGGCTTGTTTTGCAGATATATTGAGTAGGATTCTGGATCGAAGTTTAAAGTTGTGTCCAGAGCATTGATAGTCTTTTGCTGTGTTGGTTTATTTGTTCTGCTGTATTGTATTAAAATTGTTGTAAATTAATCTTCCACTGTTGTATTATTATATTCGATGTACTCTGATATTCTGTACTCTAATGTAACATTATTATGATGTTAATAAAAGTCTTTTGTTATTTGTTCTGATGTGTTGCATGCCCAGAGTTAGCGTATGCGGTATTCGAACGGTCTTGGTCAATTTTGCGACGATTAGGTCCAAGCGAAATCTGTGTCGTTACAAGATCTCTCGGGCATTCAGCGGATACCATGTCGGTACACAACACCGCACCCATTTTCTCAGGTTGGCAGAATTTCATCACTACAACCTATTAGTAGGCAGGCAAACTCACCTACTGGGTTAATCGAATCCATGCAAAACATAAATTCATGTCGATCTAACCATCAACATACCATCATACCGGGGTGTGAGGCTATCACGAGGTCCCGTCATACATAAAGCTACACATTTAAGCCATACTTTGATCATCACCACAGAGCCCTTCTTTTTAACAAAAGCCTTGATCATTGCTCAGCACTTAGCATGCCCCATGGTCAGTCCATGCCAGACATGCAATCTATCCACAAGTCCGTTCTGGGAATAGGAACGAAATCGAAGGCACTTGATTCCACGTCCCCGCCTGGGAGTGCAAGTCCTTGCAATCCGATACGCTTCAAGTACGGTCAGATAATGCTGTTACTTTAACCTCTTGAGGAGCGACCTCGAGGCATCAACAAGCTATCCATTCAATGTGAAAAATACCGGTCTTCAACCATTATCATTAAGAAATTAATCTTTTCACGTCGTATAATTATTCGAAATGAGTAAAAACCCGACCGTTCCAAATAATTAGTGCATCTTTTAAAACCAATCGATTTACAGGATTTCATGAACCTCATTCCATTCTTTTATTCAATCCATTCATTAAAACTATATCAAGTTTTAAGGCATCAAAAATCTTCATTTCTATCTCATGGAGCAAAACTGGTAATACTCCATTTTTAATCATCTTATGTTTTGGTAATTTTAATTACCTTTCCTTCAAATCTTGTTGAAAGATTTCAAATCAAATATTCTGATTACTTAACTTCCAATTCCAAGTCAAATCTTTTCAATAATCCTTATCAATTATTTTCCATTTTCCTAATGTAAAAATACGTTCATTCCTTTCCTAGAAATCTTTATAAATAAAGATTTCATTTGCTTAACTTGGAAAATTATCTTACCTTTTCATGGGCCAAAGAACAATGTTATTGAAGGCATCATTCACAACAAACCCAAAATCATATTTCTTTTATATTGGAATCTCTACAAAAAATCATAAAGGTTTATAATCGATATAAACCTCCATATCCAACAAAAACTATAAGCGGGATAACAACACAGCCTATTAAATTCCTCGAATAGTCTGAGTCATCATCCATGGAGACTTATCTCAGTGAATGAACAATCTGGTTTCTATTCAATTTCAATTTAATTAAATAGATTGGAAACTTGGGTTCTAATTTACTATTATTAATAATTTCATTTATTAATAAATAAACTCCTTTATGTTTAAATGAAGATCTTATTAAATGTTTAAATAAGATTATATTGATGTCGATAGGTGAACTATTCATGAATTGTAGATACGCAATGGTTTCGTCTGAGTTCACTAGAAAATGTCCATATCAATTGGAAGCTTCTTCCCTATGAATTGCATAGATCAACCGAAGACACCTTTATATTTAAATAAAGGTCTTATTAAAAGTCAAAACCGGATTTCTTGAAGGGTTCACTTTAGTTGCTAAATAACTCACTTTAACATGATTCATTTTTATCTTACCAAATATTAATATATTTGGTCCAAAACACTTTTAAATCATTTAATATGATTTTTCCATATTTTTACATAATTATAAACACCTTTTTACGAAAAAATCGAATTTGGCACTTGAACTGCCGAAACTGGATTTTTCGGTCAAACTAATTTAGACTTGTACGAAAATCCAACCGTTGAAAAATATTTCTTTTTCTTTTGTTGGAAAGCTATTCAAATTTCAGACAAAACATGATGCATTTAAAGAAAATTCGATGGTTAGATCTCCTGGAATTTCAATTTCAAATTTCAGTTCGAAATTCGCAAACTGTTGCTACGCAACGAGTCCTATTCGAACATGATAGTAACTTATTATTAAAACTGAGTCGAAATACTTCAAAATATGTTTAACTTATTATTAAAACCGAGTCGAAATACTTCAAAATATGTTCAATATTATTAAAACCATAGTAAATAACTTTTGGAATTCAATTTCCACATTTTTGATCTTTAGATCAATTATTCCACATTTAAATATTTAAATTAATATTTAAATCATTAAAATAATATTATTCTTCAAAAATGGTTATTAAAGTCTCAAAATTGGATAATTCCCATTATACAAATAAGTAAGAATATTGAAACCATATTTCGCAAAACCGAGTCCGTTTGTTAGGCAAATGTAACTTCAATTTACTATTCATCGTAAAATCGATTTACTATTCGTTTCAATATTCGATAAGCCATAACTTGTTCTTAACTTCATCAAAACCCATTCGTTCTTTTGCAAAAGTTCATTGTTATGAACTCAGTTTCATATCCGGAAAGTGTTGGAACTTAAATTCAAACTTTTCTTTTCGCCGATAATTTTATTATTAAAATAATCATTTAAATCCAATTTCTGGAGTGAAACTCATTCAACTCCTGTATAACCCCAGAATTTGGGTATATACAAACATCCAATAAACGTAAACAAGATGTCATGTGCCTTACAAGTTGCAACCAAACTCGTTAGTTATTTAACGATATATGTTAGTGTCAATTTAGTTTCTATTTCCAGAAAATTTTATCTTAACCTCCTCTATATGGGAGCATCGATACAACCACACTATTGCCTTAAAAGGCCATCCAAATCACATATCAAACCAAATGATGTTCATAACCATTAGTCAACCCAATCCCAATATCAGACACTACAGCATCGGCAAAGCAACCACATACACAATTTAGTGAACACTTGGGATTGATGTGGGTCATCATCCCAATACCCTATGTAGGGGTTTACTAATAAATAGCAATCTGTGTAATAAACACATGGGACTAGTGTAATTTCGTCCCACGACCTGTGTAGGGTTTCCAAACAATGTCAAACATTTTAAGTCACACAACAACATGCATGAAATCATTTCACATAAACAAATGCCACAAGCAAATGTGAGGGGATAAACCACTCATCACCCCAGTAGGTTCCTTCAATTCCTTCACTTTAGGACAATTACAGCTTTGCGCTTTTTGTCAAATGTTTAACAACCTAGCCATTAAGGGTTATAATTAACATTAGCCCTTGTAATATTAATACCTTCTCTAATTAACATGAATATACTTTTAAACATATATATTGATTTCTAAATCTAACTATATTCATATATGAGAATACCTTGTTACTTGGATTTAACCAACTTAAATTCATGATTACAATTTTCAAGTATCATTATAGCTTTCACAATATTACACCTAATATTGCGAATCACTTAAACGGGAAATTAGCTTATTACCTTTAGAATTTTCATTCCTAACTCAACTCCAATGACATCAATACTTCACATAGGTGTTAGTTATCCTAAAATCATTTATTATTTCACATAGGAATATTCAATTTTGCTATTACCATTTTCTAATTCCATACACAAATTTGCTAATAGAATTTTCTTTTTACCTTCAGGATCTAACTTCTAATCTCAACAGATTCACATATAAACTTCATGGAAGTGATAGGCTATTAACTACAACCTTAATCCATGAATATTCACCACAAATTTATTTAGGTTTTCTCTTTTAGAAATTCATACATACACCTTGTATGAATTTTATTAAAACTAGTTTTAAACACTTTAAATCAAACTATTTCTTACCCAGAAGCTTGCAGATCTTAGCCTAAGGTATATAAGTCCTTCCGTTAGCTTTTCCTTCCATTATCTTCTTCTTTTCCTTTGAAAATCCTTTTTTATTTTTGATAAGCGAGAAAAACGTAAGCATCAAGTGGGTAGTGGGAGGAGATTTTATGGAGGAGGAGGTGATTAAATGGAAGAGTTTGGTTCTCCTTTACTTCTTCTTTCTTTTCCCTTTAATTTCTCCTTTGATTTTTTTCTTTTTTTTCTTTTTTTTCTTTTCTTAAATCATTATGATATTTTCGGCCACGGCAATGGAGGAAGGGAGGAGCAAAATTCGTTCTTGAAAAATGGAGAGATAAGGATGGTATAGGATATATATAATAAAGGGGTATTGCATGGATGCTTGACACGTGGCTTATGGATATGCATGAAAGAATGAGTGGCCCATATTCATCCTTATCCTTAGGAATAGTAACTTGTGTTTTCTCAAGCACCTCCCGGCCTTGTGTCGGAGTATCAAATGATAACAGTTTTCAAAAATTCTTTAACCATAAGGTCCGGTTTCTAACGTAGTTCAATCTTATGTGTTCAAATATAAAATCTGAGCTCGTTTTCATTTTCAAATAATTTAATTTAGTTTTTTTGTTAATAACTTTTTATATTCGATAAAGAATTTTCTCGACTTTTTACATAGACAATATCCTACATTTAGGATTTTGCTGGATAGGTCTCAAGTTCCAATTTTGCTATTAGCACTATTAAATTCCAATTACCATCAAAATTTAGTTCAAATTTTGGCCTTTTATTTTTTCTTTTCCACATATGGATGCCATTTTGTGTGAAACTTCCTGAGTACTAAAATTCACTATTCCAACAGAGGTGGTGTTACGATATAGAGATATCCCATTCTGAAGATATCCTCAATATCTTCCGTTTTTAGTTTAACTTTTAACCTTTCAATCTTTAATCAGTATTAAACGGATTTTATTTTTGGCCAAACTTGGTTGGTTACCTAATTTCATTTTTCCGAATTCTACAGAACCAGTTTCAGGGTTTGGAAATAAATATTTCTTATACTTCCTTTGTAAAAGTGCTATTTTTATATTAAAGCTCATTATTATAGCCATGTTCCAATTATATCATTATCCATTTTCAATTTTATTTTGATTCTTATGAAATTTGGAAATTCTAAATTGGTTCCATATTTCTGGGTCGTTACAGCTACTTTATGCATTACCTAATAGCAAAATTCTCTTTTTCAAAATTATATCATATTAGAATTATGAAATTTGATTTTGATTTCTAACATCCACCACATTTAATTTTGCAATTCCAGACTCCAAGTACAAGATACGTATTCAATGGTAAGTTTTACTATTAATTGTGTTGACCTAGTTAGATACCTTGACTTTGAGTTAATTACACTTGGACATGATACCAACTTTATATAACTAAGGAGAAAAAAATCCCTATTAACTTGTGTTTTACTTCTATTGCTATAATTCAGACCTAGTTTTAGAAATTCATTGGACATTGTGTCTTAATTCAACGATAATCCAATAAACGTACCCACGATGAAGTTCCATAATGTTTTTAAGTTGATGGATCTATGTAACATCGTAACTTCAAGGTCGATTTCACCTTAATTGTATTAACTGGCACATAGTCCTTGAGTGAGTTATTTCATAGTTTTTTTAATATACTTCAGGAGATCCTAACGATCATTAAACTCCCGGCATAAATTAAGTTGTGCATGCACGCTTCAACTCCTGAATGAGGCAATTCTTAAGTATAAAATATCTATCGAAACGCAATCCATTAATACTCCAGCAATCATGTTTAACATAGTACAAAACATTTAGAGGGAATAACATACTATTACTCTCAACAAATAGATGTATTGATATCATATCTCAAAACTTAACTAAGAAATCCAAAACAACATGTTATTTTTAATGTGATAAATTTGTCATGTATTGTAACATCCCAAGTTTTTTTCGATAATTTAAAATATTAAATTTAATATGTTTGAATAAAAATTTGTTTTAAATATTAAAATTTATTATTTATGTCTTATATTGATAAGGTAGGAATAAGATTTGACTTGTTGAACAATAATACGCAATAGCTATATATGAGCAAGTTTGGAGTTGATAATTTATTTAATCAGAAATTTGAAAGTTATTTGAATTCTATATTTTGATTTGATTAGAGATTATAACTGTTGAATTTAATTTTAGGTAAATAAGTGAAAACTGAATATTTTATTAATAAATATTGAAATTTGACATTATTGAAATAATCTCAAAATTCGATGAAATTAATTTTATTGAATCAGAAATGGTAAATTAGTTTATGATCAAAAATTTCGTAGCAGTCGGAATTATAGTTTGATCAGAAAATTTTAAAACGCGTATAAATTTATATGTACAATTCAGTTAAATAATCAAGTTTTAGTAGAAACTGCTATAGACTTTGGAATTGTGCTGTGAAACATATCCCATTGCGATCAGAAGGTGTCAAAATCTATTGTTAGGCAGTAAGCAGGCCGTATTTGGGCTCAGTCCAAATTTTTGCTTTAAAACACGCTAAACGAGAATTATAATATTATAAAATATATTCCAAAACCCTAACTATTCCTCAGCCGCCATGTATTTTCAATGGCCATAAAAATTCGATTCTTTCTTCTTTAATTTCTTGAAATCCGATCAAAAATTCGAGACAATTACAAAGCGAAAATCATAGCTCGTCTCGAGCTTTATGAATCCATACGGTTGGATCAAATTACAACAACTTATATTCGCCAGAATCGAGGCAAGAACACGACGTGGGTATTGATCCGTTGGAGGCTGGAGGAGTGATCGAGTGAGCCCTACTTTCGGCAGTGGCAGAGGACCAAATGAAAAAGTTGTGGGTGGTGATCGATTGGAGGCCGGTGGCCTGTGGGAGGTTGCGTGTTGATGGATTAGGTTGCGGCTTTGGGTTATCTGAGTTTTCCTGGAGCGTTCAATTTCACGAAGAAGAAAAGTGGGAAACATATGCTGACGTGGCGGAATCTGTATGGGTAGGGTTTAATCTTGTTTTATTTATTTTATTTTGAAATTCAAATAGTAAAATGTAAATAACTTCTTCATATGAACTTAGTTTGACATGTAGTCAGTTGCGTTGTGATCGTATCAAAATTCCGGACGGCGTGGCGCTGTTTTGAACAATTCTGAGATTGTTGATTTTTGGGCTAAGAATTGGGATTTCAATCTTGTTTGAAATCAAGGTGAGTGATTAAACCACTCACATCTAACTAAAATATCTGATTGTTAGTTAAATTAAATTCATGTCATGATATGATTGTATTGTTTGCTTTTTGATTGTTTAATTGCATATTTATGTTAAATCTGTATAGACTAAATAATTTAATTTAACTGTTATGTAAAACGTACTGTTATAGATTAATTTCTAGTTTTAATAATAAAAAAAAGAACCTCATATTTGATGACTAGTTACTGATATTATTGAACTGTTCAGATGTGTTAATTTTGATGTATGCCTTGAATTTGTAAATTTAATGTGTTAATATGTAATCCGTCTTGTTATCAACACTATTTATATATGTTATTCACTTTTGTTGATTAATCCCAACCATCACCCTAGATGTTACGGGCATCAAATAAACCCGGGATTAATCATTAAAAATGAATTTAGACCGTAGGTTGAAATGATAAATAGCTATGACCCTGATTTGGATTGAAATGATATATATCCTTCCCCAAAATACTAAAATTAAATTTTAAGCATTACTTGGCCATAGGATAGAAAATTTTATACGCACGCTGGTTGGTTAAATAAAAAACTGTCTTTAACCTTGAATTTTGGAGTATTTTTTTAAAAGACAATAAACGATATTATTAATCTATTTTCTTTAAATTTGAACTTTGAGCTTTGAAATTAAAATTTTAAATTTTAAGGAATTCATATATATGAATAACTAAAGTTCAAACTGAATTTAATATAAAATATAAATTTATCAAAATTGAATCTTTGATATTTACTTTAAATTAAATTGGTTTATATTAATAATTGAACTGTGAACTCGAGATTTTATAAATGAATAATTCAAGGTGAGAATTATGATTGAAATTTAATTATTAAATCGGATTACTAAATCGAATTGTTTGAAATCGAACTGTTGAACTGAATTGAATGTGAATGACAAGTCAAATCCTTGTAAATTAAGATATTAAAATTAGTCTAATTGATTTGAAACTGAAATATGATTTCCTGTTTGGTTAAATTTTGAAGATATGATTCTAATTCCAATTATAGTATTTTTAGACCATTTATAAACTATTTTATTTTTATAATAATTTTTTTTATAAACTATTTACCTTCTAACTATTTTATTTTATTATTTATTTTAAATTAATTATTTTATTATTTATTTTAAATTAATTGTTTTAATATTTACTATTTATTTTATAAACTACTTTATTATTTTAACTATAGACTTTACTAAATTTGATTTTTCTATTCTAAATACAGATGATTTATTTTCAAACTGTTTAAATTATACATCTAAACTATTGTTAGCCAACTTTGTGAACTAGGCAACACAAAGTCAAGATGTCAAACATTGAAGAGCATTTTTAATTAGCAGACTTCGGTTCGGATCGGAGAGACCATCACTACTCAGATCGGAGAAGACACTACAGCCTAGATCGGACAGCTGCAATCATTCAGGTCGGGTCAAAGCAACGTATCGGTTCGGATCGGATAAAATCTCCTGTTCGGATCGGTGAGCTATTGCTGTTGATAGTAGAGAGCGCATGTTCGGATCGGAGGGCAGTCTTCTTCAAGATGGATCGGAAAGCCACCCAATTGCTACAGAGATAGGTCGGAGCGGAGCAGAATAAAGAGAAGAGAGAATTGTCACCAAGACAATCCGGGTCGGATCGGATATCCCGATCTGAACCCCTGGTATATATATACCTCCGACCCGAACCCATTTTTCATATCGTTCCCCCTGCATAAGCGCCTGGATATCCGGATCGGCTATGACCAGTTCTTGCCCATAACGTCCATTATTCTGATGCATTGTCAACGTAGAAATCAATCCGAATCCGATGCTGATGGGATGAGTGACATGTGGCTCCGATCCGGATCGGGCTCTGAGCAATTTCACACCTATAAATACCCCGTCTGGAGACAAAGAAAAGGATATTTTTTGGGCATTTCGAGAATTCAACCACCTCCATAATCCGAACTCCATTACTCCCGGAGAATCCAAATCTTCTTTCATTATTTGTTTTAGTCAATTGAGTGAATATAAGTGAGTTGTGAGTGGAATCAAGTGAATATTACATTGTATTTGCAACTGAATCATTGAATATAGTGAAAGATAAGTGGACGTAGGCATTTCTTCGCCGAACCACTATAAATCCTGTGTGTTCATTTTTATTTTTATCTTATTTCCTTTGCTTTCAGTCAATTCGGGTGTTAGAACCACTTTTTGGTCTAACATTTTGGTGCTTTCACTGAGAACATCATCTGAATTCTTTATTTTCCGGGATTTCTTTCTACTTTTTGGACCGTTGAGTTCAAAGAAGTTAATCCTTAAGTTTCTACGCTCTTTTATATTTGTTGAAGTGATTGTCAAAGAATCATGGCCAAAGGAAAAGGCAAAGAAGTTCAGTCTGGTCGAGGAAATGGAGCTGGCGAAGATCAGCAAAATGCGGTTGTAACAAGGTCTCGTGGGCAGAGTTCAGCAGCAGGAAGAACCAATGCAGGAAATCCAAGCCGCCAACAGGGGGAAAGCTCCGATCCGATCCGAGTAGGAGAGTCCGAAGCAGTGCATTCCCCCAATCTGAACCGACCCGAGCAGCTTGCCACGTACCGATCCGACCAGGCTCCCCAGCTCCGAACCGACCCGACCCGACCTCCTATCTCCGATCTAATCCGACGCTTGGTGAAGCTGGAACCTCCACTCGAGTCCCTACGAATGCTCCGATTCCAGCCACTAGGGTTAGTGATCAGGTTAATCCATCTGCGCCCATCACACAAGGAGATTTCTTGCGCTTACTTGACATGCTTGAGAGCACAAGGGAGGCTATGAAAGTCCACGAGCGCACTAATCTCATGATGCAGGAAAATATGAGGCTCATGAGTCAGGAGATTAGTGAACTCCGTCGACAGAGAACTCCATCACTGGTTCATCACACACCAGTGGATCAATCTTCATCTTCCGAGGAAGAGCGGCCCCGTGAACGAAGGTCGCTCGAACGACCTCAGAATGTGGAGCAGCTGACATTTGGATCTTTGGGATCTCGTGAGGATATTGCACGAGCGCTAGGAAACAATGACCCCACACGGGGGCAAAGACTCCAGTCCCCTCCTCCCGAGATCGACCGGGAGCGCAGGGAACGGAATCGAGCAGAAGCAGCTCGAAGAAGAAGGGCATCTCCTGAACAAGAACCCAGAAGGAACTCAGATACTAGGGCCAGGGAACCTGAGCGGCCCCTAACTAATGCAGATGTGCAGGCAATGGTTCGCCAGATCATGTCCAAGAGCCGGAACTATACAAATGAAGATTATGGCATTGAGCGAAGCCATACTCCTTTCACCGACGATATCCTCGACTTCCAATTTCCCCGGCGCTTTAACTTGCCATAGATGGACAAGTATAACGGAAGGACTGATCCGGGACAGCATTTGATGCGATACTCATGGCTCATGAATGCTGCTACTGCCCCTGATGAAGTGAAGTGCAAAGCATTCCCAATCTACTTAGAAGATGTGGCGCTGTTCTGGTTTACCCGACTTCCTCCTCGTTCGATTTCGAATTACAAGGAACTAAGCGAGCGTTTTATGAACCAGTTCTGACTCCATGCCCGAAAGTCCAAAAGTGTTATTGAATTATCGAGAATCAAGCAGGCACCAGGAGAGTCTTTGAGGGCATATCTTGACCGTTTTAACCAAGCTGTGACTGAGGTCAGTGACCCGCATGAGCCCACTATTCTGATGGCATTGAAGGAAGGAGTCGATCCTGAATCCGAGTTTGGAGATTACCTTTCTGGGAAAACACCCTCCACAAGAGATATATTCTACGAAAAAGCCGATATTTATCTAAGGCGAGAGGAGGCCAGGGCAAACCGAAAGAGAAAGTCTGAGACGGCTTCAAAAGAAAATGTGTAGAGTAATATCGCCGTGAAGCAGTCTGGGGAAAGTTCTGGCAAGGTTGAAGTAAATGTGGGAAACAAGGGTGGAAACAACAATGCTGGAAGCGGGGGTAACAACAACAATAACCGTAATCCGAACGGTAGCAGAAGAAACAGAAATAGGGGAAGCGATCCTAACAAAAGACCCCGATTCCAGACCTACGAGAATTATACACCATTGAACGACACCCTGGAAAATATTTACCTGGATACGTACAATGTGTTACAGTACAAAAGACCGCCACCTCGTGATTCGACCGAGAAAGAAATGGCGACACGGAAATTTTGTTTGTTTCATGGAACTCATGGGCATTCAACCAATGAATGTCGGCATTTGAGGGATGTGATTGAGAAGCTGCTGCGTGAAGGGAAGTTGGATGAATACAAGGTTGCCCCGAGGGACGGGGGGCAAGGAGAGCAGGCTCCAAAACAGATTCTACCTGCTCCCAAGCCTACAGCGCAGCAGAAAGGTAAAGGAATTGTTATCAACTCCATAGTAGGCGGACCTCACCCGGCAATCCGAAGTTTCAGATCAATGGATCAATATGTAAATGCTGCCAAGCATCTAGACGTGAATGAAGGTGATGATTTGGAAGATATCACCCCTATAAAACAACAGAAGACCATGTTTGACGACGTGGTATTCCGCAGCCGAGATAATACCGGGATCCAATCACCCACTGATGATCCGTTGGTTATTACTACCACCATTGGGCCAGCCTTGGTTCATAAGGTATTAGTAGACAACGGAAGTTCCGTTAATATTTTGTTTAAAAAGTCATTTGATCAGATGAAGCTTGAGTCTGAGGATTTGAATCCATGTGAAGGATGGATCAGAGGCTTCAACGGGGCATCAACAGCTCCTATGGGATACATAGAATTGCCCGTGACCTTGGGGCAAGGAGAACGCAGAAGGGTGCGGATGCTTCAGTTCGTAGTATTGGACGTAGATTCGCCTTATAATGCATTTTTGGGGAGGCCTGCCCTTGCTGAATTCAGAGTTTGTATCACCCCCTGGTGTTTATTGCTTAAGTTCCCAACCGAAGCTGGAACTGGAGTAATGAGAGGGGATCAAGTTTCCGGACGGGCCTGTTATGTGGCCGAACTAAAGATGTTGATGAAAGGACTTAACATCGAGAGTGAAGATGCCTCGCCTCCCCTAAAGGGGGGCTCGGCGTAGCAATTAGAGAAATCGGCCCCGAAGGAGTTGCTAAAAGGAACGCCTGAAGACCTGGATCCCAGAAAAGACGAGGAACCAGAGACTAAGAATGCAACTCCTAATGAAGCGACAGTGGAAATTCCCATTGATGACACTGATCCGACAAGAGTCTTGAAGATTGGGTCTCAATTGGATCCATGTCGGGCCAAATAACTAACGGACTTTTTGAAGGCGAACTTGGACGTGTTTTCCTGGACCCACGCTGACATGTGTGGGATATCGCCATCCATTATAAGTCACAAATTGAATGTAAACCCGAAACATCCGCCTGTGAAGCAAAAGAGGCGCATGCTGGGCCCAGAGAGGTCGGTTGCTCTCAAAGAGGAAGTAGAGAAGTTGAAGCAGAATGGATTTATTCGAGATTCGACATATCCCGACTGGATATCGAATCCCGTCTTGGTAAAGAAGCCAAACGGAAAGTGGCGGACTTGCATTGATTTTTCAGATTTGAACAAAGCTTGCCCAAAAGATAGTTTCCCACTTCCCAGGATTGACCAGCTTGTAGATTCGACAGCAGGTCATGAGCTTCTCTCTTTCATGGACGCATATTCTGCATACAACCAAATTCCTATGCACGTGCCAGACCAAGAACATACGAGCTTCATTACGAATTTGGGATTATATTGTTATGTTGTAATGCCATTCGGATTGAAAAATGCCAGAGCTACTTACCAGCGCTTGGTGAACAGAATGTTTTATAATCAAATAGGAAAGACTATGGAAGTTTATGTGGATGATATGCTTGTCAAATTGAAACAGTCCTCCAGCCATACGCAAGACTTGGCGGAAATGTTTGGTATCCAGCGAAAGTATCAGATGAAATTGAATCCTCTGAAATGCTCATTTGGAGTGGCATCGGGAAAGTTCCTTGGCTTCATTGTAAGCTCCCGAGGAATTGAAATCAACCCTAGACAGATATCAGCGATTAGAAATATCGAAGAGCCGAGGAGAATTAAAGACGTCCAAAGTCTTGCAGGGAAAGTAGCGGCGCTGAGTAGATTCATCTCCAAAGCCACAGACAAATGCGTTCCGTTTTTTGATTTGATTAAAAGAGGAAAGAAGAACTTTGAGTGGACTCTGGACTGTGTTGAGGCCTTTCGAAATTTATTGGAACTGCTAGAGAAACCGCCGATTTTATCAAAGCCCGTAGATCACGAAGAATTGTTCGTTTACTTGGCAGTCTCGGCTCACGCCGTCAGCACAGCCCTGGTTCGAGAAGAAGACAAAGTACAAAGGCCAGTGTATTATGTAAGCAAGAAATTAGCAGCGGCAGAGCGCAACTACCCAAAAATTGAGAAGCTCGCTTACAGCCTCCTGATCGCATCCCGAAAACTTCGTCACTATTTCCAAGCTCATCCAATAACCATATACACCGACCAGCCCTTAAGGCAGGTGTTGCAGAGACCCGAAGCATCGGGAAGGTTGATCAAATGGAACATAGAACTAAGTCAATTTGATTTGAATTTTCAACCACGAAAGTCAATCAGGGGGCAAGCTCTAGCAGACTTTATTGCGGAGTTCACCATTCCAGAGGAGGAAGTAATCGATGACAGAGTGGTTAAGTCCGAGGATGAGTTAAAGATAGATCCGTGGAAACTATATACAGATGGAACCAAGAACGGCCGAAGGTCCGGAGCTGGAATCGTCTTAGTCACTCCCGAAGGACGGTCGTTATATTACGCCCTGCGATTAGAATTTTCGGCGACTAACAATGACTCTGAATATGAAGCCCTGATTGCCGAGCTGAAGCTTGCTAAAGACCTCGGAGTAAAAATGTTAGACATATTCTGTGACTCTAAAATTGTTGTTTGCCAAGTGCGAGGGGAATTTGTGGCTCGAGGACCTCGACTTATCGCCTACCTCAGGAAAGTGAGAGAGCTATTGAATAGCTTAGAGCGGTACAACATAACACACATTCCCAGAGTTGAAAACCAGAAAGCGGATAGGCTGGCAAAGCTGGCTAGTTCCGACAATCCAGAAGAGACTGAAATAATTCCAATTGAAACATTGGAATCGCCAAGCTTTGAGTCAATGGAAATTGAATTCGCTTTTGAAGCGGAACCAGAGAAGGAGTCGTGGATGACTCCAATTAAGAATTTCCTTAAGAATGGGACACTCCCATCAAAGAAGAGTGAGAAAAGAGCTGTAGTTCGCAAAGCTACCAGATATGTCATACAAGATGATACTCTTTATAGGCAAGGATTTTCTATGCCCCTGTTACGATGTATAGCACACGACGACATCAAGCGTGTACTAAGAGAAGTACACGAAGGTGAGTGTGGAGATCATACAGGAGGTCAAACTTTAGCAAAGAAGATATTGCGATACGGATACTTCTGGCCTACGATTAATAAAGATGCAGCTGATTATTCACGACGCTGCGATAAGTGCCAGAGATTCGCCAAAATCCCCAGGGCACCGTCGACCCAACTTAAATCAATGGTGAGTCCTTGGCCATTTGCCACGTGGGGAATTGATATCATTGGAGTTCTACCAATTGCTAAAGGAGGAGCTAAGTATGCAATAGTGGCCGTGGACTATTTTACGAAGTGGGTGGAAGCTGAGCCCTTGACCAAGATCACGGCAAGAAAGGTGATAAGTTTTGTGGTCAGAAATATTATATGCCGGTTCGGGATCCCAAGGACGAATATAACTGACAACGGAACCCAATTTGATAGTACTGAATTCAGAAATTTCTTCCAGAAGTATAAGATAGACAAACGATATACTGCAGTTGCCTATCCGCAATCGAATGGGCAAGTAGAGGCAATAAAAAAAGTAATAAAATCCATCCTCAAGAAACGGTTAGAGCGTGCAAAGGCAAAATGGGTTGAGAATTGCCCTCAGCTTTGTGGGCATATCGAACAACATTTAAAACGGCCACCGGTCATACCCCTTTCTCTCTCTCCTTTGGCTCAGAAGCTGTAATTCCAGTTGAACTAGAAGTTCCTTCCCATAGGGTGACATATTATGACCCGATGACGAATCGGGCACTCTTACTTGAGTCTCTTGATGAAGTCGAAGAAAAAAGGGACGAAGCAGATTTGCGTGCGGCAAGACATCGACATCAGATGGCACGCTATTACGACAAAAAAGTTCGCCTCAGGACTTTTGAACCAAGAGATTTGGTGCTAAAGAGAGTCTTTCCATCCCTTCCTCACCTCGGTCCAAAATGGGAAGGACCCTTTGTCATCCAACGAAAACTTGAAAAAGGAACCTTCAAGTTAACGACCGTAGATGGCGAAGAAGTCCCTAGAGCATGGAATGCCCAAAACTTAATGCGATATTTGGATTAGAAATGCTGTACTTTGTGTTATTTTTCTTATGAACTCTGTAATAAGGCACGACTTGCCTTGGGAAAATCTGACGATACGAATGAAGAACTATAAAGTGGATGTAGGCTACGACTTAGCCGAACCACTATAAAAATATTGTGTGTTATTTACTTTTATGCATTACATATATACATTCATAAGTTATTCTGTTGTGATTATAAAATACAGGATGACTCAAAGCCTAAAAAGGTTGAAAACAGTTTAGACATAAAAAGAAGCACAACGACTATTTGTACGATAAGACATAAAAGAATGAGAAAACGACATTCTTAACTCTAACTCTCCAGAGAGAGAGAGTATAAAAGCGTCTCCGACTGAGCGCTGAAAAAGAAATTCTTCTCCTAACTCTAACTTTCCAGAGAGAAAGAGAGTATAAAGGCGTCTCCGACTGAGCGCTGAGAAAGAAATCTTTCCCCGCTGAAAGACCGGGGAATGAATAGATTACTAAGCTCGAACTCTAACTCTCAAGAGAAACAGAGAGAGTATAAAAGAAATGCCAGAAAAAACGACAGGTACTGACGACACAGGAAGTGCTATCCTGTCAGAGAATCGGGAGCATTCAGATTGCTTGATTAAGCATTAAATAATTTGTGGGGATTGATTGGGGACACGTATGTATACGCATATTTCCCCCCTCCACAACTTCGTTTCATAACTATAGACATGCATTTTTACATAAGTGCAGAACTACTAACAAACAAACATTGCAGAAAATGAGTTATTTTTTATTTACAAATGAATGAATTTGTACAGGAAAATAGCTAAAAAAGAAAGTGCAGGAGCCACTCTTGTAGCAGCAATTATTGGTTCACTAAATGCTAAAACGATACAAGGCAATCCATTATTTAGATTTTGAATGAGCCTTGGACTTCTTGGCGGCTTTCTCCGCATCCTTTGCCTCTTTCTCAGCCTCTGTCAAGATTCGTTTTGACTTCTTTTTTCCTGAAGATACGGTGCTGGAGCCAGTAGACTGCTTCCCAGAGGGCGGAGCGCTGGAATCAAGAGAAGATTTTTTAGCGAGTTCCTCGGTAATAGATCTAGTTCAGAGCTTAACAACTAACCTTGATCCCGCATCCACAACTGCGAGGGGCTTGAGGGCTTCGGGGTCTAGTTCTTTAGCTTTTAATTGCAAGCGTTTGTCTTGATCGGCTTTCATTGCAGCCAAGGTAACATCATCAGCATTTTTTGACTCCCCGACTATAGCAACTTCTGGTTCCTCTTCATGCCCCCCGTCTCCGCCATCGTCCTTTAAAGCTGCTATCATTTCTTCATCATGGGGAGTGGCGACCTTAGTTGGCTCACTTTCTTCTCCCAAGTCTATAGGAGCAGCCTTATCCTCTCCTCTTTTGGCCTTTTCTGCAGGTTTTGCCCCGGCGGTGGCTCCCTGAGTCACATCTGTCTTTTCGGATGACTCAACACCTATAGAATGAGAAGCAACAGTTATCAACTCAGGTGAAAACAATGGGTCTTTCATCGATTGTTCAATCACGTGGCAAAAGGTAGAAATAGCCTTGGCAAATTGAGGAGAAAAGGTAGGGATACCTTCCGAAGACTTTTCTGCGGGGGTGGCTACTACCTCTGATGTTGTTTCAGGAATAGGAGACAGCAGAGTTGTTCGGGCAATTCCCGGATTTTCAGGATCATACCCCTCTACTTCAGAAGTCGCAGGAACAGAAGAAGAGGAACCAGCTTCGAGACCAGTTTTCTGTTTAGACTTCCGTCTCTCTTCTTCCATGGCCTCAACAATAAGGCGGCGCCCTTCAGCTAGGCGCTCCGGTTCATCATCCCTCAAGTATTTTTCCATAAGCTTATCTTCATCGATAGAATCGGCTTTGAGCTCCTCTTTTTCCCACTCAATAATCTGATTCCATACTTGAACTAGAGTGGATGGGTAATCTTCGATCCAAGAAATGTTTCGGCGACGGATGATATGTGCGAAGAATTCAATCATTAGTTCGCCGAAACCCTGAATATCAGCCTCCGCCTCAGATAATTGCTTGCGGGCTTCCTCCACAGATTTGATGGCACACTCCACATTGCCCTCGGCCAGGGCAGCCCTGTTCTCTGCTTCCAATAGCCTTGAAGCCAAATCAGCATTCTTCTTTTCTAGTTCAGCACTCCTCTGGGCTAACTCGGCATTTTTCCGCTCAAGGTCAGCATAAGCAAGGCGTGTCTTAGCAGCTTCTGACTTAGCCTCGTCAGTTTGCTTTTTTAATTCAGAACGCTCTTGAGTGTGAGATTCAAGCAAGTCATGGTAACGTTTTTGCATGTCCTCGAATTGTTGTTTGAAGTTAGAAGCGTCCCTTTGAGCGACAGCTAGCTGAGCTTGAGTGTCTTCCAAATCTTTTCCTAGAGCTTTTAAGGCTTTGGCATCCTCCTCCGCGGTCTTTTGCATTGAATCAGTATTTGTGATTAGAGTGCGGATGATTCTAGAAAGATTGCGTGAATATTTAAACATCTCAGTATACTGTTTTTCCACCGCATCTATCTTTGCTTTGGCCTCGTCTGCCCATTTAGAAGAAACAGGTTCAAGGGCAGGTAAAAAAGTCAAAGTCTCGAAGTAGTGTTCGGGAAATTGCCCCTTCAAATATGCCCGCTTTACTGCAGTTTCCGCATCTAGTGGGGGAGGAGTGGGGATTGTCAATTCGGTGTCCCTGTGTGAGGAGGATTTGGTAGATTCTTTTTCTGTCCTAGGTCGCTTAGTAGCAGGAACCTTATGCTTACTCCGAGACCCAGTTTCTTTCGGAGGACTTCTCTCTCTACTGCGCTTTTCATGAGAAGAAGTGGAGTCTTTAGATGGTGGTCTGTCCTCTTCCCTGCGGCTTTGATAACCCTTGTATTTCTCTTGTTCTGGCCGAACTGGTGAGCGAGAACGTGAGGGTCGAGAACGATAAGGATCATAAGGCCTTCTCTCCTCCCTACCACGATCATCCCGGCGATCATACTCGATATCCTGAGGTGGATTGGACATGCTGTGGCGAAGCTTCCTGATATCGTAGTAGGATCGAGACATCGTACCTGAATAATAAGACAAATGAAATTTAGAATTAATGGATTCATGGAGAAAGAGGTGTAATGAATGCTAATGCCATTATATAAAGTGTATCCTAAGTGGTGTGTTTCCCCCCAACCAACCCGAGTCTGAAGCTAGACTAGTACGGGCAGGCTCTTTGGCCTTAGCGGGAGTGGTCTCTTCAGAAGAGGTGAAGACTAAAGGATCCTTCCTGAAATCCTCTAAAGTGTATATAGTCTCAGGTAAGGGGAGATCCCCCAAACCCTGAAATATTTGCTCATCAGTACTAGGGACATCCCCCTCGGAAGCATGAAGTGGCGATTCTTGGGAGGATTTTGACTTTTCCAGAGAAGTAGCCTCCTCGGGGGCAGTATATCCTTCACGATGCTTTTCAGCCAGATTAGCCAATTCGTCATCTTGTGTAGAAGATGGAGAAGGTAAAGTTTGAAGAGGCGCTGTAGGAACTCCTGAGCCTTCTCCTGTCTCTGGGACTACCTCCACTGGAGGAATGTATGCGTATGGAGCCGTCCCATGACCGATGCTACAAAAAACGGATAACAGCCCATGAAAATGAAGGTATTCGTCTTTAAGGACTTCGTCAATAGTCAAGAATTTCTGATCGCCATTAAGAAGTCGGTGCATCCGATCAAAGAACACCTGATCTGATATCTGTTTGGGATTGTCGACTGCAAACAAAAAGGAAAACAAGTTAAGGTGATGATTCAAGTGTATAGAGCCCGGATTTAGAAAATCAATGCTTTACTTGATTTTGTTCACCTTCTGGCGCATCCAGGCTGTCGCTTCACGTAGAACCATTCTAGTCTGGAATCTCCAGCTTTACTACTGAATGGTGCTGAGATTATCTTCCTTTTTGGAACTGACTCAAAGTAGCAGAAAGATGGAGTCTCTCGAGTCCGATGCTTGAAATTATAGAAGAAGTGAACGTCATCGAACGTGAGCTCTATGCCTAAGATTTCACGATATGCTATGTACAAGGTGTGCAAATAGGCATATGAATTGGGATGCAACTGCATGGGGGCAATCCGCATTTGTCTTAAAAAGTCAACGATGAAGGGAGAGAATGGAGGAATGGCGCCGACCATGCACATCAATCGAGTGACCGCCATATATCCTTCTGGAGGGTTGTGGGGACGGTCAGAGCGTGAAGGCACTAGAGTGTCCCTTTTCATTATCCCGTACTTTAAGCAAATTCGGACAAGTCGATCGTTGTCGATTGTTGATTCAACGGAGTCTGGAGGTGATTCCAATATAATGGCCGATTCAAATTCATCAGGGGCTCGATCGTCACTAATCCCTCCTTCCTCCTCAAAACCCAGAGAAACTTCATTCTCTGAAGACACCTCGTTGCTTTCTCGATTTCCAACCCCGTAGTCTGGACCCTCACTATCCCATTCTGGATCCGAAGGAGAAGATATATCCTCAAGAGTGATTTTGTTAGAGGTTTCCGGGTCTTCTTTCCTCTCAGCTAGTCTGGAAGAACGTCTGGGTCTCATTGTCATAGAACTATTGAAGAAGCAATAGCACGAATTAGAGTAAATTAGCTCGTACCCCCCTGTGCATGTGTGTGAACTAAAATGTGTGTAGCGAATGTGAGAAATGCAAAGTAAAGGTGCAACAATGTAAGACGAAACTTTGAAGAGAAAGTGATAGTCAGAGTAGTTCTTAATGTTCATTTATGTCCGCAAGGCCCTATCCTAACTGTTCATGAAGTTGGAAGTAATATCTAGCATTGTTTTAAATAGTTGGACAAAAGTTTGTGCTTTGGACTGAGTAGTTGTCGGTTCGGATGTATACATCAGGTTCAGATCGGATAGGCAAGGTCACATGTCGGCTTAAAGCAAAGGCTCACACTCAGTGAGATATACCCGGATCGGTTCGAGGATTGACTTTCGGGGCGGGTCGGATTGACCTGAATAACAATGCCCCTATTCTCTCTTTGTTTCACAACCTGGTCCGATCCGAGCACATAAGTATTGACCTCCATTTTATTCATAGGTCTGACTCGACCCGGTCAAACAAGTTAAGTCCCATTTCTTTGCCTTATTGCTCCGACCCGGTCCGGTTCTGTGAATTTCTCTCTTTTCCTTTTTCTCCTACTATTCCACCACCCAAACCGATCTCCTTCAATTTCCTTCCTCTTCCTCCTCTTAAGTAGCGAACCCAACTCGATATCCAAAGCCTTAATTAAAATCAAGTGCTTAAGCACTCAAGTATTCAACGACGAATCTGAATACCCTCCACCAACGCCTCGAAATGGCGTCGATGCCATTAACGACGAAGGCGGAGGATGAAGGAAGCTATGGCGATGGAATTAGTCAAATACCTTTCTAGAATCGTTCAACTTAACTGCGAATGTAAATTAAAAACAATTATGGCAACGAGATTCGAGATTGCAAGACTACCTATGTATTTGATTCAAAGATTGAAGTGAAAATTTTGAAATTTTCTAGAAAGACTAGGGTTTCGATGTGGAATCGGTTGGGCAAGAACGGCGAAAGTAAAAGAAAGAGAAAGAAAAAAGGAGACAGGGGCAGAGAATATATAAAAGAGGGAGGTGGCTACTCGTATTCCCCTCCTATATTTCCGCTCGGTCCGGAGTACGAGCCTAACAGCCCACACTTTCTGGCCCATTGATCTGTTGCAAGGCATAGAAAATCCATCCGGGTCGGAACTCAAACTATAAATCCGTTCGGGTCGGAGCCCGAACCGAATAGGATGATGAACAACAAGTTGACATGTGAATTCAAAAGGAAGGATGAAGGTATTGTGCCATGGTAGTCAAAGCATGCTCCGTTTCCAACAGAAGCATCCTTTGAGGGGGCAAAATGTTAGCCTACTTTGTGAACTAGGCAACACAAAGTCAAGATGTCAAACATTGAAGAGCATTTTTAATTAGAAGACTTCGGTTCGGATCGGAGAGACCATCACTACTCAGATCGGAGAAGACACTACAGCCTAGATCGGACAGCTGCAATCGTTCGGGTCGGGTCAAAGCAACGTATCGGTTCGGATCGGATAAAATCTCCTGTTCGGATCGGTGAGCTATTGCTGTTGAAAGCAGAGAGCGCATGTTCGGATCGGAGGGCAGTCTTCTTCAAGATTGGATCGGAAAGCCACCCAATTGCTATAGAGATAGGTCGGAGCGGAGCAGAATAAAGAGAAGAGAGAATTGTCACCAAGACAATCCGGGTCGGATCGGATATCCCGATCCGAACCCCTGGTATATATATACCTCCGACCCAAACCCATTTTTCATATCGTTCCCCCTGCATAAGCGCCTGGATATCCGGATCGGCTATGACCAGTTCTTGCCCATAACGTCCATTATTCTGATGTGTTGTCAACGTAGAAATCAATCCGAATCCGATGTTGATGGGATGAGTGACATGTGGCTCCGATCCGGATCGGGCTTTGAGCAAATTCACACCTATAAATACCCCGTCTGGAGACAAAGAAAAGGATATTTTTTGGGAATTTCGAGAATTCAACCACCTCCATAATCCGAACTCCATTACTCCCGGAGAATCCAAATCTTCTTTCATTATTTGTTTTAGTCAATTGAGTGAATATAAGTGAGTTGTGAGTGGAATCAAGTGAATATTACATTGTATTTGCAACTGAATCATTGAATATGGTGAAAGATAAGTGGACGTAGGCATTTCTTCGCCGAACCACTATAAATCCTGTGTGTTCATTTTAATTTTTATCTTATTTCCTTTGCTTTCAGTCAATTCGGGTGTTAGAACCACTTTTTGGTCTAACAAATATTAAAAAATATTTATATATATTTATTATTTTAATATTCAAATTAATTTAAAGTTGGAATTGTATTAGGATTTTCAATTAGTTTAAATGTAGATTTTATGATGAATAATATTCACTCTTGAATATTGAAATGATTTTTATGAAAATTTGATATTTTGATATAAAGTATGAATCCTTTGAAATGTAAATACGACCGGTGTGAAAATGTAAACATTGGGTTATTAAAGAGACCGGGATCAGATATTGTCATACTCTATGCCTGTAACACCCCATGTCCATTAATGTCACTCACAAAGGGAATGCATCAATGTCCATGGAGCGTTGTTGTTGTATAGAACAGATAAATTACAAGAATAAATAAATCAAACAACACAGCGAAAGTGAAAAACTTATTTCATTTCATCATAACTCAAAACGAGTTTACAAAAGTAGTCTCCAAAACCATTACAACAGGATCAGTAGTCTTTTCCAAAAACTTCAAAGTACATAAAGAAGCAAATACTTAAATAACATAAATACATAAATCCCCACTGAGCATAAGTAAAGACATAAAGATGAGAGAGTCTCAAGCGATACATCTACTATCTTCAAGTAACTGAAAGAAATTGGCACTAAGCTGTAGTATTCCCTCCTTGCAAACCTTGGGGAAGGGGAGGGGGGAAGGAAGACAAGAGGTGGAAAGAAAAAGGGGGTCAGACATAAAGTCTGGTGTGATGACCCCAAACTTCCGTAGACCGAAAGTAAGGATAATCATTTGGAATACAACATATTTATAACAACAACAGATCTCAGATAATATCATAACACATAATTATGGCAGCGGAAAAGATATAAGTCATAAACATCACATCAACAAACCATAGAGTGCGCAGTTTACAGGATACAACTTAGCAAAATAAAAGTCTGAATCAAAAGAAATAAGTTTCAAAGGAAATAGGTCTAAACTCCATGACGTACATCAAAATACCAGATAGAATAAAGTCTCTAAAGCAAAAGATAAATATAAAAGAGAGTCTTCGCCTTCTCCTTCCAAGCAGTCTTCGATGTGAAGATCGCCGGTCTTCTACCATCGTCTTCTTATATCTTTGATTTAACCGTTGTGCAATTATTTGAAATGAGTTAAACTCGGTCTTTTCAAATAATTGTCGCATAATTATCATTTAAAACATTTCATATATATTTATAACTATTTATCGCTATTTTTATTTGTTGGAAAATAGCTCAAAATAAATAAACGACGCTTCGGGTCAGTGGACTGCCCTGGCGCTGTTTTTACCAAATTTTGTTTTACACATATCTTGAATCCAACCGTCGGATTTTGACAATTTTTATATCATTGGAAAGCTCTTCCCGAAGCGGTCCCAATGGTTCCGGTTTTGGGAAAATCCAACGGTCGGATCTTTCGGTATAATCGTTTAAAGTTACGATTGTCGATATGCGAACTGCCGTGCGCGTTTCGTTTTAATTTTATATTTAAATATTAAATATAAAATTATATCGTTGGGTGATTTCACCTATATAAACCCATCCTTTTTATCGCATCTAAAATGACGATAAAAATATTACTTATAGTTCTCTGCTCTTATTTACCTTTAACATACAAATGAAATATACCTTTCTTTACTCTATGTTTTTATTCATTTTAAAAAGTAAATAAAGTATCACTCTTTCTAATTCATGTTTTCTCCAAATAGCACTGTATTTTATATTTTTGTTTTTATTTGCAACTACTTTGCAAATAAAAAGTACAATTCCTTCCTATATTTGTTTGCACCTAGCAATACGAACAAAATACGTAATCTTTTCTTTGTCATATTTTATTAACATTAGATATGAATAAAATGTCCCTTTCTGAATTTACGTTTTATTTACACTAAATGTGAATAAAACATTCTTCTTCCTTTTTATATTTATTTACACAAAATGTAAATGAATGTGATCTTTTCTATACAAATTTATTTACACTAATTGTAAATAAAGTTCCTTTTCTCTTTTATTATTTATTTACTCTATATGTAAATAAATGTAACTTTTTCCTTTTACTATAGTTTACACTAAATAGATGAAACTTCTTCTATTCCTTACTTATTTACACTATATGTAAATAAATATAACTTTTCCTATTTCTGATTTATTTACACTACATGTAAATAAATATACTTTTACTATTTCTTAATTATTTAACAATGAAAACAGGGTGTTTGTAACAACCCGTATTTTTATAGTGTGTAATAACCATAAATCAAGGCAGAATTAATTTTTAAAATAAGAATCAAGGGAAATGGGTTAAGCCATTGCGTTCGTCTCGAAATTTTGCTTGGAAACGAGTCCAAGTTTTCAAAAATCGGAGTCCGTATGACCAAGTTATGACCTTTCGAAGTTTTCAAGTTCAAAAAAACTCAGAATTCGAATTCAAATTTCGAATTTCAAACCTCAGAATGGACTAGGCGAGAAATTTCCCGCCCCGGACCTGGTCAACCTAGGGGTCGACTATGTAGTCGACCTTCCCAGGAGCAGGTCGACCATAGTGTCGACCTGGGGGTCGACCTGGTGGCCGGGTACACTTTTGAAGCTGGATTCACTCTGATATTTCTGGCCTCGTTTCTGTCTACATTTGTTGACCTGACCCTATATATACAGCCCCTAACACTAGTCTCTCTACACAAAATTCTTTCTGACTTTATGCTGCTCTAATTCTGGTTGAAAAGTTAGAGAAAGGGACTACTTCTTCTACGTCAAAACCACGTTGCTGATTTGGGGATTTCTGTTAGGACTTGACTAAGCATATAAAGATTCAACATCGACTCTCTTTTTCTAATTCTCGAACCACGATCTGTAAGCCCCAATTATTTTTAGATTTAAACTGTAAATGTAATATGAATATGTTGTAAATTGAAATTGGACCTATGTATGATGACTTTTTTACATCCATTCTTGTTCATCTTGGATCTTGACTTTTGGGTATATTACTATGACATTGATTTGGGGCCTATTCATGTTGTAAATCAAAAAGAAAACCCCCTCATATTATCATGTTGAATCTGCTATTAGTCACAAGTTTATGACTATCACCTTATGTCAATCGCTACCATGACTATACTATCACCTTATGTCAATCCTTACCATGACTATACTATCACCTGATGACAACTGTTATCTTGACTAATACTTTATTTTGCTAGATTTGGAATCTTTATGTTTGAGGCCAATATTCATATGCCAGTAATGTTATAATCATTTATCTCAAGTCATACCATGCTATTCTAGTAATCACTTTTGCCACCTTATACCCGCCCCTTTTTTATGTTATTCCCTAATTAGATTTATTTGTATCGATTCGAGCTTATGTGCGATGGGAATACGATTTGGGTAGATTAGGTAAATCATAAATTGGCTTTGAACATGAATGTTATTATAACTTGAACCTGGATATGGACATGAACTTGACACGATTTGACATGAAACTTGACATGAAAACTCGACATGAATTTTGACATGAAAACTTGAACGTGGGCATGACAATTAGATAAACTTGAAAATGGCCAACTCGAGGTTGGATTGAGTTTGTAGTGTAAATCTGCCCGGAACCGCCCGACAAATCCAGTGACTGCAAACAATAGGTTCCAATGTGGGTAGTTGGTCATATCGCACGAAAACCCGAGGTTAGACTATGTTGTGGTGTAAATCTGCCCAGAACCGGCCGACAAATCCAGTGACCACAACAGTTAGTCTAATGTGAGAGGTTGGGGTGCATTAATGAATTAATGCCACATGATAGGGTTAAGTCATGAACCACTTGAATATACTTAACCAACTTGACATGATGATTTGATAGGGTTAAGTCATGAACCGCTTGAACACACTTAACCAACTTGATACATGATCTGGATAGGGTTAAGTCACGAATTTGAATGACAACACTTAACCCATTAGAAACCCTAGTTACGCGGTCCTTTTCAGCAGTAACCCACTTGGATGTATCACGATACCCTGGAACTAGGTAGGGTGGGGCACGATTACTGAGCTGATTGTAAGCGACCAAAACGACGGCTGAGTAGGTGCGCCATTGTAGGTTCAGGCGGACTATGGTCGTGCACATAGTCCGGAGTTGAAAAAGCAGGCATTAGGCACCCATAGGTTTACACTGTGCGTGCTTGATTCGTGTCGATGGTTTGGCACCATAGGGCTTGATACACCCTATGGTGGACCTAGCATAGGTAACTACATTTCAGGATAGGGCCAT